>CM068384.1:7320221-8040221 GCA_034770075.1 Aralia elata | reverse complement strand
ATTTAATACTTGGAGTAATATTGAAAACTAAGCAATTAATGTTTACTTGAAATTCTAAAATGACAAATATTAAGAGACACAAATATTTCTCTAAAACGACATATATTAAGGGACGGAGAGAGTATCAATAGAACTCTTTAAAAATTACTCACTCCATTCTTATTTATTTGATGTTTAGAGTGTTGCACACTTATTAAGAAAGTCATTTATTACTCTAATTTTATCATTAAGATTGATATGTATATCACAACTACCTTTGAATGAATTAAGGAAATATGTATAAAGTTGCCTAAATAAATGAGAGAGAAATTATGAAAGAATATACTTGAGGGTATTATGGAAAAAATAGTAATTGCGGAAGACGCTAAAGAGAATAGAAACAATCATAGGAATTGAATCTATGTAACTTTGCAATCACAGGAATTCACAAAGTTGGATAAAATTGACTATAAACAACCACAATATTTCATAAATCTGATAATAAGAGTTGTTCAATTACATCAGTTTACTACTTATTTATACTAACAAAAGAAACCCTAAACCCATAAGGAAATAAGTATTTAACTTGGAAATAAAATCCTATCTAATATGTCTTCTAGTTAGAATTGGACGTAAAAACATAGCTAAAATCCTAAAATCTCGTTCAAAAAACGCATCTGGAAATAAGCAAACAGTAGCTATTGTGTCGCGACTCTGGAGCTATAGGGCTACGACCCTTTAAGAGAGCGCCGCAGCGCTGGACTCTCTGTCTCGCCAGCAAGTTTCTTCAATTACTTCCTCCCTTCTAGTTCAACCGTATCAAAATATATAGAAAAATTTTGAACTACCTCAAACGTCTAATAAATGAGAATAGAGGGAGTAATATAATAGAGAGTATATATATTAAATAACTAACACGAGAGTGACTCGCAACCAACCAAATAATTTAGTTAAATTATAAAATTACTGTGAGTTGACTTAAGGTTAAATCTTTAATACCTTGTTATATTTTTTGTTATATTTATTTATTAATTACTCAAATAAATTATCTATTTTAGACTAGGATCTAACAAAATTGGGATTTTATGCAATTGAGGTGCAATAATAAAAGTTCAATACTAGTGAATAGCAACCATTACATATAAATTCTAACCACATTTTTATAACATATGCTCAATTATTACAGACTTTGTAAAAGACTACATACGTACAGCACGTAATAGTGGTGGATCGATCGATCCAATTTATTCAACACAAAAATAAAAATAAAAATAGAAATAGAAATCATCCATAAACTTATATTACACTGGATTTATTATCAAGACTCAGAGAATAGAAACATATTAGCAATGACCAAATGTACACTTAGCAAAAACACAAGGTGATGAGACTAAGAATACACATGGCCATGCATGCACGTACGTACGTACGTACGTACTTAGACTATTAGTATTATTTAATTAATTAATAGGCATCAGGATTTGCTTGGAGGTAGGAGTCGACAGCCCCGAGTATGATGGCGGACTTTTCTCTTGCATCTTTAATTTGATCATCGGTGAGCTTGGCGTCGCCTATGGTGTTATATGTGATCTTATGCTTGATTCTGCACCCTCCATTAGAAGGTATAACCTTGAAATCGTTACGGATCGACTCAAATACACCTTGCAGTACATCCCCTTCAATTATGCTGTAACTGTACGTTAAGTTGCGCTCATCAATTTCATCAATCCTTTGCTTTGCAGTCTTGAACTCCACGTCTGCAAATTCATATACCAACCAACTATTCATTAAGTACTTATGTACGTTAATATATTGTCTGAATGAATAAGCTAGCTAGGTTCCCTTAATGAAAACATGCATGTGCGAGATTTATAGATATATCATAGGTACGTAGGTATATATTTGTTGTAGGGATTTATATATATACAAATATATATAAATCCCTACAACAAATACAAAAAGAATACTATATATTTGTGTGTGTGTATATATATAAAAGAATACAAATCCAAATTAATATATATATATATATATATATATTTGTGTGTGTGTGTATATATATATATATATTTGTATATAAATATTTTTGTTGTAGGGATTTATATATTTCTAGTAATTCCAGTGATTCGTTTTCTGAAACTTCTTATATGCATATATATGACAAGTTTTTTTGGGTTCTATATATATGCATGAATACTTGTTTCACAAAAAGAGACTTGTGAATTTTCTTTTGATTCACAAAAAGTGTCATTGCTTTTTAAATTAACTAGTAACTTATATATTTTGAGGTAAACATGAATATATATATATATATATATATATATATATATATTGCAAGTAACACTTTTTTTATGAAACGCAAGAGAATATGTAGAACTAACATATTACCTTCGCCAAGAGTGACTTGCTTGATGGTTCCAACTCCACCATCTCCTTTAATGATTTCGACATGCTTAACAAACCGTGGCAAAACCTTAGAGACGAGGTTATCACCATCAAGGAGTAAGGCCTTGTACAATTTTTCTGCTGGGACTGGGGAATGAGCCTCAATATCAACATGGAACACACCCATGCTGTTCTAATTAGAAGTTTGAAATTGAAGAACAAGAAGTAGAATATATTAGGACTGAAAGGTTAATTAATTTATTTGGAGTTTTTAATTTGGCTTGGGGAAAGTAGAGAACCAGTGCTAGCTATTTATTCTGTGAGGCCGGGGGGTTCCCTATCATGTGAAAAGTATTATTTGAAAAATTCCCCAGCTGATTTCATTCTGAAGAAATAAATTCAAAATATTATTTAAAACATTTTATTAATATAAAATTAAGCAAATTAAATAGACCGTCAAAGATGAGGATAAGGCCATAAGGGTATATTTTTGGAGAACTCTGATTCTTTTTCTTCTTATTGTGAGAAAGCATAGACTTTTAGCGCTTGGATTCATGCATAAATTAAGGCTTGGTGATGACATTTTTGGAATTTTGCCATTTATTAAAGGGTTCATTTCTCTCTGATATCTAAATGTTAAAGGATGAGGATATTACCATAAAATTCACAATATTGTTTGATCATATTTTTTTTTCCATTAAATCGCGATTAAATTTTGACATCAAGAAATTATGTTTCAAAATCCATGCATGCTTTTCAGCTTATCTCTATCAAGTCTTTCTTTTAAATTATATAATTATATATGTATATGTGTGTGTACATATACATATATATATATATATGTATGTAGAAGATATGTACGTACTCCCTTTGTAATCCAATGGATGTCACAAGTGATCATTAGTTTTTATTTGTGAAAAAATAATTCGATTATGGTTATCTATTTTATTGTCAAAATGGTTGGAGAAATTGTAATAATTTATTATTAATTTTGCAATCGTTTATATTGCGAAAGAAAATTCAAAAGTGATAATATTCGCTAGCTGCAGGTCGACGTAGAAACTAGCGAGAGTGGATAAGGCCAACTAGAAAGAAATAGTTTAGCTGATTTGTTATGGATAAAGAGCAAACCCTATAATGATGTTATCCACGTATATACAGACATATATATTACGTACGGACATTCAGCACATCATTTTCTTCTTCTCCTCCTCTACCATTGAAAGCCAAAATACAGTGATGTAGTGGTGTTATATATCGCATGAGTGATCCAAAACTCATTTGTCTACGTATCGTCTGAAACATCCTATACAATGATATGAAGTTCTAATATACATATCATTTTTTTGTTTTATTAATTATATCACTTTAATTCTACTATCACATTATGCATGTTGTCTCATTTGTTGTCTCACTCTTATGTTTGTTGTTACTTAATTTTTATTTATAATTATTTTGTAACTAAATAAAATGTAGCGAATGAGAATAAGATGAAAAAAATAAAGTTTTCTTTAAAGAGATGTCATTTTTCAAATGTATATGTAATTTTATAGGGTAATGCATGTGGGGAGTAATTAATATATTTGGGCCTAAAATAAAATAGGACTCAAAACCCATTTACGTTACAGACTTTGGGCCGACCCTCCCCAATTGATATGGATAGTGCAACAAAAAAGTTGAATTTGCATAAGCCCGGCGGCTGGTAGGTGTATTATTGACAACCACTTGAGTCAATAAATGTCGACGAACATTGAGATTTGAAATTAATGGGCCATGTTTATTTACAAGAATTATAATTTTGGAATTATAATTCATGAGATTATAATTCCGAGATTATAATACCTAGTTAAATATAATATTACATAGTCTCTCGTATTAAGTCATTTTATTATCTCTGGATTAATAGTCTCAAGTCTAAATTTAAAAACAAACAAGACACTTAAAATTAATAATATTATTCCAAGTATAATTCTTATCAACAAATATAACCCAAACAAACATAACCCTAGTGTGATGTGACTAGGCCATGGTGAGTGCTTTGATTATTGATTGCAAATTTGCAATATGCAAGTTGTCGTCCCCAATTAATATTAGAAAAATGCCAAGTTGACTGGGCAATATCTTTTACAATACAGAACTTGGAAAACTAGTTTGGCACTCAAAGTTTTATATAAATCCCTTTAGACTACTTGACAATCTTAATTTCTCAATCAATAATTTTTTCATTTTTCATTTTTATTTATTTTATATAAGTGATCTATAAAAAAGTAATCTATATATATATATATATATATATATATATATGATCAAATGTTACGTTAAAAGCTTGATTTTATTTTATGAAATCCAGAATCAGGCATCAAAGCAATAAAGAAGGGTACATTTTCGCTTCGAAAATTCGCCACATGTTTTAACATAAATTAACATACATATTGATGCTGCAAACTTTAACAATTAAACACAATACAGTACTAGTGGGCATCAACCCACTTCACTTCATGCATATATATAATGCAATACAAATACAAAACCTACAAATTATTTGCCCAGAAACTTGAGTCACAGTACCGGATTAATTATTAAAACAAATTAAGGCAGCTTTTTAATTTATTAATTTGACCATTCACGCACTCAAACCCATGACTAAATTAAAAATTGATTGATATTCCCTCCGTCCTAAATTAATTGCATTTCTAGGACTTTTAAAAATCAAATTGACTATTTTTAAAACTAATCTTTTTATTATTTTTGCTAACATACAGGTGAAGATATTATAACCAAAAGAAAGTATATACAATTTATTACTAATTTCAATTTTTATAATTTTAGAAATATATTTATATATGCTTAATTATTAATTTTAAAAATAGTCAAAAAAGTTCTAGAAAAGCAATTAATTTGGGACGGAGGGAGTACTTGTTATCAGTACTGATCCGGATTTGCGAGGAGGTAGGTTTCGACGGTGTTGAGAACGACAGCTGAGATCTGATCGGACTGCTCAACCCTCTCTTTCGGAATCTCGTCTGCTTCGTTCTTGGGGATATATGTGACAGATTTCTTCACTATGCACCCTCCATCGGTTGGTTCAACCTCAAAATGATTAATGATATTGTCAAGTATTCCCAATAGAATATCACCATCAATTATGGTGTACTCGTATATCAATTTCTCAGTGTCAATTACGTCGATCCGTTGTGTCATGCTCGTAACATCGCCCACTGCATGTATGTATTCAAGAGAAACAAACATGTGTATAAATTGCATATATGTATAAGGAAAGAAAAACATAGCTAATTATGATAATAGCTTAAAACGAAGTAATTTTGATATTAAAATAGTAAAATGACAATTAATACAGTCAATAATGATAATAGCAACCTGACAAAACAAACATGCGTTAATGAAATGCCTTTGCCACGTTGGTTGTGGTTGCCAATTTATAATAATATTGGTCAAAGAACAAATTAGTTGCTAAATACAATATATATATATATATATATATGCATAATTATAGAAAGAAAAACTAAAAGTTAATTAACGTACGTTCCCCAAGAGTGATTTTCTTGACGGTTCCAACTCCACCATCTCCAGAAATGAATTCCACACCCTTAAAGTACTGTGGCAAAAGTTGAGGGACGAGAGTATCAATACCCAGGAAAAAACCCTTATACATTCTTTCTGCTGGAACTGGAGAAAAAGCCTCAATATGTGACTTCACCACCCCCATTATAAATTTAGTTCAAAAATAGCATAAAATTACTACACAAAAAGGAAGAATGTAGAACAGAACTTGAAGGATCGATTTTGTTGATGAGGATTTGGTGTGAGGAAATAAGAGAGCTAAAGTTCCTATTTATAAATGCGAGGCCCGTGCCGTGAGGCTAGCTCCTTAATTCTTAATTGGAAGAATACACTATTTTAGAAAATGTTAATTACTTGATAATTAATTATCGGATCTAAATTTCAATATGAATTGTCATATAGTCTAAAATACTTATTTGCAAACTTCATTCGGAAAATTCCAGCGCAATTATTGATGCAGTCAATAAACAGAAGTCTCCAACTAGCAGCCGTCAAGCAATACACGCAATTACAATTGAGCTCACCAAAAAAGAACATATATTACACGTAACCTATGCTTGTTTGCAGGTTTTTATTAGGAGCTAGAATAGGAAATGAAATTAATTTTTGTTTATTTTGGACTAAAATATAAAATTCCCATGTTTTTTTTAATTCTTTTCATCATTGAATTTGATTAATTAATAAATCTCTCTCTAAAATACAAGTACTATACAATATTGTACCTTTTAAAATATAATATTAGTCGTGCAAAACTGATTTAAAATGTATAATTTTTAAATATTTTGTACAATACGATAAGGACTTGTTATATTATTGTACAGTCAGATACCATATTTCACAAAGTGATAAATTTATGCTACAGTTTTATATATTAAGACACTTGTTATATTGTTGTAAAGTGTCTTAACCACGAATATCCAATAAATATAATATACGACTGCATGTTCGTACCACATGGTCTACATGGATCAATTAAAAAGGCTTTGACAGCCCTTATCCGGAGAAAGGAAGGTGTTCTCTATATGTTCTTATTTTTTGATTGGTCGTCTAATACTTCAATTTAATATTAGGTTCTACCCTCGTTATGTGTATGGACAATAATCTATCTATTTATACCATCTATCTATGCCAATTTATAAAAAAAATAAATATGGGTCATTTTAATTAGTCTTGAGTCAAATTAATAGTTTAAATTTAAAGACTCGATAATTCAAAAAAAAAATTTGTTTAATTTTCATATGTTTTCTTGATCATAAATTTTGGTATTCTCAAAATCAAAACCTGACTCAACAACTTAAAAGTTAAATTTTTACAAAATTTTAATATACATTTACTCTTAAAGATACAATGTATCTTTAATTTGTCACTAAGAATTAAACGAAAAAATTAATAAAAAATAAAACTTTGGGATTATCGAGTTACTAAACTTGAACTGCTGAGTTGACTCAGAATCAACTAAAATAACATTTAAAAATATTATTTAAACTTATTTAATAAATTATTTTTAAGTTTACTCGTACTTTACATGAATTATTAAGTTTGTAATTAATTAAATAAAAATAAATATAAGAACATGCTAGTTCTACGGTCGAACACTTGAACTACTCCCGGGAGGAGATTATCATCAGAGTGAGTATATATGGAACACGTCATGCAGCCGCCTGGTAGTTAATTTAAACATGTAGTTGTTGCTAGTTAATTCTTTTTGTGTGGAGGTCGATCATCCACCGAATCACAACATGTTTTCATTTATTAGGTCAATGCTTTTCGCCTAACTATTCAATCACTTAGAAATTATCATATATATATATATATATATATATATATATATATATATATATATCCAACTAGTCTTGTCATTTTCGTAAATGACTTCAATCATTGTAGTACTTTCAAAAATAATATAGTAATTTCACCGTCTAGAATTAAAATGGTACTTATATATCATAAAGCTATATATTGCCTTGTATACAATAATCTCCTCCTGCAATATAACTAGTTAGACTTTTACCTTGGTGAATTGCTTCTCCATATATACTTTTAAATTAGCGGTAAATGTTTTTGCTTCTAATTAAGAAACTGGAAGCAAAAGCTCTTTTGCAGCTAGCAAATTAAAACGTGATGGTGAAAATTTGTACTTCTTCAAAATTGGGAGCTTTGATTTAACCTAATATATATACCCTCCTTTTGATCAAAATATATAACCTCCTTTTGGGCTTAACCTAAAAATAACCCTCTTACTTTTTTCTCTTTAAAATTTTTTCTCTGTACTTTTTTAATTTTTTTACCACTAGAAATTTTCTCAGCTCACTAAATTTTCTAGACTAAAATGTAAATTTGTACCCTATGCTTTTAACTTTGAGCAGATTCAGTATCTCACTTTTCATAATTACCAAACTCATACAATTAGTAGTGCAAAGGAAAACTTCTCACCTCAAATATTACATAAAAGAAAAGGTAATTATAACAAATACACCCCTTCTCCTTAGATTTCTAATTGATTCTTCTATAGGTGTATGTAAGTGTTATGTTTCTCAAATAATATCTTTTGGCTGAAGTTGATTCTTGATGAACTTCAGTTTTCTTAGAAACATAGAGAAGCTAGTACTGTCACCAAAACTAGTACTCCCTCCAAAGATAGATTTGTAAAAGGATAAATTTTTAAAGAAAATTTTATTTTTTAAAATATACCTTTAATATTTGTTAATTTAAAATGTAATAGTCGTGATATAATAGTACTTTAATTTATCTAGAATATTAATTAGTAATGGCATGCTAAGAGATTCACGGCATTTTATATTATAAAAATATAAATGTATTTCTAATTTTTGAATAGACTAATAAAAAATAAAAATATATATGTAATTTTAAAACGTAGTGAGTAGTTTTATTTATTGCTATCTCGAGTAACATGGACTAATAGTTACATAATATGTACCTGTGTCAAAATAAGAATATTGTAGCTGTCATATATGTTCACCATTGATAGCTAGATTATATTAATTTTACTTATACTGCATGCGGAAAGTACCCAAAAAAAAAAACAAAAACATGCGTTTTGAAATTTATTTATAAAAGAATACAAACCGACGAGGATGAGCTGTGCATTTTTCTAACATATCTTGAAAGCGATAATTGGGAGCCTATAGGGCCTCAATTTTACATTATAAATAGAGCCTGTACTCATTTTATTTCCTCGCACCAAATCCTGATCAACAAAAACTTAACCTTCAAGTCCTCCTGCTATATATATTCTTCTTCTTGTGTTCTTATTTCAAATTCAGAAAAAATACCTAGATTGATAATGGGTGTGGTGAAGAGCCATATTGAAGCTTCTTCCCCAGTTTCAGCAGAAAAATTGTACAAGGGCTTTTTTCTGGGTATTGATACCCTCGTCCCTCAGCTTTTGCCACAATACTTTAAGAGTATCGAATTCATTTCTGGAGATGGTGGAGTTGGAACCGTCAAGAAAATCACTCTTGGCGAACGTACGTTAATTTGACCTATATTATTAATTTTAATTAACAAATTAGCTACTAATTTGTTCTTTGACCTAGCTATATTATTAATTTGGCAACCACAACCAACGTGGCGAAGGCATTTCATTAACGTATGTTAGTTTTCTCATGTTGTTACTATCATTATTAACGGTACTAATTGTCATTTTATTAGAAATTAATTACTTCGTTTTAGGCCGTTGTCATAAATGTTTTTTTTATGTGTATATATGTATGGTTTTTGTTCCTCGAGTATTATACATATATACAATTTATACACATGTTTCTCTTGAATGCATGCATATATGCAGTGGGAGATATTACGAGCATGACACAACGGGTGGACGTAATTGACACGGAGAAATTGATATACGAGTACACCATAATTGATGGTGATATTCTATTGGGAATACTCGACACTATCATTAATCATTTTGAGGTTGAACCTACCGATGGAGGGTGCATAGTGAAGAAATCTGTCACATATATCCCCAAGAACGAAGCAGACGAGATTCCGAAAGAGAGGGTTGAGCAGTCCGATCAGGTCTCAGCTTTCGTTCTCAAGACCGTTGAGGCCTACCTCCTCGCAAATCCGGATTACTGATAATTCTAGTCATATGTGGTAAAATTAATAAATAAATAAAAGCTGTCTTAGTTTGTTTTAATAAATAATAAATCCAGCCCTCATGTGATTTAAGTTTCTGGACAAACAATTTGTAGGTTTTGAATTTGTACTGCAGTATATGCATGAAGCGTGGGTTGATCCCCACCAGTACCGTGTTGTGTTTATTGTTAAAGTTTCTTTTATGCATGATTCTGGATTTCATGATCTACTTCGGTCTGTAGTAAGCTTTTAAAGTACTATCTGATCATATCGATTTGTATAGAGATTCCATTTTTGATTAATTATTAAAAACATATATATATATATACATATATATATATATATATATTGATCAAGAAAGATTGTCAACTAGTCTTGTTAACGCTTGATTTTATTCGCGCATCCAATCAACTCTTCGGACGTGTACCTGCACAAAAGTCCCAACGACTTGGGCTGTTTGTGGACTCCTCCAGTGTAAGAGTAAGTAATAGGTTCAAGATATGTTAACAATGGAGGTCAAATATTTAGCAGGGTAAATAATGTGTACCTTGCCTTCATTATTATTTGAATATTTATAGGATTCACTTGGCTACTTACTACCTCTATTAGGAGTGTTCAGCCTAGAATCCTTATCGAACCCGGATTCAATTACCTTGATCCAATGGGAGTGTTAACCCGGTAAAGAACCACAAGGATTTAGAACTCTTATCCAAGTCTTTTCGGACTAGAGAGTCCTCTTATAATTCGCTAAGCATGATGGGCCTTTGGGCCGAGCCCAGGATGAGAAACCCGATCAGACCCATGAGAATATATATCCGAACATTGCCCCTCACTCCCTTAGTATGAGACATGTACTGGGGGAGTAAACTAGAAGCTCTAACAGTCCGTAAACTCGGATTACTGAAAGGAAATCGATCTTCTCGGGATCCTGAAGGCGTCAAACTGAGGGCACTTCCTCTTCAGGTGCCCAAAATCTTGACCCGAAGAGAGATGCTCCTAAGGACTCTTGAAGACGTCAGACCGAGGGTATTCCCTCTTCAAATGCTTTTTTGTATTTGAGCCGAAAAGGGATGCTCCTTGGGATCCTTGAGGGTGTCTTCGTTGTGATCGTGAAGTCGTCATGTGAATTGTTTTGATTAAAAACAGAGATTACTACTAAAAGGGCCCTCCTTCTAGCGCCAATGTTAACGCTTGATTTTGTCCGCGCGTCCAATCAACTCGTCGGACGTATACCTGCACAAA
This sequence comes from Aralia elata, assembly GCA_034770075.1. Taxonomy (NCBI): domain Eukaryota; kingdom Viridiplantae; phylum Streptophyta; class Magnoliopsida; order Apiales; family Araliaceae; genus Aralia; species Aralia elata. The sequence continues at coordinate 8,028,932 of CM068384.1, read as the reverse complement.
AGTCCCAACGGCTTGAGCTGTTTGTGGACTCCTCGAGTGTAAGAGTAAGTAATATGTTCAAGATATGATAACAATGGAGGTCAAATATTTGGTAGGGTAAATAATGTCGTACCTTGTATTTATAGGATTCATTTGACTACTTACTACCCCTATTAGGAGTGTTCAGCCTAGAATCCTTATCGAACCCGGATTCAATTACCTTGATCCAATGGGAGTGTTAACCCGGTAAGGAACCACAAGGATTTAGAACTCTTATCCAAGTCTTTTCGGACTAGAGAGTCCTCTTATAATTCGCTAAGCATGATGGGCCTTTGGGCCTAGCCCAGGATGAAAAACCCGATCAGGCTCATGAGAATATATATCCGAACAAGTCTAATTAAAGATATTTATCATAACGGTAATTGTATAAAACTTTCAATACCAAACTAATCTTCCAACTTAGCAGAGCCCTCATCTATATTGTAAAACAATAGCCAAGTTTAAAATTAATTAAAATTGACAATATGCTTGATAACGATTAAATTGACAGATATATATAAACTGGACTAATTTTGGTCTTTCTTCTGATTTTTTTTCCTGTTTATTCAATAGAATTAAGAAGTTTCATATTGTATTATCGTCTTTAGTTATAATTTATGTCATATGATTAGGCTTATTAATAAAATCTGTCTTATTCTTAAAACTGTTCAATATATATGAAAAGATAGGGAGATTAAAATATGCATACTATACAAAGTACTTTCTCAGGGAGTTGATCAGATCATTGTCATTTTTTCTACATTCATTGTATATAATTTTCTTTATTTATTTACTTTATTGACTTGCTTTGAATGAGTCACCATCAAAGTACTTCTCAGAGAGTTGATCAGATCAATGCCAATTTAATTTTTCTACATTAACTTGTAAATAATTTTATTTAAGCTCCTTGATTTACTTTATTGACTTGCTTTGAAGTAGTCACCATCTAGTTGGGCATCTACCAGCCGAGTAAGAATTGTGTGTATGAAAACAACTGCAATAATATAGAGGATACATATATACATATATATATATTTGAGTCGGTTCTCATTTTGTTATTCTTATCTTGACTCTGTAGTCTGTATATATAGAAACATATCTTCGTCTTCAAACAAAAATTAATTGTTACGGATGGTCAAGATTCTGCGTTAGATGGAATTCACATTCTTGGCAAAAAAATTCAACTTTACTTGACGAAGTGAGCATCCAGATAGAATTAATATATGGTACAGAATCATTAGCCAATTCATTAAACCAATTAAGATGCTGTAAGAAAATTAAAGCTGATTTAAAAATTATACTCTCACTGTCTCACAAAAATGTTTTCTCTAAATATAACGAGTAGTTGGTTTAATAGTAATAGCGTAATAGTAAAATTATGTTATTACATTCGATGACATTATGTCATTTTATATTATTATTAATTAAAAAAAGAGACTATTTTTATAGAACACTTTAATTTTATATTATTTATAACTCATTTTGTGGAACAGAGGTTTAGTACTCACTGATAGTCGATGCGACAATATTGAATAAAAATCATTGCAATTAATAGATGACTTTTTATTGATATAGCAGTTACGAAATTATGGAGAGTGCAACATGGAACTCATAATTCATAATAATAATAATAATAATAATAATAATAATAATAATGTAGAAATAATGTAGAAATAATAATAATAATAATAATAATAATAACAAACTTGAACCATCATACTGGAAATCCAACACAATTAACATCTTCAGCAGAAAGAAAAATGTACATATATATATATAAAAGCCCTTGATCACTTATTGATGAATGAGTTTTAACTTAGTAGGCACCAGGATTTGCAAGGAGGTAGGCCTCAACAGCCTTGAATATGAGACCAGATTTCTCAGTAGCTTCCTCAATATTCTCTTTTGGGATCACGGCATCGCCTATCGGGGTGTATATGGTTGTATTCTTGACAATGCACCCTCCTTCCGTCGGCACCACCGTGAATTGACTAGTGATGGACTCTAGTTTGCCCAACAAAATTTCACCTTCGATAATGGAGTAGCTATAGGTCAATGCATCCTTGTCTATTCCCTCAACCCTTTGCTTCAAGCTGTTGAATTGGCTCACTGCACGCATGCAAATTCATACAATTAATTAAGCAAATGGGAATTAATTAAACACTGAAATAATTAATACAAAAAGTGAGAGAGTGAATTAATTATTATTGTTGTATAATATGTGATGAGGGAAATACACTCCCTAATTCATGATTAATTCAGTAATATATAGCTAGGGTACCTCCGTCTGTAATATATAAAATATAATAGGAAAAAGGAATTTAATTACGACATACGTTCGCCAAGAGTGGCCAGTTTGATGGTTCCAACTCCACCATCTCCTTCAAGGATCTCGATACTCTTGACGGCCTGAGGCAAAATCTTGGGGATGAGATTATCCATGTCAAGGAGGAATCCCTTGTAAATTGTTTGTGCTGGGACTGAGGATGGAGCCTCTACATTCACAGTGATGGCACCCATTATCAAATTTGGACTTTAATTGATAAATCAGATATAACAACACAAGAAGAAGAAGATGAAGAATGAATTAATTAATTAAAATTAATGAGAGAACTAGCTAGAGGTGAGGATTAATTTGGTGTGAGGAAATGGGAGAACTAGAGGACGTTCTATTTATGCTGCATTTGAGGTTCCTGGTGTACTTAAGAATTAATATTAGAAAATAATTGCCGACAAATAAATCTATACGTGGCAGGCATTAAAATACTAAATACATTACAAATCATAGCACATCAAAGAAGAACATACAGCCTTAGTTAATTATTACTCAATACTCATGATCAGCTTCTACATATATTCTTGGAAATTCGGAATTCCAAATCAGGTGTAATAAATTTAATGCTTTCTATTTTTGAAAAAAGTTTTATTTTTTTATTTATTTTTAATTTCTAGTATTATGGTTGCATAGGACTCATTTTAACATAATTTGTTACAATTTTAAGAAAATAAATTTTATGTCTTTAAAGTTTAATAATTACAACCAAAAAAAAAGAAGCGATAAAAAATTATAGCTTAAATGTTTCCTGTGTTAACCATATAAATTAATAAAAAAAAATAAATCCATTATTTAGGGCGGAGGTAGTGGGTTGAAAACACCAAATAATTATGGAATATATTGGAGTATATAAGTCTAGACATTATTTAACATGAAAAGTTTCCCGTGATATCAACGATAATAATATTATAAGCCCTTCTACGGCGACCGTGCATGCCGACCGGCTTGGGCAAAAGAAAATTTTTTTTTTTTTTGTTTTGACTCCCAAATAATTTATATGATTTGTTGGAACTAAATTTTTTATAAAAAACATTGATTTAGGTGTAATTTGGATACATATGCAAAACAGTTTGCATATGTATCCAAATTATACTTAAATCACTAATTTTTATAAAAAAAATTAGTTCCAATAAATCATATAAATTATTTGGGAGTCAAAACCAAAAATATATATATATATTTGGCCGGTCGACATGCACGGTCGCGGTATAATTATTGAATAAATAATGTAGATAGATAATAGTATAATTATAGGGACAAATAAATAATGTAGATAGATAATAGTATAATTATAGGGACAAATAAATAATGTAGATAGATAATTGACAAGGATTCTAGAAGATGGAGGGACAGCTAGCCTTGCATTGCATGTGATAAGATTAATAAATCACTTAAATACTATACATTTTTTAATTTCTCAAGTCACGAAAGGGAATATATGTGCACTACTTCTCAATATTATTTCTGGCCATGCGTTTCCATTAATATCCACTATGTTTTGTTAAATTTAGCATATAGTACATACTAGTAAAAAAATTTGATTAGTATGTCGATTTACGTAATGTTAGAATTTGTCTGACCAGATTTATAATGCTCGGCCGGCGGTGGTATTCACTAGTAGTATCGATATTCCGAAACTAATCCCGTGCATGCCAAGAGATTGAATTAGAATGAGTTAATTTGGGTGGTCATTAACTAATTCGAATGATTAATATTATCTTTAATACGATAATTAATAATTACAATTAATTATAATTAATTTTTCTTGAATTATGGAGGAAGGATATGAAATTTTTCTCTTTAAAATACTAAAAGTTATATGCTTATTCAAATTATTTTCAGCATTATATATGTATTATGTTAATGAAAAATGATAAATATATGTTAATAAAAAAATTATAAAATATTTATAAAAAGAATAATATAAATTAGCTCGTGGCTAGCCGAGAATATCAAATTAATTCATAATAAGTAGGAGACAATTAAATATTTTATCACAACAAGAAGAATTATCTGATAATGACAAAATGAACGTTGAAGTCAAAGTGAACGTTTGCTGAAACTGTAACTTAAATTGTAAATTACATTTACTGTAAAATTTATATGCTTTTATAGATTTTTTAAATTTAATTTAATTTTAAAACATTCTACGATTATAATTCAGATTATAATTTTTGGAAGGGGGATACTTGAATAAAATCCAAAAAAAAAAACCCTAATTAATCCTGAAGTTACCTTGGTACCATATATATGAAGTAGCTAGTTTGAGAGGAGGAGTTGATTCAGTAGTTTTGTATATATGGAGTTATGGACTGACTGTACGTACTATATATGTTTTAATTACTTTAAGCTTATTCTCTATCTTGACTCTTGACTACATGTAGAAAAATATAAACGGAATTTGTTTAACAACTAGCCAATATTTTACAAGAAAATATATTCAGATTTTATTACCAAAATATTCATATTTTTGCAATCATATAAGTGCATCTCTAGCATCAAATATAACAAATGCTATAGTTTGAGATTTATATATTATGGGGATGGAACGACTAAAAATTTATCCAACTCCAAGTCGATGCCAAACCATTGCAATTAATTAACAGATAATCTTTTATTTATTTAATAAACTAAAGGAGTACAACATTCACCGACTCTTGAAACAACTCATAAAAACGTCAACACTGCAGGAATCATTATCAAGCCGAAGCAACTTAATTAATTAGCCGAAATTAAAGAAAAACATACAAAGAGCCTAGCTAGCCCACTCACACACACACACACACACATATATATATATAAGCTAACTTAATTAGTAGCTAGTTATTATGAGGACTAATTTGCTAGGAGGTATGCCTCAACCGCCTTGAATAAGAGCGACGACTGCTCAGTGGCTTCCTTAACATTCTCTTCTGGGATCACTTCATCGCCAATGGGGGTATATGTGGTGATGCTCTTCACAATACACCCTTCATCAGTAGGCACCACCGTGAAATGATTAGCGATGGACTCGAGTTTCCCCAACAAGATATCACCTCCGATCACGGAGTAACTGTAGGTCAATGCCTCCTTGTCAACTGCATCAACCCTTTGCTTCATGCTTTTAACTTTGACAGCTGCATTGCAAGAAATCAAATATTTATATACACTATTTGTTCTAAAATTAGAGATACATTAATTATGTCTTTCTAATCAATTTCTTATTTATTTTTAAAGTTGGTTTACAATAATTAAAGTTACTTGTAAGTACTAAAATAAATAAATACTTATTAATTTTGAATTTTAGGATTAATTACCTTCGCCAAAAGTGACTTCCTTGATGGTTCCAACTCCACCATCACCTTCGATGATTTGGACACTCTTAATAACTTGTGGCAAGATCTTAGGGATGATTTCGTCCATGTCAAGGAGTAAGCCCTTGTACATTTTTGCTGCTGGGACTGTGGAAGGAGCCTCGACATTTGTAGTGATGGCACCCATGATTTGATAAACTATATTTTCTGAAGTTTGAAGAAGAGTGTATATATATATAGTAGGAGGATTCGAAGGTTAGCTAGATTGTGATGAAGATTTGGTGTGAGGAAATGAGAGGACTAGAGGCTCTATTTATAATACATTTGAGGGCCCAAATGTGAAGAATATTTATTAGGAAAATTGCCACTTCATTCCATAATTTGGATTCATACTGTATTGTACTAATTAATAAATTCCAACATGCATATTTGTCTTTAAAATAGTTTGTTTATTAGTAATAGCCCATCAAACAAGACCACACAGGACTCCTAGTAGACTGTAAATATTCCCTGCACATCACATGGCTCGTCTCCGTGTGTTTATATATATATACACGTATATACTCCACTTCCAGAGGGAGTATATACAATTATCATGGAAATTATTACTGCAGAAGTACATGCGTGTAAAACTAAAAATATTTTTTTTAAAAAAAATTTGTAGCCTGTCAGAGTCGGTGGATGAGCCACAATTCGCAATCGATCCGACTAATTATAGATTAGCCCAGCTGACTTTGAGTATTTGGTGAATGTGCAACATGTTTTTCTTAGACAAATGAAATGTGAAATCATATTTACTTTTGGATTAATTTATATATATAGGGATTCATCCATTGATAACGTTGTCAATTTAACATTATCCTTATAACAGATCGTGAGCGTTCATCCGATGATCTAACGATTTAATAGAGGTCTCGTCCGCAATTTAGTTTTTAATATTCCGCAGTTTAATACTGCAAACGGGATAAATGTCCAATATACCCTTCTTATACTACAGACGATTTCATTGATTCACTCTACGATTGTGAATCAATGAAAACTAATTGATTTTGGGAAGATGAATTACGGGTAATATTCCACTCTCCCTCTCTCCTCCTCTCTGTATATGCGTCGTTTCTTAATTAGCCAGCCATACACTGCGGAGAGAGACTTTTATAAGGAAGGTATTTTAGACATTTATCCCGTCCGTAGTATTAAATGCAGAATACTGGAAACTAAACTGCGGACGGGATCTCTATTAAACCGTTAGATCATCGAATGGACGTTCACGATCTGTTGTAAGGATAATGTTAAATTGACAACGTTATTAATGGATCAATCCATGTGTGTGTGTATATATATATATATATATGGGCATTGATCCATAGCAAACGTTAGCCACAGGCACTGTTTGAGCTAACCCAGATCTAGCCGTTGAAAATAAGATCCAATGGTCGGATTTAGGCACGCCCGCTACTCCCAGTAGCGGGCAGGGGAAATTAAAAAAAAAAATAAAAGTGCCCGCTAGTGGGAGTAGCGGGCGCCTAAACGGCGTCGTTTAGGCCGCCCGCTACTCCCACTAGCGGGCCCGTTTATTTATATTTTTTTTTTTGCTGAAAACGCCGTCGTTTTGGTTGAGGGAATTTAAAAAAAATACAGCGCCCGCTAGTGGGAGTAGCGGGCGCCTAAACGACGTCGTTTATGTATCAACGTTTTGGGGATGTGGTTACATTTGACACTACGTATAGGACAAATAGGTATAATTTGCCATTTGTTCCATTTACCGGGGTCAACAACCATTACCATTCTATTTTATTCGGATTTGCACTTTTAAGGGATGAGACAGAAGACACTTTCGTTTGGGTCTTAGATACGTGGCTTGAAGCAATGGACTACAAGGCTCCTGTAACCATCATCACTGACCAAGATAAAGCCATGAGCAATGCTATTGGTAAGGTACTCCCATCCACTCATCACTTATTGTGTTCTTGGCATATTAGCAATAAATTCCCCGAAAAATTGCATCATGTTTATGCGCAACACCCATCGTTCAAAGATGCTTTTAACAATTGTGTGTATAATTCAAGCTCCATTGGCGAGTTTGAAGAGCGTTGGGAAATCCTTATGCGAGATTATGATCTGTATCAAAATGAATGGCTAACAAGTTTATATGATGTTAAGGACAATAAGTTTAAACGACGTCGTTTAGGCGCCCGCTACTCCCACTAGCGGGCGCTGTATTTTTTTTAAATTCCCTCAACCAAAACGACGGCGTTTTCAGCAAAAAAAAAATATAAATAAAAGTGCCCGCTAGTGGGAGTAGCGGGCGGCCCTAAACGACGCCGTTTAGGCGCCCGCTACTCCCACTAGCGGGCACTTTTATATTTTTTTTTAATTTCCCCTGCCCGCTACTGGGAGTAGCAGGCGTGCCTAAATCCGACAATGGATCTTATTTTCAACGGCTAGATCTGGGTTAGCTCAAACAGTGTCTGTGGCTAACGTTTGCTATGGATCAATGCCCTGTATATATATATATATATATATATATATATATATATATATATATATACTCTACCGGATATATTGCCTTTTCCAACAAACAATATTTTATGCCCAAAGAAAGAGGGCAGACAAAAAGTGATAAAAGTAACTTTTTTTCGGTCGGTGATTTAAAATTTATTCAGTTTGACAATTATGCTTAATTTTTTACTTTATGTTTTGGAAAAACAGTACTCAAATCTCTAAAAATATAACACACAAAGGTCAGCAATTTTAGTACCTTATACAAAATGTAAAATGATATAATCTGTGTATTGCTACTCATTTTTCCATTAGGAACTGTTGAACTCACCCCTTTATTTTTATTTTTTTTGTAATTCAATTTTTTAACTTCTTGGTTAATTACTTTGGAGGGTGAATCACAGTTCACTTTGTTGAAAAATCAGCATGCTAGCTCACGCTTGACCTGATTTTAAAGAATTTCAATTTTAAATAAATTTAATCATGAGTGGAATCAAAACTCCAAAATTTTATTGACCTGAGTCTCAAAACTTAATTTTGTTCCATTTTGGACCATGTCTTTCCAAAGAACAAGATTGAGCAGTACGAAATGGTTCTCGTTACACTGCACTGTTGATGTTGACATTGATGGTTAAAGTGATCAGCATGCCTTATTTGGATAGTTTGAATTTGGTGCTGCTTGTTTTCTCTTTTCTACTTCCCCTATATCTCATTTTCCATCTGAAAAAAAGAAAAAGAAAAAAAAGGACAAATATATGAACTTCTAAGAAGTAAAGACGATGATATATTTGTAGGATTTTGACCGTTGGTTCAACAAATTCTGTTTGAAAAATAGACATTTTTTCACTTAATTAGTCAAGATCAAACAAACGATCCATCTCACATCAATCCATCACCAATACAGTGGGCACATGTATAGAATCACCCAACAAGTACGTTCGGTCACATTCTTACTTAAAAAGTTAACCTATTAAGTCGAGATTCCATCGTATTTATTAATTGATCTACATTCTTAATTTTTTTTCAATGCGGAAGTCATGTGAATTATTGTTGGGAAAAATCACCTCCCAAATACTGTGGTCTTTGATAAATTAAATGGCCAAAAATATCAGTATATGCCAATCAGATTAAATTTGCAGCTCCACCGAATAATAACCACTGCAGGAAATAATGAGAAGAGATAACCAAGCACGAGACACCAAGATTTTTACGTGGAAAACCCTCTATAACTAAGAGGTAAAAACCACGGGACGATCTCCGAAAAATCCACTAGAATAAACTGAGAGAATACAAAGATATCCTAATTTGAGTACACACTCAAATTATCTCACCACAATAACTATGTGATAAAAACCCAAACAAAATACCTATTTGTTTGATCTTTCTTTTCTCTCTATTTTTCTAAAGCTTTTGCAGAAGCTTTGTCTCTCTTTTTTCTTTCTCTCTCGGGTTGGTGTTTCTTCTCTTTACTCTCTCGGATGAAATCTCTTGCTATTTCATTTCCTTCAGCAGCACAAGAGGGAATATAAAGGAAATGAAAACTCTACTAAGCTAAGCACTAACAAGAAAAAAACAAACACATGTGACCTATGTTTTTTCCTCATTTTCTTTTGTCTCCAACTTTTCCTTTTCCTTGTCTGCCATTCTTATTCTTTCTTTATGGGTGAGGACACCCGTGACCAACAATCTCCCCCTCCGAACCCATGAGAGGAAGCATTCACCATGACCCCATCACTTGGAGTCGATTCTTGTGTCAAACCCAACTCTTGGAGAAACCACAACATTTCGTTGTCAACTCAATAGTAAACAAAACAACTCACTTCTGCAACTTGGACTGTCATAACACAGTTCCACAGCTCCCCCTGCAAAAGTAAACAAATACCCCGAAGTACACTTCTTCTCTTCAGAACCTGTCATGTCTGATTCTGTATAACCTTCCAAGACTGAATTTGCACACCAAACCACAGCTCCTCACTTGGGGCTAATCCCAACGAAGCTTTGACTCATCTCAAGCTTCTTGGAATTTTCAGCTTTCTTCATGCCCGACTTTATCTCATCGACATGGTTCATCTTGATGGGAGGATCCAACTCAAACTTGACAGATTTCTGCTTGCCAAATTCTTTCACAACCGCTTTGTATCCTGGCTGCGAGATATCATTTTCCTTCTTCACTTTTGGTACCCATTTAAAGTGAAAAGTTTTCTTCTCGTGGTTCTCATGCAAGGCTTTTCTCCCATCTCGCATAGCTTTATACCACATTCTTTTGCACCTAGCTCCCCCATCTTCAACACCTTTCACATGCGCCCGCATTGTGTAAAGAGTGTTAACCTTCTTTCCTCTAGTCACCACTAGAGACCCTTTAGTGAGCTTCCACTGACCTTCACCAAAGGAACTGTTATAACCATTCTCATCAAGCTTACCAGTAGACATCAAATTAAGGCGGATATCTGGAACATGTCTGACTTCTCTAAGCATCAACCTGCCACCATTATTAGTCTCCAAACAAATATCTCCAATGCTGATAACCTTGGATGCACTACCATTTCCCATCCGTACATAGCCAAAATCACCACTAGTGTAGGATGTGAAGATCTCACCACGCGAAGTTGCATGGAACGAAGCACCCGAATCAACAATCCATTCATTAACATGACACTTGGGTTTTCCATCACTAACAATGGCTACATCAACGTCAGATAAATACACAATTGAGTCTTTATTTTCATCTTTTTCCTTAGACTGTTCCTTCTTTAGAAATCGACACTCTCGCCTTATATGACCCGGTCTCTGGCAGTGAAAACAAATTATCTCTTTTCCTTTCAACTTTCTCCTGAATTTGTCATCTTTAGGAGAGTCCGTCTCTCTGCTTTTGCCGCTACTCTGTGCAACAAAAACTTGTGTTTGTATCTCAAAATTCATGCCTTGCTCCTTCCGTCTTGTCTCCTCATTATGAAGACTGTCCTTGACCATCTGCATGGTCAGCTTTCCTTCTGGAGCTGAATTACTTAGAGACACCACCAAAGTCTCCCAGCTATTTGGCAACGAACTAAGAAGCAAAAGAGCCTGAATCTCATCATCAAGATTCAACTTCATGGTGGACAACTGGTTCACCAATCCTTGGAACTCACTCATATGCTCCGACACACTGCTCCCGTCTTTGTACTTCAAGTTCACAATTTTTCGAATCACAAAAGTTTTATTTTGTGCATTCTTCTTCTCGTACATAGACTCTAGTGTAGTCCATAAAGTGTGAGCATCCGTCTCCTGCGAAACATGGTGGAATACACTTTGATCAATCCACTGTCGGATGTGACCAATAGTCTTCCTGTTCATCTTTTTCCAATCAGCCTCAGATTTAGCCGTTGGCTTCTTTCCCTCGAGCTCCAACGGATCATACAAATCCTTACAGTAAAGGATATCCTCCATTCTAGGCTTCCGGATCGAAAAATTTGAAGAGGTCAATTTAATCATGGCTCCACCTGATTCTTCCATATAATTTATCAAAAACAACTGAGCAAAATAACCTTAGCTCTGATACCAATTGTTGGGAAAAATCACCTCCCAAATACTGTGGTCTTTGATAAATTAAATGGCCAAAAATATCAGTACATGCCAATCAGATTAAATTTGCAGCTCCACCGAATAATAACCACTGCAGGAAATAATGAGAAGAGATAACCAAGCACGAGACACCAAGATTTTTACGTGGAAAACCCTCTATAACTAAGAGGTAAAAACCACGGGACGATCTCCGAAAAATCCACTAGAATAAACTGAGAGAATACAAAGATATCCTAATTTGAGTACACACTCAAATTATCTCACCACAATAACTATGTGATAAAAACCCAAACAAAATACCTATTTGTTTGATCTTTCTTTTCTCTCTATTTTTCTAAAGCTTTTGCAGAAGCTTTTCTCTCTTTTTTCTTTCTCTCTCGGGTTGGTGTTTCTCTCTTTACTCTCTCGGATGAAATCTCTTGCTATTTCATTTCCTTCAGCAGCACAAGAGGGAATATAAAGGAAATGAAAACTCTACTAAGCTAAGCACTAACAAGAAAAAAACAAACACATGTGACCTATGTTTTTTCCTCATTTTCTTTTGTCTCCAACTTTTCCTTTTCCTTGTCTGCCATTCTTATTCTTTCTTTATGGGTGAGGACACCCGTGACCAACAATTATATCCCAACACATCATGCATATAACAAATCAGATACATTGAATTTTAGAACAACTATTCAACACACACATCAAAACTATCAAAAAAACTTTGAGGGACAGTTTAGAATGAATAAATGAGTGTATTAATTAGGGTGTGAAATTGGCAAGAAAAAACTATCAAAAAGGGTCAAACTTTGTGGGACAGTTTACCAATTGATGCCTTAATTATATATATAATCTCAGTTTACCCATCAAAGACTTGAGGGAGACTAGCTAGGCAGCCTCCACGCACTCTTGTCACAAAATAATAAAGATAGACACCGTTTTACTAAAGGAACACCGAACATATATCATTCTTAAATCCATGATTTTCATGCCTATCTCTATCCGGGGATTCGTTTTATGGTATTATCCGGTGATTCGTTTTATGGCTACCATTCTTGACATAATTCAACATATAGTTTAATGATATTTGTGGGGCAATCTTCTAGATGCATTGAGTCACAAGTGTGGAGCACATTTTCATTATTAAATCCTTCTGCATATCTCCAACCTTGCTTCATTTTGTTTTCATTAAGTAATATAATATCAATAAATGGAGTAAATATATACTTTTTGCGGATTAAAGAAGGGGCTCCTATTAAAATAAAGCTCTAACAACTCTTTTAGTTATAACAAACGTTTCTCTTTGAAAATGACAGATAAACGATTATAGTACTAGTAACATAATTACTACAATAATAAATGTGGTTTAAAGACCATTGATAAATAAATGGTCAACAAATTTGTATATTATTCGCAAAATATAAAATATACATATTAATAAGAGGTTACTAACATTTCCTTTTCTTTCTATTTTTGGGGGTCAGACTTCTTTGAACTGCCTCCAATCTCTAGTCTTACCTTGTAGACCAAAGTGGTTTACATGATATGTCCATAAAAGTATGAAACTTATTAAATATATATATTTGATATAGCCTATATCCCATCAATAATCTATAATATGTTGAGCACATCAGTGTTGACCAGTTGTTACTCTTTGTATCATTCTCCTCAACTAGTAAGAGTGGAATAGAATAATGGGAATTATCGGTGGTGTTTTGCCGCACCATTGGGTCTTTCACTCCGATAAATGGATGTCTAACTGAAATAGAAACAGATATCCTTATTTATATATCTTAATAGTCACTGACACACGTAATGGATGTGTAAATTATATTAAGTAAAATTAAAATTTTATAATTGGAAGACTAAATAAAAAAATTAAATTAAAAAAGACAAAATAATAATATATTTAAACTTTTGGTAATATATTATTAATTTTAAAGACATAGATTTGCTTTATGAAAAACTTTAACAAATTATGTAAAAATGTGTCCTACCCATAATATCCAAAACAGAAAATAAAAAAATAATTTCAGAACATATATAAAAAGTATTTAATTTATTACACGTGCTTTGGAGTTCCAAATTTTCTAGAATATATCTAGAAGCTGGTCATGAGTATTGAGTAGTAACTAAGGCTGTATGTTCTTCTTTGATGTGCTATAACTTGCACTGTAATTAGTATTTTAAAGAGCACCACGTACAGATTAGATTTTAGTCCAACTGGTTGGCATTTATTTTCTAATATTCTTCAGTACATGATCAGGAATCTCAACTGGCATTATAAATAGAACCTCTAGTTCTCCCATTTCCTCACCCCAAATTAATCCTCGTCTTCTAGTTCTCTCATTTCCTAGCTATATTAATTCTCCTTCTCCTTCTTCTTATTGTTATATCTGACTTATCAATTAAAGTCCAAACTTCATAATGGGTGCCATCACTATCAATGTAGAGGCTCCATCCTCAGTCCCAGCACAAACAATTTACAAGGGATTCCTCCTTGACATGGATAATCTCATCCCCAAGATTTTGCCTCAGGCCATCAAGAGTGTCGAGATCCTTGAAGGAGACGGTGGAGTTGGAACCATCAAGCTGGCCACTCTTGGCGAACGTATGTAATATAATTAATTTTTCTCTTCCTATTATATGTTTTATTAATTAATTATTGACCGCCAAACTGCTGAATTAATCTTTGCATTAGGAGTATTGTACCTCCCTCATCACATACTATGCAAAAAGTAAGTAATGCATGGTATGCGAGAGGTACACCTCTAATGCATGACTGTTGAACTAATTAGTTCAGCAATAGGGTGCGTCTTTTTTAGACATTCTTTTATATATCATGCATTTTCATTTTTTCACTTTATATATTATTTGAGTGTTTAATTTCCATATGTGGATTTGCATGCATTCAGTGAGCCAATTCAACAGCTTGAAGCAAAGGGTTGAGGGAATAGACAAGGATGCATTGACCTACAGCTACTCCATTATCGAAGGTGATATATTGTTGGGAAAACTCGAGTCCATCACTAATCAATTCACGGTGGTGCCTACTGAAGAAGGGTGCATTGTCAAAAATACAACCATATATACCCCGATAGGCGATGCCGTGATCCCAGAAGAGAATATTAAGGAAGCTACTGAGAAGTCTGGACTCATATTCAAGGCTGTTGAGGCCTACCTCCTCGCAAATCCTGGTGCCTACTAAGTTAACTCATCCCATGCATATTCTATATATGAATGAGGCTTAATTTATATGTTTTTCTTTCGGCTGAAGAACGATGTTAATTGTGTTGGCTTTCCAGTACCATGATGGGTCAAGTTTGTTGTTATTATTATGAGTTCTGTGTTGCACTCTCCTTTGATATGTAACCACTATATCAATAAAAAGTCATGTGTTACTTGCAATGATTTAGTATTAAACTTGTGTTCCACGAAATGAGTTATATTTAAAAAAATAAAAATAAAAAAAGTTAGATCCACAAAAACAGCCATCTTTTGTTTATTAATGATAATATAAAATGATAATATAATTTTATAATTATGTTACCACTATTAAACTAAATTCTTGTTATACTTAAAAATAAATATTTTTGTGAAATAGAGAGGGTGTATAATTTACAAATCTGTTTTCTAGCAGTATCTTAATTGGTTTAATGAATTGACTAATAATTTGGTACAATTCCAACTTGGTACTCACATTGTCAAGTAAAGTTGAATTTTTTTGCTAAGAATGTGAATTCTATCTAGCGCACAATCTTGACCATCCGCAGCAACTTTTGTTTGAAGACGAAGATAAGAATAACAAAATGAGAACTAACTCATATATAGATATACAATGAGTCTCTCCGACGAACTAAAATTGCGAACTAAAGACGGACTAAACAAAACGGGTTTAGGTACATTTGTTTACTACTATTATTTCCATTTTCTACCGACATAGTATAGTTTATTTATAAAAGTTAATGTCCTACAATACTTTAATAACTAAAAATCCTGCATCATGTTCACACTTCACCTTAGCATCACCACTACTGGGATGGGTACTTTGGGTAGTAAGGGAGAATTATTAAAAGTATAATTTTATTTTCCAAAAAATCATTTCATATAAATACGAGTCTCAGATTTTTGTGAAAAAAATAAATCTTGTATAAATAATAAATTTTAATTGTGAAAATAACTATTTTGTTGCGCGTCAACCATTCATACCCCATAACACACCTTGCTGCAAAATCTTACTAAAGCTTAGACCAAGAAATGAATAATCGCTGCAAATGTTTCACAGTGCTAAAATCAACAAGAAACTCCAATACATTCTGAGAATAAACAAAAACCAAGTGAAGGGAACAAAAAAACTAAAGGATTCCAGAAACCTGCATATTTGTAGGGACATTACAACACCAAGGTATTTAAAACACCATTCATGAAGTATTTATGAACACTAAGGACACAAGTTGTTTGGGTCATACTTTACTTCAAATATCTAACACAAGTACTTATTACAACAATATCTGACACAAGTACTAAAACAGTTGTAAACTAAAACAGTAGTAAACAAAATAGTAACAACCACCAACCAAATTAGCAGCAGTAAAGCAACATCGCAACAAATGAACATCTCTAATTAGGTTGATAAACCTGCAATTAAATAGAATAATATATATAAATAGAATAATATATATATATATATATATATATATATTAGATCTATGGATATGTAACTCATAATATTGAATAAAAGTCATGATCAAACCTTTGGAAACATGAATATCGTCCTTTGAACTTGAAAATATTGTTGCACCCTCATTGTCGGGAGAATATCTACATAAAAGCCAAAATCATGCACTCATCATTTAAAGATTGAGATAGAAAAAATTAATGTTTAGTATTACGTAAATATTACTTACCGATGTGCAGCCATTGGACAATTCCTTTTGTCATGTGATTGTCCAACTTTGCCACAACCATGACACCGTCGAGCCTTTGAGTTCTTTGCCTTCCCCAATGCCCTTTCTTTCCCTCCTTTAAGTCTTTTGCCACATCCTTTTGCTCTCACTTGATTTGGTTCATTGTAAATATGGTATTTATTGCAACTCATCTTCCCGGAGATTACACTTGCACCAATTCCACATTGTGAACTTTTACCACTATCTACAACAAGATTGATTGATTCGAGTGCTTGAGCTAAAGCATCTTTATAAATATTAATTCCTTCTTGGTTTGTGAGGGCTTTATTAATAACATCCAAAGAACATTGAATTAATTCACTCCGCTTGATTGAATATTCTTTGTCACTATTTATCATTATGCCACTTTCATTATCGACTACTATCTCGGAGTTTGCCTTCTTGGTCCACCTTTTCAAGATGTATTGTTGTGGTAATTCGTCAAAATCATACATTTTGAGCAAGTAACCAAGCACATGTCGACATGGTATCCCCGAACTCTCAAACCTGTGGCAACTACATGAAGCAAAACTCAATTGTTTATCATAAATAAGTTTTCGCACTCTACGTGTTAACACTTTTTTCCTATGAACTTCAAACACGCATTGATTGTCATTTTCCTTGATAAGCTCAAAACGGTAATTCAAGCATTCCCATATCTCATCTTGGAATTTATAAAACATTTCCCGAGTATAAATATTAACCATTTGGAACAAAAAGTCATGATTCATGTTCACACTTTTAATAATTCTCCCTTACTACCCAAAGTACCCATCCCAGTAGTGGTGATGCTAAGGTGAAGTGTGAACATGATGCAGGATTTTTAGTTATTAAAGTATTGTAGGACATTAACTTTTATAAATAAACTATACTATGTCGGTAGAAAATGGAGATAATAGTAGTAAACAAATGTTAGTGCGAATGTGTTTTGTTTAGTCCGTCTTTAGTTCGCAATGTTAGTTCGTCGGAGAGACTCATTGTGTGTGTGTGTGTGTATATATATATATATATATATATATATAATTGCAGTTGTTTTCACACACTCAATTCTTACTCGGCTGTAGATGCCTAGATGGTGACTACTTCAAAGCAAGTCAATAAAGTAAATAAATAAATAAAATTATATACAAGATTACAAGTGAATGTTTCCTGAGAAGTATTTTGTATAGTATGCATATTTTAATCCCACCTAAGAATTAAGTAGTTTGTAAATTATGCATATTTTAATCACATACGTACCACCGTGTGTCTATCCTTTTATAAAATACCACATACTATGATATATATAAATCTCAAATCGTAAGATGACAAAAAAGAACGATCCAACTGAAGTCATAATATTTTATTATTTGATATAAATAATACTTTCGTGACAAATATACAATCATTTAATGGATACATATGAAGATAATATATATTCTTATTCTAATTTAATTTTATGTAAAAAAAATTGTAAATCTCATTTTTATATATTTTGGAATTTGGATTTAATTCCAACACACACACACATACATATATATATATATATATATATATAGAGTACTATCCATATGTATAAAACAGAAGCTTCGTGCACACGTTGGTGGATCATGACTGCTTAAAGCAATTAAAGTCAATAAAGAAGCAATTCACAAGGAATACCATGTCTGTACAACTACTGGATCAATGTACGTAGGAAAAGAAAATCTACAATAAACTCAACTATCTTCTCTCTCAAACTACTTTGTATAGTACGAAGATAATTAACTTTTGGATTTATTAGTATTTTGGATTTTATTTAAGGGTGATGCTAGCAATTTTAATTTTTTTGTCTCAAAAAATATCTCAAATAATGTGTTACCATAACATTAATTGGATAAATATCATGTGATTAGTTATGCCACGAATTATCATTAAAATATTTAATGGCATATCATTTGAGACTCATTTAAGACCAACAAATTAAAACCTCTAACAATACTCTTTATTTAAATATTCTCCTGCCAAAAATTGTAATCCAAATTATAGCCCTAGCTTGTATGTTAGTTATAATTTTCATCATTTAAAAGATAAGGGTGTTGGATGAAATTTAGATGTTGAATATATATACAGACCAAAAATAGTATACGTAGCTATTACCTATACACCAACTAAAAGATTAAATTAAATTAAGTTAAATAAACTATAAAAGTTTAATTATTGACGCTAAGCTTTATTTTAAATTCCACATATTATCCAAATAAATTTCGCAGTAAAAATGTGATCAGTTACAATTTAAGTTACAGTTTCAGCTAACATTCACTTTGATATCTCGACTAAAAGTTTAAAAAAAAATATTCAAAGGGGATCTAGTATATATAGAGAATATAAATGGAGAGAATGTGAACATATCATTCAATTCCTCGGCATGCACCGGATTAGTTTCGGAATTATCGAGTGAATACCACCGCCGGCCGAGCATTATAAATCTGGTCAGAAGACTAGACAAATTCTAACACTACGGTCAACATTGATGTGCTGAATGTACGTACTATATTTCTTAAATTTCACAAAACGAGTCGCTGGATATTAAAGGCATGGCTAGAGATCTAATATTCAAAATTAATTAATTAATTTACATGCATATTCCCTTTCGTGACTTGAGAAATTAAAAAATATTGTATAGTATTTAAGTGATTTATTAATCTTATCACATGCAATGCAAGGCTAGCTGTCCCTCCATCTTCTAGAATCCCTGTCAATTATCTACCTACATTATTTATTTGTCCCTATTATTGTTACTAATATGCATGGTGGGTAATTTTTCATGTTTAAAAATGTCTAAACATATTGTACTCCAATTTATTCCATAAATTATTTGCTGCTTTCTAAACACTACCTACGTCGACCTAAATAATGGGTTTATTTTATATTAACATTTACGGTTAACATAGGAAACATTAAGCTGAAGTATAATTTTTATAACTTTGCAATTATTAAACTTTAAAGACATAGATTTGCTTTATGAAAAACTTTAACAAATTATGTTAAAATGTGTCCTACCCATAATATTCGAAATAAAAAAATAAAATACTTTTTCGAACATAGAAAGTATTTAATTAATTTATTACACCTGCTTTGGAGTCCAAATTTTCAAGAATATGTCTAGAAGCTGATGAGTATTGAGTAATAACTAAGGATGTATGTTCTTCCTTGATGTGCTATAATTTGTACTGTATTTAGTATTTAATTTAATGCCCGCCACGTATAGATTAATCTATGATTCCAACTGGTTGGCAATTATTTATTTTCTAATATTCTTCAGTACATGATCAGGAACCTCAAATGGCATTATAAATAGAACCTCTACTTCCCCCATTTCCTCACCCCAAATTAATCCTCGTCTTCTAGTTCTCTCATTTCCTAGCTATATTAATTCTCCTTCTTCTTCTTCTTATTGTTATATCTGACTTATCAATTAAAGTCCAAACTTCATAATGGGTGCCATCACTATCAATGTAGAGGCTCCATCCTCAGTCCCAGCACAAACAATTTACAAGGGATTCCTCCTTGACATGGATAATCTCATCCCCAAGATTTTGCCTCAGGCCATCAAGAGTGTCGAGATCCTTGAAGGAGACGGTGGAGTTGGAACCATCAAGCTGGCCACTCTTGGCGAACGTATGTAATATAATTAATTTTTCTCTTCCTATTATGTTTTATTAATTAATTATAGACCGCCAAACTGCTGAATTAATCTTTGCATTAGGAGTATTGTACCTCCCTCATCACATACTATGCAAAAAGTAAGGAATGCATGGTATGCGTGAGGTACACCTCTAATGCATGACTGTTGAACTAATTAGTTCAGCAGTAGTGCGTCTTTTTTAGACATTCTTTTTTATATCATGCATTTTCTTTTTCTCACTTTATATATTATTTGAGTGTTAAATTTCCATATGTGGATTTGCATGCATGCAGTGAGCCAATTCAACAGCTTGAAGCAAAGGGTTGATGGAATCGACAAGGATGCATTGACCTACAGCTACTCCATTATAGAAGGTGATATTTTGTTGGGAAAACTCGAGTCCATCACTAATCAATTCACGGTGGTGCCTACTGAAGAAGGATGCATTGTCAAAAATACAACCATATATACCCCGATAGGCGATGCCGTGATCCCAGAAGAGAATATTAAGGAAGCTACTGAGAAGTCTGGACTCATATTCAAGGCTGTTGAGGCCTACCTCCTCGCAAATCCCGGTGCCTACTAAGTTAACTCATCTCATATTCTATGAATGAGGCTTAATTTATATGTTTTTCTTTCGGCTGAAGAACGTTGTTAATTGTGTTGGCTTTCCAGTACCATGATATATGGTTCAAGTTTGTTGTTATTATTATGAGTTCTGTGTTGCACTCTCCTTTGATTTGTAACCACTATATCAATAAAAAGTTCTGTTAATTGCTATGATTTTTATTCAATCTTGGCGCATCAACTATTAGTTAGTACTGAACCTCTGTTCCACAAAGTGGGTTACATTTAAAAAAAAAATTGTTACACAAAAATATATAATTTTTTGAATTTTTATTGATAATAATATAAAATGACATAATATCATGAATTGTAACAATATAATTTTATTATCATGTCATCGCTATCATACCAAATACTAGGTATATTTAAGAGTAAACATTTTCGTCAAACAGAGTGAATATAATTTACATATCAGCTTTCTAACAGCATCTTAATTAATTGGTTTAATAAATTGACTAATGATTCGGTACAATTCTAACTTGGTGCTCGCATCGTCAAGTAAAGTAGAAATTCTTTGCTAAGAATGTGAATTCCATCTAGCGCAGAATATTGACCATCCGCAACAATTTTTGTTTGAAGACGAAAATATGTTTTTTACATATATACAGTGTCAAGATAGGAATAACAAAATGAATACTCAAATATATATATATGTGTGTGTGTGTGTGTGTGCATGTACTGTATATAATTGTAGTTGTTTTCATACACACAATTTTTACTCGGCTGGTAGATGCCTAGATGGTGACTCCAAAGCAAGTCAATAATGTAAAGGAGCTTAAATAAAATTATATGTACAAGTGAATGTAGAAAAAATTGACGTTGATCTGTTCAACTCTCTGAGAAGTACTTTGATGGTGATTCATTCAAAGCAACTCAATAAAGTAAATGAATTAATAAAGAAAATTATACACTAGTGAATGTAGAGAAAAAAAATGACAATGATCTGATCAACTCCCTGAGAATTACTACTTTGTATAGTATGCATATTTTTTAATCCCCTGAGAATTAAGTAGCTAGTTTGTAAATTATGCATATTTTAATCCCTAGCTAGCTGACTAGGTGATACATATATTTTAATTGTTCCTTAATTCATGTACTTTCTTGTAGCTAGCTAGAGTTGGATTGAAATTAATTTTAATTTATAAATAAATGCATTTGTGTTATTTAATAATTAACATCTATTATCTATTATATATACTAAATTGTAGTTGGCTGATACCGTTTTTTGACAAGTGGCATTTCCAACATTTGACACCTACTATACAACATTAATTACCATTCACATTCTACTGAACCATAATATCTCCGGTTTTTGTGTTTTTCTAATATTTTAATAATATTATAATATTTTAATAATATTATACACACACCATATCTCCGATTTTTCTATTTTTTTAATATTTTAATAATATTATACCTACAACTACGTTTATCTAATAATTATCAAATCACTACATATCTAATAATTCTAATATTATCAAATCACTATAACAACTTAATATTTTTAAATAAAACATATACTAATCCAAACACATTAATATGTTGATTTTATAAATCCCAAATACACTATACCTATATCTTTAACTCAATTACTATCAAATACACATCCCACTAACATATTTCTTTAACCTCATAATTAAACTAATCTACATATTTAAAAATTATTTTTAATTACTTTAATCTTACACAATAAATTAAACAATTTATACTAAAAAAAATATTAGGGTAATATAATTTCTACACTATTTAAATTCCATAATATTCTTAATTTTTTTCAATATCCTAAAATCACTACAAATCTAAACTAATTTTATCCATATTTGTTACATTTTGTTTTCTTTAACCTAATATTTTTAAAATAATATTCGTTTAATTTTCCCTAAAAGTGCATAAACTGATGCATTGAGGAGTTGGTTTGAGTCGGAACCAAACAATATATATCTTTTATCTTTAACTGCATTTTAAAATTTTAATAATTTAAAACTTATAAAATAAACACAGATATACATCACTGGTTGCACTTCAAGTACCAAACAATATATATCTTTTATCTGTAACTGCATTTTAAAATTTTATCTAGAAATAATTGGGGTGGATATACACTAATTGGGGTGGATATACACTAATTTAAATATTTTAATAATTTAAGATATACACTAATTTAAAATTTTAAAATTTAAAACTTTTAACTGCATTTTAATATTTTAATAATTTAAAATATTCACAGATATACACTAATTTATATAACTGCATTTTAAAATTTTAGTAATTTAAATCTTATTAAAATTTAGAGATTTGAATCCTATTAAAATTAGGAGAACTAATAAATAAAACATAATTTAATCTGTTATTATCACAATTTGTTTTCTTCATCCTACTGCTGTTGTCTATCAAAAAGTTATAACTTCCACCTATAAAAGTTTGCATAATCTTTTATCCATTATTATCACAATACAAGTATTCTTTTATCACAACACAAGAATTCTTTTAGCCTACTACTGCTATATTTCTTTTCTTTAGCCTACTATTGCTATTTATTCGTGATTAGCACAACACATGTATTCTTTTAACATACTACTGCTATATTTCTTTTCTTTAGTCTACTACTGCTATTTATCCATGATTAACACAACACAAGTATTGTTTTATTCAAATTAAAAAAATAATATTATATTTTTCTACTATACAATAATATTACTTTGCTTTTTTTATTCTTCTTTTTTGTACTACTAACAAACTTTATTACTTTTTTGCTAACACAATAATCTTTTACTTGGAGGAAACTTCATTCTAATACACTCACTCCTCCCAAAGATCGAATTTCAAAGAGTGAAAGTGGATAGATTTTTGTGTACTCGAGGAACTCCATAACCCACCCGGAAGATTAATTTTTCACACATTTAGGTATTTTCACATCTTTCATTTTATCTCTCAAAACCTAACATTAACGAGAAACCTTAGTTTTTTAATTTCGATTTTACCATGATATATGTAATTATGTCAACATGAGATATAATATGTAGTGCACGTTGCAAAATTGTCTGATTCATGTTTGTTTATATGCAAGGATCGTGTTTTCAAAAATTGAGGAAATCAACCATAAGCCATACATGTCAGAAAACAATGAAAAACATGAATTTATTGTCAACCCGTGGGACAAAACTACCATCTTCTTATTATAATTTAATTTATTAATTGCACATACATATTTATTATTAACAAAATGAATAATTCCGCCGCAACGCGCGGGTTTATATCTAGTAATAATACTACTTTTAGGACTAGAAAGGACAGGGCCAAAAGAATTTTTAAAAGAAGTTCAAATTTATTTATCTAATATTTCTAACTTTTGAAATTCTTAAGAAAATATAGTTTTTATAAAAAAAAACACTATTTCCCATTCACTTTAAAATTAATCGCTTCTTTCTAAGCTTCTTTTAGAAAAAGTACTGCTTCATGATATATATGATGGCTCGAAATTAATAAGGATCTGAGAAAGGGCACATTCAGCCCGTTGGAAAAAAAAATGTTGCTTGAGCAATAATAAAAAGATAAAAATTAAATTCTTAAAACTTAATTTAAAGTACTTTTACTTCAGCACATTCAGTGTATATCATCAACACCCTCTCTGCAAATGTTGAAAATCTTCAATATTTTTGCTTACCAAAAAGGGTAGAATATAAGAAAATAGAGTAAAGTTGTTGATCGTACAAAAAAAATATGTAGCAAAACAAAAACGATAAAGAACCAATAATTATGAAGAGATAGTGATAGCTAGTGGATATATAGGAATGTTGGACCCAAATTAATATATTGGGGCCATCCCATCATGTAGACGGCTACTTGATAAATCATTGTCATTCCAGAAGAAGTGAACCAAATGATACGGGGAATTCAGTTATAATGTTGCTATTGCATCTTGATGTGAGTTGCCTGTAGTAACATGCCTGGAGAGAAGTGAGCTTTTTTTTTTTTTTTTTTTTAGGCTGCATATATTTGGTACCGACCGAAGCCGAGGCTCTTTCCTCAGTCCCAGCTGAAAAACTGTACAAGGGATTTCTCCTTGACATGGATATCATCGTCCCCAAGGCATTTCCGCAGGCTGTTAAGAGCGTTGAGTTGGAACCATCAAGCACATAACTCTTGGCGAAGCCGGCCAAATTCAGCAACTTGAAGCAAAGGGTAGATGCAATTGACAAGGATGCATGCATTGATCTACACTTACACCATTGTCGAAGGCGATATTCTTAATCATTTTGGGCATAATTGAATCCATCCTTAATCATTTCACCGCTGTGCCTACGGATGGAGGGTGCATTGTCAACAACACCACCATTTATAACACCAAAGGCGACGCCGTGATCATATCCCCGAAGAGAACATTATATTAAGGATGCCACAGAGAAATCAGGGCTGGTATTCAAGGCTGTTGAGGCCTACCTCCTTGCAAATTAAAATATAATCATTACATGCGTGTGGCTTTATCTATCTATCTATCTATCTATCTATCTATCTATCTATCTATCTATCTCTCTCTCTCTATATATATATATATATACACGCAGCGGATCAGGTCCGGACTCCCGGACCTGACCAAAATCCGGACCCGGAATTTTTTTTTTTTTTTTCAAAACAGTTAATAAAAAATATATAATGATTTTTGGTATTGAAAAAAATTATTAAAACAGTGTTTTGGGTTTGATTTGGATACATATAACAAACACTGTTATACAGTCGGTACAACACTGTTTGTTATATGTATCCAAATCAAACCCAAAACACTGTTTTAATAATTTTTTTCAATACCAAAAATTATTATATATTTTTTATTAACTGTTTTGCCAAAATAAATAAATAAATAAAAAATTTCGGGTCCGGATTTTATCAGGTCCGGACCCCGGACCTGATCTTAACTCTCTATATATATATGCTTGTTTTTTTTTCCCTGCCAAAATTAAACTGTGTGGCCTTGGCTGGGCTTGATAATAATTTCAGAGTGATGGACGTCCACTGCTTGTACTCCTTTAATACCTATATCAATAAAATTTCATTGGTCAACTGCAATGTATTTTATCCAAAATGAGTTCCTATTTAATTTTCGACAAATGATCTTATATTTTAAATTTAGAGATATTAAGTTAGTTTAATTCATATATATAGATCAACCCAGCAATATTCTTTCATGTTACAACGTTAGTAAATCAAAATTAAAATGGTCGACTAAAATCCCGCGGGGCCATCTTCTAGTGGACTTGATCTTAATTTCTAACCAAAACAAATGGTGAATGTGCAATATACAGTTGGTTGCATTAATAGGTGATTGGCCTTTTATATATTTTTGGTACATGCAGAAAATCTACTTAGAATTACACAAGTCATTAAAACCTAACAAATTACATGATTGGCAAATAAAAGCCACTAGCTATGAATTACAAATCATCAAAACAAAGAAAACTTTATGTAGAGGTAAATCCTGAACAAATATATTCAATGTCTAATAACTTCGCCCAGAAATTCAACCAATAAATACAATATCCTTCTCATAAAAATAGTGCCAACAAAATCAATTTTGATGCAATCCTTCTAAACTGACTTTCTTTTTTCTTTTTTTTTTGGATGAAAGTGTATTTTTTTTTCTTTGTAATTAATTACATATATAATCAGAAAAATATCGATGGAATATAGATATTTATGATAAACATGCATATATATATATATATTCACTGTCTAAGTTAATAGTCACTTGATCACTAATAGCCAAAAGATGAAAAGGTTAGATCTAGATCTCTAATAAACAAAATCGATTATTGAATTGAATCACATGACTTGATGCATTAGCCAAATCTCTGCGGATCGAAATATTGTTAATAATAATTCATTTGAATTTTTTGTTCCCTCATGTCATGTGACTCATAATCGACCTGTCTAGTCTCTAGAAGGTGGGCCCACCAAACTTTACTATCTTTTTTCGTGTCAAGAAGGGCGGCTATTCCCTTCTAGTGAAGTAAGTTTACCGGATCGATCATCTACATGGAATTAAATCAAGTCTCTTTCAACTCCATTTTGAACCCAAACTATACCCACATTCTAATGTCCCCGTCCCATGTCCAAATGAGCGTGTAGGACAGAAGCCTTACAAAGTCTCAATTATGCTATCAAAGATCTCAATAAGTTATGATCTTTTAAATTATTACATACCATTATAAAAAATTTATCTGATATGTTAACTATGAATGATATGTTAAAATGTGTTGATGCCGGCAAAACTGAATAATTTGTCGTGTAAAATTAATTATAATTTTTTCAGAAATTGTTTAATGATAATGATCATTCTAATGCTTTAGCAGTTAGAAAGTAAAAAAAGTTAAAAAATAAAAAAATAAAAATCTACCTTTTGATCAATTTTTAAAGAAAGTTCTTATCTGATGATAGGGAATGGGTATGGGCAGGCACACCTTTCCATAAACGCTGAAAGTATGATCTACCCACTTAAATAACTAAGACTTTGATCTGTTCAACTTTGATAGGCAAACATTAAAATTATTATTGACTCCAGATTATGGAATCATCTGGTTGGCAGTTTTCTAGTACATCTTCACACCTAAGAAATTAAGATCTCCCATGTAGTACTATAAATAGGAGCTCTAGTTCTCTCATTTCCTCACACCAAAACCTTACTATACTCTTCATCTTCTTGTGTTTTATATATTCTTAATTTCTGCTCTCTAGTTCAATCTCCAAACTAAAACATATATCGATAATGGGTGTCCAAAAGACCGAAGTTGAGGCTACTTCCACTGTCCCAGCAGAGAAATTGTTCAACGGACTTCTCCTTGAAATTGATACCATTCTCCCCAAGGCTTTTCCTCAAGCTATCAAGAGTACTGAAATTCTTGAGGGTGATGGTGGTGTTGGAACCGTCAAGCTCGTCACTCTTGGCGAAGGTACTTAATTTACGACATTTGCCTATCATATATGCATGCATTCTTAGGGATTCTAGTCAAGAAGATGAAAAGACATAATAGAAGTCGGTTTGAATCGTCACAATAATAGTCAATGTTAACCGTGAATCAGTCTCTTATATATATTATATATAAACAGGTGTTAATTAATGAAATATTGTATGTAATATTGCTCGAGTGTTTAAATTAACCAAGTGTTTATATTGAATGTCTGATTCTACAGCCAGCCAATTCAACACCATGAAGCAACGGGTAGATGCAATTGACAAGGACGCGTTGACCTACACTTACTCCATCATCGGAGGCGATATCCTGTTGGACATAATTGAATCCATCGTTAATCATTTCACTATTGTGTCTACTCCGGATGGAGGGTCCATTGTCAAGAACACCACCATTTACAACACCAAAGGCGACGCCGTGATCCCAGAAGAGAACATTAAGGATGCCACCGAGAAGTCAGGGCTCATATTCAAGGCCGTTGAGGCTTACCTCCTTGCTAATTAAGTAAAATCGTGTGTGCATGGCTTATGCCATAAAGTTAGTTTTCTTGATCCGGCTAAATTAGTGTGCATGCCTTAATTTGGCTTGGTTTATGATAATTCCAGTGTGGTGCTTAAGTTTGTTGTCGTTATATGAGTTGAGTTGAAGAGTGTGTACTGTAATACTCTCTTTTAATAACTATATTATCAATAAAACACCTTCTGCTAAATATTTAACTCTAATGTCTTTATTAAATTGTTCTTTTTTGTAAGTACGTGTTGTTCGCATTTTTTTTTAATTAATACATGTCCAAAACAAATTTATATATATATATATATATATATATAATAAAGTGTATTGCGCACTGTCTTTAAATTTGTTAAAAAGAAAAACCCCAATTTTCAATCCAACCTTTTGTATCTGCAAAAATCAGAATTAATCTATTTTAGATATGTCAAATGTCTGCTCCGAGTGGGAAATTGGAATCAGGCCTGCGATGACAGGTTTTACTGTCCGCCGGCGATGGGAAGAAACAGCAGCACCAACAACGGAATCAATCCCAAAGCTACCGGAAAAGATAATTGATTGATCAAATGAGACAACGACGGCCACAGTGATGAATAACACATCTTTCTGGTGGCCAATTGTGAGCAATTTGACTAATTTGAATCAGCTCATGGAGCACACCCAAGATCAGTATATTCCAATGTATTTTTGTTATTATACCAATCAAAGATTTAGTTTTTATTTTTGTTTCGATGCTGAGCAGATTCTATTCGTAGAAGAAATTATTGTTTTGTTGTTGTTATTAATTGTAGCCCGTTAGAAAATAAATTGAAGCTAAGTTAAGGTATAGGATGCTTTGATGTTTGTTTTTGATATTTCATGCTAGTGGGTAAGACTGCCTTTGAAAATTTTAAGTGGGGCGCCGGCTATATTAATCCTTCAACTGCAAAATATAAGAACAATTTTGATTTTTTTAGTTAATTTAAAACATTTTTAATTCAATTGTTGTGATTCATTTAAGTTTTGAATATTATTAATTTAATAATTAATATTATTTTTTACATAATTTATAATATTTTTAATTATATTAACTAAAATTAAATGAATTCCTGAGTATTTATTCGGAGATGTTGGTTGTATAGTCGACAACTGGTTGTATTATTGGCGTTTTGACCATTTCGAAATAGAAAGAGATGTTATACAAAAACATAACATAACTGAGAAATTATAGCAAGGCTATAAGCTACCGAAGAAAAGTCTCTAATAACTGATAAATACCACAAGTCAAATCATAATAAATGTCAAATCGGTTCAAATCACAATCTAAGATAATTATTACAACTACAATAAAATCAATGTATCATAGTCTAAACAAATTATCTAAACCATTTGGAAAGAAGGAAACTCTCATCACACTTGCTCTTGGTCCTCCTGATTACCTGTCGGAAGAAAAACACAGCATGAGCCAAATGCCCAGTGCGGATATAAAATACAAAAATAATGAATTGAATAACTAACTCAATCAAATGAACTAAACTGAAACGAATAAAACTAACACAATGAAATAATAGGGTGAATCAAATGGTTGAGTGTTATTTCATACCGAGCTCAAAACAAAACAGAAATATACTTTGCCATACAAGCAAGTCAAATTATGTCACACAGGCAATCAAAATAATGCCACACAGGTAAGTCACACACATTGGACTGCGAATCTGATAGACTTCACGGCACGCTTGCGTGAGGTGGTCGTCGCCCGGATCGTTTCTAGCAAAGTTGAACGGTAGATTGCTCGCAACACCTTAACCCCTCGCCTATATGTAGATGGTAATCTTGGTACAATTGCTCGTCTTGGAAATCTGCGTTGAATGGACACCAACGACACCTTGACCCCTCGCTTATATGTAAGCGGTAATCTCGATACAATCGACGATTAGTGCGGTAGAAGACGCCACACGCAACTATGTATTGTTGTATGATAAGTCAAACTTGAATATCAAAGAAAAACTAGAAATAATCTAGGAATTCTTCAAAGAACCAAAAGTAGAGAATAATCTCATAAATAATTGTATTAAATAAATCTGATTGAAGTGTATCAAGTACATCATCTATGTCCCCTATTTATACTACTCAAACGTAATTTTAATCATAATAGGAATTATAAAATCAACTAGAAACACAATCCTAGCTTAACAAGTTAATTTGAAAACCAAATCCTAACTTACCAAATTAATTTGGAAACCAAATCCTAACTAATAAACAATAAGGAAATTAAATCATACTTATCAAACATTCTAATTAAATTAGGAATCTAAAACATGTTGAAAATACCTTAATAATTAAGGAAATTCGCGTCCAAATTTGAATTAGAAATTCGAAACCTTCCTCCACTTGGAATTAGAAATCCATTAATTGTTAGGAACTCATTAATCCGTAGAGAACAAAATCAGCTAGTTGTCTACTTGGAAACCGCGTGGCTCATATGATATAAGAAGCTAATATGTTAAGTCCTGAATATGCTAGGAAACCTGTGTGATTGGCTGATTAGAATTGAAATGTCCGTTGCCCGCATGCGAATTTGCTAGAATGTAAATTGCCACATGAATTGATTAAAATTGGCATTGAATTGAACTCTATTTTAAGCATCTTTGAATAAACTTCAGCTCAAATATTAAAAATCGCTTGATAAATCCCTGGGACTTGAGTTAAGTTATTAAGGTTTGATGTGAGCCTGATCAGGATTGTATCAGAATCCAAATGCATGTAAAATCGGAAGGTGTGTTCGGCACAAATATCACCAATCCGCAGAACAAAACACTACAGAAAACTAAGGTCGACTCATACGCCTCCCACAACAAATCACCAAATGGCCAACTCCCACTGGAGCACAAAACGGAGACGCCGTGGACTGATCACACCGCCACGGAATGTGTCATGTCTCGATGTCAAGAGGGCATGCCTATGGTACCCACACAGATGATTATAGTTCAGGTATACCCTACGATAAATTCTAACAAAATACCATGTCACAACACATGCGACACAATATCAACACAAAGGTGTTCTAATGTGTACATGTTAAATCGAAATGAATCATCAACACAAGTCTCCAAAATATATTAACATGTACTTTTCTACGAATATCAAAATAAATACTAAACATCTAGTTCAACGAGTACAAGTTATGAAAACTCCAAATATCGAAATAAACAATCACATGAATTCAACTATGGTCAATATATGAAGACAATATCTGAATTCTAAATGAGAAGCAAAATGTACAAACTAAATAAAATTAAAGAATTAAATTCTCTTCGTCCGATCTAATCACAAAAATAATATATATTATTAAAGTAAAATTATACATATTATTATATAACTTTTTGTTTACCGAGTTAAACTGTCATATTATTATTATTATTATTATTATTATTATTATTATTATTATTATTATTATTATTATTATTATTATGTAATTTCCCAATTTTAAACTTCCGAATAATCCTAAATAATGCCATAACAAATATTATAACAATTAATTTACGGATATAACCTTATTCAAAATCTGAATTACCGGTTTATTCTATGTACAATACCCTCCGTTCCAAACATTGTTTAAGCAATTCATGCATATAATATATATACATATCAATATACTACGAACTCAATACCAAGCATCCTGCAGATTCATTTTATTAATAAATTAATATCCATCATTCTCATATACCTATGAATTATGATGTAAGCCCACAATCAATAAGATGCTTTATAATCATATTAATTACTCACCAAAAAGTAATTTAGCACTGAAATATAAGTCTCCTGCTCTTTCTTCGTCTTTTCTTTGTGTTCTTATGTTGCCGCTTCTCTCTTCTTTTTCCTGGACTCGAATCAGGCGTAATGTTTAAGTAAATTAGGTTTAGGTATTTATTTAATTATTAAAAGATCTCTTTAATACTAAAGCGCAATTTTACTAAATTAATACTCCATCACTAATTAATAGTCATTAGCCCACATAATTTAAATGACTAGTTGACTCAAATAAATGACAAGCCCAATTAATTATTATAAGGCTTACTTCCATATTTTATTTTATTTTGTTATTAAATTTTTTTTATTTTTTTATTTTTTTATCGGTATTACATATACAGTCTATACAAGTCAATTGTTTATTTTGATTGGCCTTCTTTTAAAACTTGTAAGTTGTAACTATCATATTGATTAGGACTTCTAGTAAAGTATATATGATTTTTGCGGACAAAGTCTTGCATGTTTGGCAAGGCATACACATCATGGTAGAAATTGTTTGACTAGGTTGAATTCAATAAAGAAAAGTAGTGAAAAAATTATTCACAAGTAATCCCATCATGTCTGGGTTATTTAAAGAAAAATATGTAATACTTTCTTCTTGACAATTGACATGGACACCGTTGTTTCCAAGACTTTTCCACAAGCTATCAAGAGTGTTGAAATTCTTGAGGGATATGGTGGTGTTAAAACTATCAAGCTTGTCACTCTTGGAGAAGGGATCGTAATTAATTAGTTGCTACTTAATTTCTCTCTCTCTCTCCCTCTATATATATATATATATATCATGCATGCATAAATTAATTTTATAATTAAATATAGAGTTAAATACATTTTTATCACATGAAGTATTATCAAATTCATAATTTAACCTTTAAAGTAAATTGGACTTACAAATCGGTACATAAAGTTTCGAATTGCTTACAATATCGACCCCAAAATCAATTTCTAGTAAAAATTGACCAGAATATCTAATTTACCGACAAACCATTTGTGTTTGTACACTTTGACTGTATTCAGATACAGTTTGATTTCATTAAAAAATAAAAATACTTATTAATACCCTATAAATAGACAAACTGTTGAAGAACACAAGTCGTATTTTCTTTCTCCTAACCCATTCCCATCAATGGTTGAAGTAGACAAGACCATCCTAGTCTGAAACTAACTCTCTCACCAAATTCAACTAGCAGATCGAGTCACCAAATCCGCCCAAGAAGCTGAGTCTTCGCCATCACCCCCGTCGTCGACTTCTACAAAATCTCTAATCTCCTCAAATCTTCCATCGCTGACATCAAATGTCTCCTCTCTGTCTTTGACTTCAATGCCGGCACCAATCTCTCCCTTCCCCCAATAGCCAAAAACAACTCGATTATCGCTTGGGTATGGTCTTTTATCGCCGTAGTCCAAAGGAGTTGATGAGAATGAAATATGTTATATTTTTATCCCTTAATACTTAATCTGTTGTATTTATTTTGTGCATAAATACACTCATTATTCTTATATTTTTATTTAAGATGCAATTAAAGGATTCCGTGACTTTGAAAATGCTTTGAAGGACAATTTGATTATTATTTGGACTTTAAGTAAAATGATGGGAAAAGATATAATTACGCGAGCACAAGGATTTAATATTTTATTATAATAAAGTCAATATCTTGATGATCAAGCAATATTTAATGCTCCTCAAGAAAAATCCTACAAGGAGAAAGAAGGAGATAGAACAATCTTGGTGTGCTAGTCAAATCTAATGAAGGAAAGGAAAATATATCTAAAAGATTTCTTTGAAGGAAGTTGATTGTCACTATTTAATTCCTAGAATAAATTAATTGAGTATTGATGCCTATAAATAAAGTATTACCAAGAGAATAAAGTATTATCAAGAGAGATTGAGAAGACTTGCCTACAAACTTTCCTCTTTATTGTTCTTTGGTATTTTCAAGGCCGTGTGTAACTAAATTCTTGTTCTTGATTTAAGTGTACGGAAGCCTCAGAATTATTATACTGTGAGATTTAATTAGTTTTAATTGTTCAATTTATATTTTGAGTATTAGAGATTCTTATGTGCTTAATTTTTATTATTAATTTGTTTAATTGCTAGGATGCATACTAGTTTATTATTCGTTGCAATCTACTACTGAATTAGATATCAAATCCGTATAATTGTTTAGTCACTCTAATTTGTGAAGCAACTAAGATTAATAATTTGCTGCTGATCAAAAGATTATTATATCTTAAGAAGAATACGCAACTAAATTAAATACAACTGTGTGTGCTTGTATTGTTTAGTTTCATCGATCTTTCTATTGCTTAAAACTGATATTAGATTAAATTCTTAGCGCGTGTCTAATGTTGTTTAGTAATTAAGGATATTTAGATTGTTTGTTTCTAATTAACTACAATTAAGGAGAGATAGGAAAATACTTCCAACGGTTATTTAGATTGCTTGCTAGGATGCATACTAGTTTATACTAATTGATTTATGCTAGTCATGTTAATGATCAGTATAAATTTCTGACGGTGAATGTTAACTTAATCCAAGGCTTGTTCTTCTGATTTATTTCGTTAGATTACTCTGTATCAGTTACGTATTTGTTACTTTAGTTAACGTTATTTGTATTGTCTTTGTTATTTAAAACCCCCATTCTGATTTATAAAGCATAAAATTAGACTAATCATTAATTCTCTATGGAATCGACTTATTTACACTACTACATAAATATTTTTCATAATAAAATTTTAATTTTGGTTGCCTGTGACATCATACCAGGAGTGAACTTAAATCATACCAGATTCATATAACGAGAAAAACATGAAATTATTAGTACGACAACAGTCTCTGGATCTATATGAAACTTCTCATTCTCATCACAGTACATGAGGCGGATCGGTCGAGCGAGGCCCAAGGCAATGGGAGGAGAGGTTGTGTATGGCGAATAAGGCAGCTCCGGCAAAGGATTGTTCGATTGCGTAGTGTCGCTTAAGCCTCTACTGAAGAATTTCAACATCTTCTTTTGGAATTTGCTTTATGTTGTTGATCGTTTGTTATGCTTTATTTAGGTGTTGTTTTTGGAGAGAGAAAGTGATGGTAAAAATATATAATTTAAAATTAAGATTTGCTTAATTAGAGTTTCACATTGAATTGTTTTCTTAATTAATTTCCTTTTAGGTTTGAAATTTGGGTTATTTGTATTATGTTTATCAATTGGATTTGGGTTATGTTGTATTAGACTCTTTAATTGGTCTTTTTTTTCATTTGTTATTAGTTTTATCTTATTTAGTAAAAGTATTTTAATTTATTAATTAAGTCAAACCGTATCTAAATACGATTAAACTGTATAAAACTAAATGGGTTGCCGAAAAATTGGGTATTCCAATCATTTTCGACTGAAAATTGATTTTGGAGTTGACATTATAAGCAATTCAAAACTATAAACCCAATTACTTTATAGGCCAAATTATGAATTTGATAATAATTTTGTGTAATAGAAGTGTATTAGCCCTTAAATATATTCCTCACTAGATATAAATATGTTAATGCAACTAATATATGTTGTATCTATTGCTTGAATGTTGAAATTAGCTAGCCGAGTAAGTTTGTTCTGAATATATGATTCTGCAGCCGGTCAGTTCAAGACCATTAAGCAACGGGTAGATGTAGTTGACAAGGACGCATTAACCTTCAGTTACGTGACTGTCATCGGAGGCAGGCGATATCTATCCTGTTGGACATATAAATATATATAGTCACGTTGAATCCATCAATAATCTATCATTTCAGCTT
This sequence comes from Aralia elata, assembly GCA_034770075.1. Taxonomy (NCBI): domain Eukaryota; kingdom Viridiplantae; phylum Streptophyta; class Magnoliopsida; order Apiales; family Araliaceae; genus Aralia; species Aralia elata. Next base: position 7,992,980 of record CM068384.1, on the reverse strand, counting down.
TGTGTTCACTGATGGTGCATTGTCAAGAACACCACCACTTACAACACCGAATTAAGGCGATGGCGTGATACCAGAAGCTAGAGAACGGTAAGGAAGCCACAAAGAAGTCAGCTCAAATATTCAAGGCAAGCAGTTGAGGCCTATATATATATATCTATATCTATATATATATATATATATATATATATCTTTTAGCAAATTAAGGTTTTTTTTTTTTTTAATGAGTTGAACTGAAGAGTACTGTATGGTGTAATACTGTTAATCTATTATGATCGATAAAACAGCATCACCTAATTGCACTTATATTGATCAAGTAACAGTTCGTAGTATCAATTGGATACGCGGAAGCTTGGTTTTCATTTAACGTAAGATCATAAACATATATCACTCCCTTGGTACCTACTATATATGAAAGGAGTTCTATTTGGACTTTAATTAGTTAATTCGTAAAATTTTATAAGATCAAGTTCATGTAAATGTTTAATTTTAAAAACAAGTTCCGTTTAGCAAACTTCAAAAAAAAAAAAAAGGTTTCGTTTGATAGTATTTTTAAATAGTTTATGATATTTATGATTAAAATAAAGTAGAATTATTTTAAATGTCAATTATATAATTTTTATATTAATGTAAGGATGTGGGTGCGAGTGGATTGGGTAAAAAAAAATTTTAATCATGGGTGAAACTACTTTGCTTCTTAATAGATGAAAGATTTTTTTCCCCCGATTCGGAGGTATAGTAGAAAGCTAGAAATACAATGAATTGTCTTTATTTTGTACATAATTATATGTATACAATAAATTCACAATAACGATAAAAAATTATAAAAATTAAAAATTAATTTCTTAAAGTATTATATGCATGTTCATGCTTTATAATGTTTTAGTTTATTTTTGGGTTGTTTCAAAAATTAAACATTTTCTTGTTCTTTTAGATTTTTTGATCGACAATCAGTCTTAAACTCTTAATTAAATGATATCTAATTATTATTCTATTTCAAAATTAAATATAAAATTTTAAAAATAATTTATGCGAAAGTATCCTTAATATTAATTAAAAATTTAATAGTGAAAATTTGATACAAGAAATAATATTATCTACATTACAAAATGACTTCCCGAATTGTTGGCATCATTAATGTAAGTATGTAACTACGCCCCACTAATTTTCTTTTATTTCTTTGTCACTTTAATAATATTATTATTTTATTTTATTTTTATTTAATCTTTTAAATTTATAAAATTTATCATCCCATATAGTTTATACTCAACACACGCTTGTCACCGACAAATAATGAAAATAATGACAAATAAAAAATATTAAGTTAGCAATTTTTTAGTCAAAATGTATTTTTTTCAAAGGATTAAAAGAATAAAAATATACTTTTAATTATGAAAGAGAAGTAATAGGTAGTACTACAATTTTCTGCCACAATATGCGGAACAGCGAAGGTGATACCTCTTTTTAACTGCAATTCTCTCTCAACTTAAAATCCAGCTTTACTTTCCCTCTCCTCAAAAACCCTAAAAAGCAAAACCCCAATTATCAATTCAACCTCCTTTATCTATAGAAGTCAGAACTCTTTTGAATTCTGTCCAATGTCTACTCCGGTGGCAAATCGGAATCGGGGCGGCGATGACAGGTTTTACTGTCCACCGGCGATGAGAAGACAACAGCTGAAACAACGGAAGCAATCCCAAAAGCTGCCGGAAAAGAGAATTTGTTCATCAGATGAGACAACTACGACCACAGTGATGAATAACAACACCTCTTTTTGGTCGCCAAAAATGAGCAATTTGACTAATTTGGATCGGTTCATGGAGCACACCACTCCAGTCGTCCAAGCTCAGTATTTTCCTAAGGTATTATTGTTATTATACCAATCAAAGATTTAGTGTTCCTTTTCATTTCGATGCTGAGCAGATTCTGTTCATAGAAGAAATTATTGTTTTGTTCATGTGATTAATTATAGACTGTTAGAAACTAAAATTGATGGTATAGGGAAAATATTTATCTGCGTGTATATTGTTAAAAATCTCCTTTTGATCTTTTGGTTGCTGGAAAAGTTGGGGAATGGAGTAAAAAAATGAACTTTTGAGTATTTTGGGTTATTCTGTTTAGGTTTCTCAGTGGAGAAGGAGATGGTTTCTGTTAGGCTGGGCGAATAAAACATTTTTTTTTTTCATTCTTAGGAAAATTCTTAAACAGGAATCTTAAATACCTGCATTTTGTCAGCAATGGTGCCAATGTATCAAAGATTGTGGGTTTTCCTTCCAAGTTGTCTGCTTTATCTTGTATTATTATATTTTCTAGTGTGCCCCATTTTTCTACCAACAGTAGTTATGTGTTAGCATGACATTTAAAGGGAATCAGAATTAATCATGTAGTGAATCGAAGGACAATGTTACGTTTCTCTAAATTATGTCATCAATCCTTTTGTTAAAGCTGAGTATTTGTGTTATGATTAGCCAAAAAAAAAGAGGATGTTTTCCCTTTTGTTTCAAAAAATTCTTGGTTCTCTATACCATGTATTCTAGCTTTCAGAAAAGTGACAAGTATGCTTTCTATCTTTTGAATGATCTTTCCGGTTTTGATATATGATTTTATTTTGCTTCTATTTGGAGATTTTAGACAAGCATGAAGGGATTGAGAACTCACGACGACAGCTTCCATCCGTACTTCATCCTAGATGATCTTTGGGAATCTTTGAAGGAATGGAGTGCATATGGAGCTGGAGTTCCTCTTGTGTTGAGTGGGGGTGACTCTGTTGTCCAATACTATGTGCCGTACTTGTCTGCAATTCAGCTATATATAGACCCATCAAGGCCCTTAATGAGAATAAGGTGAGCTCTTTACATGTTTGGGGATTGTTTCTCTCTCTCTCTCTCTCTCTCTCCCTCCCTACTTTCTTCTGATGCCAAAATGTTCCTTTTGGTAATTCTTGACTATCAATCTATTGGTAAGGATTATAAAGGGAATTGTTATTACCACAAGGAAATATAATATTTTCGCAAGGCCTTCTTTCTCATGAATGTAGACTCATTTATTATTCATGTGAAGGGGATCTTGTGGAAATATCCAATTTCCTTGTGGAAGTTTCATTTTCCTATATTAACGAACTCAAAATTTTATTTGGTTTAATTGTTGGAGGGTGATTTGATTTGTGTGTTTCTTATATTACTTAGGATTATAGTTAGCCATTATGTGATATTAATCTTGTTTGTGGCATCATAAACTGATCAATGACTTAATATGACCTGTTATTATAGTTTTAAGCTAGTGTTTGTATCATCAGAGTCTTCGGCTTCATGTATGAGCTTCAAAGTTCTTGCTTATTGGGTGATACTTGTAGGCCTTTTGGCAGATTTTTTTTTAAAAAGACGGTGAGATTCTGAAACATTTTTGTTTAAGAGCAACACTATAGGACGAGATAACTGTTGTGTCGTAGAGAACTCGGTGGAGCCCTTAAAAATACATCTTCTTGAACTAGGCTTGACGGTTGAAATTTGTATGACCATAAGAGTTTGGAATAAATCACCATATCTAACATGCTGAGGGCCACTATGACCACCGCCAACAGGAATCTGTATGAGAATATGGCCTTTAACTAATGAGCTCCTACAATTCTGGTCTATGCCTCTTCCTTTGTATTGTGCTACACACTAGATTCCTTGTAGCAAATCATTGGTGGTGGCATGGTGACAGAGACCCAAGCACATGTTTAATGCAGGTGCTCTTACTAGAATCACTATTATTGATCGGAAGTTCACTATGTGATATTAATACTTCAGGTGATTCACTGTTTGTTTCAAGAAATTGCCTTATTGCTTCTCAGAATGGACCATCTACACTCCAATCACCTCTGCAGAAAGTCAATATATAGTGTCCTGTACAATTCATGTTCATGAGGGTCTGACATAAGAGGACAATTTTGAAGTCTCATCATAAATTGCATTACATGAAATTTTATTTTCTCGTTTCAGATGGTATCGACATCTTGTTTGCGTTAACAAATTAATTGTCAAAGTACTTTGCATGTGGTTGTATCACCACATATTTTTTTCTATTAAAACTTGTAGCCATAATGCCATATGTATGGAGTAAATAAGACTTGAGACAATAACTAACTCTACCATCAGTTTCAAAAGAGTGAAGGAAGGACTTGCTCGTATATTATAATTTTCTTTTAATTCCAGCCGTAGGAATGTAGTACATTTATGCTTTCATTTCTGACAGTTCGATATTAGTTTTTATTCAACTTTTGAGTTGAGCCAAGCTTTGGTGTTGTGGAAACTTGTTCCCCAATTATGCAGAATGATTTGGCAACATCTCGTTTTGCCTTGGGCCATCAGGGTTCTTTATAGGACTGTACGAAATATTTCAGAGTGGAGGATCAGGTAGTCCCACTTTGCTAATTATGGTTTCACAAGCCATAGATAGATGCTTGAAGATAATTAATCTCCTCTAGCATCTCTTATTATTAAGTCCCGAGATTCACCAAGCCCCACCCCCTGCTCTTTCTCCTTAAAGAAAATTTAAAATTTGTAATATCAGTAATTGCATATTTTAAAAGGTTTGCATTCTCACTGTTCTTGTTTCATGTCGCGAAATGAATGATGTGTAAGTAATTTATGAAGATCTGTTTTCCCTCAATTGGCAAAGAACTAACTGCATTTAATGCCTTTTAGAGTTGGAATCTAGTTCACTTGCAATGACTGTATAATCAAAATCATGAGAGGCTTTTCAGCACCTACATGATGCCAGCCTTGTAAAAGGTCTTTATCAAGCCATGCCTCTTTTTTTATGATAACCGTGGTTATTAAAACAACTTGCTTCCATTTTCTGAAATTTTTGAAATCCTGTGGGTTAGCTGTGTTGAAAATATATTAGCCATCTCTTTTTGGCTTGGTTATAAAAAATTCAACTTCCACAAAAGATAATATGGTGCCTTAGTTCTGCCACTCTGAATGACATCTCTCTCTTTTTTTCCTTCAACTGATAGATACCATCGATCCTTGTGCTCCAGAAACCTCCTCACCAAACTTATTTTGCCAAAATGATGGGATTTTTTCTGGGTTCATGATTCCAATTTCACTCATATGTTTTTTTATAGATACAATTATCCTAATACAGAATCTAGGTTCATATGGTTCTCTTTCTCTGCTTCTTTTGATGAGGAAATCATGTTAATTAATAGTAGTTACTCAAGTACATTAGTAAGAAAAAACAGTTGCTTACCTTCACATGGTGCAAGTTCTTCAAGTATGAAGAGGTAGTTGCTGATGATTAAATAATTGGTTATGTTTGTGAAGTCAGTTGACTTTGGAATAATCACTGGAACCAAGTGTTATGAATTTACATGCTCAGCTTGTGTATCAATTGGCAAGTCAGTTTGACCTTCTAATTCAAATTGACTGCTCAAAACTGCCTAGCTCTTAGCGAAGGCAGGTAGAGGGCTTTTAATTGAACCCTGAGGGGTTGGTTCAATGGCATATGCTCTACCATAATATGGGAGAGCTCACATGATCAAACCTTTCCAACTCCAAGGGGTACCCACACATGCTTATGCTTGGATTTGCCCGATGTACAGCTCTTTTGGAGGGGGGGCATGTCTACTCATGGAATTTGTCGAATGCTCTAAGAGGTTCTGATACCATGATTGCGAAAAAAAGGCTGTTTAATAGAGAATGTGGCTCATTTGTCAACTTTAGCCACATAAACTCCTGTATAATACATAGAAATTTGACTTATCATAAATAAATAAATAAATAAAAAGAAACTTGATCCACTAATTATCAGCTAATATTATCTGTCAGGAAGCCTGGTGATGACAGTGATGAGGAGTCATCTAAAGATGCAAGTAGCGATGGGTGTAGCAGATGTGGGGACGAGAGAGTCACCAATGATTATCAGGGAGCTTGGAACTTGCAAAATCCAAAGAATGCTGCTAGCCAAAGTAAACTCTCACTGAGAAACAAACTCTTAATTGGATCAGCAATTGATGAAAGAGAGATTAGCAATCCTCCTGGTCTGCTTATATTCGAGTACTTTGCGCATGATCTTCCATTTGGTCGTGAACCTTTGGCTGACAAGGCATGTTCTAAACTCCCTCTTGTACTGGTTTGTAGTTGTTATGACATATGTTTACCTCCTTATTTCCACAGATCTCAAAACTTGCGTCTCAATTTCCAGAACTTAGGACATACAGAAGCTGTGATTTAACAGCTTCAAGTTGGGTTTCCGTGGCATGGTAAGCGCTTTTATTCACGCCTACAAGTCTGATGCATTTGTACAACTGTATTTTCTGAACTGAAAGGCCATTACATGCACTTCTGAAGGTACCCAATATATAGGATACCTGTGGGTACGACTCTGAACAATATCGATGCCTGCTTTTTGACATTTCATTCGTTGTCTACGCCATTCGGGAGTACGTCATCTCTCTCTCTCTCTCTCTCTCTATATATATATATATATATATTTAGGATGTGCTGTTTACACACAATATATCTAGCATGTGCTGATTTAGGAGGTATATTTTTGGTTGCCTATATGTCATCATGATATAGTTTCCACATTCCCACAGATACAGGTGCTGATTGGCCTCACCTACTTGGTTCAACAGTTGGAGAGGTTCATAATGCCGGCATATCCTTGAAGTTGTCATTGCCGATCTTTGGGCTTGCTCCATACAAGTTTAAAGTCTCTGATTGGAATCCCACTGGGGTATATGAATGTCAAAAGGTCAACTCTCTATTAAGAGCTGCTGATAATTGGCTGCGTCTCTTGCAAGTTGATCATCCGGATTACAGGTTCTTCCTGTCCCACAACTCATTTTGGAGGTGAAGAGTCTTTTAGGCAACTTTTTGAGAAGTGCGAAGAAGTAAAGTGTCCCATGTGTTGAATCAAAGATATCCTCTTATTGATTTCCTGGGTGCATCCTTAACTCAAGCATTTGCCATCCTTGTATATGATTTAGGCCTGCGTTATTATTACCTCTCCCTAAATTAGTTTCTGCAGAAGCTCTATTCAAGAGTCTTCTGAAAGATGAATTGGAAAAGAAGCTGAAAGTATGTCATGGTAATCAAGAAAGAGATGTAATGTGAACGCATACATACCAGGATTCACATTGATGCTATGAGATGATTTTCTACGCAAGTAGTAGTCTTCTCGCGAAGCCCTAGTCTGATGTTGACGAAAACATGAACACATATATTATATGTATATGCCTGCTTTATTGTGCTCTAATGTATTTGCAATATTGTTATCTGGTTAATGCTTGTATTAGCAATTGACAGATTTTTTTATTTTTTTTTTTGCTAAATATTGATAGAATATTTTACTCTGGTCAATAGAATGCTTTCATTTAAGTGCTGATCATCTGTTTTATTGGGTTCTGTTGAATGTTCAGTCTATTACAACAATAAAATTTGCACCCGAATTTGATTGCATTACATCGGTGTAGTTCATTTACAAACTGGAAAGTTAAGCCACACCTTGTGTTAAAGGAGCAAAGCAACTTCAATCTTTTGCCTCGTGGTGTGCTGTGTTTTTTAGCTTCTATGTTCGTTTCTCATTGTAGCTCCCTATGTTTTGTTTCTTGGATCATCGTAAACACAGTTTTGTTACTGTCATGTGTCTAAATGCCATCTATTTCCTGTAAACTTAATTTTGTTACTGTCATGTGTCTAAATGCCATCTATTTCCTCTAAACTTTTAGCCGGAGATGCAAGAAATGTCATGTGTCTAAATGCCACTTATTTCCTCTAAACTTTTAGCCAGAGATGCATGAAATGTGCGGCCATCCTTCCGTACTACTATTGCCACTATGCCTCATTTGCATAAAGAGTATCTACACAGAACTGTTAAATGATTAATATAAGTGCACAATTCAACCTTCCCTTAAAGCATTATGATCTTGTAGTTATTGCTAAAAATACCGCGAGGCTGGAACAACTTGTAAAAGGATCCTCAGATACCGATGGTTCAATAATAATGCATTGCAAGCATTCATAAAGAAACAAGCCAAATGTTAACTTAAGAGGGAAGGGAAAAAAAACAAACGGGAAAAACAAAATAAGTTCGTACTACTTTTCATTATGCACATATAGGCTTTAAATACAACATTCTGAGTACAGAGTTCCTCTCCCCTAGATACTTCCATTGATAACACACCAGCATATCTCCTCCCTTTCTTCAAACTACAATCCAACTCTTGGACATGAATATCAGCAAAGCCCTACAACAATTTCCCTCATAACTTATAAGTTATCATCAAGAAAAGTTGACAACAGCAGCCCTTGGACAAATTCACATTTCCGTGCTTTCTCTTCTTGGTCCTTGTCGAAGAGCAGAGGCTGTTGAACATTTCTGTTATCATGAACAGGCATCAAATCAACAAATCTAAAAAAAGGCTTCAATAATGATTCTAATACAAAAATGTGAGCGGAAAACAATTAATTAGTTCTCTGCTCGTACCTTTCTGAGGAGACTTCAACCAAGTTATCCTCAACAGAGCAAGCTTCCTCTGAAGAATGAGATAGAAGACTAGTTGGTTCATCATTTACGGGTGGATTGCATATAAATGAAGACAACAATGGATCAGCTTCTGTGTTGGTGGAAGAAACCAAGCATGCAGATCCACCAAGAAGGGATTGCAGATTTCCATCCCGCAACTCTTTTCTCAAAATAGAAAGTGTTGAATTAGATCCACTCTTACGAAATCGCCTCTTGCGCTGCGCGTTAGCTTTAGTCAAGGAAAAGTATAAATCTTTATGGAAATTTGAAAAGCTGAATATATATGTTACAAGTTGTTTGGAAGGAAATTTGTTTTACAAAACTAGGAAGCCAAAAATTCTTCAATAATATGTTAAGAACAATAATAAACCAGAAGACGTACAAAAAAAAATAAAAAATAAAATAAAATAAACAGGAACACATTGTAGCAATGAAGGATCTCTCAGCTAACAAAGACAGAGAGCATATGTTGTCCTACTTTTAGTTATTTTTTGCAAGTATGTCAAACGTAGAGCTTTAAGTAACCAGCTGGAATGTACCAAACGCAAGTGAACAAGTGGTTTGAAAGTTGTATGACAAAAGAAAATTCCTGAATGCAACTAGTCCGTATGGATAAAAAGTCACTCAAATTATTCCCTTAAAAGAAGAAACCAGCATACTTACCAAGGAAGAAAAACTGCTTACAGAAGCCTATAGAAGTCTTGCTAAGATTTAGACAGAGACAAATTCCAATCGAAAAATAAAAAATAAATGGACAAGTTCTGTGATCAGAAGTTACAGCAAAAATACACAATATAAGAGCTTCGTATGGAAGTAAGTCCAAAAATATGCTAATCTAATTTGGCATACAGAGACAAGATATTAAAGTTAATGCAATATTATGGGTCAAATTACACCTCAACACTTAAATATTGAAACAAAAAACGTTAGGAAAAGGATATTTTTAACAGACTCCCGTGTTGCATAGTGATGTGGCCAACCAAATCCATCCCCACCTTTTTTGCACAAACTGGACACACCTGCATTATAAAAAAAAATGACATACCATTAGTGCTAAAGAACAACTCATGCAAATAGAAATCATTCATAATTCTTCACAGATGCCGAGTCAATTAAAACCAGATGCTTAATATTTTAGTCTAATAGAATTCATCCCTAAAGCAGCTGCTTAAAAGCAATTGTTAAGAACTCTAAATAAGACCTTTGAGAAGATCTTTTGTGTTCAGGACTCAGGAGAGCCGCTGTCAAAGTAGAATGTTGATACCTAGAAAATGAGTGTCAAAACATAGCTCTTTTAGCGCATTCATATAGCTTAGCACATCTTGTTTGATTATTAGTAGACTACATTCCACTAATAAACTGCTTAACAATTCAAAAAACCTAATTAGTCTTCAATATATAATAAGCTCCCTCGCTCCATGACACACATCACCTTAATATACCAATTCATTCACCACAAAAAAGTGACGCATGCAATTCTCTTCCTCTTATCTCTCTCCCTCTGAGTATCTCTTGCAGCAAACACATAGACATGCAACCAAAGAAAACAAATGTGACACCATCACTTCTCCTCCCTTTCTGGACAAGTACAAGCTAGAACCAAAATTCAACACCAAACTTCTAAATTTGCTCTTTCGTATTCTTCTTTGTGATACAAAATTATTCTCATTGTGTAGTGCAGCCGTAAAAGAACAGGGCATAAACCATGAGGTCACAAATTTGAATTGGAAGGCAGCATATTTGAGATCTGAACCTAGCCCCTCATAGAAAATACGACAAGGTTCCCCATATGTTCTCAAACCTCTAAAAATGTCTCAAACTAAAACATGAGTAATGGTTGAAGCTAGAAGTTTATACTTGTACACACTACACAGCAATAGATTTGCATTATAAAGTGTATGCAAGCAACTATAACTACATTTTCTTAATCATATTACCTCAAAAGAACTATTTTCCCAGTTTTTAATCTTTGAAAGTTTGAAGTAGGTTTCCAACATTTATTCATCTTAGTATCTTAAATGAGATGGCAAGGAAGCTTACACTGATTCGCAAACCAATATAACATGGTACAATTTAAATAAAAATGACAATACACACTCTGCTGTTTATCTACTATACTAATAACAGATAAAAGTTTGCTTCTTGAAAAGCCAAATAAATAGAACTGAGATTAGTTTCAACTTTAAACCAAGCCTCCCACTCTCTCCCCTCTCTAAGACTCTACCAGAGCCTAAATCACATAAAGTTTAATTTTTTATTCAATGAGTAAATTTTACCACATTAAGGATCAAAAGAAAGCTCACATGCTGCAACTTAGAACTGAACAAACATAACTACTTAAAAAACCATAAACCAAAGAATTTAGGTCCAAATTACACCCAGAAATGAAATAAAAAAAAATACCCCATTCATGGCTTCCACCATATGCTCCTCATCAATATGACAACAAAGTCCCACCATATCAAAATCCTCTGCGCAAAAAGGACACAGAAACTCCGGCCTCGACTCTTCATCGCGTTCCATTTCCTCCCCTCCATTAAAAGGATCTGCAAATACAGAAAGCAAAACTCTAAATTTCCATTTGGTTCCCATCAAAACAATAAATTTAAAATAAAAATAAAAAAACAATTCGTTCCAAAACCGATTTCACTACATTCAACATCAAAACCCTAAATTACTAAGACATCACAAACTTCCAATTATTCTTTCCAAAAATTATATCGAGACTAACCCGATCGAAATTGATATCGCCTGGATGAAGTAGAAAGACGAGCCCAAGAATCTGAGTCCATAATAATAGTACTAAGAAGAAGAAGGGTTTCCTGTTTGTTTTTTTAATCAGATAATTTATTTCTTCAATTAGCCTGCAGATATGGTAAAGATTCTTCTTTTATACTGTCATTACATACCCATAGTAAATGTACATATATATAGCCCTAAAAAGAGATTGAAGAAGAAAAAGGGTGTGCAGAAAGTTCAAAGAAATAGGAGGAGAGAGAGAGAAAGAGGAGAGGGGAGACTCTCTTTCTAGTCTCTACCAAGCTTTCATGGTACGAAGGCATGCATTTGTAATTAACTACGGAAATGCCCCCAACTAACCGACTGAAATTTTCTCGGAAAATGTGTGAAGCTCTGTCGAAGAAAGAGCGTTACAGAGAGAAATTACTTTGGCAGACGTCATGTGAATATGTTTGATTGGTCGCTGAGCCACGCACGTGTGGAATGTAACTAGTTTTGCCGAGGTGATGATGTCATTTTAATGAGGTGGAAAAGGAAAAGTAATCAATCTGATTTTGACACGTGACAAGTTAATACTGGCTATTTAATTTAGCCAATGTGCAACGACGTCGTTAGTACACTTTAGTAATCCTATTGGTTTTTGAAAGGAACTTTAGTTGGGCTTTAAGACTGTGGTTTGTATGGGCCTATTTTAATACACCTGTTGAACCTTATGATACAATTATGTTGGGCTATGGCCTAGTTTTTTTGTATAACAATTTGAATTGGATATGAAGTTATTTTCTTTTTGTCATCTTTTTTCTAATACTAGTGAGGCTTAAGATTTCTTTCTGTATTCTGTCCATAACATGCGTTTGTTGGAAAGATTGGGGACGAGCCCAATTATATTTGGACGGATCATGAAGCGTACAGATCATGAGTTGGGTCAAAAAATTTATTTTTTGTCAAGAAATACGTACACTTCATGATCCGTCCAAATATAATTTATAAGTTGCTAAACTTAAAATAACAACTCTCTTTTAGAATATGAATATATGATTTTCACATTCATGTGAGGTAACTTTGTAAAATTAAAATTTTTGTCTTGTAAAAATAACATCTCATTGTTAATGTTTGAAAGAAAATGATAATTATAGCTTCTTGCTTAAAAGTTATTGTTTGTACTGACCGGCCATCTTAAAAGAGGTCTGATTCATACCACAGTTAACTGAACACTAATATCAGACATATAATATTCATATATTGAACGAATATTTTATTCACTCATTCCACATGCAATATGTCTAACGATTAGTGTAAAATATCGTCCAATATATAATACATGGACGTCAACTAACAACTAACCGTAATGATTTTGAATCATTCTTTCTATGATTATTATCAAGTCTATGAAATGATTAATAGAAAAAGTGGATTCAGCCAAACTGAATTCAATCATCAAAATATTTTTGACAAGCAGTAATTTCTATATCATTACATCCAGATAACTAAAGGAACCATCAAATTATATATGATTCAAGACTCTAGAATAATTAATAAAAGTTTAATTTGGAGTTAGTAACCAAAACCAAAAATTAAAAAAAAAAAAATCTGACCTTTTGAATTCAAAGTTGGTTAATACAATAATTAACTTTTGAGTGCCTCTCAACAAATGGCATCCACCTTGCTTTTGGCAGCCTTAGCTCTCTTTGTGTGTCAACTTACACCATATATACATGGGTCATGTTTGTTCATACCAACTCCTCAAATTAAAATTGCACATCTCCAAAAAGAAGATAAAGAAAGAAAGAATTAATTCACAAAAAAAGTGAACTTATTAGTCTAACAATGAATGTCCCTAGTTTTCTAAACTAAGCTAGTTGAAAGAAAAGGAAGTTCAAGTTGTAGTTAGAATAAGAAAGCCCTACAAAGGGACCACCAAAATGTCCTTTCACTAGATGGTGGGATACACACCAACTATATACCTCAGCCTCAACAATAGCAGCCTTAATTCCTTCAAGACATGTCACGTGATCATGGTAAGAACATCCCCCCTTTTTCTCTTTTCATTCTATCCCCTTATTTCCATTTTCATAATATATTATCCATAATATATATATATATAGATATATATTAAATATATATATAAAAAAAACTAAAGAAAGTTGCCCCGTTTTGGTGTATGAGAGAGAGTGAAACAAATATAAATGAACTATTTCTTTATTTTGGATTAACACTCACATATATATTTTCAAAACTATGAAAGTCAAATAGGATGTTTTCTTTTCTCTGTAGTTATCATTTCAATAGTTTGAATTGATGGTCCATACCAAGTGTAACACTCTTGAGGGACCAATGAATGGTTGGTTCCACTTTACTGCCACATTCTGATTGTATACACACCTTTCTTATAATGGTTACCTTTTAATTTTATTATATGAAATGGTTCAAATTTTGAAAACACTTAACATCCTGACAACTACTAATCCCTCAAGATCAAAGGTTGGCCTTGTGATAAAGAATATGCCCCTTTTTTAACTGATCACATATTCTGAGTTCCATCCGGGTGCAAAAAATTGTGAAGAGTAATTTGCTCCATTGAATGGATTAAAACTTATTTGACACAAGTAGAATATTCTCAATCAAAGTTTGAAGTCAGATCCTTTGAATTGAGTTAAATTTGTCATTTATACATGAATGCATGAGCTCGACTATACATAAATTTGTGTATAGAAAAAAAGCCAAACTAATAATAAATGACATGAGCCATGAGTTCAATAATATAAACGATGACCAACATCCTTTTAGGACATTAACATACTGAGTTCGACTCTCACTCGAAGCAGTATAGGGGTTACGGACCGCAGACGTAAGTCTGTTTTGAAAGTCTTATTCGTGGTGGGGAAATTAGTACGACGCAACTCGGGATACTCCACATATCAAATAATAATAATAATTAACTATTATAATAATAAATAATTAAATAAATAAATAAGGGTTGGGGTAAAAAGAGAAGACAATAATGTCGTGAATTCAACCCACTAGCTTTTCCATCGCTAAAGAAAAGGAGGGCTTCCAAAGTCCGAGTTATTAGCTTCTAATCTAATTCCACCCTTTTGATAGGGATGTGTATAAGACTAAGGGAGGCGCACGTACGTAACAAATTAGTGTAGGGGCCCACCAGCCCAAGCCCTCTCCTACTCCGCGTTGGTCCACTTACTCCGTAGTACATTGGCTGGCTCTTTGAACTAGTTTCAGTAGGGCCCATAACTTCAAAAACGACACCACCACGTGTCGGCCCAGTTTATTGGACTTCAGATAGTCCCGCACGTAACTTCTGCTGCCGTTGTAGTTGCTGACGTGGACTCTTGGGAATGGCTCTCTTTCTTTTTCTCTTCTTTTCTTATTTTTCTCTTTTACTATTTATTTTATTTTATTTTATTTTTTCTTATCTCTCTCGGTCTTCATCCATCAAGAGAAATGCACTTGTTTTATGGATAGGTTATTTACTATTTTAGTAATGGGTTTTCTTAAATTTGAAGCTTTAATTAAGTTTTAACACACTTCCTTAATTTTATAAGATATGGATATATAAAAAGGAAACAAATAATTTAAGCTGACATAGTAACCGGAGATATATATTCGTCCGCTCTGGTTCATGTGCTTAATTAGCATTAATTTTGATTACTGGATAAATTTGTATTATCAATTAATTTATTCTATTATTAATGAAATTCTCTATATAAGTGAAATAGGAAAAGTGTGTGACAATTTGTTTAAATATTTAACTAAACTAATTTTAAAAAATAAAACAGTAGTAGCTTAAATGAGGTAATCAATCAGAATCAACACTTTACACTTACAATCCCCCCCCCCCACCCAACACACACATATCATTTTCTCCAACTAATCGGAAAAAAAAAACAGACCGAGTTATAGCAACGAATTTGTTCATCGCTATAGTATAAACCGTCGTCATAGGTCTATGGCAACGGTTTACTATGACGACAAAACCGTCGTTATATCCATGTATAGTGACGGTTCATGCTATAGCGACAGTTCTGTCCGTCGCTATAACCCGGTCCGTTTTTGGTCTGTTTTTTTCGGTCCTTTTTTGAAAATTTTCCTATATATATATATTATATATTTTATAACATATTGAGTAACAGACTCGTATATGTAAAGAAAAATGATATATTGTGAATGTTTATGTCGATTTTTTAATTGTAAGTTACATGAATAAGTATTACTAGTAATTTTTTTGAAGAGAAGTATAATAACTGAGGTCCTTCTATAATTCTTATCAATCTCATATTTTGACAAATTTTATAATTGTAATTCAACGTAAATATATCGTAATACATAACATGACTCGTGTATGAATATCCAACAAAATGACAGTTTTCAAGGTAATGAAAAATTATTAAATTACTAGTCATAACTTTATTTTTATGATTAAATACATACATACGGGTCCGGTTACTATGAAGTGAACTTCATGGTAAGTTCACTTCATAGTCAATACTGCGCTGACACGTATCATCCCTCGCCACGTGTCAGCGCAGTATTGGCTATGAAGTGAACTTAACATGAAGTTCACTTCATAGTAACCGGATCCCATCCATACATAGTGTTGAATGATTATATATTTTCTAAATTGTTATGGAAGTTACTTCCTCCGGTCTCCATCTACTTTCTTAAATATTGCATCTTCAAGTTGATTTATAATAAATTATTATTATTATTTCAATTACAAGGACAAGCACAGGCTTTTAAATTCTACATACTTTTAGTGTGTCACTCACTCACCATACAAACCTCTTTTTCATTCATCTAATTAGTGGATTAGAGAAAGCAACTCCACACACACATTTCAAACCACCAATTAAGCCAACCAAGACAAATGAGCACTGAAAGAACTATCTTGCACACACATACAAATATTAGGGCAATAATTAAAGTGCCTAGTTATCCTTATCACCATAAAATAGATAATATAAATAACAATCTTATACTCTCCTCGGCCCAAAATATATATGATTATTGTTAACTTTTAAAAGTTAATTTAAAATATTTTAAAATTTAAAATTTAAATAATTTATTAAAAATAACAAAACAAAAATTTTTATAACAAATATATCGTACTCTTTAGATAATTTACAATATTTATTGTTGTATTGGTTAAAATTAAATGAATGCATATCAAATTTAAATTTAAAGATGTCTTAAGTTAACTATAAAAAATTAATAATTATTTTATATTTTAGAATAAATGAAATATTCTAAAATACATTGCTGACGAAGGAAATAAATTTTCGCGATATGACCAACTACTTTCGCACTAAAGACACTACCTTAATAGTTAACATTGTGCTTGGGACTTGGGAGTTAACGTCGTGGGAAAGAGTATCTCACTTTCTCCCCATTTATCTTTTTTGTGAGCATGAAGAGGGAAAGAAAAATGATACATACGTTTCCAAATTTCATAACCCAATTAGATTATGACTAACGTATAATTTTAAGTGATAAAATAAAATAACAAAGTGTGAATTTTTATTTAATTTATTCATATCTCATATATACGTATAAATCGATATTTATTATCAACATAAACTTAATGTTATATATAGCGCATGACTCATAAGTCATAAGAAAAAACTCAGGAATGTGTATTGTTACATTTATCATATTTATATTAGTTTTAAATTTTAATATTCGCAAAGTGAATTTTATAAAACTAAAATAAATTTTTTTTTATTAGACGGAGGAGTGATTTTTACACAATGGAAGGAAATTAAATAAATATCATACATAATTAATTGGTCTGGATTCAAATGACGACTGCCTTCTAGAGAGTACAAATGATGGAGATGGCACTCATCACTCTTTTGGGACAAAATATTAAAATTGGTAAAAGTTTGACAAAAGTTAAGCAGACCTTTTTATAAATCAAATTATATGAGATGTCACGTGTCAACGACCAATTACTTAATGCCTGGATTAAATATTAATTCTAATTTAATTATAGAATATGCGGGCGTGAAACGATACTCATTTTGTTTGCACATAATATTCCTTTACCTTAAAAGCATCTCCATCTCCATAAAAAAGCTAAACCATCCCATAATTTTTTTCATTAGTTTAATCATTTGTTAATAAAAAGTTAAACATAATAAAATATATGAGTAATTAATTTAAAGTTGAATATTTTGACGTATAAAACAGTATAACATTACCTCCCTAACCATTTAATTAGAGGTGGGATGGGTCTTTTGGACTCTTTAAATTGATGTGGATATAAGCAAGTAGCTTACCCTCAATACATGCATTTGACATCAACTTTATTCATTGGAATAGATGAGAAAAGTTCAACTAGTGAATTAATATGTATTGTTTTCAGAAGAAATAAAATAAAATAAGAAGTCCATTTCAGAGTTCACTAACTGCGATTTCTTCTAGATTAAGATTTATTATATATTAATCCTACAATAAAGTAAAGTTATTTGTTTTATGAATGACCAAAAAAGAGTTAAAGTTTAATTCGTATGACACATTATTAAAAAAATATTTATATAAAATAAAATAATCTTTATCTTAATAAAATGCGAGTGAGGAAAAAAAGTTGAACAGAAAGAAGGTGTGGCCGTCGGGAAAGAGCTTGAAAATAAGAGATGAATGTTTTAAAAAAATAAAAACAAAACAGAAAAAAAGAAGAAGAAAGTAATATACATTTATATATATAATGGATTCTTCCGTCAGTTGTGTGTATTATTGTGTGTTTTGGCCTTTGGGGCGTAAGTAAGGGGGAGCATCACGAGAATCAACAAAGGGAAGGGTGGCCTATAGTTTTACCTTTCTTGACCATTAAAGAAAGCTTTTTAAGAAATCCTAAGAATCTCACGGCGGATTATCCCATGAAATATATTTAATTCATATGATATCAACAAATGTCCTTTAATCTTTAATTCTTCTCATAAATAGACTATCATTAAACTATTTCATGGACTGTAATATTAAAAAATTATATTATATTTAATAAATATAGTCCACCAATCATCCTTTCACCCTTACATTTAAATATATTTAAAATTATAGTCCATCAAATTTTAGTTCCTTGATATAGTCCACCAGTTTTATCGAAAAAACTAATGGACTAAATTTAGTCCGACTGCTGGAATGAAATATGAATCATAAATTATATTTAGTCTAGGATTGTTACTTCTCCGACTTACTGAAGATGCTCTAAGACCTTAAAATAAACTAAATTAAATACCATTTTCTCGCTCCTTCCCTCTTTCCCTTTCTATTATGTGCATGTTTAATTTCAAGAATTTATTTTGTTTAGAATTTAAACACATTTAAAGAATTTATTTTATTCACTAAATATTTTTTTAATACACAATTTTTTAAATTTACAATGGTCAAAAATGATATAATGCATTTAGTACGGTTAGTACAAAGAGACGCATAAAAAATTATACTTTTGTACCGTATTTATTTATAAGTAATTAAGAAGCCAAATAGTAGAATGACTTCTGATTTCAATTAGTGAGGCAAGTAGCAGACGGTAAAACCTTCATGATATTTTTGTATTTGATATCGTAATAATTTTATAGCATGATGGACCGTTTATTCTACTCTAATATCTATTTTTGTTTGGACATTTACTCAATTTGTTGGTAAGTTTCATATTTTAATTGTGCCATTCTCACAATATAATGTTTTTCACCTTTATAACGTTTTGATATTACCATGGTAAGTTATATATTTATTTATTTATTATAAGGTAAAGAAGAAAAAAATAATAATAAGACACTAGTTTGTAAAACTGAACCATGTTAAATAAGGTATATATGCTGAAATAGTTTAAAATTTCTTAATTATAATACGCAATAATATAATTTTTTGACTTAGTGATGTATGGGTGGAGGGAATATATATATACATATATTATATTTTTATGAACTTAGATTAGATCTAAATAATACACAACCTCTAATTTTGTTAGAGCTCTGCTGCAACATTTGTTATTTTATTATTTTTATGATGTTACATACCTTATTTTGCGTTTTAGGGCTAATAAGGCAAATGCGCAGTTGGGATAATTCATTATATTTGTAATTAATTAAGGAAACTGATAAATCCACAACATAAAATGATATTTTTAGAATAAAAATGTCATTGTAGATCCTATAGCGACAGTTTTTACCGTCGTTATACATCTACAGCGACATTTTTACCGTAAAAAAATCAAAAAATTCTGTGAATTTATCAATTTCTTTAATTAATAGCCATATCACCTTATCACATGTATTACAACTAATTTTGTTATAACTTAATGATATTACAATGACATTTGGAAATTATATAATTGGAAAGTGTGAGATCTTTAATTATGCATAAACAAGTCATCTTTCTACATTGTTTTTAATAATGTTTTTAGCTTTTTTTTCTTTTTCTTTTTTAACTTATCAACTACAAGTAAAGAAGAAGAAAAATTAACCATTTTACGCGTTTTTACAAAAAAAATTACCTTTAACAATATCGCATAGTTTAATTATAATATACTAGTATGTCATAATTTTTAAATTTATCTGCTACACTATCATAAATATTTCATCGAGACAATTTAAATTAACATTTGAATATAAGGGAATCTATATTTCATCAATTACTTTTGATAATTTTTACAAGTTCCTTTCATAATTTTATAAAGTTTACTTCATATAAATAATAATTGGGATTGAGTTTACGCGACTACGTGAGGTGTAATTTGTGAAAATAACAATTTTTATTCTGTTATTATTGGTTAAGATTACAAAGTTATATCCAATTAAGTAAGAATAAAAGAGGTAATTTATGCAAATGAATTTTGACTATTTACCGTAGACAAATTAACAAAATAAATAAATTTTTTAAAACCTAAATTATTACCCTTTTATAAGTTCAAAATTTGAATTAAAAGTTCTGTTGTAATCCAAATTATTGTTATTTATTTGTTTGGATTGGAGTAGTTGCAAACGGCAAAAAAAATTAAATTAAAACTTCACCCTTTGGCCCTTTGACAGGTAAATTTTATTTGGTAAAAATCAACAATTTATTAGCTTTAGATAATTATATGTATATCCCATATTAAAAGAATATTGTTTTGGCTGGCATAGGTTAGTTAAGGTCATACATGAGCTGGATCCACACTCAATGGAGAGACCCACCATCAAATTAAAAATTAATAAATAAATAATTAAATAAACAGAACCAATAAAACAAATCCCATAAAACCAGTCCAGAAAGTGAACTCCTCTGAGCACACAGCCATGTCTTTAATCTCACATACATAAACCACGCAAATATATAAATTATTTCTTTATTTCTCTAAACCTCTCCTTAACCTCTCTCTCTAACAAATTCTGGGTCATTTTGGTTTTGCGGTTTCTTAAGCTCAATGTTATGATTTAATGTCTTTCCTTTTCTGGGTATCTGTATATAGATATATATAGATGTTTGGTTGGGTTGAATTGGGAAGAAAATGAATCTGGGTGGTGGTCAAGGGACGAAATCTTGGTCGATGCCGAGTTCAAGTGTTACCTCCGGCGGCGGAGATGTGGTTTCCGACCTGTTTCCGAGAGGTCTCCGGGTGCTTGTTGTGGATGACGACCCCACTTGTCTTATGATCTTAGAGAAAATGCTTCGAAATTGCCATTACGAAGGTACATATATTAAAATCTCTTATGTATGTGTGAATTTCAACCTTGTGTACTGAATTTTGTTAGGGCTAAACTAGTTTGGGTTTCTCCCATGCTGTATCTATTAATGGAAAAGGTCAAAGCTTGTCTTTTTATCTTGTGGATATGTGGTAGATGGTACTCCTATATACAGCCTATTCATTTTGTTAACCTTTTTGAACTCAGAGAATTTGTTCTTAAATATCCTTGGGGGATTAGGAATCTAGGGTAGAAAACAGTTAAAAAAAAATAAACCCTATAGGTGTAATATTGGGCATAGAGGCCTTGAACTTCGTTTTTGAACAGATTCTGGGTAATGAAGGAATTCATATATAGTTTTGTATTAGAATTTTCATATGTAGATTTAAAATAAATCCATAATCACACAATTTGACTTGTGCCTCTGTGGTGGTAGGGATAGACAGTTCTCTCTCCACCCCTCCCTCTTTTCGGGGCAGATTCTATGAATCCAGATACAATTATCTATTTTAAATAGAATAAGTTCAGATACAATTATCTCCACGGTAATTGATTCAATTCTTTTTGGAGTTTCTCAGCTACCAAATGCAATCGAGCCGAGGTTGCACTATCCAAACTAAGGGAGAACAAAAATGGATTTGATATTGTTATAAGCGACGTACACATGCCTGATATGGATGGGTTCAAACTACTTGAGCACATTGGGCTGGAGATGGATCTGCCTGTTATCAGTAAGCTGCCTGTTTCCTTTGTTGTGGATTGTATTGACTTTTTTTGACCCTGGTGGTCTGCATTGAATTGAACTTTGACTTGAGACCTGATCATTTTTGTTCTATTCAGTGATGTCTGCAGATGATAGTAAAAATGTTGTGATGAAGGGTGTAACTCATGGTGCATGTGATTATCTAATCAAACCGGTTCGTATTGAGGCATTGAAGAACATATGGCAACATGTAGTACGCAAAAAGAAACATGAGTGGAAGGACTTTGAGCAATCAGGAAGTGTGGAAGATGGAGAACGGCAACAAAAGCCGCCTGAAGATGCTGACTATTCTTCTTCTGCAAATGAGGGTAGTTGGAGAAACTCAAAGAGAAGGAAGGACGAGGAAGATGAAGCAGAGGACAGGGATGATACATCTTCCTTAAAGAAACCACGGGTTGTCTGGTCAGTTGAGCTTCATCAACAGTTTGTGGCAGCCGTTAATCAACTTGGAATTGACAGTACGAACCTTTTAACCAATCTCTCTGTATGCTTACCATATTCTTTACTGTTATGTTTCTCTTCCTTGATACATTAGTTTATACTGCTGGTGTTTATTAGAAAATTTTAAGTTGTCCCTGTGTACCACGGGCCATATGTTTCAAATATTATTCTATATAGCGTTTTTTTTATTTTAAAATTTTACTTTTTGTCTTATTCAGTGTTGGGATAATTACAGTAGGATTAATACCGACTTTTTGAGGTCAATTTGAGATATTTTCAAATTTGAATTCTTTTAATTTAGAGTTGTAAACCATGTTTACAAGACTTACTGTTTTCAAAAGTAAAATGAATCACATCAATTTTGAATATGAAAATATCTCACCACTTTAAAAAAGTCAAACTTGATCTTATATTTTGAACAGATGGAGTATTTTTCTTTCTAAGTCCACAAACCTTGGCTCAGAAGATCTCTGCCTTAGTCTTTTCTGAGTAATTTGTCCTATTATGAGTGGCAAAATTCAAGACGAAGGGTATATCAGTTCTGGAGAGGAAGAGATGTTCAAATATAGAGTTGCGGAAGACTCAAATTCTGTTTATAAACTAGTGAATCTGCATTAGAATGGTCATATCTTGAATTTGAGGTGACAGTTTCAGACCTATAAGAATATTCCTCTTTAATCCTCTCTGTAACAATAGTACATTCTTAATCTACATTCATTTTATAGAATCATGTTTTCCTATATTTTCCTCAAGACTATTAAAGATTGATTGGTCCTCAGAGGAACATCCACTTAATGAATAATGCCGCAATTGAGACTTTAGTTCCATTCAAAATGACTCCTTGCTCCACTTTAGTTACCTAAGAATAAGGACATCTAATAATGCATTAAGATTATCTACTTATTATACATTTGGTTATGTTTAATTAATAACAGTTACTTGGTATTTCAATGTATTTTACTTGGTTCCTTATGTTTTTAATTTTTCACGAATGTAGAGGCTGTTCCAAAGAAAATTCTGGAGTTGATGAATGTGCCTGGACTCACGAGAGAAAATGTAGCGAGCCACCTTCAGGTAAATTTATGGTTCTTTTTTTAATGAAGGATTTCTAAACAACAATTTTGACGGTTAAAGAAGCTACCATTAGACATTTGTTTCATTTGTGATTGTGGCTCTTCTTTGTATCTTATGCATCTAGACCTTTCTTCCCCACACTCCTTTTGAAAACCCTCACAACTGCAATCATTTGGTGCAGAAATATCGTCTATATCTTAGAAGATTAAGTGGACAGCACCAAGGTGGACTCAATAATTCTTTCATGGGGACCCCAGATGCAACATTTGGGTCCATGTCTTCGCTCAATGGCCTTGATTTGCAAGCGCTTGCTGCCACTGGTCAACTCCCAGCTCAAAGTCTTGCTACACTTCAAGCGGCAGCACTTGCCAGGTCTACAACAAAATCTGCTATATCGCCCCTGGTTGATCAAAGAAATATATTTAGCTTTGAAACTCCAAAGTTACGTTTTGGAGAGGGGCAACAGCAACAACTGACCAGTAACAGTAAGCAAATGAACTTCCTTCATGGTATCCCAACAAACATGGAACCAAAGCAGCTTGCCAATTTGCATCAAACTGCACATTCATTTGGAGGCATGAATATGCAAGTCAATTCCCTTGGAAGCCAGAGTAACTCTTTACTAGTGCAGATGGCTCAACCACAGTCAAGGGGTCAAATACAGAATGAAACTAATGGTAGTTATGTTTCAAGGCTTCCATCATCCATTGGGCAGCCGATTTTATCAAATGGGATTACAAGTGGAGTTTTGGGACGAAATGGATTAGTTGACAATGTTAGAGGACCAGTATACAACCAAGTTTCTCAACCCTCTTCAATGGTAGATTTCTCTGTGAGCCAGAGTACAGATTTGTCAGGGAATAGTTTTCCTCTTGGCGGCAATTCAGGGATGTCATCTCTAGCATCTAAAGGGGTGCTCCAAGAAGAGGCTGGTAGCCTGGAAATGAAAGGATCAAGAGGAGAAAGTGCAAGTTATGATATTTTTAACGAGCTACATCAGCACAAATCTCAAGATTGGGGTTTACAGAATGTAGGATTGGCCTTTGAAGCCTCCCAACATGTAAATATGCAAGGAAACCTTGATACTTCACCATCAGTTTTAGTTCAACAAGGATTTTCATCTAACCAAAATATTGGGCACAGCAGGAATTCATCTCTTGGCAAGGGAATGTTCTCAGGAGGGGAAGAAAGTGGGCACAGGAATATACCAAACATTGGTCAACAGCTTAATGCTTATCTTACTGATAATTCACTAAGAGTCAAAACTGAAAGACTCCCTGAGGCGAGCTATCAGAATACTCTGTTGCCTGAACATTTTGGTCAGGAGGACCTCATGACTGCACTTCTCAAGCAGGTTAGTTTCTTTCTCAATATCCTTGTTTTTGAAACTTGCATCTAGATCCCGATTAGGAAGTGCCTTCTTTTACTGATCTCTAATTTGCACCTTTTATTTAGCAGCAAGAAGGCATTGGAGGGGTTGATAATGAGTTCGGTTTTGATGGGTATCCCTTGGATAACCTTCCTGTGTAGCGTACCTCAGCTCCAGCCTTTTGTAGGATTGCAGTTTCCGTTGTGTACATAGGTTCTTTACAGCTGAATTAAACTTCTGAGCCAAATTCCTGACCTTTCTATTCAAGGCCTTGCCAAACAAAGGAAGTTGGTTACACTTGAATCTTCCTTTTGTGAATAGCTTCTTCTGCTTGTTCATTTTGGAGTTCGAAGAACACTAAACCAAGAAAGATCAATTCCATTGGAAGATGGGGGAGAAAGGGGTATGATACAGTTGCATGATATGTGGAGGCATATTATGCAAAAATTTTGACTGCTTTAGGTAGGAACTAGCAACAAGCATATTTTAGGGGTACCACCATTAAAGGTGTGTTGGTTTGGATGCAAATCTTCGACGTATTTCAGATAAATTTGTAGGGGTATCTGCAAACTGGAGGAATCTCTCTAACTCTAATAATGCAAGGTTTTTTATTATTATTGGTTTTTTTTAAAAAAACTTTTTTTAAGGAATTGATCGTGATGTACAGATTTCATTTTATTTTGTAAGACATAATCCATGGTATTTTTTCCTCGTTTCATCTACTTTGAAAATTGTTATTTATGTCTATAAACTCCACCTTGTCATTAGAAATTGTAGTTTTAACCATTTTGGAAGAAAGGCTTAAAAGAAAAAGTATTATAATGTATCCTGTACTTCCCTCAAAACAGTTGAGAAGCTTATGATTTGAGCTTCTTGCTTTATTTCAGTTGATGGGAGAACTGAAGTTTGATATACTTTTATTTAAGTCTTGATTTGATTTGTGGTCAGTGAAGAAAAAATCACATAAAAAATCAAGTCTTGATTTGAATAACTCGAGTGGTTCATTTGAACAAAGCGATGCACTTGATGTGAATTCTAACTAAGGCTGAGCAAGTAATCAAATCGTCTCCGAAATCGCACCAAAAACCGCACAAAACGCACCAACGGTTTCGGCGTATGTTGCGGTTTTGGTGGGTTAAAAACCAAATTTACGGTTCGGTTTTGGTTACTGGTCAAAACCGTACGCATAAAACCGAAACCGCACCATGTGTGTATGTATGGTACATGTATGCAGGGCAGATATATATATATATATATATATATATATTGCATATTGTATGTAGTACATTTTATATCATTGTATGTAATGTAATGAATGCAGAATGTCTAACTTCACTATATATATAATGTATATTGTTATGTAGTACATTTGTCCATGTGAACATTATTTTAGTTCATTTCTTCTTCTGACTAAATTGGGTGGTGGGCTATACATTTAGAATTGATTTGTCCATTTGTCCAAGCCCATATCAAGGAAATGGTTGATTTAATTTCAAATAAGGAATACTAGAAAGACTTTAAAAGATTGAGGAATTTGTTTTTCATTCTTAATTTAAATTGTATAAAAATTTGTTGACTCAATTGATTTTGTAACCGAAACCGCACCAAATGAAACCGCACCGCACATTTTAAAACCGCACCATGCGGTTTCATGTGCGGTTTTGGATTTGTGAAACCGCACCTAAGCGGTTTCGGGTGTGGTTTGAACTTCAAACCGCACCATGCTCACCCCTAATTCTAACATTAATAATTAAATGTCTGATGATTAATATGCTACCATTAGGTCACAAACTTCACCTTAAATAAAATAAAACTATCTACTCCCTCCGTCCCAAATTAATTGCTTTTCTAGGACTTTTTTAAGTCAAATTGACTATTTTTAAAATTAATAATTAAGCATACATAAATATATTTCTAAAATTATAAAAATTGAAATTAGTAATAAATTGTATATACTTTCTTTTGGTTATAATATCTTCACCTATATGTTAGCAAAAATAGTAAAAAAATTAATTTTAAAAATAGTCAATTTGACTTTAAAAAGTCCTAGAAATGCAATTAATTTGGGACGGAGGGAGTATAAAAAATAAATATTCACAACTGCACTTCCTTCACTTCCATATATTTAATTCATCCATTTTCTCTCTCAAATTTCAAACAACTATCCAATACAACTAGTAGTTTTTGTTCAACTTCTCAAGGTATTATACGAATCTTACTAAAGTATTAACACATAAAATTCTTTAAAATAATATACTGATATCAAACTCTGGTTGATATTAGTATTTTACATAAAATTCATGCCCGAGCAACAAAAGAATGAACAATTCTGCACCAGCTACAAAAAAATAAAAAGCAGTAATGCCTCGTCCCATTGCTATTGCTGCATCAACATCAAGATTACTACCGCTAGTAGGACAGATGGTGCTACAGCTGATCCCAATCTGTAAGCATTGTTTGATGGAAGTATTCTAGGAAGTGAGCACTCCTCCCCGTTGAAGAATACTTTTGTCGGGAATCCGTCTCCTCCAACAATATCAATTCCTGGGGTTTTCTTCTTTGTAAACGAGATTACAGACTGTTGTTTGCCAGGCACCCTAGGGTCAATATCTGGTTTGGCCGCATCTGATTCTCCGACGAGATAGTTTAAGCCTGGAAGACCCTGCATGAATATTGTATTGTTAACACCATTCAAGGCACTTCCATTGAACGAGTAAACCTTGTCAAATCCAAGGGCCGCTTTGTCCAATTCTACTGCAGTAAACCAATCAACAAATGCCTCATCATCCCAGTTGAAGACTGTGATCCTTGCTGACCATCCCCCTCTGTAGTCTGTTAATAAATGCCAGTTAATGCTAACGCCGCAGTTATCTCCACAGGGCAATGGATTTGGCACAGGTAGATGTTTAAGATCAGCCCAAGCTCTAGTCAGTTTAGTTCGATTCTCAAATGGAATGAGAAGAGCCTGGGGTGGAAGAAGTAGAGCAGGGGTAGTAGTGCTACAAGTGCGAGCAGAGTTACTAGGGCAGCCACAAGCACAAGTCGTGCAAGGGATGATAGACTCATTGTAGTAAGCAGAAAATGATACACAGCATCTAGAACTTGCTCCCTTTGGCTGTGTGATGTTGCACACCACTTGCCAGCTCGCAACTGCAGTTGAATCTGGTAACCCGCTTGGGTCTGGAAAATGGCTAGGACTAACTCGTACTGGTGGGCCACATTCATAATCTGGATTCAGTCTGCCACTTATCTTCCAGTTCTGTGGTGGACTGAGTTGGGAGCGGTTAAGATCTGGTGGCATTTTATAGACTTGCATCTGGAATGCTGATATAGACTTGCTTGGATCCATCGTTGGTGGCAAGATCGTACCATTTCGGCAACAGTTAGGTACCAACCCGAGGATCGTGTCATTGGTCTTTTCCAGAGGAAGGTCAATGATAGTTGGCCTTCTTTCACAGTTCAGTACAGTGGAGAAGTCCATGGACTTATAGAACTGCCCCTGCGCGCCATATATGCATTTGGATGAATCAACAACAGAGGGATAGGCCCCTTTCATGGCAAAGATAAACTCACCTCTCATCCAGTCCCAAGTTAACCCCCAATTATCAAGACGGCCTAGAGGATTATGATTTGAAATTGTAACATCTGCCCAGTAAAATGAATCATACGTTTTGGTCACATCATACATTATTGTAAGATCACCATCTTGACGAGGCAGAAATTCTTCATCTACAGTGAGATTGGTCTTAAACTTTGGGTCTTTGGTGCAACACACCTGCATTTCGCTCTTCCCTGACAGATGAAAGCAACCGTATACGTTATAAAACATCAGCACAAGATAGAGATCAGACATGTCAAGATTTACAATATAATATCAGAAGTCATATAAATAAGGAGATTGAACTACATAAAATACAACATGTTTAGAAAACAGAAGTATTTGGTAAGTGTCTACCATATCATTTCCCCTTTACCTTTCCTAGAGTAATTAATACTCCTTGAAAGGATTAAGGATAAATATAGTCTCATATAAATTAAATAAAACATGTGTGTTTTATCTGAAATGCTGAATCATATCATTTCATATAAGACATGCACAATCTTGAGCCCTCAAAATTATTAAGCTTAGTTGAAGAAGAGACCTGAAAAGTTACAGCATATGCAATTTTATGAATATAATACCAAGATTTATGTTCATATTAAAACTGCTGTGCGAAGAGTGCCAAACTATAGTGTTAACAATGGTGGGTATAGGTACATTGAAAGCAATAAACTGCAAGAATCAATTCAATACCTATACACACATATAAACACACACACACACATATATATAAAGTATACATACATACGTATGCACATACATTCATACATACGTTCATACACACACACAAATAGATCCCTATAATAGTGCCTAGTGCTAATAGCTTGCACTGGGCTTTCACTCAGAATTTGAAAGGAGTACAACTAGTAGGACACAAAGTCGGCCATCATACTACATTTTTTCACCAACCAACTGAGAGCAACTCAGCGCTTTAAGCTGCAAATAGAAATTTCAATATGTATTTATTCATTGTTCTTCTTGGGTCAATACTCACATAAGTTATACACATGTAGAATGCATTCCAACCTTGAGTTTGGGATGCAGCTCAGATGCAGCATTAGAAATACTTAACCTCAATAATATTTTGATTGGAGTCAATCAGACATGTCCCAAAAATATTTTGATTGGAAACCAACGGTACCTCAATAATATTTAATTAACCTTACCCACTACGATTATATATTAATTGTAGACACCTAAATTTTTCTTTTCATTGCAAGATGCAAATCCCCTCTTCTAAAGCTATAACATTTTCCATCTTTATTATCGTTTTAATGATACAAGCTTGCACTAGCAAATTTTCTTGCTTCAATGCGCATGATCAGAGACTCAATTATACCCTCTACAATCTCTTAATACTAAATCCAAAATGTAATAACATCAAAGACAAAGCCATCTCAGCAGATTAAGGTGCCATAGAAGTTAAATAACAGTATGTATATTCAAAAACAGATAAATTTGAAATTGTACATACACCTAATTGGTAAGCCTGATTTATACACGCCAATCACTTGGTACGCCTGATTTATACACGCTAACCACATCATCTGGGTGCACAATTTAGGTCCATTATCCACTTATATCCATGATGTTATGTCACAAAATCAGTGCAACCCTCAAACTGTTGCTTATTAAAAAAGAAATATTAAATTCCTCCCACCCACCCACCCCCCTCTAAATCACTACCACCAAGTCCTTACTGCCTAAATTTCTGAGCAGCCAAACAGAGAATTTAGCTAAAATATTTAAATAAACTACAGCACATCTTAAAACGAATATGATCAAATCAAACAGATCATAACACAGCATATTTATAGATAACAGAGTCAAACAGATGCTAACAGTAACAGATCACACAACTGACCAAAAAATTGAAAAAAAAAAGAACCTTGCATAGTTGGCCTGGGGCAAATAAACCCATCATTTGCAAGAGATATATTCGATGGCATCGGCACAGCAGGAGATCCGACTCCGAACTCGGTGCCCACCAACTCGATCAGAGCAGACATCTGGGTCATATCCCCCGCAGTCTCAATAGCAGTTTTCAGATCAGTATTCGGGTACCCAGCAAAAACAGTTCCGTTCCCGACCTGTCCCGGAAGAATAGTCCCGTCGGCGAGCACGGCATTCGAGGCAGACACCAATAGCTCGTTGTGGCGAAACCCCACGAAAATTTGCCAAGACTTGAGCTCATCCAAGCCGTTATTGAGTATGGAAAGGGTGGATTCAAACCTGTAGGCCTGTTGGGCCGGTTTAGACTTGAAGTCAGGAGGGATCTTGGTAGTGGTAGTGAGGGTGTATGATAAGAATATGCTATTGCAGGCATCGGCGGCCGGCGGAGGAGCACCGGTTTGGGCCTGGGCTATAGAGATGGTGGTTAGGATGATTGTGAAGATGAAGAGAGAAGAGGAGGCCATGTTCTTTGAATTTCAAACTCTGAATGAAGAGGGATAAAGAAATACTAAAAGGGAGCAATAAAAGGACAGCCAAAACGCGGAGGGGAGAATTGAACAGCTTAGTAGAAGCTGTAATAATCTATTATTATCAAGTGAATGTTTTTTGGAATCAAGTAAATTTTTATATGTTTCCCTTTAAAAAAACCCTATATTTGGTAGTAGCGTGGCGTGTTCGAGTGGGTCTCTCGTCCTATGAGAAATGTTTTTTAATTTTGTTTTTTCGAAAATAATAATAATAATAATAATAATAATAATATATTCTCCTTCTCTTTTAAATTATAAGATTGTTATTGACTTCTAAAATTAATTTAAAAATTTTGTAATCTCAAACTTGAGATGGTTAATTAAAGATTATGAACTAATAAATTTTACTAGGAATAATACTTTTTAAATAATTTACGATATTTGATTAAATTTTTAAAAAAAATTATGTTAATTTTAAATTTGAAATATCTTAGGTTGACTTTAAAAAATCAATAACAATCATACACTTTAGAATAGGAGAAGTATTGTGTTTAGAGCTAAAAGTTAAAACACTGGCCATGTATATACGAGTGCTTCATCAATATATAAAATTATTAAGATGCTCAATCATATTATATATTTTTTTAACAAAAATTATAAATTAAAATTAATACTTATTATCCAAGTAATGTTAATTATGAAATTGCGAGTTCGAGTTTTGATACGTTAAAGACAGAATGTGTGAGTTATTTAAATTAGCTAAAAAAAATATATAAAAAAAAAAGTTTGGATGATAGCTGTGTTTTGGGCCGTTGGTCAGCCGAAGCTTCTTGACGTTGCTTGGTTCAATTTGAAAATTTCCGAGCGGTCATTCAATAAAGAAAAGAAGTACCGGAAAGGTTCTGACAGTTTGGGAAAAAGAAAAGAAAATAGTGATAAAGCTGGATTTCCTAACGCCAAAGAGTGTTGTTTGCTAATATAAAAATATGGAAAATAAAATAAAATTAAGAGTAAAAGGAAGATTAATTATATTTATATAATTCTTATTTTTAAAATAATTTTTGGAGTATTTCATTTATTTTCTTCTACATCACTTATTATATTAATTATGAAATTAATATGTTTTTGTTTAATTCTTTAAAACAAGGTAATGAGTATATATCAGGTTTAATTCTCATAATCTCATCAATTTCGTCTCACTTTTTCTGGCCTTGTGTGTGTGAATAATATATTATTTTCTCCTCCGAGTGAGATTAATAATTATTGAAATGTTCTGTTTTAAACATGAGTGAAATATCTAACGCCCTTTGGCCATGTTTCGTGTTTTTTTATTAGTACTAGTGTTCTTAGAAATATTGTTAAAAAGTTTTCAAGTTTACTTTCTCCCAAAATTAAAAGTATTTTTACACCTAAATGCTCTTTTATTAACATAATTTTTGTTATACTTTTTTTATAATCATGCTATCTATTGTAAATTTGTCATATATATATATATATATATGTGCCGAATTATAATTGCGAAACATATCAGTACATGTAATCTAATAGAATTATACAATAACTATACTTATTACACATCTTTTTAAAATGATTATCATTAATATTTATCGATAACTAATAATTTAAAAATTAACGTAAATATTCGCAATGCATAATTTTTTTTTTTACGCTCCTTAGACTAAAAAACACTAGTATACCTTTTCTAACAAAATACAAAAAAAAATGTAGAAGAAGAAAATATTACACCCTGTTTTAAGGACGTAATGGTTGTTAGAAAACTCTGTTGAGCACTTATTAATTTAAATCCGTTCCTCCAAATCAATCAAAGCCACAAATAACAATACATGACTTTTAGAGGAGGACGGGAAAAAGTCCGGAAATTAAATCATAATTTTGACAGCCTATAAAAGAAAATAAAATACTAGTAGTTTTTTTCCTTTTTTTAAAAAAACAAAAATAAATAAATAAATGTTTTATGTACATTTATTCACATAAATTGGTTCCTAACTAGTTAGAAGTGAACAGAAATATGTGCGTCTATCGAAGGCTTTTGACCCGAATAGTATTATTTAACCCATGTTAACCATGAGGTTGGGGGTTCGAGTGTGTAATTTTGACAGCGAAAAACAACAGTATATGCTTTGGGTCAATATATATCTATGTCTGCTCATAAAGCGCGAAGAGTAATAGATCAAATTCGTGGACGTTCTTATGAAAAAACACTTATGAATAAAATAAAATACTAGTAGCTTTTTTCTTTTTAAAAAAAACAAAAATAAATAAATAAATAAATGTTTTATATACATTTATTCACATAAATTGGTTCATAACTAGTCGGAAGCGAACAGAAATATGTGCGTCTACCGAAGGCCTTTGGCCCGAATGGTATTATCTAACCTATTTTAACCATAAGGTTGAGGGTTCGAGTGTGTGAGAGTGTGTTTAAATTAACAACCAAAAAAAAAAAAAGTTGTGCAACCCACGACCAAGTTTTTTTTTTTTGCTAAGTCAACCTATAACCAATTGGATACTGTCAATGCACATCGAAGTGACATGCAATTTGTGTTCCAAGTCTTCAAACACGTAATTATTTATAAAACTAATTTCCTCACACGACTTTCCTCTTGAAGATGTCCTACCAAATTTACTTGCCGCTAGTTGTAAAGTTGGTGTTATGTGTTTACTTTTAATTTTACAAAATACTTTTAAAATATTTGATAATGTACAATGGGAGTTCATCCGTAGGGGTTTGGATGCAAGACCAGCATCAGGATTTTATTTTAAAGTTTTCTTAACTACGATTGAATTTAATCATAAAAATTGTTAAATAAAAATACATATTTATATACTATATTATTTTTTTATAATTAATATAGCTATGTATGCACGATATATAAGAATAATGGCGTTTTTTTTGTCATAAAAATTATTGAGCTTCCGTTCTTCTTTATTTTTATTTATGCAGTACTTCAAAATTATTTACCTAAAACTATATAAGTTTTCTACTAATTAAGTAATTTATTTCGGGGAGTGCGTGGCTCAGCCAAATATGATAGTTATATATTGGAACTTTTTATATACAACAGGAGAAAGAAAATCAAGTTTGGTGAACCAACTTTATAAAATAATAATTTTAATTTGAAAATGATATTAAGATTTTGTTTGTAATAATTTTTAATGAGATTGAACTATTTATAGTATACCTGTAGAAATTCTTTTATATGAAGATTAGTCATAAGATTACAATCCCATACTCTTTTTTTTTTCCCTTTACCATTTCAAAGGCTATTAATTAAGGGATTATATAAGTTATATAATATTAAAAAGTAGTTTTTTGTCGATATAATCTTAGTTTAGTGGTTAAAACTGGTATTGTGACATTTACCCTGTTTGTGAGTTTTTAAAATTAATGAAAGAGATGAAAGTTAAGGAAAATTATAATTTTAACTTTAAAAACATATTTAGAATTTTACTTTACTCAACTTTAGACTCTAAATAACTAAAAATTTAAAATATTGAAAAAATATTATGATTACATAATAACTAATATAGGCGATATTTAGTTGATTAATGTTAAAAATAATTATGACTTATATATTGCGATTAAATTTTAGTTAATTTTTAAAATTAAAAGTCATAATAGTACATTATTATTCTACAACAATTTTATTCCTAAATAACTATATATTACAAATATAAAAAAATATTATGAGAAAATAATAATTAATATTAAAAAATGTAATATATACTACAAAATATATTAATGATTAAACATTAATTACGAATTTTATTTCAGATAGGAGATTTTTACTTGATCAATGTTAGAATTTCTTAAACACCAAGTTTAGACTTATATATAATTATTAAACTTTAAGTTACCATAAAAAACAAAAAATCATAATGATAACTTATTAATTTCCCATAATTTTATGTCATATAGAATTTCTTAAACACCAAGTTTAGACTTTTAAGTTTCACTCATTATTTTAACTCTAAATAACTATGTACAAATTCGAAAGATTGAAAATAAAAAATAAATATTAAATTTAAAAAAATATAAAAATTGAATATTAAATTAAAAATAACAAAAAAATAAATATATTACTAATATTTAATTGCAGTCATTCTATAATAAATTAAATTAAAATTCTAAAAAGTATTTAATAATTATTATATATAGAATAAAAAAAATTAAAAATAATTTATTTAAAAAATAAATCTCTGCGGGCACTTAGCTAGTTCGATCAATTCAAACGCAACATAAAAGTTGACATAGTTTTTATTTTTTTTTGTTACGTCAGCGTGCCTGTATAATGGCACGAGCTAGCGACTTTTTTAGTGGTGGGCGCGTCTTTCTCCTTGATATGCTAAAGGTTAGCTGATTGCCATGTTCATATTTTGTAAAATATCAAAAGTTATTCCACCAATTACGGGATTTGGCTACATCAAAAATATAAATAAATTAGGGATGCGACTATGTAGTCTATAATTTGATTTAGAAGCTAACTTATTAATTGGAATATATAGGAATAGAAATTATAAATCAAATAAGAGTAAAGTGAGTACCACGTAGTTAGAGGAAATTTACGAAAATATGAAAATTAATTATAAAAATATTATTTTCTTTTTAATATCTATATTATAAAGTCGGAGGAAGAGATCTTTTATGTAAACACATATTTGAAGTCTTTTTAGTTTTTCTTTTTTTTTCTTTTCATTTCTATTAATTTCCTTTTAATTTTTCTTTTTATCCTTTCCATTATCTCATGAGTAATATTAGAAGTTTTAAAAAAAAAATTTGTCTCAAATGACATGATATTAAATATTTTAATGATAATTCATGATATTGTCAATCACATGAGATCTTTTTAATTAATGTTATGGTGACACGCCATTTGAAATACTTTTTGAAATTAAAATTTTGTGATCCATAATATCACTCTTATCTTATTACTCCTTCCATTCCATAATAATAGATTTTTTAGAGAAAATATTTGTTTCAATTTATTTGTCGTTTACAACTTTTTAAGAGAATAAATTATTTACTTTCTTATATCACCCCTAACTTCTCTCATTATCTCTAGAAATCTCTCTTGTATTAGTAGTTTTCAAATTCTCATACAAGATAGTAATGAAATTTTACACAAATATTAAATAACTTAATCTATATGCATAAAGTTAAAAAGACTATTATTATAGAATGGAGAGAGAGTCACTTTCCTTTTAAATCATACTCGTAATATGTGCATGTAACTAGTTGATTAACAACAATAAAGGCCAACAAAATATTCTTTCCCGCGGAGTATATCAAAGCCCATGAAGTCTCTTCTGGACCAACGTCATTAAGGCTCAGACCTAACAATCATGTAATGGATTTGAACTGAAAGAAGCCCACTCAAGAAAATCATTACATCCTTTTCCTATTCTTTTATTTCACTACACTAGTAACTAGTTTAGTGGACACACATTTCTTTAATTTTAATTATGGATAATATTCTCCCTAGTCGCTCAGTGTTTCGGCTTCGATGTGGCTTATTTGGGTTCATCAGGTTGGAGAAAAATATTTATTTAATGTGACCGTTACAATAACTTTAAAGGTTAATCAATTTTCAATCCGATTTTTACTTGTTTTATTTTAGGGAATGATTTGTATATCAATTAATTAATAATGAATTTAAATTGCTACTGACATGAATTTATAACCGATAATATAAAATAATAATATATGAGTCTCTTCTTTATTTTTTCTTATTTCATCTCATGTATATACATACATATGTATAGCAACGTAACGGCATTTTTTGTTTTCATCACCAACTCCCCATTTTCTAAGATATTGATACGAGTTTTATGTTAGAAGGATGTGCTTATGGATTAAGAAATTTCAAGCAATTCAAAACGTTTATTTGATGAAAAAACAATTTAAAGTTAGTTAAAATCCTAACAAGATTTCCCTACCCACCAACCACTCTGAAGTGTGTTACTAATATTAGCACATTTTTTGTAATTTGGATCAGTCTACGTACACTATTCTAAACATTATATTTTATCTTACATTGCACATCCAATTATTAAAAAATAGAACCTGATACGAAAATCCACGTCAGGTTTCACTTTTTAATGGTTGAATTATTCAATGTAACGTAAAATACAGTATTCACGTAAACTTATCCTTACAATTTTACGAAGCTCCGCAATATGGTCCATTCAAATTCTTTACATTAATGGTACCTCGTTAATGACACCACCAAGAACAACCACTTGGTCAGATCCATTAACTTGTATCCCATTTTACATACAACATTGAATTTATAATATACTTTATAAGAATAAGACGGTTCATTTCATTAAGTAGTAAGCCCTTTTCAGTAATGTCATTTTAAGATTACAAGTTTGGCGATTGGGACCAAATAAGTCACCATCTTCCCATCCATATTTCATACTCCATGCCATGTTACCCACCTAAAGGAAAATAATTGGGAGTACCAAATTATGAGTCATGTATCCTGAATTTTTTTTTTTTAGGAATTGTGATCGTAACGTATATCAACATATGAAATTGAGTATGATTATAAGGTGAGCAAACTATATCAATTATATCGTTAAAATATTAACAACTATAGTTATATTAATAACTCACAGTAAAAAAATCAACATATAATGTCAGATATATTATTTTTCTCAAATTATATATATTTTTAGCTATGTGTTTTGTTTTGGCTAATGAAAATAAGAACAAGAGAATACTATTTATTATTTTTTTCGTTCTACAAAAAAAGTCACACTTGACTAACAATTCAAAAAATGTTAAAAACTTAATTTGTAATGTTTAATGAATTTTTTAATTTTTGAAATAACAATTTTGTAACTAGCATCAAAATTAAATAAATTCACCTTAATTTTAAATTTTAAGATTTTATAAATAAATTAAAAAAAATTCATAAAGAAAGCATACAAAAATTAAATACGACTTTTTTGCGGAACAAAAAGAGTAATATTTGTTTAGTGGTGAAAATTAAGATGTTTTCATTAAAGAGAACAACTAGTGTTATGGTGGGCTCATTGATATTTAATGATGGATGGGCATTTCATTTTTGAACGTTGCAGTTGTTTTTTTGTAGCAAAACCAACAAAAGCAATTAGAATTGTGTAAAATTAAAGGGTTCGAAAAGATGAGGAGCGGATGGATGGATGGATGGAGACTTTTTATGGGATGAGTTCATTTTATAAGTCTGTTAGACAGAGACAAACAAAATATATACATGTCTTAATCATACTTAAACGGTCTTATATATATATATATATATATATATATATATTTTGACTAATATATTTTTTAAATGTTGATGTAAACACAACTAATGGAAGCAGAATAGGAAGTGTTAATTAGTACTACTCAATTATTTTTTATCTGAAAATAACATTTCTACCGCAAAAACCATATGATTATAATTAGTTGTTGAGAAAACATTTTACACGGCTGGTTATTTTATGCTCCCAGGCACACAAGGTTACAACTAGAATCATGGATGATTGACTAAGTTTATTTTAAATTTTTATTTAAAAAAAAGAGTATATAAATAACATAATATTTTTAAATTTTTATTATCATGCTATCACTATTAAGTAAACACTCCATAAATTTACCGATAAATATAAAATAAAAATATATTTTAATTTTTTTTTATAAACGACACTTTTTTTGTGGAACGTATGAAGTATAAAGAATATAAGAGCATCTCCAGCAGACGGATTATCCCGTGTAGTAGCGTGGACTATATTTAGTCCATATGATATCATCAAATATCCTTTAGTCTTCAATTTTTCCAGCAGATGAACTATCCAGTGGACTATAACATAAAAAAAAAATTAAAATAATCAATGAATTTTAAAAAAAAAATGATTCTCTTTCTTTTTCTTCATCCCCACCCCTCTCATTAAAATATATTAAAAATTACAGTCTATCAAAATCAAATTCTTGATATAGTTTTTTGGATCCATCACAAAATTTTCTAGACTATATTTAGTTTAACTGATGGAGAAGGAGTACGAGTCTTAGACTATATTTAATCTATAATTAAAGTTTTGAAACTTTGCTGGATATGCTCTAATTTCCTCTTCTCTCTTCTTCTGAGGCCCGAATAATATAATAAGATAGAAAAAGATGCGGAAAAGTACGTAATACTCGTATATGTTGTTAGAAAATATGCATGATTCGCTCTCGTGAATTTAATGTGATATATAAAGATTATTCCTCCAACTTCTTTTTGCTGGATCTACACACCTTTTCATTCCCATCTTAATTTGATCTTTCTATATTTTTATATGACATATATATTGGTGACACGTAGGTTTGGAATACCGATTGATCCCTAAATTTACTATTATATGTGCATGCGACTTGTAAGAATTATCTAAAACATTCAAAATTTGTGGACTACATGTAAAAATAGTCCACCGTATTGCAAATAATTTGAAATTAGTTGAGAATTTAATTATGCACTTTATTTTGAAACATACTGTTAGAATTATTATTTATTTAAAATTAAAAAAATTGGTATCCTTTTGCACATTCTAGGAAGGACTTTGGAGACAAAAGAGCCGATGGACAGTACCACCCCTACAGGTAGGTCTCTACTTCCTCCGTTTCAAAATTAAAGATATAATTTGACTTTTGAGATCAAACGATAACATATTAAACTTTAAAATTAGTATGACTCGTAAAAATTTAGACTTAAATAAATTTTGTAATTAATTTTTTTATAATTATAATAATTGTATCAATTAAAATTAAATAAATTTATATTAATTTAAAATTTAATATGTTGTTATTTAATTTAAAAAGTTAAATTATATTTATAATTTTGGAACAGAGGGAACGATAATTAAGAAGAATTAATAATAAGAGTATCATCACTCACTGATTACTCACCAGCCTGGAAAGATTAATGAGTGGACGGTGATTTGCATTGGTTGCCAAATGCTCCATAAAAAGGAGGTTCATACTTCATTTGCATGTCAAAAGGTAAATAAAGCAAAGCTAGATAAAATTTCCCAAAGTATGGGATCCTGCTTTGAAAATATGATCCAAGGCATTTTCGGTGAAATATGATTAAAAAAAATTATTATTATTATTTTTAATTAATGTTAAGAATAAAAATTAAAAAAAAAAGAAAATTATTTTTCATGTAAGCATTTTATATCTCCTTAAACGGAAGAAGTATAAGTTTATCATACTTCCATGACAATGACCCTAGTCATTGGGATAACAGAAAATTTACTTGTTCTAATTGAATCTAATGCACATATATATAACTCAACTCGATTTAGTTTTGATCTTATTAGATATGATTCATCCTTATATATTAGTTATTTTATTAATTTTTTTCGTTGTTCGTGTTGACGAACTGTACATATCTATATATTTTATTATTATTTTTGAAATATAATTATTTTTTAAGAATATATATGATGTCCACTAATTGCTGTTACAATTGACCCTTTTCTTGATTATTTGTTATTTTGTTTGAAATGATTGTAATATTTTAATTTTTTATAACAGTCTATAATTTCAATATATTTAAGTCTTTTCAACTGATTGAACAAAAAAATAAAATAAAATTCTAAACATAAACCTCAAACTCAGTAATGTGTCCTCAACAATTAGAGTACATCTCTATTAAATTTTGTTTTCTCAAATACTCATGCTATAAATTAAACATTATAAAATTTTCAATATTTTAGGAGTGTCATAAGTCATGGTTAGTCAATTATATGCCCACTCTAACATATAATATATTTTCCCGTTCCTTCTCAGACAGGGAGAAAAATAAACTCTTGTATGACACTTGCATTAAACATTTTTTCATGTAAGCCATAAAACAAGGTAGGAGAATTGGAGAAATAACAAAAAGCTCATTTATGGTACTATCAACTATCATTCAAGGACTAAATTACCAATTTTTTTTTATTATTAAAAATATCAAGGACTGCCAGCCAAGTGCCAACCATAAAGAGTTGTAGCCACTATGACCCAACCAACTTTACTATAGTACCCCCACACCCCCCCGGCGGGCACATGGGCTAAACCCAATTAAGAATTGCGTCTCCTCTACGTCTGTTCGGCCCACACCAAACGTCACCACAATCACTCTAAATGTATTCGTCCACGTGTGAACACACCCAAACGTCACCGTAATCACTCTAAATGTGTTCGTCCACGTGTGAACACACCTATACATATAGATAGATAGTCAAGCCCATACATACAATTCCTGCTTCATTTTATCTCCTCATCTCATCAACCTACAGGTTTTGCTCGTCTCTTTATGAAATTTCACGGCCAAAGCGACACGTCACTTTCTCTAAGGACTCTTTAGTCAATTCATTCATCACATATCTGTATATATAACACTAAATTCTTTTTGCATAAAGATATATATTTTAAACTTTTATAATTTATATATATCTCATATTTTTTTTCTTCATAAACATATATTTCAAACTCTTATAATTGGTATATATTTTTTATTTTTCTCGGTATAAATAATGTATGTAAATTTTTAATGCAAATACCATTAGAGTAAACTTTAACTTAACAAATATACCTCACCAGAAAGTAAAAGCGTAAAACGTGTCGGTGGCCCCTTTTTGAAACTTACACTAGAAAAAGAAGTCTTTACTGGTACTATTATCATCATCAGCACTCCCACTTAGCTCTACAAAGATAAGAGACACCACTGCTTCTCCTCCTCCTCCTAATTCTCTCTCCTCTCTTCAATTTTCTCTCTCTAAAATCCTCTTGAAAGATGACCCAAAAATTAAAACTTTGTTTTCTCCCTTACTTGATTATACAACTATTTTTTTCAAGGAATGTGAGTTCAAATTCATGGGTAGGATCAAAGTATCAGATCGAATGCACAATGTGCGCCGCCTGTGACAACCCATGTAACACCCCAGCTGTACCCTCTCCACCACCACCCACACCCACACCCTCACCTCCGCCACCGACTCCGTCGCCGCCGCCGCCGCTTTCTTCCTCGATCAACTGCCCTCCACCGCCCTCCCCTCCCAGCTCAGGCGGCGGCGGCACTTACTACTACTCCCCCCCTCCGCCACCCCCTCAACCCACCTACGGAAATTACCCGCCGACAAGCACCGGGAGCTACTACCCTCCGCCGGAGAAAAATTATTACCCAACGCCGCCGCCGCCCAACCCAATTGTGCCGTATTTCCCGTTTTACTACCATACCCCTCCACCCGCTTCTTCCTCTGTTCAAATTTGCAGCTCCATTTTTGTAAATTTGATGACTCTGGTTTTAATTTTATTTTGTTATTCATTTTAGCTTTAAGTTGTAGTATGATGGACGATAGTCAAAATAAAAAAGTGTCAGATTCGCAGATCTACAAGTTTGCAGGGGAGGAGAGAGTAAAGACACTGCTCTGAACTTCCGGATGAATAAATTAATTTCCAAAAATACCCTTCATTTGCAAAGCAGGCCAGTAAGCCAGTCATCATCAGCAAAGGAAGAGAAGTGGAGCAAAATCATTCTCTCTGTGTGGAGTACGTAATCTGTAAATTATTGACAATTTATTTATGTATCGTTGTTTTAATTATTTCAGGTAATTACAATTTCATGTTAGCATATATATATAGGAGGATGTAAGAAAACACTAGACATTTTTTGATCAATTATCAATTGTAATTGTCAAATTATAAATCTTTTTAATTGTCGATGTGTTTTTACTAGCAAGTGTAGTATTTATCCTGATCATAATATTGATTCATGTTTATTGTATGGTAGCTGAGTAATTTACTTTAATTATAGAAATGTTAGATTTTTGTGTTGTTCACCATGTGAGGTGTAGCTACCCAATTATTTGAGGAGGTCTTGAATTCACTATTAGTTGGTAAATAGTAGTAATCGAGTGGAGTAGTATTTATTTTTATGGGACCATGCACTCCACAGAAAATGTCAATGTGTAAAGATGCTAAAGCCATTATATATATATATATATATATATATATATGTGTGTGTGTGTGTGTGTGTAGTATTAACTATTAACCAGTGCCCACCCACTTGCATTTTTTTTTCTTTCTCTTTATATATGCTTTTCAAAAATAATTTATGGTAACCCCATCATAGATCCCTCCTATTCCTATATACACGAGAAAGGGAAAGGGAGAAGCTGGATTGTGATTTTTCTGGTGCTATGAGATAGTCCTGGCAGTGGCAGCCATTGTTGTACTTCGGAGAAGGAGAATGTGGGGGTGGTTCTTTCGAAATAGATTTGGGAGATTGTTTTGTCAGAAAAGGTTCATTTTTAGGGGCAGAATCTTTTCTAACTTAAACGCATTTGGTGTATTTAAAAATTTTATTCGTATTATAGTCCTACTAGATCATCTGACCGGCGGTGCCTCCGGCACTTTCAAGAGTTAAATTTATCTGAAAATTTAGACGGTCCGAATGATTTAATAGGTTGATCGAGAAATATTTTTTTTTTAAAATCATTTGTACTTTGTATAAATACATAGGGGTGAAATGTTTTAAGAGATTCATATAACAATAAGTTCAATTATATATATGTATATATAATTATAAATAATTTCAAAGTCAAAATTGATATAAATTCATTTAATTTATGTTAATATAATTATGAATATTATAAATAATTAAAAAAATAATATTATTAATTATAAAATTTATTATTTTTAAATTTAACTGAATGGCATCGATTCTAAATAGGATACGATCTCTCCATACCGCTCTATCCGTTTCCGGCGGTTTTGTCAGTACATATATTTATAATAATTTTCTTATTATATATATATATATATATATGTATTATTAGTCATTATATATACAAAACTTGACCTTGGAACATATCTAAATTTTGTTTATTCTCAGACATATGTTAACTTATTGGGGTCATATGGTATGGTAGGATAGGTACCCCATCAAATAAAAAGTGTGAGGCTACCTACAGCCTAGCTAGCCTTGGAACATTGTGGCTGGCCACTTGATAGGCATTTTTGGTACTACATTCTTTCTTTCCTCTCTTTCCTAGTTAGCCAAGAGTATGTTAGTGATGTCCTCCAGTACCATGCGAAGAAAAAGTGACTTTATTACTTATTGAATGTTGAATTCATGATTCAATGTCAACGTGTTTGGTAAAATTGATTGCGATTAATGTAATATACGTGATAAGATAAAATAAATTAAAGTAAAATTTTATTTAATTTTTATATTCCATGTATATATATATATACATCGTAATTATAATTCGATTGAAAATTTTTGTAATTTGTAGCAAGATTCTTAAAATTAACCTACATTTATTTATTGTCTTAAGAACAAAGTAAGCGTTGAAAATATTAATATAATCCCTGAAAACAATATGTGAAAATATAACTCTGTTTTTGGTAGTAAAATTATACAGTATCCAATTGTGTCTTTAAAAATCCCATGAGATAGCGCCTAAGAGTCCGGTGAGGGTAGAGAGGATTGGTGTCAGAGATTCAATTGAATTGAATATTCCATTTACTAGTAGCACATTTATATTGTGGAGTCATATATATATATATATATATATATATATATATATATATATATATATATATATATATAGCTGTGTTGTGTTGTGTTGTGTTGTGCTGCGCTGTGTAATGTGAAAGTATTACAAGGATATAGAGCGAGACATGGAGGTGTGGATTATTAGCTGGATGCCATGCACTGTCATCATGTGGGTCCTCCCTAATTGCCAAAGGGTATCTCTATCCTAAAGAAAACTTCAGAAAGCATACGCTTTTTATTTTATTTTTTTAAAGGCCTTCGGTAAAGCATACACTTTTGGTTTGGGTGCACAAAAGATAAAGACATTTACTCTCTTTATATTACGGTCTAGACGTTTAATTTATATTCAGCTAGTAACTAATTTAAGAATTAAATAAAATATTTATTAAATTTGAACGTTAAAATATGATTTTTTTTAAAAAAAAAA
Organism: Aralia elata; assembly: GCA_034770075.1. Taxonomy (NCBI): domain Eukaryota; kingdom Viridiplantae; phylum Streptophyta; class Magnoliopsida; order Apiales; family Araliaceae; genus Aralia; species Aralia elata. The sequence continues at coordinate 7,948,378 of CM068384.1, read as the reverse complement.
TTTAGAGTTACATCCAAAAAAAAAAAAAATTTGATGAAGTCATGTGCTTGGTCAAGTAGGTGACTTTCTCATTCATTGTATTATATAGATATTCGACAAAGCTTCTAATGGTATAATTAATTAGAGTGTTAACTATTAATGTATACTAATACTTTTTTTTTGGATAAAACTCTAAAATAAGAATAGAGAATAATTCTAATCAATAAATTAATTGAATTATAAAAACACTACAGTCTAGGTGATATATCTTTTCGTCGTAAATTAAAATTCAAAACTCGAGAAACATATGTATTTTTTAAAAATAGAGAAAAATAAACAGTCTTACATAATTTTTCAATACAAGCATCAAAAAAGAAACCGTAATATGAATTTTTCTTCACGATTAACGCAAATCAAAGCTCCTCCACAGAGAAATCACGAAGAATGAGAAAATTTCAAAATTAAGAAAAGGACTCTGTAAATAAAAAAATCTAAATTAGGAGAAATAATTACAACTTTTACTCAAAGAAATTGTTGTGTTACACTCCTGATTTTTCATTTTTATTTTCTTAATTGGGTTAGACCGTCTCTCTTAGATAATGTTTACTTGTAATTCCAAATTTTATTTCGTAACAACGAATCATTACGGATATCAGTTTTATCATAATATATCAAATTGTTTTTTATCAGTTAAAATATATTATCAACAGTTTTAATCACTTAGATGTTCCACGACTAATAAAAAATAGTAAATGAATTTACCATTACGTAAAACTATTACCAAAATAAAAATAAAAATCCACTGTGCTACACCATAAGAAAAGAAATTAAAACAGATTTCAACAAACATATATCCTGGACAAAAAAAAATGTAAAATCAACAGCTAAAACAACCAAAAATTCTCGATTTGCCAATATTCATGCTTTGAATATATATTAGTATAAAATCTAGAAATTAACTTTACTTGGCTGAACTAATTCAACTGCAAATAAATTCATCATTAAACAAAGTTCAATGATAAATAAATAAATAAAAACTAATTACTCCCTTACTAGCTACGTACGTTATATATACGTACTGATATAACCCATTAAAATAAATACTAGCTACTAATTTTAAGAAGAAAAACTTAAATAATGTCTAGAATATTAAGTCAGATCTACTGTCTGGATCAATCATCTGGCAAAAAATTATTTTTCCAACCCAGTAGGTGCCCGGCTGCATGAACATTAACAACTCTGAAACATGTAATTTCCAAGTCGGCCTCAACTGTGATCGCCTGGTCACTATCATTATCAACCAAACCTTCTATGCACCTTGTGATCGTTGATGCCACTCTAGTGCGTGTGGCATTATCAATTTCCAAGTCGTAGAGCATGCCTAGCAGGTGCTGTTTGCGACTCGAATTCTTGCAAAGGGTTTTTCTCTGAGCCAAAAAACTGTAGTTGACTACTTCGGGGCTCCTGTTTTGGTCAGTTTTTGTAGTGATTACATAGCCATCTGAAGTTTGATATTTCACTTTGAATATCGTTGTGACTCTTATTCTGACAACACTATGAGGTTTAGTTTCGTCGAGCGTGTTGCCGGATACTTGTGCATCACGTTCCATGGTGTATTCGTAATCAGCCATTGTGAGATCGAACCAGAATGATACAAGTTTGAGTTAATGGGGAGTAGTAGTAGTGGTAGCAGTTAATTGATTCTAATGCATGCATGCATGTATATATAGCGGGTAGGTATATTGTTAATTAGGGTTTCTTTAATTTGATTTGTTAGGAATCCGAATTCAACTAGGTTTTGGCTAATGCTTTGCATCTTTCCAATTTTTTTTTGTTCAATTTCCAATTCTTTTGCACCTTACTAAGGATTGATAAGGAAACTCTTTAACTTTCCTTGGAAATTAAGCCCATATTTTAAGGTTTCTTAAGTTGAAAAGGTGAAAAAAGTTAGAAAGTTTTAAGTTGGATACCCAACTTAATTAAGGTATCCTGCCGAGCCCTTTTTTAGGGCATGTATATGGGTAGGGTGTTTAAAAAAGAAAAGAAAAAAAAACATAGAACAATCCAACCGATTAATATACATGACTTAGGACTTGGCGGAAGAGTTTGTTTATATTACTGTTCAAATTAAAAAAATGCAACCGTTTAGATGAAATAAAGAAATAGTAAAAAAAAAGATAGGAAAATCTATAAATGTTTATAATATTTGGAGATATATGGGTTAATTTTACATTAGAAAATTAATATAGTTTTCAAAAGTTCGAGTTTCTAGATTTTAGTATTAAGATCTTGGCTTTCGTGTCATTAATTCAATTCAAATTTTATAAACCCTCCTATTTATTTATACTCTTTTTACCGTACAATTGATTTACTTATTTGTTTAATTTGATCCTATACAATACAATGATTGGATATTAAAGGTTATGTAGAATATGAGTCCAGAGTTCTCATCGGCCTTCAACGTGCCCAGCCTATTACTGCCATCAGTTTTCGGCTAACGCCCAAGTTGGATTAATTGGGCTCAGAAAGCCCACATAACAATTTAGGCTTTGGTTTTCTGAATATAAACAACATAAACCGGATCATCGTTAGTTTCCTTCTCAGACCAATTAAGCTTCACTAAAATTAACTGTTTATTTGATCTGCGTAGTCATCTGAGTTAAACTTGTGAATTTCCAACATTATTCTCTAAAAAAACTTTTTATATCTCTAAAGTAATTTATTGTCATAATTTGATTTTTAAAATAAAATCTTTGATACACTGAAAGTGACTTACATTTAAAAGAAAATTATTATTTTCATAAATTTATTTATTTTTTCCGGAAAATTGAAATGGGTCCCTGTAAAAATAACGCTCCCTATTTGAATTGTTGCCACTTGTTTATAAGGGTATAAATGAATCGAGTTGAGCCAAGTATTGAGCTATTCAAATTTGGTTCACAAAATTTATGAGTATAAAATAAGATTTCATTGAGGCTCGTTTAGCTATCGAGTCGAGTACGATTTCGAATCGAGCCCGAACAGTTTGAACTTTTTGAACGGATATAATCCGAGTATCAATAGAAAATTATAATTTGAGAAGGTTTGAGTAATTTATTAAACTTTAAAATTTGCTCATATTTAAATCATTTATATTTCGAGTTGAGTTCGAACGTTTAATCAAACAAATACAAATTGAGTCCGAACTATTTGTTTATTTTACGGCCTTACTTCTTTATGACATGGGTGGGTATAATAGAAATGGAGTTCTCTTAGGAAAGAAAAGTTGGTGGTAGGGTGCAATGGCCCATATATATATATATCATCATTTTTAACAAACTGTTTACATGGGAGACAGCTGTAATAACTACAAGAAATAAGATACCATCCTTTAACGACAATTTTATTTCATGACTAAGGCTTCGATTCCTTCTTGTTTTCGATTCTTTTATTGTTTCACGTTGAAATATGTAAATTAAATTTGCCTGTATTTAAGATATTAAATTATTATTAATAATATTTTAAATTATAAAATTTTGAACGAACATTTAATGAGTTTAAAAGACTAAAAAAAATAATTTTAATGATATACTGAATAATGTCTTCATATGATTTGATTTAATTTAAGCTTAGAATTCAATTTGAATTCTTATATGATGGAACATTTGACTTAAAATTTATTTGTATATAATATATTAAGTCACTAACAATATTACTTTGAGCTATACTTTTTGTTAATATATAAACTTTACGAATAATGTAAACAAAAAATGCATGTGTCAACATCAAAGGGTAACGGCTGGTCCTTTTTCTCACGTGAAGCCAATAAACATCAGGAAGGATAGGATTCCCTTTGGGTTTTTGCTCGCTGGTGTGCGTGTGTTTTTGTGGTTCTTTTTGAATCTTTTTTTTACATCCTTTTCTTTTTATTAACACCTTGTTATTGTCTCAAAATAAAAATAAGAAATTTTTGATATTTTTACGTGATTTTTTTTCATATATAAAAATAAAGAGAGTTTTATTTTCTTACAAGAGAGAACTACGTGAAAATATTAAAAATTCATGTGAAAATAGTACTCCTTAAAAATAAATAGTAATAATAATAGTTATTTATCACGTTAATATTTAGGACTGTTTGATAAAACTGAATAAAAAGTCCTGAATACTTAACCTTGTAACATTTTTTTTCACTAATTTGTGTGATTATTTTATATAGTATAAACATCTAAAATAGGACGAATGGACCTATTAATAATTGATTTGTTTGTTAACAATTAAGGGGTTGTTTGATAAAATTGAATGAAAAGAAAAAATCTGAATTAGCTGAATAGAGTCGAGACTACATCTAAAAGCTGAACACTTAATGAAATGTGTCGTTTAATTATTGATCTGTCTAAAACATATGAATGCGTGTATTTTTTAATTTTAGCCCTCAGAATTATTTAACACATTTTTTTGTTATAATTATGAATATTTAAGATTATTGAAACACAATCGAATGAACTTTTAAACAACGTTTTTATATAAAATTAAACAAATATATTACTATTTAAATAATACTTTATTCGTTATATAAAGAGTCATTTGTAAAAAAACAAAAAAAATGTTCTAAAAGATAGTCTCTACCATCACAATTTCATTAACATCTCTGACTATAATTAATATATATATATATATATATATATATATATGTGTGTGTGTGTGTGTGTGTGTACGTAAATACATAATAAAAAAAAAGCTTTTACCGTTCAACTGGGCCCATATTCTCCATGCGTAAATTCTAAAACAAATTGATAGAATGCTTAAAGTTCTAATATATTTTCAATTTGTAGATAAAAGTGCATAGGATATATCTCACAAGAGAATAAATTATTTATTTAAGGATGACTTGTAAAATTAGTATTTTACACTGTTTAATAATAATATATTATTTAGGAAATTTAAGAGGAGATCAAAGAATTTGAAATGAATTATCATATAGTTTAATTACTATTTTTTATGATAAAACTGTTTAATCAATCGTATTGAATTTTAAATCTCTTAATCTTTTTCTAAATTTTTTATGACATGTTATTATTAAATAGTGTAAACACTGATTTTAATATAATTTATTTTCATCTCACAAGCCAATCCAGTTTAGAGACTTCCATTGGAGAGTGGGGAGCCGCGTAAGAAAGGACATTTATGTAAAAGTTCAAGTGATCGAATAAGCTAGGCCAATTTAACTTATCCGGTTAGATTCATTCTGATTCCTTCGTATTCTAACAAATTATTTGACCTGCTCACCGAAACAAATTTTGAACTATTCATACCAATTAAGTGATAAACAAACATACTCTAAATCTTCAATAACATCTGCAAGTCAAAATTAGAACAAAAAGATTCCAAATAAAAAGATACCAACTCAGCTACTCCTTATTTAGTTCTTTTGGAAGAGGGACACCAAGAAAATAAAAAAGAACAATAGTTGTAGGGGTAATGATAGTATGGACCAAACAACTTTCCCTCTCTCCCACCAACCCAATTTGGACCAACTATTCGAAACATATTAGCTTATAATTGATGACAAAATCATGTTTAACAAAAATTATGAAAGGGACCCTCTTGAAAATAACAAATGGCTGCCTCAATCCTTCATCCAATCATGATACACCTTTCTCTTTTACTCTTTTTTAGTTGTACTGTTGTACTAATGTACTACTATTTTACCTCATCAAAATAACAAGTAACACTTAAATATATGTTCTAAAATTAAAAATATAATTTAACTTTTTTAAATTAAAAAAAATTCAAAATTAATTGAAAACAACTATATCTAAAACATGTCTGATTTTACAACAGAATACACATTCATATAGAGAGATAGAGATAGAGAGAGATCAATACACAATGATCATACAAAAAATTCAGCCAAAATTAGAATTAGGATTGATTTTCCCATTCTTATGCCCTTGTTCTTCCATTAATAATCAATTAAGAACTAATACAAGGCAACAGTTAAAGCTAGAACTGTATTCATAAAAGAGAACTTCTCAGAAACAAAATGGAAGGTACACTTAAAATGACATACATTCTCACATTTGTTCTCCACTAATTACTAGTAACAAAAACTACCACTACTAGTCCATTAAGCAAAAACAGAGCCGCATGAAAGAGACATCAGTAGCATGGCAGCTTGTTCTTCTTCTCCCAACTTCCTCCTCTGCTTTGTTAATGTTGATCTTGGTCTCTGAAACACCACCTCTCTTCCCAGAGCCACCAACTTTCTTTTCAACGAATTCCCCAATTTATTTTCACCATCACTAGTGCTTGATCCATCACTCTGACTATTATTACTGTTAGAGGTAGTAGTAACATTAGGCGAAGTAATTTTCTTTGATTTTTTGTCCTCTTTGTTTAGACCCAAAAGTGCCCTTCTCTTCTTCCTGCTTCTGATCCCACATGCATTGCACAATGACTGCATCAAAAACCCAGATCACAAAATCAGTTAAAACCCAAATCACTGATCAAATCAAGATATGCCTAGATATATAAAGAAAATCAGACCTTAGGGCCAGCTGGGCCGCCTCTCCAAAGAGGGGTTTTGGTGGTTCCACAATCCGCACAAGTTTTAACTTGGTTCAGGGTTTCTTCGGATGATACCCTGTCTGGGGTTTTGCTACTCATTTCTTCAGAATCTGATCCCTGTAAAAACACACCCAAAAAATTCAATTAGACACCTGATCACAAAATAATAAATGAAAATGAGATGGTAAAGTTAGTAAGCCGGTGATCACTTACTTTGTCACTCAGATCCACCATTGGAATCAACTAACTCAACGATCTGAAAGACAACCCAACTCAAATTGATGGATCAAACTAAATTCGAGCCACTTCCAAACTAAACCAAACAGCGTTAACCTAAAAACCTTTCTAAGTAGCTGATCAGACCAGAGCTTAAGCCCCAGAAGATCTACCTAAAGGAAAACAAAGCAAAACCCAGAAATAAAAAGTAGCTAACTAGAGATACAAGCACAGTAGAGTGATATTTCTTTGTTGATAAATGGAGTATGAATCAGACCTCTCAGCTACAGCTACCTACCTATATTGAAGAGAAATAGTAGAGAGATATGAAGATAGAGAGGCGCAAGCTAAAGACTGAAACTAAAACAGCATGCAGAGGCGGGGAGAGAGAGTGTGTGGGAGAGAGAGAGAGAGGAGAGAGAACCGACAATAGCAATCGTAGCAGATGAAGCGGCAAAAAAAAAATTATACGCTTAATAAGGGAGTCAGGAAAACCCTAGGCCGCTCGGGATTTTGTAAATGACCAAAAGGCCCTCCTTTAAAAAACTTTTTGATCCAACAGTCCACCCGCCAAAAACCTCCCTCTCAAGAAAAAGGGCGCCACCGGATGAATTTTGTATTGGGCTATTATGGTATTAATGCCAAGTTATGATTTTGTGTTGCGGCTCTACTTTGTTAGGGTTTTATAAGTGAAATCTGAAACGTTCAAGAATTTGGCGGCCAGACAAAATTGCCAAAAAGAAAAGAGTGAGGTGTGAACTAGGAAGGATATTATATTATATTATACTCCCTCCGTCCCAAATTAATTGCTTTTCTAGGACTTTTTTAAGTCAAATTGACTATTTTTAAAATTAATAATTAAGCATATATAAATATATTTCTAAAATTATAAAAATTGAAATTAGTAATAAATTGTATATACTTTCTTTTGGTTATAATATTTTCACCTATATGTTAGCAAAAATAGTAAAAAGATTAGTTTTAAAAATAGTCAATTTGACTTTAAAAAGTCCTAGAAATGCAATTAATTTGGGACGGAGTGATATTATGATAATGTGCTTTTTTTGGTCATACTCACACACACTCCTAGTTTATATATGTGGCTATTTTGTATAAGCACATAGCTTTATTTAAAAAGAGAATATATATATATATATATATATATATATATATATAATCATGTTTTTACATATTCCTTTTTAAACATTCGATGACAAGAGAGGATTCCCCAACATTTACAAGAGTAATATAATCTATTTTAATTAAAAGAATATTAGTAAATTTTAGTATTCAAATAAAAAATTAGAAAAAAATGTAGCTACAAAGACAACATAGAAATAGTTAACAGCTTTAGGTTAATTTTGTGTTTGTATGTTTGAGAAGGATTGTTTAAGTACACCGCATCACTTTTACCATGTTGCATAAATTTTTTAAATGCGTTTTCAAATTCGAAAGCCTAAGGGTCGCTTGATCAAAAAATATTATATTACATGAAAATATACTTATATGACTAAATAAATCAACCAAGAAATAGTCCATCTTATGTTGAATAAATTTTAAAATAAATTATAATTAAACGAATAAATTTTTTAAATGCGCTTCAGATTCAAAAACCTAAGAGTCGCTAGATTAAAAAAAAATACTACATTGCACGAAAATGGACTTATATGACTAAAGAAACCAACCAAGAAATAGTCCATCTTATGTTTTTAATTAATGTAATTATGGTTATGTCAATTAAGCACCAATATTTTATATATACCCCATGGATTTGTTTTATAAAATTTAGTTGATTACATTGTAGTGAGCAATTACTTCGATGAACTTAATCAACCCTCTCTATCTGTACAATTTTTTGGACATATGAATGATGTCATTAATTGACTTGGAGCTAGAAATGTGATGTCATGTCATTTATGTTATTGGTAAAGTTTGATCTTAAATTTAATTCAAAGGTGATTTATAAAAGCTATCTAAAAGGTAACTGAGCTCGTTTCTGGAGCGAAAGGTCGGATTCTAACAGGTGTAACCATCTTTTGATTGCCGTTACGAATAATTTAGCTGGGGTCTGGAGGCAGCGTTCCTAGCCCAAATCTGAAATAGTAGTTTTGTATTTTCGGGTGAATTAAGATTATTTATATTCGTTATAGGAAAATAACATACATGTCAATAAATATTTGACGAAGTTGGATTGCGACCAATGTGGAAGTGTATGCGATAAGATAGAATAAATTAAAGTAAGACCTTTCTTAATTAATACCTATCTCATGTATGCACATATGTCGCAATCATAATTTGGCTGAAAATTACCGTAATATATAGCAGGACTCTTCGTTGTATAAGGAGGGAATTCTATAATTGTATGAAATATAATTTATTTAAGAGATAGTAAAATTGTCAATCGACGACCGTGGATTAGTTTAAACATTTTAAATAAATTACGTAGATTTTGTGTTTTGTGTGATTATTTTTTTTATTTTTTTATTATAATTTTCGTTGCGTTGTTATTTTCTATGGATTCACTTGAATTCATTTGGAGCAAGAAGGGAATAAAAAATGGAATTAGTTATTGTATGTATGAAATAGTACTACTACACACCCCGACCGTGGTGAGCAAATAGATTTCTTGTGATTATTTCCGTAACAGATAAAAAATCAGATATTCTTGTTAGCCTTGGTAGTTGTTCAAAAGTTATACAAATCTGTTAAGTCGTACTACTTCTGTAACCAAACATGTTGACGGCTGCAATGTACAATTGTAATTGGTCCATGTACATACAATACAGTATATTGCATGATTACCACTCTTTATCTTTTTCTTTTCTTTTCATTTTTTCTATTGTCTTTTTTTAGGAGATTGATTAAAAGCATTAACAACGCATGTAATATGATTGTTTTCAAAAAACTATTATCTTCAACTACCCAATTTATAACATACCAATTAATGTTAAAAGTTTTGCTACATTCATATCCAAGCATAGCTCATTTGTTGCCTTCAACGTCACTATAATAGAGGTAAAAATTTACTATATGTTTGTAAAAAATATATTCAAAAGTTGTACATTATCTCGGTACTTCTAATAACACTGAATCTGTCATAATCAATCGCGAATTTTTTTAGTGAAGTTGAGAAAGTTAAAATTATGACTTATTTATAACTCTCAAGTAGAGATCGCGATCTTAAACATATAATCTTATCTCCAGTTTGACCCTCAATAAATTGACTTTAGTTATAAATTTAAAATATTAATTACTTAAAATTCAAATTCATTAAGTTAATAAGTTAGATGACATGAAAGGATGCGTTTGTGCTTATTACTTTTTTTTTCCTTCTCTTTTTTTTACATTCATCAAGAATAATTAAGTACTTTTGTCTTTATGAATGTATAAAAAATTTAAATTGCGCTACTTCACCGATACTTTTCTTGAGAAATATAATCTAACACCATTTATCTTATAATTTGATCCCAAACAAGCATCACACAATTCAAATACAAATAACATGGTCCATTTTACATTCCTACTTCTTGATTTAGCTCATTATTATTCTTATATAATGTAAAGGACGGTTAGTTGTGCTTTAGCTCATTATTCTTATAATATTTATACATGTCAAGAAATCAAATATTGAACATTTGAACTACCATATTCATAAATGTGACTGAGTTCATTGAAGTCAATTATAAATATGGTTGGCCACACAGGACGGGACTGCTGCATGCCTTCAGATTATAAAGTGTAGCAGCATACACGTGCGTAGCACATGCGAAGAAATTGAGCAATTCTTTGGTGTAGATGAGATTTGCTTTGGCAACTGGCAACTGGCAACTGGCAACTGGCAACTGAACAGAAGAAAATTATTGAGCCTCCAATAATACTTTTTGAGGCCCTCTTTTTCTTTGATATATATAACATATTACATGTATCATTTAATTATTTTATAGCTCATTATCCAATCATGAGGAAGAACAACTTTAAGACCCACTTTTTGGAAATTAAAATAAATTATATATATATATATATATATATATATATATATATATATGAAATGAAAAACAAATGAAATGGTGTTGTACATGGATCAGAATTCATATGGAGTGATCAAATGGGAGTGGTAGTCCATTAAACAAGTAGCTCACTCTGAAACCATGCCAAAAAGATGAGGTTTTGCTGTTAGCAACAGTAGTAGTAACATTAAGGTGATCAGACTTTTTTTTATTTTTCATTTTTCCTTAATTTGTCTATCATCAACTTGTAATGATAAGACAAAGCACAAGTAACAATGTAACATGCAAGAAAGAAGAAGGTAATGACATGTTCTATCTTTTCTTTTTTTGATAACAACTTTTATTATTATAGAATACAAGTCAGTCATAAATCCATTAGAATCATTCTGAAATATACAGAGTCACCATGCAATCACTCACAAATCATAAATATGACGATAAATCAGTTGAATTATTATGAAATACGCAGAGCCACCTACAAGCCGGCCATGAATATTGTTGATTTAAAATGATTTTGCTCCTGCAGGTGGTGAGAATCAAACTATTAACTAACCTTTCACCCAATAGAGCAAGGATTTAATACTATAATCACCGGTTCACTCAATTGACTCTGAGGAATTTAATTTATGTGGTTCAAATTTTAAAGACGCAAATACTAGAAGGATGAGGGGATATATCTAACACAAGATAGGCACAGTAAAAAGACAAATATTTGGAAGCAGGATATTATTGGGACAACAATCAATGAATAGGATGTTTCATGAGACCATTTTGTTTCTCATGGAGACCAGACAAAAGACATTGGACCACTTATTAAATGACAACTCATAATTTTAATACTTTCATTTTGCAATTTTTTTTTCCCTCTCTTCAAACACCCGCAAATCATATTTGGATTTCATCTTACTCCCTTGTGTTCACCTCAACTCATTTAAATGTTAGAAAATGGAGTAGTATATATGTAATCATTTATGAATATTAATATATATATATATATATTTTTTTTTAAAAAAAATTTAAATGATGCATATTGCCCTCATATCATGAAAATTAACTTGTGAATCTAACAAAGAGGATAATCTCTTTAAAAATTATGTGTTTTAAAGTGACCACGTAAAACTAGAACCGAAACATAAACGATACTCGATGAAGATTTCATTTTTCAATATTAATGATGTATATTCAATCATTCGGCAATGAACCAATAAAAGATGTAAGGATACATGACATTAACACTTGTACTTCCATTATATTCCACCCCCATACCACACTTGAATCATTGATGTAGCCATGAAGACATAATCCTCTTGAGCAGGATATATATATATATATATATATATATATATATATATATATATATATATATATATATATATATAAAATTAAAAAAAATTGAGGAGGAGGAAGAAGAAGAAAGAAATATCCTTCGTTCTTTCCAACGTAACTGAATGTCTTCTACTTACTACATTCTATCCTTCTCTTCATCCACGCCATACTCCATTTTACTTTTTCCAGTGGAGCAATTAAATTACATAATCTTCCAGCACACATGAAAAGTTCATTTTTATCTTTGCAAATGCTATATTTAATTACCCTCGTCTGTTGTTTCTTCATCATGTGATCAAATGACTTTACCCTCCAGAATCAATTCTGCAGCTAGCAGGTCATCTCTGGTAGTATTTTGCAGCACATGCAGAAACTCTTGGACGTACGCTTATCCCCTCAATCAATAGACTCATTACTAATCGGGCATTATCATCAAGTCAGGACCCCATATCATTTTGATTTCCATTTTTTGTAAGTGGCAAAGCTCCCCAGTAATTAATATTTTTGTATTTTTTTAATAAGAAGCTTATGTGCTGTTTGTTTACATCTGATTGCCTCTTAATGGACAGCCTCTTATTCGCTAAGAGGCATGATGTTGTTTGTTTTTTTTTGTTACCTCTGAATACCTCTTAATCGGTAAGATAGAAAATGAAATCTTAATAATTAAGAGGTACCTCTTAATGAAATTTTTTTGATAAATTTTTTTTATATAAATATATTCAACAATATTATTCACTCATTTTTATTAAATTGAATATTTAAAATTATTAAATAAAATTTTACCCTTTAAATTGGTAAAATAGTGTCATTAAGAGACAACTTACTTTTTAGTTATCAAACAGTTTTTTAGATTCAGACCTCATAACCATTCAGATGATCTAATTTATTAAGACATCATAATCATTCAGATCTTAATTATCATTTTTATCAAACACAACCTTAGTGGCATAATGAGGATACTATTAAGCTTAATTTGGAAATCATTGTATAGAATCCGAAACTAATCTCAAAAAACAAAAAGATAAAGAATAGAGCAAGGAAGGTGGTAGTCAGACCTTACCACCTTCATATAGTAAAAAGCAAAGGTCATTTGTTTAAAGCTTACAAGCAGAAGAACAAATAGCAAGGCGCTTATTTCAAAAGGAATTTGTAAAGTCAACCCGCCTCAAAAATACTTTTCCGCAACAAAGGTTAGCTTTTCCATAATTGTTGTCAATAATCTTATAGTTGGGATATTTTCAAAAGTTGATTTTGATCTAATAATTGGAGTGGAGCTGTGGAGGGAGTACTATTAAGAATGTTAATAAACAATAACACTCTTTTGTTCAAATATTTTGAGCATTTTATTAAAACCAGGTCTGTGATAATCTGACAATAAAAGAAGCTGGAAAACTCTTGATATAAAATGCTACTTTAAAACAAAGGGCTGCTCGAGCAACAGGAGAAAAAAAAAACAATTAACATAAGAAAAAAAAACATTCATTTACTTTCCCGAAGTACACCAGGCTATGAAGGGTTTATAGACACTATACACCCAGCAAAAACCAGTACCACTCAGTAGGACTGGACTACCGAGAAAAAGACTCCAGTTTTACAGAACCTTGCTCAAGCTACAACGACAGCCTTGAGACTTTTTCAAAACACACCAACTGCTCAAGGCAAGAACCAAACAATGACCCCAACCTACAAGTTGACACAACCACTGTATTATAGACTAACCAACCTTAGGGCCTCTTTAAGCACAACAGACACTGGGGACCACACTGCAACCGGGCACAGCTAGTTGCTTTGACCCGACCCAGTGCTCGTGACCTTCGTAACATCGACACAGACCTTGTTCCCTTCAACCCAAACTGCTGCATCCACCAAATAAAAATCCCTGTGCGAGTTAACACATCTGGTCAGCAACTTACAATTTAAATTTTTTTTAATTCAAAATTCACGCAAGCCTCTCGTCTGCGGTCTGACCATCAGCCCAAATAGAAAAACTAAAGCAGAAAGGTGTTGCTACCTTCAACCAAAGTTGAATCCACCAGATGGAAGGTTAACAGTGGTTCCTCCTCCAAAGTTGAACCCAGGCTGAGCGCCATCAACAGGAGGTAATGTCTCATCTTCCTCTTCCAGCCAGTAAGTCTCGAGAATCTTAACTGCCTTCTCATAAATTTCATTATTGTCATGACTCTGCAAGTTTTCTATTTTTTCTAATCCCTCAGCATCATCAATTAATTGCGCATAGTAGTTAACTTCTCCACTGTTACCAAAGTTCTTCTCACTTTCCCCAACCTTTAAAATGTTTTCCAGCCCTTCTAAACAGACGGTAATAACCCTCGGATCAGGGCATACTAGTAGATCACACAAAGGCTTAATGCAGTTTTGGTTCACCAAGTACCTATCAAACAAATAATGCAGGTCAATTTCATAATAGATATATATAACCAGGTGTATGATGGACATGGTTAGTACTAAAGCCTACTTGATTTGATCATGGCTACCACCAGAAGTGGCATTTGAAATTGCCCATGCAGCCTCTTTCTTTATATCAAACTCGGCAGTTTGAAGTAGATTGACCAGAAGACTAACTAATCCAGCCCCAATTACAGCCTATTGTTTCAAGTAAGATGGAAATTAACAGAAGGAAAATCATCTCTTGTACAAAACTATGTAGACCAAAAGTAGCATTATTCTGATAACAAGAACCAAACTGGGGGTTTTAAGGCATTACAAAATGGGCATCTATTGCAAGTACTATGTTGACCAGAAAGAAAGAAAGAAAGAAACCTTTTCATTTACTTCCGTGTGATTAGAATGACTTGAAGCTTAATGCAGCTAATTAGTTACAATCTGAAAACTGACCTGTATCTGTTCCTTGTTACCAGCAGTAATGTTTGAAATTGTCCAGCAAGCTTCCTTCTTGATGCTCTTTTTATGGTTATGGGTCAACAAGTTCAGAAGGCACGGCAGTGCACCATGGTCGATTATACTCTAGAAGAAGGAAAGCTCCATTAGCACGAAACAAAGAGGCCTACCAGTAAGTAAAGACTCAACTAGCTGAATCCCAACTAATTGAAAAGAGTTAGTTCCTTCAAGCATGGGATGATAAGAATTTATTTCTTTCAATCCATTGGATTAAATAAGAAACCAAAGATGGGGTCAAGTCCAACACGGAAGAGAGTTGATTCTATTTGACATAAACACGAAGAAAAAAAAATCTTTTTAAAGATAAAAGGAAAAACAGTTTAGCTCTTGTACAAATAGAGCATTCATTTCATATTTCTTAGTTTATGGTCATTCATTTTCCAATTCAAACAAAGTTTTTAACAATAACTTTTTGTACTAAATACAAAACTAGGGTTCAGTTTTGACATGGTGATATTCATACATTGCTCAATATTTCTTCTTAGCTTATTTTCTGTTAGACACTGTACATAGATAAATTCAGGTAGAAGATAACATATAGCAGGAAACTCATATTTCCTGCACTTCAATAATACAGAACTGCTCCCTAATAAGAAGACATATACAGGCTTGGAGTAGAACCTTGTATAATGTGCAAAATTTAAGAAGCCTGGCAGGGCATATTTCCATTTTGATTCTTTTTTGTTATTGGTAATGAATGTGCATTACAGTAAATACCAAAAAAGGAAGCAAAACCGGAGTAGAATTGACAAACACTAATAGTAAAACAATTCACATGTCATTCTAAAATATTTTCATCAGTTACGTAGCATAGTATTAGAGCTTTCTTTTCTTGGATAAGTAGCAATAATGTTAGAACTTCTAATTTAACACACTAAATAATCCCTCCCAAACTCATACCTGAGTCTGGCCATCATCCCCAGTCACAATGTTTCCAACTGTTCGAAGTGCAGGAATGAGCACCAAAGGTGATGGATGACTGAAACACCAGTATACAAAAGGAAATTAGACATAGATTTGTAAGAAAAGAAAATGGCTCAAATAAGGAATAGAAAAGTCAAAGTTCCACTTACAGGAGGAGCTCAACAAGACGTTGACAGACGCCCGCTTCAATAACAGCTTGAATTTTGTCGTTTGTACCATCAGAAAGATATGAGAGTGCCCAGCATGCATCTGTAAGCACCTCCTCATCATTTGAATGAACAAGGCGCTGGAGGGCAGGAAGTGCTGGCATCGTCTGCCAAAATAATTCAAAAAAATTTAATTCCGCTCGAGCAACACTAGATAAATGGATTTTTAAGAGTCAAGAAGCTAAAAAACATAGACCAATAAACAACCTGCTCAAAGGGAGGTTGTGGCTTGCCCCGACAAAAATTTGATAGAGTCCAGGTGGCATTTCTTAGCATTGAAAGCTTGGCATGCTCATTCAACTGAGCCAACAAAGGTATCAAAGCCCCATTTCTGAGGACAAGATCACGACAACGAGGGGAGTCACCAGCCACATTGCCCAATGCCCACACAGCCTGTAAATTCAAAGAAGATTCAGTAAAACAACTGCCCGATTTGTAATTCCAATTGAGTAGGAACTAGGAATGTGTAAATTTAAGTATGGGTCATATTTTGAAAAGTTAACCTGCTCACGGACATCATCACTGGGAGAGCCGAGAAGCTTCACAAAGATTGGAACAGCCCCGTGGTCTATCACCACTTTCGTATTTTCAGAAGTTCCCGAAGCAATATTAGTGAGTGCCCAAGCAGCCTCAAACTGTAAGACAGTGTAAAATATTAATCACAAAAGTGATAAAATTACAAGTACAGAACTACTCAAATAACATACAGTATCACAACTTCAAACCTGGAGTTGGGGGAAATCTTCCCTCGTAAGAAACTCAACAAAATGTGGAACAACCCCAGATTGTATAACTTCCTCAATTGGAGGGCTTCGTTCTATTAATCAAAATTCACGGATCATTTAATAGTATTATTAGAAAATATAACAAAAAACAACCACAAAATCTCATATTCTTATACCTATAGAAAGCAATTTACGAAATTGAGTAGTAGCCTCCAGCTGCAAATTATTGTCACTTGACCACACCCCAGCAACCATAGAAGGAAGACCTTCTAACTGAAATTTCATCAACAATTATGTAAGAGACTGACACAGCGGGAACTTGGTTAGTTTAAAATCGTGGGGATTAGATAACGTTCTAATGCCGACGAAACCTCTTGGAGAAACAATCAGTAATGTTATTAGGAATTGAATTGAATTGAATTAATAAGAAGTCTCACCAACAACCTATACCTATACTTATCCTATATACTTTCCTACATTTACTCTGAAAATGATAATCAAAACTATTAATTAGCTTTCCTAAGACTAGTTGGAAACTTTGACAAAATCTACCCTGAAAAGGATAATCAAAATTATTAATTAACTTTTCCTATAACTAGTTGGAAACTTTGACAAAAGAAAACTATTAAATTAAAAATAATTCTAAATCTAAAACTACTGAATTTCCCCAAATTAGAAATAAAAATACATAAAATAAACTAAACTTCCATAACTTATAAAATATATGGAAATCCTAATTTTCATTGATATTTTCAACCGACCCTACAAACCACATTCAAGCTGATTCTGCCAAACAACATGTAATCAAAGCCATTGAATAAAACCGTAATCCAAATTGAGCTAATCAAACAACAATCAAAATTGAGCTCTTCAGTCTAAGATCAAACTATGAATAAACAAAATAAATTGATTGAATTGACGAACTGTTCCATCCATCCCAACATTACATAACGAGAGAGACCTTTTTTTCGACGGTGGAGGCGTGGAGGGAAGAAGGGAATTGGTTGTGGGTTTGAAGGCCTTCGCGACGCTTCTTGAGCAAGTTTTCTTCACGCTTACTCTTTCGGATCTCAACCATATTATCCTCTCTCCGTCTCCGACCTTCATCCGCATCGACGGCAACTTTGTAACGGTTCCGACGAACCTCAGTCCTCGCGCTCGGCCTTAGCGACATAGCTTCTATCCAAAACCCTAACAAACACAACTACATCAAGCAAATAAATCCAATCCTTAAATAAAAAAAAAAGGAGAAGAATTGATTCATATGCGTTACAGAATCCATACAAAAACACAAAGACACACCTGCTAATGGAGGGTTAAATTTCGGTGTCGGGATTACTCTTAAAGGGGTCTTCTTTTTTATAGTGGAGATTTGAGAGGGAGAGATGAAAAAAAAGCTTAACGAAGTACTATTGGTTTTGGCTTTTGACCCATTTAACCTTTTTTTACAAAAATAAATAAATTATATATACTGTATTAATATATCTATGTTACTAAAGGAAAATACTGTATTATTATTATTATTGTTGTTGTTGTTGTTGTTGTGTTTGTTAGTTTCAAATTAGATTAAAAAAAAATAAAGGAAATGGACAAAAAATATAAGTTTTCTATTAAATTCTCTTACTTAAATATTTTTAATGAACAAAACAAAAGAAAAGAACACAAACTAACCACTTTTCTGATCATTAATTAATAGAAATGGACGGATTTTCGTCGAAACTAAGTACTTGTACAATTCCCATATAACCTCCTATTTATATATACAACAAATTTGGTAGAAGGATGAAGTGCAAAATAAATTTACGGGTTAGATTTTTTTTTTTTCCCCTTTATAAACTCACAAACAACACACACAAAAAGAATTTATGATTTTTATTTTTTCTCTTAATTTAAGTTTTTTTTTTAATCCAAAACTCACAAACATAGGATTATCAGGTTAATTGTAGGATTATCAGGTTTAGCCTGCATGACAGCTCATAAGAGGACAAAGACAAAGTAGATGAATTGCTAGAGGATAGAAAAAAGAGAGACAGTTCAGAAGAATGGAATAACTTAAAACTTGAATAATGTTATCCCCTTTACAGACATTTTGCTCATATTAATGTATTATATCATTCATTATTAACATATCATATTATCATTCCACAAATAATATGTCTGTCTGTTCCGAAGGATCAATCTCAACTACTTTGTTTCATTGATTTTTGACACCTTTTCCACTGAACAATCACCAGGATCAAAGACTCAAAATTATGTTCATAGTGGCATATGCTTAAAGGTACATAACCCCAAAAGTATAAAAAATATTATGCTATGTTTCAGACAAGCAATCTTAATAAACTAACACTACACTTTCCCATTTCTGCAAAACAAATTGAGTGAAACTCTATTTACGTAAATGTTCAAGAAATCGGTTTTATAAGTATTGTATACATGTGTTTGATATATACTGCATGCATGAAACGGATTGTCCCAAATTATAGTTGTTTTAAACTGAATTGATATGTTTGTCGAATGCCGATATGTATGTAGACAATTCCTGCTCATTACTCTGTCTGATAATTGGACTCTCATTTCTAACTGTGGCAAGCCGATTTCTTGGTGTTCTTGGTGGAGATGCATATAGCAGGGAGGCCTCTATAACCTCACGCTGCACATTTTCTTCATCTTGTAGTAGCTGCTGCGCGCGTAAAGCTGTTATGTACAACCCAGAAGCAAGGAAAACTGTGCTTAACCCAAACACTCCAGCAGCCGAGTACACGCCTTGTCGAACAATGAGGCAACTAGGCTTTGGAGTTGACCAGTCTTTTAGATGTCCTGATTCCACACTTATTCCCATCAATAACAAGATCTCTCCAACGGAAAAACAAATCCTACATGAGAAATTAAAAAGTCAATCATTTGTGGTAATAGCTAGATTCCTAAAATGACTTTTAAGGTCTCGTACCATGTTGTAATAAAGAAAAAGCCAGCTTGCCAAGTAAGATATTTGGCAGGATCAGATTGAGGAACCCAAGTCATTAAAGTTGTAGATTTACTGATTGCAACGAGCATGTAAGTATGTTCAACCACCATGGCAATTGCCAGGGCCAGAAATGCACCAGCAGCACACAGCAGAGGCATTTTCCCGCTGCCACTGTATGTGCATTCATATGTCTTTCCATCTGTTTCTGCATCAGTTGTGCTAGCCCATGTCACCTGCCAAATTATCAACCAAAATTACATATATATATATATATATATAAGATTATTTAAAGCATTTTATGCTAATTATGGTTGTATATATTGTAGTACCTGTGAACGACTGGCCTCTGAAATGAGAGAGAGAATGAAGCAAATTAGGCCTAAGATTATTGAAAAGATCATGAGAATGGCACCTGTTTTGCTACCCAAATCGGTGCGTCGACGACTTGGTGCTAGATCAGCATGAGTAACTGCCATGCTTGAAGGTGTATTCTGCCAAGAAACAGGACTTTGAGTGGTTCAAAATGGATGGAACTGAAGAGGGGGATTTAGTATATAATTTCCATAGAGAAGACAGAAGGGAAGGGGGATTAGAATTGCTTGGAACAAAGGTTGCTTAAAGGTTAGATATTCCTTTGGTCTGGGATTTAAATGGGTGTAAAACTTTCTTGCTTTTTAAGGTGGGTTGAGTAGATTAATTAGAGGGAAAAAAGGTATTTTTTTCCCATTGATTTTAGATAAAGGTAGCCATGATGTCCACACCAGAACCGCTATTTGGTATTTAAATTGTACCACGCAAAAATTAACTTTTAATGATCAGAAGGTATCCTGCATGGTGTTTTAATGAGTGAAAAGTTTCTATCCCTTGTATAATGAAGTGAAGATCCTAACTTGTTCTCAAAGGTTATAAAGAATTAATTAAGTTGATTATACTAAAATGCAAACAGAATCACATTGATTGACTACCTGTTGAAGTTTAAGAGATTTCAAAAAGGCTTAAATTGCAATTTAAGCTTCACTTTTGGAAAAATCTTGAGTTGGGTGCACTTTTCTTCTACTTTATAGAATAATTCTTTCTCCTGTTTATAAGAAAGATGGTACTTGCTCAATACACTAGGTACATATATGAATTATATAGCCAATTATTATGCATACAATTGTACTAGGATTTTTGTTGTGGGTATTTACCGGAGCTAAACCACTTTGTAGCCTTTGTCTACTACTAATTGAGGACCGAAGGAGCGTCAGCGAAGCATGCAGATCTGATTATCCAAAAGCTTCTTCTTCACATACTCCACCTGATCTGACTAGGTTTATTCTATTCTCCTAAACCCTCGGGAGGGTAAATTTTAGAGTTCAAGATATTTGCACCAGTAGTAGTCAACATGGAGTTCAATATCCAGTACTATGTAAATAGCTATTTGCATTGATAGTGCGCATGTATGGACATTTCACATTTGCCATCAACAAAGAGCAGAAATAGTTTGTAATCATCCAGTTCCATGAATTATAATAATGAAAGGAAAAGAAATCTTGCTTAATTGACTAAAAAGAAGCATTATGTGAGCACAGCAAATGAACATTTAAAAACCAAGAATGAACCACGACTGAAAAATGCTAATGCCAAGATGTTCATTAACCAAATTAGTTAAAAGTTTTCAGGTATAAACTTGGTTGAATACGATACAAATGCAATGGAATGATCGTGGATTTTGGTATAAGAACGTACGGTTCATTACTTCATGAATGTACCAATCTTGATTAGTAGTAACCGATTAAACAAGAACTCAAGCGCTCAACCTAATTAACTTTGGCCCCATCATCGGGGCTCTCAAATAATTTAGGGGACAAAATCTAGTAACACGATCACACTCACCCTGGTAGAATGCATTATAATCTGCAGTAACAGTAATAAAATTTGTACATCTCACACATCATGCTGATCAATCATCAATCCATGTTTTGTCAATGTTTATAATGCCAAGTTCAGCTACCCGTGTACAAACATACAACCACGTGTACTGTCGAGTTTTCACACAACTATATCTGTGAAAGAATACAAGAACAGAAAAATGATCAATAATTCAAAAGCATATGTGGAAGCCATGCCCCTATTTACATAGTTACATTGTCCTGCCTTTACTCGGTTACATTTTCCTGTTATTCAGTCAATTAAACATCAATTGTACGTTCATTAATTTTATGAGATCCATCTCCATCTTCTGAAATAATTCTATAACTTTTTACATCCATGACTATAGTGACATTATACTTCAAGAAAAATGTGAAGAGCACTAATGCAGGTATAGTTGACCCTAATATATATATATATATATATATATATATATATATATAGTGTCAAGCAATTATAAGCTTTGATCATAGTGTTGCTTGCAGTATATAGATGGAGTGAGTAGTAACATGGTCTATAAAGAAGCCCTGAATGATGGTGACAAAGGAGGTTTTGGTGGACCATCACTCTGATTCTGTAATCTTGTGATGTTACTTTCTGCGCTTCACTTTGTGTTTTAAATGAAGAGAATATTTTTGAAGTTTGGATTTTAGAAAAACTGGAATCTTGAATAAGCAACCAAGAATAACTACAGAAATGTGTATACAAACTGATCAAGTTTTATTTATAACTCTCTCTTTTTTCTTTTTTTTTTTAAAATTTTTTTACACAAAGCAGTACACATTCTTTCGAAAGGAAAACTTGAACCATTACTTCCATGTTTATTAGTACCAACTAGTGACACAAAAGGTTACCATAGGACAAAACAGAACATAACATATCTTAATTAGATATATCCTCTTCCAGTCAGTACTATTTGTGGGGTTTTAACTCGAGACTAAAAATTGTTCAAGACTAGACAGATACATGTATAGACATCATCATACAAGAGAAAGAATTCGGAGCTGACAGTGCTGATTTAACTCATTTGTTGAATCAATATATGGTCCTCGTTTGTCAACCAAAGGCCGTGTCTGCTAGACATTGCTAGCTAAACTAACATAGGTAAGCTAATCCTCGGATAAGCGAGGGTTGATCCACCACCAAGCTATGTCTCCTTTATTGTGTTGTGTCATTTAGAAGCAAAGTGAGATATAACATGTCTTATTGTCTCGACTTGCTAGACCATTCATCATGCGCGCTTTAATTTGCAGCAGAGATATGGAAAAAGGATAAAGAGATATATATGCATGCCCTACCAAAAATACTGAATCAACTCATGGAATTGGCTGGACAAATTTGTGTGTACTTGATGATAAAAGCTAGGCCAAGTATTGAACTGAATTGGGTGGATATTACATTAAGATGTTGGCGTAAGAGCTCAGAATCTTTGTACTTGAATGAAACATCAAATGTACCATATCGGACAATGGAAAGGAAACCAAACCAAGCCAAACCATACAAGATAGAAGAACCGGAGCCTATCTATCCATTTTCTATATAATGATGTCTTTTCATGCAGGAGCTCTTTAAACTATGTCCTCTCTATAAGGAAGACAATTTAACGTGTCCGATTCATCCACATTCTTGTGCTAAAAGCTGTATCCTACTCTTTTCGTATACAAAAGAATCTAGTTCGATCAATTTTCATTTTTTTTTCTTCCAAATAATGCATCCACTAAAACTCAAGCTCTTATCATCATGTTGAAAGAAAGGTTCTGATGCCACTTGAGTTAGAGCTCATCCACATGTTCAAATAACGCTTCTATTGAAATTCAAGGAATGTTCTTGTGCCACTTTAGCCCGAACTCATTAATGGCGTGATAATTCACATCTATCGATCTAATCTAAAGATGGCAGCGAGTTGGGGATTTAAGAATTTATCATTTACCATCAGGCATGAGCTAGAGAATTGAAAATAGACGACATATATATGCAATCAAAAGTTAATAAAATCTCGCTAGCTAGATTGCAAATAGATATGGTCATCAAAACAAGAATGAACACTGCAGCAACATCTTAGTACATGTTTGTGATTGATTGATAGAAACATTTAAGCATATTTATGTATCAATTGTCCTTAATTATATTACTCGTTCATTAATTACATAGTAATTAGAACCACCTATCAAGGAACCATTTTATTCCACATTTGACGTAATTAAACACCAACTAACTTATAATCACGTGACAATATGACCAACATAAAGGACAATTAAGATGCAACTTGAATTTGAAAAAGGATATCTAGCTATTTGCATGGAAATTAATTAAAATCGATCCCACATAAACTACAAAATCTTGTACAGTAAAAGCATGGGTGTACCAAAAAAGTTTGTCTCCGTGCCATCTTTTCTCATATCTAGTGTGGGTCTATTATTATATGTACTAATTTAATTCATTTTAAAATAATGCGTTATAAACTATAGTCTATATATATTCATAATTCATTTGCTAAGGATATGCTTTTTCAACTTACAATATTAGTGCTCATATATTTTTTCTCTCTCTCTCCCTAAAATGACAGAAAGAGATTTGCGTTACCATGAATCTCATCATGCACCTTCGTCTTCAGTAGTGAAGCTCTTCGGTATTCCGGTCACTGACTGTGACAAAACTCCCGTGACAGTGCAACATGATGCTGACAACAGACGATATGAATGCCAATACTGCCACCGTGAGTTCTCCAACTCTCAAGCCTTAGGTGGCCATCAGAATGCACATAAGAAAGAACGCCAAATATCAAAGCGGGCCCAGTTCATGGGCGATCATCATCGACGGTTAGGAGCGCCTGTCCCGCTTATCAACGCCCATGCAGCTCGATCAGGACCGTTGATGTATTCAGGTGGGCCTACATGTATTGGTGCCAATTGTACTGCACGGTTCCGGTCACCGGTTATGGATGGTTGTGTACATCCAGCGCAGGTATTATCAGGAGTTCCTTTGAGACACCCTAATAAATATTACATCGGACGGCCATATCAGCTTGGAAATGTGGGACCGTCAGATGATGTGGGAAGACCTTCAGGATCACCGGTGATTGTGGAAGTAGAGGACGGAGTAGACGTTGATCTCCATCTATGATTTACATGAAGCGCATTGCATGGGATCATGTAAAATTATGTGCTTCATATATGACTTTGAGACATCCTGTACGTGCTCTTATTTTTTTTTATCTTTTTTTATTTTTATTTTTATTTTTATTTTTATCTTTTTTTTTTCCTTGTGGTGGTAACTGGTAAGCAGCAATTCTCATGAGAGTAACATATAGGTTTATAAAATTAAATGTAACTGGTAAGCAGCAATTCTCATGAGAGTAACATATAGGTTTATAAAATTAAATGTGTCGATAGTTGTTTATGTATTTGGGAGAAGAGTTCATGGCCTTATTATAATATGATCTGACTTATTAACTTCATCAAGTTATTATATGTGATGATTATAGAGTTGTTTAAGCTCACTTGCCCAAAATTAAGTTACATTTCATTGTTCTCAAAAAAAAAAGAGAGGAAGAAGAATAGCGAGAGTTCATTTTTATTATCAAACTAGCTAGTAGGTTTGGAATTAATAGTGAGACTATGCATTTAATCATTTATACTATCTCTATTAGAAGTAAGCTCCCCAATAATTTGAATATATTTTAATTTAAATCGAATTTGAACAAAATTTGTTAAATATAATATTTAAAATCTGAGTAGGATTTAACCTTCCGAGTCGAATCCGAACAATCATCTATTCGATACATTCCACTCATTTTTAGTCCTCTTTCTTAATTTATTCTTTTGCAATTTATTGGTTGAAAGAAGTTAATAGTGCTGTCAATACATTAACATCTTGTCTTGGAATTTTAATTTTGAGAGAAAAGAAAAAAAGTAAAGGAAAAAAAAGGAAGTCATGTTATATATTGCGAAAGTTTCCAGCCGAATTATGATTGTCACGTATATGCATACATGAGATAAGTAGGAACTAAGAAGGGTCTCACTTTAATTTATTCTATCTTATCGCATACACTTCTGTGTTGGTCGCAATCTAACTTCGTCAAATATTTATCGACATAAATATATATCATTTTCCAAAAAAATGTGTGTTTTTAGAGTTTTTAGTAGGAGAGAAAAGAAGAAAAAACTAATTAAAGAGGTATCTTGGAGTTTTAATTAGAAGAGAAAAGAAATGAAAGAAAACTATATCTTTCTTTTCTATTCTTTTTTTTTAACCAGGTGAATTGATATTTTCACATGAATATAATTAAGTAGAATTTATTTTCATGTGAAAGAAAAACTTATGGAACAAGCATTTTTATTTCTGAAATATCAAATCCATATATTAATTGTAAAGGATGTGCAAGCTTGATGTGCTCAATATATTTTCTTTTGTCCTCTTAGCTGATGGCTGTTAAAAAAAAAACAATTCTTAATGTAGCCTATAAATATGTTTAGATTGGTTTGTTAGAATCTGCTTATTGCTTTTGCAGTGAAAAGTAAACTTCAGAGATTGAGACTAGTGCGAATTGTGATTTATCTAAATAGTGAGAGTTGGGGGTGGGGGGAGTAAAACCAAAACAAGTCCTGTGATCCATAAGTTAGTTGTTCAAAGATATTGCAACCGGCCCATTTGTGCAGTAATATACCCCCTCACTCTCAAATAAAATGCAACCGGCCCATAAGTTGATTTATTTACATTATTATTTTAAGGCAATGCTATGATTCTCAAATTTTTAATCTCAAAAAGTATTTCAAATGATATGTCAGTATTACATTAGTTAAGTAGATCACATATAATTGAATATGTCATAAGTAAAATTATAATACATATTGAGATTAGATAAAATTATAAAATTGACCCATTGTATCAAATATATTGTAAAAATATTGTCACTTAAATTTATCTACATAACTCGCAATAAAAAATCGACATGTAAAGTCGTAATATATATCATTTTTCTTATCAAATTATCAATACATTCAGCTATAGAATATATAAAACATTTAATCAATATCTATATTGAAAATATATGTAAATTTGAAAACTAATTAAGAAGGAAAGTAGAGAAAAAGATGGAGATAAATTAAGAGTGTTGAAATATGAGAAAGGCAAGCAATAGTATATTTTAATTATAAATAATAAATAAATAATACAGAGAAATTTTTAAATCATTAATAAGAACAATTTAATAAATTAAAATTTTACATTCTTTTAACATTTTTGAAAAAGTCAAAGGGACATTATTCCGAAAAGGATGGAGCATTAGATGTCATCTCCATTGTACATGATGGTGCTGCTGCACAAATCAATGTTACAGCCAATCACAGCCGTTTATGACACAAGGCAGTGAAAGCGCACACACTCTTTTCATTATTCCGCGACGCACAATATAGCTACACCAGTGGACCCCATTTGGAATTTGAAATCTCTCCCTCACTACAAAGAGACGTTATAAGCTTTTTAACCTTTTGTGATTATTGTTTTTTCAACTATAATTTTATAGAAAGACTTTAAAATATATTCTATTTTTCTAATTCTAATCTCTTTCAGTCTCCATTTAATGCTTGAACTAAGCCACCACTCAACACTCTTCACATTCTCTCTCTCTTCCTCTGACCCAAAAACACTTGCCATTCCCACTCAATCTTATCTCTCTTTCTCCCCAAATCTCCTCAATTTAGAATTCTTTCAATCTTTTTCTACCTGTTTATGTATAATTTTAAGCCCCAGAAGCTTATTTGCATGTAAAGAACAGAGAAAAGATGAAGGGACCAGTTGCAGATCTTGCTTGCTTGTTGTTCATGTAAGTTTTTCTGCGTTTGGGTTTTTTGTTGTTTTGAACTTTGACTAATTTTAGGATTAGGGTTTTAGTTTGTTGAGCTTGTGTGATCTGTAATTATGAGTTAAATGGTTTGTTTTGGAAGTTGTAAGTCAAATGTAAGTGTTTTTGATTAGTTATGCTGGTTGTTGCTATTGAGATTGGTCATTTGTACTTCATTTTTGGTTGTTGGGAGTTTTATAAGAAATGTAGAATTGAGGGTATGTATATTTGTATGAGTTGTGACAATGTAGCTAAAAAAGATGTAATTTTGTTTGAATCCTATACACGATGTTTATATATATTATTCTGTGAACATTTCTCAAATATTAGATTTGATGCAATTAGTGTTATGGTGCTTTCTTAGCTTTCTGGAAACCATATGGGGGATCAACTTCATCCTTATCTTTTTTCTGCGTTGCATCTAGGTAATTAAGTATGACACTATGACTATTAGTGATTTCAAGGTCTTATGATGCTTTTAGGGAGTTCATCTGTGTATAGTTCTAATGTATTCAAATTGCGAGGTGTTTCTTAAAGGATCTGTAGTTTATTGTAGGCAGGGACAGAAGTTTAAAAATTGGGTTCTTTTGAGGTTATTTATTTATTTATTTATAATCGGGAGTGGGGTTTGGGGGGGGGGGGGCACGAAAGAAATCAAGAAGAATGCGATAGATCATTCATCATAGATACAAGGATACCAAAAGAGAAAAGTTTGGTTAAGAATGCCATAAACATGACAGATTATCTTTATCCTGTCATCTCATTTGTTATTAATTGTGCAGCTCACGGTTCTAAACTTAGATCAATGATAGAGGCTATTAACACCAAATGTCTGTGGCCTTGAGGAGCAAAAAAATTATGTTTTTATGGATGCAATTCATTAATGTTTGTGTTGTGTAGTATAGTTGCAAGTATTTTATTTTTTGATAAATATAAAATTGGATGTGGATTTAAGGATTTGAAATGAATGGATTTGTTATTATGAATGTTAGATTTAAATGTAATAACTTTCATGCCGATTTTAATAAGATGGTGACTGATTTTTAAAACCTTATATTTGATGGATTTGAAATACCATGATCAATGAAGAGTTTAGCCCATCCCAAGATGGTTTCTAGTTGTACAATATACTTAGATACCATCTCCTTTTTCTTTGTCTTCCAGTGAACAGGGCTTTATATATGTCAAAATCCATTCATTTCAGATCCATGTAATAATCCAAGTGAATTCTCTGAGTCCCATTTTACTATCCAAGAAGCTTGTAATGAATTGTGCAATATTCTGAAACATTAACCAATTTGTCTTGATTAAGTTGCAGATGGATTTTGATTGCCGGATAATACTTGTCTAGGCAGTTGTTTCCTTCATTCATGAACTTTGAAGTTGTTTCACTATCTGCACGTAAAATATGGGGGTCGAGAGGCAAAGTTCCAAGGGTGGAGGAGGTTATGTTGGTGGATTCCTCCATCTTTTTGATTGGAATGCAAAATCTCGGAAAAAGTTGTTCTCTAACAACTCTGATTTACCAGGTAAATTTAAGCTCCGCTAGCATATGCTTTGTTTTTTTTTGGGTATGTTAATGACATTTATGTGACTTGCTTTATGGCGGGGTCTGGTTATTGTTTTTGGTGTTCCTGTTCTCTTGTGGTTTTTAATTATCATTTTCTTCTGTCATTTATATAGAGCAATCAAAGCAGAAAAAGAGAAATGATGGAAATCTTCCAATGACACGGTTACATCTGGTGGGAATATGGTCACTCAGTAGATCTTTATTGTTTATGTTACTGTATTTCTTGTTTTAATTAAGTGATATACTCCCTCCGTCCCAAATTAATTGCTCAGTTTTGACTTTTTAAAGTCAAATTGATCATTTTTAAAACTAATCTTTTTACTATTTTTGCTAAAATATTGGTGAAGAGATTATAACCAAAAGAAAGTATATACAATTTATTACTAACTCTAATTTTTATAATTTTAGAAATATATTTATATATGCTTAATTATTAATTCTAAAAATAGTCAATTTGATTTAAAAAAGTCAAAATTGAGCAATTAATTTGGGACGAAGGGAGTATATTTTATAGAGCCTTTAGTTTTTCTTTTTCTAAAATTATTCACTTCCCCCATTCCTCCAGATGGATCAGGATGACAGTCTAGCTGGGTCTAGTATCAAAGGAAGTAGTGATTATAGTTGTGCTTCGTCAGTAACAGATGAGGAAATTGGTGGAAGTAAGGCCCCTGGAGTAGTTGCCAAGCTTATGGGATTGGATTCCTTGCCAACATCAAACTTTTCAGAGGCTTATTCTACCCCATTTTTCGACTCCCAGTCTCTTCGAGATGCTAATTACCATAAGAAAAACCCTGAATTTCATCAGGACCACCAAATCATGTTTTCTGGAAATCTTCTTAATAAGGCAGAGGACCCTGTTAGGAATAACATAGAACCAAAGCCTCAAAAGGTTATAAGCAGGCCAATTGAGAAGTTTCAGGCTGAAATTTTGCCTCCCAAATCAGCTAAATCAATTCCAATCACCCAACATAAGCTTTTGTCTCCTATTAAAAGCACTGGATTTGTTCCATCTAAGAATGCAGTTCACATCATGGAAGCAGCTGCTAAAATTATCGAGTCAGGACATCAGGTTAGTTCAAAAGCAAAAATGCCCCTGGTCGGGTCGTCAGTTCCCTTGAAAGTTAGAGATTTGAAAGAGAAAGTTGAAGCTGCTAAAAAACCATCAAAGCCTGCTGAAACTTCTCGGAAACCAGCTGAATCCATTGCTGCTAAGCATATTAAGGGGCAATCTATGAATAGGAGTTGGAATGGATCATTAGATACAAAGTCATTTAGCGTGTCTTCTGATTTAGGAGAATGTTCTGTTGGCTTAAAGAACAAGGGAAAGTCCATTTCTCTTGCAGTCCAAGCAAAGGTAAATGTCCAGAAAAGAGAAGGTCTGACCCCAAATGGTAGCAGAAATTCATTTGGCCAGAAAGATCATAGTGAATTTATGTCAAGCCAGCCCTTCAAAAGCCAACCGAGTACACAGAGGAGTTCACACAAGAAACCTTCTACAAACACTGCTCCCAGTGTGCTTAGGCAGAATAATCAAAAGCAAAATTGCTTAGCTGAAAGAGGAAAGGTACCTGCAAAGTCCTTGGCTTCTACTAATGCACAAGGTAGAAAAGTGCTGTCTGGAGATTCTTCCCTTGGGCGACAGAGAAACTCGAGTAAAAATTCTGGTAATGCCAAAGTTGGTTCCCGAAAACTGGGGTTTGAGGTAACTGATGATGGAAAGGAAGTCCCTTATTCTAGTACAACGTCTGTTACCAGGAAAAAACGATGTATAGATGGGGATTTTCACTTTCAGAAAAACCAGATTGTTAGTAACATTGATAAAAATGGGAAGGCAATTCAATCTAATGGACTGATGGACAGACAATATACTTGGGCTGAAGATAGCAAAAAGAATGGGATGGATGTTGTTTCTTTTACATTTACAGCTCCAATGGCACGATCAGTTCCTGCTCCTGAGACCTCTAGAGAGGTCATAGAGAACAATAATGAATTTTGTGCAGATTTTCGAGGTAAAAAGGTGCTGTTCAATTCTGGGGGTCCTAGTGGTTCGAAGTTATCTTCAATGGGACGTAATGTGATAGGAGGTGATGCTTTAAGTACTCTTTTAGAGCAAAAGCTTAGGGAATTAACACTTGGGGTGGAGTCTTCACACAATAAAGCATGGGCAGCTGGTAGTTCTGCTTCAAAATTTCAGGATTTGACAACTGATCTCGAAGCAGTAACAACCTCACCAGAATTACATGCTAAAGAGACCAAAAAGGGGTCTCATACAGATAACTTGGATGACCGATTGGGTTCTGTATTTTCTTCCACTAATTATGATGGACTCGTTAGGAAACATAAGCTTCAGGTATGTCTTATATGCTTATTCTTTTTATGTATTATTAATCTCAGCTGGGAATTTCTTTTCCCTCTTTTAGATTTACTGAGTTGTGCTGCTCGTATGTGGGTCTCATACCTTTTATGCTCTTAGGCCTCTTGTTATGCAGCATTTGTTGTGCTCTAATAGTTCCCAACTTTTATGAATGACTTAAATATTGTTTTTCAATTAGTAGATATGACCTAAAATTACTTGTAGTATTTCCCTTGTCAGTGGGTAGACAATTTTAATTTTTGGCTTTTTTGGATAGTGAAAACAAAAGTACCCTTTCAATTGCATTAGTCTATAAATTTTGTAATTTCTTTCAGCTCTTGATATTAATGTCCCCAAGTCCAGCCAAACAACAGACATTTGGAAGTCTCAAGTTATGTTTACCATATAGCATACCTTGAATGCTCTCGTCTGTCATGCATACCTTGAAACATTAGTAGAGTTCCATCATTGTGGCTGGACACTTTTGGTTCATCATTTATAAAAATAATAATCAGGATGCACTTTTTAGTACGTGTTTCCTTGTGTTTCTTAACTTGATATACTGTATCCTTTTCAGGGGGTGGAGGAAATGTACGATTGTGGTAGCAATGACAGTGAAATCAGGAACTTGCTCGACTGTCGACATCCAAGTCCCATCTCTATTCTTGAAACTTCTATTTTCACTGAAAGTTGCAATTCATCAGATACTACAGATAGTAACAGTACAGAAGGTAATACCGCGCACTGCACTAATGTTATAACTTAAATTTATTTGCCTCAAAAAACAAAAAATACCATCAGTCAAACAAGGAATTAATTATCTGTGTAAAATTTAGGCAATAAGCATTGTTCATTTGTCCAAGCCCAAGACATATTTGATATGAGGTCTTCAAAGAAGTTCCATTTGATGGAAGCTGATACAGAGTTATCAGACTCGGCTTCTTCATCCTCTACCAGTGTTATGGCTAGAAAGAATGTAACCTTAGCTGTTACAGATTCTGTGGGATCAACCAAGTGGGAGCTCGAATATGTGAAGAAAATAATGTGCAACACTGAGATGATGTTTAAGGATTTTGCCTGTGGTCGGACATGTGAGATTATAAACCCTCATCTTTTTGATCAGCTTGAAAGTTGGAAATCAATGTCCGAAAGTCATGAATATGAGCCTAAGCTGCAGCGAAAGGTGTTATTTGATTGCGTGGGTGAAAGCATGGAATTGAGATGCCAGCAGTATGTGAGTGGGGGATTTAGAGCATGGGAAAAGGGGTTGTCAATGGTGAGAAGAAAGGAATGGTTGGCAGAAGAAGTTTACAAAGAGATTTCAGGGTGGGAAGCTATGGGGGATTGCATGGTAGATGAGCTTGTAGACAAGGATATGAGCAGCCAATGTGGAAAATGGCTGGACTATGATTCTGAAGCATTTGAACTGGGAGTAGAGATTGAGGGTCGGATACTGAATTCTTTGGTCAATGAAGTAATAGCTGATATCTTGGTACTTTAGCTGATTAAGCATAGTATTTCCTTCAACTCCACAGCTCCATTGTAAGTCTCAAATTTCTTTCTCTTGAAGACCTATTCTTTTGGGACCTTTTTTTTCCCCTTCCCTTCCTCTCCCCCTCCCCCTCCCCCTCCCCCATTTCATCTTCATGAAATTCTTCATTTAGCTCTCTTTGTGATTAGAGCCATTGTTTTTTCTTGGCAGTTCTTTGTGATTAGATAGATACTTTGAAATCATATGAGCAAATAGAAAGACCCAACTTGTTAATTTTTATTCATGCATGTGATTTTTGTAGAAATAAAAAAAAATGGCAACAACTTCGAGTAGCATGCCAACATACGATTCTCCGAATTTTTATTTTAATAAATGATTTGCAACCAATATGGCCTCGAAGTCTGAGCTTAGATTGCATGTAACTTGGGTCTTCTACAATAAAAAGTTTTAAGGTTAACGACGAAAAAAAATGTATACTTAAAATTTGCATATTTTGCAAATGGGGTTCTTCGTGGAATGGAAGAAATACAGAGAAGAGAAAAAAAAAATGAGGTGGAAATGCAGCTGTCGAGTAATATTGACACTCTCCTAGTTCATGGCCTCAGCCTTCAACAGGACCAGCTTCCAAAATGCCAATCAACCCATTCAACATCAGGAAAGCACAAATTCATTGCATCGGTTTCCGTGTCCGAACTCTGAGCTCCCAGCTCCATTATTTTCATGATCATTCTTTGTCACTTCATCAAAACCCATTACTGCATTTTCCGTCTCCATGTCAAGCTTTAAATTCCCACTTTCCAAAATATAGTTGAGCTCTGATAGTTGGTCATCTAGTTCATAATTTATATGGTCCCAAAACCATTCTTTTTCCTCCCCTATTTCATCCAGGTGGGATTGCTTTCCCAGTAGTTTGGGAAAGTGAAGTTGGTACCAATTTTACCGTAGTAAGTTCATATAGTTTTTCATTGCATGAGTTATAGAAAATGTTATATTAACTAGTGCAATAAAAAGGTATAGAACTTATCAATTCAACATTTTCTATAACTTATGCAATAAAAAATTATAGAACTTATTACGGTGAAATTGAGGTCAACTTCACCCTAACTCGATTCTCTCATTGTCACAGCTGGCTCACTCCTTGACAATCTTACTGAGGGGTATACTTCTTGTTTTATTTTATAGCCATCTTGACATTGTAAATCTTCCTACTAATTTGAGAGTTCTTGACTTCCCAGTAATTCTTTATCTCATTATCTGTTCGTCCTGGTGAATGCCTGCCCAAATTGTTTACCTTTTATATTTAGAATGGAGTACAAGTGACGGTGAACAGAAAAAGAAGGCAAGAGCACATATGTGAAATTCATTTGACATTTTACCGTTTCGAATATTAACTTCTTTAGTTAATTTAAATGAAAACGTCAATCATAACATTACACGGCCAAGATAGCTACTAATACTCGAGTAATGATAGTGACAGGTGTTTCGAATTTGGAGTCTTAAATCATACTCCCTCCGTTTCAAAATAAAAAATATATTTATAAAATATTATGTTCTTAAATATAGTTTTAATAACTGTTATGATATGATATTAAAAATAATAGTAAAAAAATAATAACAAATTAAAAACATCATATCACTTAATAATCTTAAAATAAAAATATATCTCTAATTTACATTTGTAAATTTTATAAATTTTAAGAATATTATTTAATTTAATGTCTATTAACCGCGTAGTTTATTATGATTGCATAATATAATAAGATGTCAACTTGATGACATTATATTATTTTATACTAATATAAAATAAAAATAAAAATAAATCTTTATTTATTTTTTGGGAAAAAGAAATTAGCAAATAGGTCTTTTCTGTCAAATGGAGTAATATTTAGTTACACTCTAAATTATGCAATATATAATTCAACAGGATCTCAACATAACGGTACATTTATTCGGTGCTGCGATACAAATGCATTTGCTCGGATTATAAATTTATATTTACGCAACCTGGGGAAGGAATTTACAGTATAGTTGTCATCAGCAGAGAACAGCTTAGAATCGATCTATATGTTTTTCCCTCTGATCAAAAAAATATTAGTTTCTATAAATAGCTTACAAAGGTTATGTAGTTACAAACAGTCACCGAAGATCTACAACGTCGCATTGTAAATTTTGGTTCATAAAAACATGAGAACAATGCTCATAAATAGGGCTCCCATCCTCGGGCTCCTCGTGAGGATGAAAACCACGCTGCTGACAGTTTCGAATAACAGTAACGCCACTAGGATCAGACAGGTGGAATATGCCATGTGGACTGAAAAGAAGAAAATCATTAAAAAAAATTAGCACGCGTGAAAAAATTGAAAAAATTGACTGACAATGGCAACCAGGCTAATGCCATAAAGCTATGAACCAACTTTCCCTGCCCAGGTTGATGGTTGGCCACCATTAACAGGACAAGACTGAGTTATAATAGAATTCAAGCAAGAATCACAAAGAGCCTTTTTTTTGGTTCAGGTTTTTCTTTTTTTCTTTTTCGTTTCCTTTTTTCTGCTTATTGCTTTTCCAACAAGAAGAGGTTTTGAGCTGTTTGAATCAGCTTTTTGAGTTAAAAAATAGAGTGAAAATGGTCAAAAAGAAAGTGAAGATCAAGGAGCAAGCCCAATGCTCAGTAAAATTAATCATTTAAATAATCCAAACCAGTCACTACAATAAATTTATGTCCGACCAAGAACTCATGAAAACAAAAACTATGTTTTTTAACAGATAAACAGTTTTCCAGTAAGGAACTGAAGAAGACATAATATACCTGGATGTATCTTTAGGAGCCATGACAATTGCAATTGCTTCTGGTAACATGATCTGAGAAGTTGCATTCAAATAGGTTCTTTCAGTGGATGAATGGGAAAGTGTATATGTGAGATTATCTCTAAACACTTCCTTTAAACAACGAAATTCAAAATTTTCAAACCATGTGTAGATAGCTGAAATTTCCAGGTGGCAAGTTGATATATGTACCAACATGTCAATAGCCATACATTTTATTTTATTTGTGTGTTGTGACAAAAACACCCAAGTAGCAATGATTTTCTGGCTTCAAGAGTATGATGATGTATTAGGATTTAAGAATTCAAAATTTTCAAAAATCTGAGGAAAAAAGAGGTTGAAGATTTATCAAGTATTATCAATCACCAGAGAGCATGACTCGTAAAAATATATATGAATAAGAAAGATGCTACGTACAGATAGAAACACATCTTAACTTGGCGGTAAATTTAATACCTCTGATTCTCTGAATGCATACACTCAACAAACAAATCCATATCACCAAAATACCTATCAAGACATAATCTCTTTAACACAACACTAAATGGATACATGATCTACCAAAAGCCTATCGGTTTTACATGTACTCTACCCATATTATTACCTAGATCACTACATAAATAAAAGAGTATCAGATCTTCTAAACATTTAAGAAACTTATACAATTGCATAAATGAAGTCAATAAATGCATATATAAAATATTATGAGCATTACCTGATATGAGTAATGGGTGTGCAGATCAACCGATGACATAAAACAAGTTTGCGATGGGTGAGTCTGAAAATCAATATAAGAATCTGTGAGTTGCAATGAGTCAATAGAGAATGAAATCAACTACTTTATTATAGAGTAAAAATTTGATACACTGATAGTGTGCACACTAATGGGGTTAAGATCATGATACATCATTAAAATTAGGATAATTTTGTCTAATTATTAATTAAGGAGGTGTAATGATCTCAACACCACTCGTGTATACACCGGACAGTGTATGGAAGTTTAATTCTAAATTATATCTGCATTATGCAAAAACTATCTAGAATACGTAATTCTGGACACTGAAATAACTTGAAATAACTTTTTGAAGAACATTGGCTAGAGAATTTTCAATCTATCCGGTTCCCCATTTTCTTATACAAGTATCTCAAGTCATATAATCAGATGAAACAAAAATATGTAAGACTAATTGACTTAATATGAACTCAAACTCCTCCAAGGTAGAAAATTGAATAGGATAAAGTCAACATAAGCGGACTGACCAAGGGTTTGTTAATCATGACAACTGAAAAGTAAGCACTTGTGCTTATATACATCTGTGCTAACTAGGCAAAGATGAAAAAATCAATAATAAGGCCAATCTTTGCTCTGAACACAATAATAAGGTCAATCACTAAGCCATTATAATTTAAGAAAGTTCCCTAACAACATATCTCCAGCAAAAAAAAATCCTATATCAGATGGAACCAAAATGTTCTCGGATAGCATTTTGTACTACTTCACATAGGATAAGTTCTCCTCTGAAGTTAGCTTAACATTCAGCCTCTTACTATCAATCCTCTCATTGTAACTTAGAGATAAATATAAGTAAAGAGCAGTAACAAAAACAAAGAAAGGAGAGAGGATGATAAAATTATTCTTAGTGAAGATCTGTGCAGCTTTTTGTGATCCAGTTTTAGTCGAGCAACAGAGTAAAAGGATAATAAAAGGGCCTGCTTGAATCTAATTTGCAAACTCAAAAGGCAAAATATGAGAAAGCAACCAAATGTGTCAGCAAGCTATTCTGTTACTTACGTGAATCCAACCAAGAGGAAAAAGAGAAAACTTGTCTTGAACCTCAAAAATTTCTTCTTCATTCAACGTCTGACACTGAACGTTAAAAGGAAAGGGAAAAAACTACTTCAATAAAATGTAAGCATCAAAAATACCAAACAAACAAACAGTACTCCTTGTGAATCAATGTACAACACAATTAAACCAGAGAATGGAAATCAAATTGATACTCATCAACATCTAATCATCACTCATTAAAAATGAAACTTATATCCTCGATACACTGTAATGGCTGCAAACAAAACGAGAGCTCTTCAAGTATTCAGCCTTTCGTTTATACAGTCGTCCTTTTAAATTTCCTACAAACTAAACTGGAGAAGGAACAATCTGTAGGGAGGTCATTATCTGTGTAGAGACAATGCTCCAGAGCTGAAGAAGCCCTTAGACAGCCTCCTTTGTTCAACTTGAGAAAGGAAAGGGAATTTGAGAACTGAAAAATGTTGTTTCCATTTACATTAACTGCAAAAGCAAATCTATGCAAATGGAAAAAGGAATTGCTCTGGAGTATGGACAACACATCACAAAATCTAAGAACCCTATAAGAAATAAACTTCTCGTGGTTTCTTAATCATTGCTTCGTTGATAGTGCCAAAAAAATTGAACAAACTGAAATTCATAAGATTAAAGACCAAGGGAGAAAACAAACTTGACATCGCATTAAGCCTTGAAAAGATAACAGAATTTCACAGCTTTATATTCTACAAAGTGACTATCTTACCGAGTCAGAAGTTGACTCTTGCTTTGGTATTATAAGTGTAGTAATGTGGAACACCTTGTTTTTCTACAGAGAATATAGAAGACATATTAGAAACCACACATATAAGATGCTCGCTGTAGTTTAGTCATTTTTCTTTTTACTAAAAAGGATAACAAAAGAAAAAGAGTTGCGCTCTGTACCAGTGAACCAGCAAGTACACCACATGTTTCTAGATTTTTTGCAGTATTTTCTTGTGCCAACCTCAAAAAATCTTCCATCATCTTCATTGGCTGCAAATAGGGTACAAAAAACCAGTGTCCAATTATCTTTACAACACAGGCGACACAATTGAAAAGTAAAACAGTGAATTGTTGACAGTACCAAAAATTTCCAAGGAAATGAGGGGGGAAATCCAGAGATTTACATCTGTAGCATTAGAATGGGTGACTTACAATATGTAAATGCTGATATGAATTAGAACTAGACGTCCCATCCTGAAATTGTTTTAAAGGTCCAGGTCTTGGATCTGCAACTCTTGATGGAGGAATTGGAATACATTCTGGTTGCACTTGAGCAAGAACAGGTGGGGGAGAAGGTTGCCTGATGATGCCTAATGGAAAATGGTCGTTCCTTGCTTCATTATTCAATGGAGGACACGGGTTCTCAGCAGGACTTAACCATCTACCATCATCAAGAGAGAGCACTGATGCCATGGCTATAGAATCACCATCTTTTAGAGCTGCATGGTCATAGAGGCCCATCTGATTCGGACTATAACCATAGGTCACAACAGATAGGACATGTCACACGGAGGGGCAAGTTTCCACAAGAAAATTGGCACAGTAAAAAGGTAGATTCTAGACATATTGGTAATGTAGAATACCTCATATACATGTATTTATTAAGAACATGAAATAAGATAAAGATATAGAAGTACAACTTAGCAGGCCTAAATTATTTGAGATTTTTTAGTGTCCTGACCTTGATTTTTCATTTGAAGTCAAGTCAGTATAGGTTGGATAGTGAACCTGCATCAAGCACTAAAATTTTAAGCTTCCTGGAAATTGATTTTGTTAAGGATAAAAGTCACACAAACTGAATTCAATACAAATCAAGTGCCACACAACAAGTTCACCTTTGTCTCTGCAGTAGGTCCCAGCCATTGACCTTGAAGACCAGTTGGGCCCAGAAAAGAGTGTCTAGACAATGTCTCCTTCTTTGGAAGAGGTAAACTAACGGATCTGTACGTTTTACAAATATTGCCAGTTGAACGACACATATGTTTATGCCTTACAGCAATAAATAGCAAAGAAATGTTACGTAAAATCATACTTCTCTGAATCTTACTACTCAATGATACATATAATTCTTCATTTAAAATATATATAGATGTGTGTGTGTGTGTGTATGTGTGATGTAAGGTTCATATATACCCCTAATGCATATCGTATGTGTAAGGGATGGGCCATTCTAGTAAATAAATAGAAATCGAGGGACTAGTAGTTAGGCTCACCTTAGTTCACATGGGATGCAAGGTGGTTAGGCTTACCTTACCATCTCATTGGTGGTGCACTTTAGCATTAGTCCTATAATTAGTATATATCAAGAAAAAATGAAATGCATGGACATTGTCAAATGTCAACGAATATGTGAAACTCTCTAGCTTTCTTTTTCTTCAAGTTTCCAAATTTTACCTACTATTCATTGGTTCTACATTGTTTCATATTTGTTCTTAGTCTAGTACACTGTTGCATCAATTGTTCTTCAAATATTTGCAGCTGTAGCCTACTGGTTCATATTATTTCATCCAACTGCTTCAATTATTAGCCAAATTAATTCGGATCTGTCAAGCTCATTAGGGTGAAGCTTAACACTATGTAAGTACTTAAATGCAATTAATGACACAATAATCCATGAAACAGGGTGTTGAGGTTATTAAAAGGTTAATTGTTATCACATCTAATTTCTCCTAATTGGCACACCTTAATACAGGTCGCTTAACAAAATACACCTATACAATAACCCCAACTTTTCACTCTGAACCTTGTAACATAAATGGTTATACCAAGTAAATGAATCTCAGATCACGTGACAATGTTTTCCATTCCTTATAATAACTTCAACATTCCTGAATACTTAATCTGCTAATTATTCTCCAATATCCTAATTTACTTATACATCATAAATTATCCTCCGAGTGAGGTACATGACACAGGAAGACAACAAATAAAGAGAACTACATACAAGGAAGCATTTTGTATTGGCAACTATAAGACACTTCAAAAGTAACGTGTCATAATAAAGTGGCTAAGAGCATCTTAAATAGCACAAGCACCAGAAGTCACAGTTGCAGCCTTACAACTTCTCATAACTGATCTGCAAATGGACAAGCACAATGACAAAACCTAAAAAAGGCTCTTGTGAATTACATTCCCTTTACTAAATGACCATATAAAAATTATGGAGATCCAAGATGTTGTTTGAATAGCTTTAAGGATGAATCAAATAGTATTGGACTTGATAAAACTTAATTATAATAGAAACCTAGCAATGCTGAAACACGATAGGAGTTCGGAACTGGTGGGCTCCAAACTCCAAATCACCCAGGAGAACCTCCACTAACAGGTAAAGCTCAAGGACAATCAGAGAGGTCTTCGGCCATTGTTTATACACTTATTAGCATACTAAGTTTGCCTATTGACCTATATTTATCATCCACTCAGCAACTTTCTTAGCAACAAATACAGAAGAGCATTCATCCACAAACTAAGTTAGGCAATTAAAAAAAAATCACCTTTAATGAGATCTAATTATCTAGAATCATTTAATGGGAATACTCACAGCTTCTGGAGTTGCATGTCTATCGAAGTTGATGGCAATGCTTGACTACGATCATTGTCATGCTTCCAAGAAGATAAAGGTGCCGTAATGCCTGATTGCGGCTGCATGAGAGAAAATAAAAGGTTATGAGGTAGGACAGAACCCCGGATGTCAATGAAAAAGATTTTTTTTTAAAAATGGATGACAATATAATGACTAAAAAAATACTTAAGACTTTCTACAATTTGATATATTAGAGGGAAATAAAAATTATAAAAAAAAAAATTAAACTAGGTTAGCTTGAATTGGCTTGGTACCCGCATATTTTGGAAGCCCGAAGAAACTTTGTTACTGACAAGAGGCCACTCAAAAGAAGATGACTCTGACGCATATGGAGTTCTATCCGGGCCATCAAATTGATACTGCTGAGTTCCTGCATGAACTTTGCTGGGTTCATCCACTTGACGTTGGAATTCGGGTTTCAAGGATTCCAGCTCATCTATCACTACTGACAATTTCTGCACCAACAAAAAGGAAACAGCATGCTATCAAAACTAAATGAATCTGGAACATACAATATGGGTTGACTAGAAGGATTTGTAAATTGCATTCACCTTCCTGTAATTGGATCTTTCTTTGGGATAGGAAACCTGGTAATCTCGATGGAATGGTATAGTTTCAGACACCAAACTGAGTATAAAACATAGAATAAGCACATAACATTCTTTGTAGATAAGAATCATACAGCATTGTTCAGTAATTACCTCGAGTATCTTAGAAGTATAATATAAAGGTCTATAATATTCTTCTCCCCCCTATAAATACTTGCCTGCTCAAAAGGAAAAAAAGAGAGGATGAATTCAGCCTTTAAGTTGTTCAAAAATCAAAA
Organism: Aralia elata; assembly: GCA_034770075.1. Classification (NCBI taxonomy): domain Eukaryota; kingdom Viridiplantae; phylum Streptophyta; class Magnoliopsida; order Apiales; family Araliaceae; genus Aralia; species Aralia elata. Next base: position 7,906,340 of record CM068384.1, on the reverse strand, counting down.
CTTTGAATCACTCATTTAAGAAGTTACCTATATAGTAATCCGGAACCCCAAAAACCATAATAAAACACTAAAAGCAACAGCTCTAGTTTAACAATTTGGCAACAATTAAACATAATAGAATCAATTTCCAAAATTAGTTAACAAAAATTTACATGGCAAACAGATATTACTAATATCATGAGTATAGTTATGCGTACACATATATGTATGTAAAGAGAATTGGACCTGTTTGAGAAGGTTATCGGCGATCCGGTAATAATTACGGAGAGGAATTCGATTGTCGACGTCGATCTTTCGAGCAACGGCGTTGACGTTGATAGACTTTGCGGGTCGCCTCATTTTCCGGCTATAATGGTCGACTTCCCGGCGGGATTTGCCGATCGTTGTCTGTCGGGAAGTAGTGAACTCGGAGAAGAGCTTTTGCTGGTTGCTTCGTTATGTCGACAGGGTGTTGGGATTGAGGGGTTTTGATTGTCTACGATTGCGTCCACTTTCATTCATACAATGGGTTGAACTTAGTGGCCCGCGGGTCGACCAGCCTCGTAAAATAGCGGGCTTTATGCCTTGTTTCTTTCGGGCTGTTCAAATTTGGTATCATGGCATATTTGGACTTCCTTGTTTTTTGTCAAATTTTAAGAGTGATAAACTATCGATATTACGAGTAATTATAATTTTTTAAGTATTTTTTTATTCTTTTAGTTTTAACATGTTTAATTCTACAATAAAAATGACATTTGAATATTTGATATCTTAATTGTTTAACGACAGTGATTGCTTTCGAGTTGACTTTTAACATAATTTCAAATGTTAAAATTGTTTTTTTTAAAGCCTTATTTTGAAAAGTGCAATACAATTTCATAATCAAGTACATCATCATTATTACAATATCAATAATCAATCAAACATCATAGAGGAGGAAGAAACAAACCCACAAATAAGTCTCACATAATATCAATAACCAATCAAACCTTATGGAAAACATAAAAATTGAATCTGAGACCTAAAAGTCTCAATATATCAATATTAACCACTAGACTAAGACCTCATCGGTGTCTCGATCTGTTATTGTAAGACGAATCTCTTTCTAATTTTCGTGTCTTGCTGTCAAGAATCGTCCTTTAAAGTTGTTAAACAAATGAAAATTTGAAAAAATTAAGATCATTACAACCTTTTATTTTAAATTGTAAGAGAAAGAAAAGGTCTGGAAATTGACCCATTTTTTCATGAACCTTATTTGGCACAACCCACTTCTTTATGTGTTTGTGAGGTTTACTTGTTATTAAAACCGAGCCTTTGGGTCACTGAGCGTTCATAGTCCATGTTTCAACCCTAACATGTTCATTGCATCAACAAGGACTAGAAAATAAATTGCCTAAATCCTTCAACCGTCAGAACCATCAATTTAAGAGTTACATAAACCTTTTGTTTTATGAAGGAATGAACAAATGTATCCAAAAAAAAAAAAAATCTGAAATGAATGAGGAGTCGAAAAGGCTTGTTCTCTCCTATAAAAAAAGCCTGCAGTACTTTCATATCCTATAATACTCCTAACTTATAATCTTATTATATTTGCTAGCAGAAATTCAATATTTATTTTTCTGAATCAAATCCCATTCTGAAATGGAGAGGAAGAGCTGTTGCTCTTGCTCAGGAAGGTGTTTCATGAACTACTGCCCTCTCGCCGTGCCAAAGGTAAATCATGTGGCCACCAAAGTTGACAAGATTACGCCTGCAGATATGGTCAAGCAAGAACTGTCAAAAGAAGGTTCACTAGTGCAATTTCGGCGTCTTCAAATCTCCAAATGCTGAAGAAAATGCTTCTGTTTCCGTTAAGAAAGAAGTATGTGATAAAGTTAATTTGGCTCTTGGTGGCCATATATAAACCTACTGAGGACTAACCAATGTTATTGTTGGTACAAGTTTCTTGATCAGTCATGCTTCATTTGGGTTGCCTTTTTTTATTTTTTATTTTTTTCTGTCTATTGTGTTGGTATTAAAAGTGTTCGGATTACAACGTCTCACGATATAGAGAAATAGGAAATTGAGAATTTAGAACAATCACACAACACAAGAATTATAGTGGAAACTCTAAAACCGGAGAAAAATCACTTTCGCTGTCAAAGACAACCAGAGAAAATTTACTATGTGAATAATATTACAATCACTCACACTCTCAGAAATTTCCTCACATCCACTCAAGAAAGATAATTCTTCCCAAGAGAATTTTCTCACACAAAATTCTCTAACATTGATACCTCTTATCTCTCTACATTTGGATAGCGCTCTCCACCCTCTCCCGGATGGGATCCTACTCCCCTAGGATGATTCTTTGGTTTACAATAAAGCAAGTATTTATAGGCAATGTTTTCCTCTCCATTAGCACACCAACTTAGAAAGTTTGTTGTGTTAGCACACCAACTTAGAAAGTTTGGTGTGCTAGCACACACACTTGGAATAAACCCATCACATGCAACTAATGAGAGAACATCCATTCCATGTGTCCACACCTACCTCCCTCATTACTCTCCAACATTTTATTATTTAATTTTAACCAATATTCCAACAAACTCCACCTTGGTTAAAATAAAATAATCACCATAACTTCTACTATCACTGTCTTCACCAACAGTCATAATTCTCGGTACAAAGAATTATCATACTCCACCACAGAGAGTACACCTCCATTCAGAATCAACCATTCTAAGATTTTTCATAACTTTCGTTATCACTGTCTTCACCAACAGTCATAATTCTCAGTATAGAGAATTATCATACTCCACCATAAAGAGTATACATCCACTCAGAATCAACCATTCTAAGATATTTCATAGCTTCCGCTATCACTGCCTTCACCAACAGTCATAATTCTCGGTATAGAGAATTATCATACTCCACCATAAAGAGTATACCTTCACTTATAATCAACCATTCTAAGATTTCATGTCGAACAAACTTGCTGAAAAATTATGGTGCTACTTCCACGTTGGCTTCCCCGGAAGTACATCAGTCATCGACATCACCACACACCTTGCATCAATGCCAACTAATGCCCGTGTGAAAAGAACCCGCTAGTGGTAACACATCCTCTTTCATGGCAACTTTGGATACTAACGGCATGCCATAAAGATGTTCAAACACCTTGTGTAACTTAGATTGAATTATCACATCTTTGACTTGACTTTGCCACAAGCCAAAAAATAATTCTCCCATCGAATTTCTCTATATCGATTTTCATGTCAGACATTTTTCTTTAAACGGATCGTACCCGTTGGAGACACCAACGACGTGAACCAAAAGCTCTTGATACCAATTGTTGGGATTACAACGTCTCATGATATAGAGAAATAGGAAATTGAGAATTTAGAACAATCACACAACACAAGAATTATAGTGGAAACTCTAAAACTGGAGAAAAATCACTGTCGCTGTCAAAGACAACCAGAGAAAATTTACTATGTGAATAATATTACAATCACTCACACTCTCAGAAATTTCCTCACATCCACTCAAGAAAGATAATTCTTCCTAAGAGAATTTTCTCACACAAAATTCTCTAACATTGATACCTCTTATCTCTCTACATTTGGATAGCGCTCTCCACCCTCTCCCGGATGGGATCCTACTCCCCTAGAATGATTCTTTGGTTTACAATAAAACAAGTATTTATAGGCAATGCTTTCCTCTCCATTAGCACACCAACTTAGAAAGTTTGGTGTGTTAGCACACCAACTTAGAAAGTTTGGTGTGCTAGCACACACACTTGGAATAAACCCATCACATGCAACTAATGAGAGAACATCCATTCCATGTGTCCACACCTACCTCCCTCATTACTCTCCAACGTTTTATTATTTAATTTTAACCAATATTCCAACAAAAAGTAATGGTTCTATTTCATGGTTGTAATTGTTTTGATGTGTATCGATGGTTTCATGGTTGTAATTTTTTTGATGTGTATGGATAGTTTCATGGTTGTAATTGTTTCATTCGTGTGGTCCTAAACTGATGCCACCCACTCTGCCTTACCTATACATATACATAGATATATAGTCACAAGCATTTAAGAAGCTCCTTACGATTCGTGGGGGTGTTTAAATTTTGTTAAAGCAATTACTTTGTATCTTAATTCTCCACGCAGAAGATGGAGCAAGAAGGTCCTTACAATTCAGTTGCTCTAATTGTAGGAGTCACAAGCATGGTAGGTTCAAGCCTAGCAGAAGCTTTAAAAACCCCCAACGCACTAGGAGGTCCATGGAAAGTCTATGGCACGGCTAGACAGTCCCTGCCCCACTGCTTCCCCAGTTCCCCTTCTCGACAATCGACCACTTCATATCCTTGGACGCCACAAATTATGAAGACACCATGCTAAAACTCTGCCCTTTATCACCTCAAATCTCTTCTGGCTAGCAGTCCAATTTCAAGAAAAAGGAGAAGCCAACATTTCCATTAACACAGCCATGCTAAAAAATGTTATCGAAATTCTCCTAAAATTTCCCCTGTTTCGCCACTCCGCCATGTTACCCTCCAAACAGGTACCAAACATTACATGGGTCCAATAGCTGATCCACTAGTAAAAACCACACTCATCCCTCATGAGCCACCATTTGATGAGGCCATGTCTAGGCTGCCATACCAAAACTTCTATTACTCTCTAGAGGACCTTGTGGCTTCCTATTCGTCGTATTTCTCATACTCTATCCACCGTTCCTCAATCATTATGGACATGTCCTCGCGGGGTTTTGCCAATGCGCCGCTCACTTTGTTCACATATGCAACAATATGCAAATAGGAGGGCTTAAAGTTTAGGTATCCGGGTAGTAAATACACATGGGAGCATTTTTGTGATATGTCAGACGCTCGTCTTCTAGCTGAGCAGCAAATATGGGCAGGGGTTACAGCTAAGGCTAGGAACCAAGCCTTTAATTGCACTAATGGGGATTTTTTCACATGGAAGAGCTTATGGAAAGTATTGTGTGAGATCTTTGATCTCGAGTTTTTGGAACCATTTGATGATCCTGAGAGCGAGAAGTTCGATTTGGTAAAGGAAATGAGGGGGAGAGATAAAGTTCGGGAGGCTATTGTGGAACAATATGGTCTGTATAAGACCAGGTTGAATGATGTTACTAATTTTGCTATTCTTGATACTGTGCTCCATTTTCAGATACAACATGTTTGTAGCATGAATAAGAGTCGCGAATTCGGGTTTTTGGGGCACGTGAATACCTTGAAAAGTATCAGGATGTGGGTGGCAAAACTTCGAGAAATGAAACTCATTCCATGATTATGAAGATCCTAGCTAATATTGGTTGGTCATGCTCTTTGCTTCAAGACTGATCAGTATACTTGTATAGTATATATATGGATTTTCTTAATGTGTGCCCTAAGGGCACACACTATACACAGGAATCGAGAGAATATTCTCTTGATTTTTGTGCATATTCCCTTGATCTATGTGTAAACGCAGAAATCAAAGGAATATGCACAGTAATCAAGTGAATATTCTCTCGATTCCTGTGTATAGTGTGTGCCCTTAGGGCACACATTAGAAGAACCCTATATATACATAAATAAATGTACTAACAATGTTAATAATAAAAGCGTTTTACTTTTTCTGTTGGATTCTTTTGTTGTTGTATCATTTTTATTGTGGAGGGAGAATTTTAAAATATATATTAAATTGGCAAAACTTGCTCCTTAAATGGTTGATCATCTCCCAAAAGCTCTTTAAAATTAATTAAAGACCTACATAAGGAACAATATTATTCAAAATGTTCTACCAAATGGAAATATAATGTTACATTTAAAATTATTAACAACTCCCTCCATTGACATTCCATGAGCACTGCCTATGTAGAGGTTCTACTCTGCCTGCAAATTACACAGATAAATATCATAACTCAGTCCACTTAAATTGATAATATACATTTTTAAAAAAAAACATATGTTTTCTACAAGCACTTAATTATTTATTTATTCATTTATTATTAATTTGTTTGGTAAAGAGACACTTAATTAGTTAAAGGAACTCACAAGGCTTTCCCTTCCAGAAGTACAAGCAGGTCTCCGAGGGGGAAGTTGCTGGTGAGGCGTTCTCTGCGCGCAACATTATTTGCCATTACACTCATAAAATTCAAAAAATTAACCTAAGATGGTATGAGTAATTCATTTATTTTATTACCTGCAATTTAGGCTGCAAAGTCTCTATTGCCTTTGTTGTTATTTGACTCACTCCTGCACCTTGCTGTTAATCCAAAAATGTCATTTAAAAAAAAAAAAAAGTTGTAGAGGGCTATCTTATATCTTGTGGTACGAATTTTTAATAATAAGAAAAGAGCAAAGATTGTATTACTTGTGTCCCCCCAAATAATGTCACATTTTGCATTTAAGATTAAGAAAATCTTTTGAAAATTGATATGCTAATTCAGGAAGAAATTTTTAATACATACATATATATACCATTACATACTCCAACATTAATCTTATTAATATTAAGGGTATATAGGAGGTCTCCAACTACTTGCATCTTTTATTTATGTCAGTAATTTTGTATCTTGTGCATTACATGTTGTACTTTGAAATATAATGAATAAATTGTCGAAATATCAGCCGTCGAATACCTCCCTAAGTCACTAACATTGATGTCAACCTCATTTTTACAAAAATGATTATTTCTTTCAGGACAAAGGTGAAAAAGACTCAATCTCCGACATTCTCTTCAGTAAAAATACAAAACAATCAAGCAAACATTTACGAAAATTAAAATGTCAAAAGAAAATAAATACAAAGCACGCTAACTAGCATTTAGACCATAAATACCTTGTATAGAGCCCAGTCTGCTGAATCAAAGAAAGCCCGTTCGTGATCCTGTACCCATAAATAAATAAATAAATGAATTAATACGTTATGAAGCCCAACCCAACCCAACCCAACCAAACCCATACTCCAATACAATACAAGTCTAAAAGGGTACGGGGGAAAGAAACACTTGCCTTTGAGATCAAAGGCTTCTTCTTAGGCATGATTCCTCCATATTTCTTATCCATGCAGGTTGACTGCAATGAAAAAAAAATTGAAAAAAGAAAAAAAGAAAATGAAAGAAGATAATTTTAATTTTGCAAGTAAATATTGGATGCGTTTTGTGAATTTTAATTAATTAAGATTACTTGGAACGACTAATATGATTAAACATGCGTGTATACATGTAATGTTACAAGTTAGGGAATTAGTTGGTAATTAATTAGGTCACCTTTGAATAATTGGTGGTAGTTATCAAATTAAAACGCACCTAACCAACTACTTTAATTGATATTGACCAACTATATATAGTAGCAGTTGCTATTGAACATATATTGGTGCCTAACCTATTAACATATAACATGCTCCATTTAATTGGAATATCTAACAAATTAATAATATCACGTGCATTTAGGTGTTCGTTAGGTTAGACCAAACTCTTGCCAAATTCGACTAATTTGCACAGTAAGTGCTCAATCTCCCCAAGTAATTAGAGTTTAAAAGGGGAGGGAAGTAAACGAAATTAGAAGATTAGAAATTGAATGGTGAGTTTTAATTTTTACTGAAAGCCTTTACCCTGAGTAGTATTACCCAACTTATCTTAACTAAGAAGTTGGGGATTCGAGTCTTGACATGTCAAGGTAGGGTGTGTGAATATGTTTAAATTAGTTAAAAAATAAATAAATAAATAAATTGAATGGTGAGTGGAATTTATTTTTATGATAAATACTATAAACATTGACCAAAATATATACATGCATATATTAATTGGCATAATCTGTTGGAATCCTATACCATTTGTCTCCTCTCCTTTTCCATTAAGTAGTTCCAAGTACGCTTGCATAATTTAGATATCTCGATTGCTTGACATGAGAAAGGCCACATGATTCAATATAATTGACAGGCAAACACAATAATAACTTTATGTGTGTGTGTGTGTGTATATATATATATATATATATATATATATATATACACACACACACACACGGGCTAGATCATGGGCACTATTCTTAAGTAGCAATATTCCTTAAGCAGCACTCCCTATATAATGCTTTCGGTTTTTGGGCTCCAATTTAAAAATTAGGACATTTTCTTTCTCTCTCCAAAACAGAATATGCTCCAAGTAATCACCAAATTTCTCTCTCTCCAAAACCCAAAATCGATATTCAGACCCAAATCTCTCTCCAAAACCCAAATCGTCAGTTGGCTTCTATTTCACCTCACATATTTCACGATTCAGCATCTAGGTTGAACAAATCGACACTTGGCATCTCCTATTTCAGTCCAAATCAACTTCGACTCAGACCAAAACCTTGATTTCGACTTCGGTTCGGTAAGGGTTTAACTATTTTGCTCCATTTTTAGGTTTTTGTTTTGGTCTGACTTTGATGGCAACATCTCTAGCGGTCCAATTTTTATTGTTTCAGAGTAAAATTAGAACCTCTTTGCAGTAAAGAAGATTCTAGTGGTGCTGAATATGACTTGTCTGATTGATTACTTAAGTTACATAGAAATTTCAACTATCATTTTGCTTAACAGTATTTTTCATTTTACCAGCTTGCACTTTTTGACTTATTTACCAACCTTATTTTTCATTTTACTTTCACTTATCCAAACAATATTTATAATAAATTTCAACTATCATTTTGAGATTCAATTCTAATTTCAACCATTAGAATATGTAATATAGTATCTCAAATTGAAACTAAAACCAAATTGCTGAAACTGAACTTGAAACCTTTTTGTGATAGCTTAAATCAAAATTTTAAAGAATAAGCTGAATAGACAAAAGATAACAAGCTTATTGAATTTTTAATTTTTAATTGTTCAACGAAATCATATCAGACAACTTATGTTTATTTTGTCAATTGGAAGGGTGGGGCTAGTTTCTATGACATGTTTTGATTTGTCAATAAAAAAATACACAATTTCAAACCATTACATTACTATGAACATATTCTGTACTCAAAGTTGTCCTGCTAGTTTCTAGGGGAACATTTGATATACTTTAATTTCTAAAGTGATATGAATTTAAAATTTGATATACTTTAATTTCATCTATCTTTGGTAGTATTTTGTGTCAGTAATGCTTAATTTGGTTACGAAGATTCAGTTGATATAGGCAGACTAAAAATTTTATTTTCAGGTTTATTAAAAATGGATGGCATGGACCATGAAATAGGGAGTTGTGGAAATAATGTAGAAATAGACTCAGACTACATATACAATTACGGTGAAGAAATGGAGGGGGATGACTTGAGTGCAGAGGGGTTGAATGTGAACAATGCTAAAACTTTTGTCTACTATCCTCAAGTAGCCGATGAGTTTATGCCTAAGCTAGGTCAAGAATTTCAAACATTAGATGATGTTCACACTTTTTACAATACATATGCAATGCATGCTGGTTTTAGTGTGCGAAAGTATAATGAGAAAAAAAAAGGTGGGAAGCAATGAGATAATTAGGAAGGAGTACGTGTGCTACAAGCAAGGAAAGGGCAAACTATTAGCCAATGTGGATGTAAAAAGAAAACGTGGATCTACAAAAGAAGGTTGTAGTGCAACAATTGTAGTGGTAAAAAGAAATGACTTATACGTAGTTTCTAAAATTAACGAGGGTCATTGTCACCCATTGTCAACCCCACATAAGAGGCATCTTTTACGATCGCACCGTAATGTGTCAACTACTCAAAAATCTTTGAGTCAACAACTTGGCATGTTGAATATACCACAATGCCAACAATACAAAATTCTTGCAGTGCAGGCGGGAGGGATTGAAAATATTGGTTGCACGCAACGAGATTTGTATAACTTTGAAAGAGACAAACGCAATGAGTTGAAGGGACATGATGGCGATATGTTGAATGAGTACTTGAAGTTAGAACAACAAAAGAATCCTTCATTCACATTTGCAATTGACACAGACGAAGGAAAAAGGATCACTCGGTGTTTTTGGGCCGATGGAACTGCTAGACGGGCTTATCGATTTTATGGTGATGTTGTCATTTTTGATACCACATACAATACTAATCGTTACGGAATGATATTTGCACCACTAATGGGAGTTAATAACCATGGTCAAACTACTGTATTTGGGTGTGCTTTCTTAAGTGATGAGACCATTGATTCTTTTGTTTGGCTTTTCAAGTGTTTTTTGGAAGCAATGCCAGGTGATGCACCTCAGATGATTATTACCGATCAGGATCCGGCTATGACAAATGCCATTTCACAGATACTTCCTAATACATTTCATAGATACTGTAGCTGGCACATTTTGACCAAATTTTCAGAGAAGATTGACTCGGTAAAATTTAGTGTTTATTATAAAGAGTTTTCAGATTACATTTGGAATTTAGAGACTGTGGAAAAGTTTGACTCCACTTGGGCGGAGCTGCTGGAGAAAAGTGGGTTGAATACTAATAAATGGCTACAATCAATGTATGACATCCGTTCTAGATGGGTTCCCGCACATGTGAATCATGTTTTCTCAGCCGGTATGTCAAGTAGCCAACGAGCGGAGAGTTGCCATTCATTTTTTAAAAAATTTGTTTCTAAAAGAAATTCGTTAGTGGATTTTATGATTCAATTTAGTCGGGGTCTTCAACATCAACGACATGCTGAATTGGTTTCGGATAACAAAGATTTGATCGAGCGGCCGAAAATGAAAATTGCCCATGACTTCTTATTTCAAATGGTTGATATTTATACACACTCCAATTATTATAAATTTGAAGATGAGTTGTGTGAGAGCTTCAATTATAGGTTTGAACTTATGAAGGAGGATATCAACTACCATGTATATAAGATTTAGCGAAGGAATGCCAGCAAGTTTAAAGTAAGAGAAATTCAATATGACAAATATTTGGATTATGCAACATGCACTTGCAAAAAGTTTGAGAGTTTGGGAATCTTATGTCGGCATGTGATAGCTTACTTGCATAAGTATCATGATCTTGACAAATTGCCTACAAAATATATTTTGAAGAGGTGGACAAAAATAACAAAATCAAGTGGTGTAATTGATAATAATGGTGTGGGGATAAAAGATGACAAGCCATATTTACTCTTGCGGAGTCAATTTATTCAACATTCTTTAGCTTTGATTGATAGTGCTCTCACAAATGAAGAAGCCACAAATGTATTAAAAGAATGTTTAGATAATGGATATGAAAAGATCAAGCAAATTATTGAGAATAATGGTTCCAAAAGAAATAGTGAAATGGAGTATGGTGGAATGAGTGTATCTAAGTTAGTTAACATGATTTCGACTTATGAACATAGTTACATTGAGCCGAACCAAGTGCGAGCAAAATGGTGTGGCAAAAGGCTGAAAGGTGGGAAAGAAAGTGTTTTGGGGAAAATAAAAAATCCCAAGGGGAGATGTTGTCATGGATGTGGCAAAGTTGGTGTGACACACGACAAAAGAAACTGTGCGGCGCTTAATAATCGGTAAGCAAGTTTACTTTGCTATTTGTTTAAATTTACTTTGTTATTTGTTTAAATTTGACTTTGGTATTTGTTTAAATGTAGAATTGGAGTATCAAATGTGGATGCTACTCAGGAGCCAAGTGTATATGATGAAAGTGATTCACCCACAGGTGCAACTGATATTGCTATAACAACACTTGTATATCTATTTTTTTTTATTAATTTGGATTTTTTTTAACAGAGTGGCCTTCGGAATTGCATTAATCATGGGAGTAACTATACTAGGGATGCTTCAGATTTTCAGAGTTGTTGTATTAGTTGCTGCATTGTTGTTATAGTCTGTATATTTGTCGGCAGGTTTTATTTTTGTAAGAACATATCCAAGCATCAGTTGGGTTCAGGAATTATGTGGCAAAGAAAGAACTATGGTGTTTGTCATGATCCTTTTGTTGGTCTATCCCATATGGGCACTAGTTCTCCTACTTTTTTAGACTCATTATGTATACAATGCAACCTATGAATTGTTTTTGGTTTAGGAATTCTGATACAGATATAATATGTATTTTTCAGTATTTTCAGTATTTGAGATGCATAATATAAAGAGGAATTTTGAAAGATGTAGGATACAAATTTTATTTATTATGCGCCAAGAATGCACAGTTGTTTCCTGTATGTTATTTTTAGAATGGAAACTAGCAAGTAGTGAAACTTGTTTGGGTACTCTATTTTCATTACCCAATGAAATCATGAAATACTTTGTTTACTGAAGATCGATTTTGGATTTTGGAGAGAGAAATTTGGTGATTACTTGGAGCTTATTTTGTTTTAGAGAGAGAAAGAAAATGCCGTAATTTTCAAATAGAAGCCAAAAATTGGAAGCAATATTTAAAGAGTGCTACTTAAAGAATATGGCTACTTAAGAATAGTGCTCCTGATATGCGCTGATATATATATATATATATATATATATATATATATGTGTGTGTGTGTGTGTGTGTGTGTGTGTGTGTGTTCATAAATTCTTTTATGAATTAAATCTGGTGTATTTTTAGTTATATTTGTCATAACCGTGTAATATACAAATTATAAGAGATTTATGTTTTTTTTGTCGAGAACTTCTAAATTTTATTCTCTTCATATATAATACCTCTTGTTGACAGTTCACTCCTTATTTGAGATCTTTAGTGTTTTTATCTGATAGTTGGCAACTCATATGTGTGATGTTACGCATATGATGTTCTTACTATTCTGATATGGGATATGCCTTTTGCTATCGTAAATTTTCTTTTTTTATACAATCTTAAATTTAGTAACAAAAAAGAACATAAATTCATTTTCAAAAATCAAAGTCTAGCAAGTTTAATTTTAGTATTTTACCAACTCGGTAATATAATGATACTTAATTTAATACGTTCATTTTAAAAATAAAATGGTCATCCTTTTTTTTGACAGATGGACATCCTTTATAAACTCCTAATAATACTAATTAACTACCCTTTGCCGACAAATTTCCAAGAAGAGAAGAGGCTAAGATAGTCTTTTTAAGCGTCGAGCGGTTTACATTCATTTGTATTGATTGCAAGGTTCTAATAGCCTTTAGATTTGAAGGACCAGCTTTGCTAATATCGTACAGCATGCCACACGTGATTAGTGTGCCCAGTGGCCCCACACACCAAAAGAAAATTTACAGCGCATATCTTATGCATTTAGATATTTCGGGCATAAACCAAAAAAGAATTATCTAAACTTTTACTTAGAGAAAACACTAATTATAGACTTATATTATTTAATAATTAATTTCAATACTCTTATTATAAAGGGAGGAGGAAAAAAAATAACTGTTCATTTTTAAAGCTGTGTAACACTCAGATAAAAATAAATATTTATTCTCTTTTAAAAAAATTGACTTTACAGTTTTTAACTTATATGCTCGTAGTATGATATAAAATGTATAAAAATAAATAAAAATCTAACAATTAATTGTAGGAGTAGGGTCTGTTTTTAGAAGTGAATCAACATTAGAAGTTTATGAATGGGTTGTGAATTAAGGGAGAAATTGGCCAGGTCGATCGGACATGGTGGCCTAAATTGATGTGTGGCTTTGGGACCCATGTTAAACTACTCTACTACTCGGTTAGAGAGTAAGAAGAAGATTAATATAGATTTAGAGCAAAAAGAAACGGATTATTTTTCATTCGATTAAAGAGGAAGTTATTAATACATATATAGTACGTACCTGTTGGTCTTGGGCACCAATATTATAGTCTCCGCTTCTATTGTAAGCAGGCGCAGCTGCCATCTCTCCTTAATTTCCTGCCACATCAAAAAAAAAAATTATACATAAACCAAAATACACATACATACATATATAAATTCATGTGTGTGTATATATATGTATATATATATATAGAGAGAGAGAGAGAGAGAATTCACTAACAATCAAAGATGATATATACTGTCTAGTAGTTTTGAGATGGGTAGTAGTATTTGTAATGAATATATATAAGTAGAGGGCGAATGAAGGAGGATAAATAAAATAAATATATAAAAGAGCATGGTTATATATATATATATATATATATATATATATATATATATTGATGGGAGAGAATCTGGCAATACCTTTGAAATAGAGGAACGGAAGGTAGCAAGCAAAGGCAGAAAGGTAATGAGAGAGAGAGAGATATAGATAAAGATCGAGAACTATTCAAGAAAAGAAGAAGGAAAAGTGAGAGATATATACAAAAAGGGTGAGGAAGTTGGGGAGAATTAGAGGATTGAGTAAAGGAGTTATGATTAGATTTACCAACATTTTATATATATATATATAGAGAGAGAGAGAGAGAGAGAGAGAGAGAGAGAGGTAGTTAGTAAAGATTAAAGAGAGAGGGAAGAAGATTTTGAGGAAATAATATAACTTGTAAACATAAAAATGGTCCATAATGATTAAGGAGCATCAAGTCACGCATACGCTATATTCTTTTGGGAACTAATATTTTTATATAATCTCTCTATATGAATAATAAGTGAATTTTATATTTATATGAGAAACATTTATGTAAAAACATTAATTTTTATTGTGTTTTATAAATAAATTATCATCAAATTAAATAGTCTTTTTTAAAACTATTTTTTGATAAATATGATTTTTTTTTTATGAAACAAAGGCAGTACTTAAATAAATAAAATATCCAATGTTATTAAGGAATACAAGATCCAAGTTAAAATCAGAACGGAAAGGAAAGGGTAAACTTTAAGTCAATATTTAATTACCAACAAATATTATTGGTAACTAGAGAATGCTTAAAATAATTTACTATTTATTTATTAAGAATATCTTAGTCCCTTTGGGTACTGCAAGTATCATCAGCCATTTCAAAAATAATTCATGGCCCACATTTGGAATGATATGGATGGCAATTAAATGGTCGACCCATTGAATAAATGTCCAATTATAGGTCTACCATCCACGATAAAATCAGAAAATCAAATTTCCATTTACTTCACAATTTGATTTCTTGGATTGGACAGAGTGCAATCACTTTTAATGGGCTCTAATTTCAATTGGGCTTATTTAATACCCAATGATACATACATATAAAAAGCAAATAATTTTTAATGGGCTATATTGATGCCTTAAATATTATCATATACCCTTCCTTTACACTTGCAGTTTTCTGTAGGAGGTAAACTAAACAGAGACAAGTTCCCCTACCCTCATTATATCACTAGGCTTACATTTTCTTTTTCATTTATTTAGATTTGATCCCCTAGAAAGCAACTTGGAGGGAGACTGAATGCTTGAGATCACCAATATGAAGACTATGCTCACCCATTGGAATTCTTCGAATTCCGAATTTGTCAACAATGCTAAGATGTTTACACACGTCGATGTGAATTCTAACCCTTTGCTGAGCTCCGGCCACCACATGAACTTTCTCAAATCCAATTAATTGCTTGTTTGTAGGTGTAGCCCATTTTCCGGCAGGAGGGGACCAAAATGCAAGAACTGTGTGACTTCCGTCCATAGGCCCAATGTTCTTGACATCTATGTGTACACCTAGGGTAAGTGCATCACAATTTGTGTGTGTCACCCTTAGTGCATCATTCAACATTGTTGTGTTTTTGAAGGCTTTGTTGGTTGCAAAAGGCACGGAGATCGACGTTGGACCGCGGGCCAAACTGTGAGAAAAGGTAGTGTAACTCAAGCCATGCCCAAATGGGAAGATAACTGGGCCTTTGTAAAATCGATAGGTTCGGCCCGGGTAGCCTTTTCCTGGATTTGCTCTCATGTCCATGTTGGTCATTGGCACCTTAGCTAGATAGCTTTGTGGGTACCATGTCATTGGCAGCTTTCCTCCTGGATTGGTCATACCAAATAAAACATCAGCAATTGCAGTGCCTCCTTCTTGACCAGGGTACCCGGCCCATATGATGGCAGAAATTTTAGGATCTCCCTTGGCAAAAGCAATGTCAATAGGCCCACCGGACATTAGGACCAACACAGTTGGGCCTCTAGAAGCCCTGGCAACCCTCGATACGAGCTCTTGTTGATGCCCAGGCAAAAGTATACTAGCCCGATCTCTAGCTTCTGCTTCAATAGATTGATCGAGCCCCATCACCAGGACCGTCGCATCCGCTTGGCGGGCCGCTGCCTCAGCTGCCCCAAAAAGTTGGTTCGAATTGCAATCAACATTGGTGCACCCTGGCTCATGAATTGTCCGGACGTAGCGTGCTATACCTTGTACTGGGGTAGTGTAACCACATGCAACTCCTAAATATTTTATAAAGAAAAAATGATGAGTAATGAGTAAAAAATAATTCAATTAAGATTAATATACATATGACATATGACATACCAGCATAGTTGCCTATCATGGTAACAGTAACATCAGAATTTGGCCCAATGACTGCAACAGTATGGTGAAATCTAGTGGCCAGTGGTGGTGAATGGCCACGGTTTTGAAGTAGAACAATGCCTTGACGGGCCGCTTCAAGGGCGAGCTGTCGATGGGACGGGGTACATACATCTCTTGGACCCAAGTTTCCATAGGGTTGCCTAGGTCCGTCAAACATGCCCAAACGCATTTGGACTGTAAGAGTGTTGGCCAAGGCCGTATTAACATCGAATTCGGTAAGCTTTCCTTGTCGTATAGCCCCTTCTGTGTGGACTGCTAAGAAAGGCCCACAATCCAAATCCAAACCTATAAAATTTCCAAAGAAGAGTAACATATTATTAGCATTTTAGTTCATAATTTTTATTTTATTTTTTTGTCCTTTTCGCATTTCCAACTAGTAATTGATGTTAAAGTTTTACTAGCCTGCTTTGATGGTGGCTGCAGCTGCCTCTTCTGGCGTGTCCGTGTAATGTTGAGTATCAAATAGAACTCCAACTGAGTCGCAATCCGACACAATATATCTGTTCATAATAAATCAATTGTCATACAGTCATTTAATTTGACTATATTTTTTTAATAAACTTTGAACATCTTAAAGTATTCGCCTAATTTTACGGGTACAAGTTTTCCCAGAGTCATGTACCAGGCAAATTCAAGTACAAACTTGTGTGAATATCCCCTCAAATTTGACCATATAATTATAAAAAAAGAAGAAAAAAGAAGATATATGATTATTAAGTGATCGTACGGCTAGGACTCACCCGTTAAGGCGCCAAGCACCACGGATGGTGTTTTTGAGGAGATTAGGGTCGGCACAAGTGGGAATCCCATTAACTTGATTGTATGAGCACATTACACTTGCTACTTTCCCTTCCACTACACAAGCCTTGAAAGGTACATCATATGTGTCCTCTAGGTCCTGCTTGCTAACCTGCATACATCACATACAAAATTAACCACCTTTAAACCATGTCAACTGCAATATTGTTCCGTATGTCTTAATTAATTAAAATAAGAGTTTCATTTTATTTTATTTTTAAAAAAATAAATCAATAATTAATCTAATCATGATTAGTAACAAAAAAAAATTAAAAAAAATTACCCTAGCATTAAAATGAAAGCGATCGACCCCATTCCAATTATCAAGATCATAGGCGGTGTAATGTTTGCAACAAGCCGCAACCTTCAATCGGTTCCCAATGTTACCCTGGAGTCCCCGTACATAGCTAGCGCCATACCTAGCGGCTACCACGGGGTCTTCACCGGGAGTTTCCTGTCCCCTGCCCCATCTAGGGTCTCTGAAAATGTTCACATTAGGGCTCCAAAATGTTAGTCCAGCCATTCCACCATTGTACATTGCTCTTCCTTCATCAGACACCACCTGCACGCATAAAAAACTACTTTATCAAACCATATATATATATATATATATGTACTCATTTTTATTAGTTTAAAATTTATCTCATGCATGTAGATAATAATTAATTTGTTTTATTTTCCATTATTCATAAGTAACTAATAGCTCTTGAAAATGAAAGGACAACATGCATGAACAAATATCAATAACTGTGCCATCAAGTATGTGATATACAACAACGATATGTACCAACTTAAGGGGACTCAAATCAAGTTGATTAGTGCCTAATTAAAGCTAACGTACGCGTACGCAATTGATCAAATTGACATAAAGTAGATATCCTAATTAGATCATCGTGCACTAATCAAATGAAAATCAATTAAGTGAAGCCGGGCGGGCAGCAACTTGTACGTGAGAATTAAGGATATATCATTTTCATTATTAGTTCATGAATGGTATAGTTTCTGGCCTGATTAGGACAACGTCTAGAAATATTTAATTAGTTAGCTAGTAAAAATAGTAACAAATTGAAAGTCAATTATGACTTCTAAAGCATGATATTACTCCAATGAAAATCAAATTTTCAACTAACTAAGATAATATAAAATAACAAATTAAATTGAAGGCCTAAATTTTTGCCAAATTATATAGAAACCCCAATCGAAATCAACATGAGTTGATGATGATGATGCCATGTATATGAACCGACCGCCAACTACCAATGCATCATATTATGCCCACATTTACTTTATAGTAGGTAAGTACTTTTGGCCATATTAACTTTAGTTCTACTGTCCGCACATGCAGTATTAGTATATAGAGGTATGAGCAAAAGCAAGGATTATATATACATACCATTTAACTTTATTTGGCCAGAGAATATCTCTTGGTGGTCACTTTAACAATTTTAAACATTTCATTTGGACTTTCTATAATAATATATAAAGATGGCTCACATGCAAATTCTACCCATCTAGTCTGTCAAAGGTCAGGAGAATTCTTTTTTCATGACAACACATTTAATCAATTCTTGTGACCACGATTTCGGTACTAAATCCAAAATTCATGATCAGAAAATAAAGTGGTCTTGTGACTTTTTAAACAAAAAGGAATAAACTACAAGTATAGACGAACTTAATTAACTAGTTGATTTTGAAGTATTTGAAATTACTATGTTGTGGACTTTGGTTCTTTAAAGTTTACTCATCAGTATGTACTATATGGACTAACAACCACACACACACATATATATATATATATATATCTTGAAAGATACGTATCACATGCATCACTCTGATGAGAAGTGAAGGGGGTGATTATTTTTATTTGTTAAAGTGAAGTTGTGAAATTTTAATATTTAAAATTGATATAAATTCATTTAGATCCCGTAGAAATAACAAATGTGTTAAGTTTGTCTACAATAATATATATTGGTTAAATTTCATAAACTGGTTTCAAAAATAAAACGCATCTTTATTTTTGTAAGGGGGTAGAAAATAATTTACCTGTCCGATTCGTTCCCACAATGAGTCATTGAAAGACGCGGCGGTGGTGATAACTTGAGGAAAGCTGGTGGCGCCGGGGAATTGACCGCCAAACTTGGTACCGGGACCCACATTGGACACCCCATGAAGCGCCTCTGACCACCACTCATACCCTAAAATACCCAACCTAGGCACCGGAGCCGCATTGTTCACTAGCAACCCAATTTTCTCATGCAATGTCAACCGTCCGATCAAGTCATTAACCCTATCACGTATGTGAAGAGACACCCTACAAAAGGGTAATCTCCCGGTCATGGCATTACTTGGGTCGCAAGCAAACGGCAGCCTCGATTCTCCGGTACGGGCACATAAAAGAAGAAGAATGATTATGAAGAGAAATGATAAACGTGTTAATGAATTTTGAGCCATATTTTGGGACTAAAGGGTTTAATTTGTGTTTGTACGAGATATAAAAGAATGAAAGTCTTAAGTGTATATATAGAGGGAGGTTGCGTTTATGTGATGGTTATAAACAACTTTATGATTGTATTTCCACGTAGTTCGTATAACGATGTTGCTGCTGCCCCTTCATTTTCTCTGTTACAGAGAGACAAGTGAGATAAAGAGAGGAGCAAGTTGTTCTGAGTAGGACAGTATAACACGCATTTGGAAATCACAGTTGATATATTTTGATAATTGTTGCCTATAATATTGAAGGTCGCTTATGCAAATAGCAGTATTTGTGGAGGCTTTAGAGGTAGGTAGCCTCTTATTTCTATTTACAAAGAGACAATATATAACTATCACATAATTTATTTGTTTCTACATCATATTCTCATTTAATTTCTCTGTACGACATATTCGCTCTATTTCACAAAAGATTCTTATTTTGTTAATTGCAATTAATTATATATATATATATATGTATCTATACGATTGCATGCATGATATAACCTTAAGTAACCAGGAAAACGACACAGTAGTTTAGTCACGGACGGTTGAATCTGTTCTTCCAGTGACATTCTTCCAGAAGTTGTCATATTTTTTCTTGAGCTTTGTAACTTAATCAATTTATCCTAAACTAATTAAATTCTCAATTGGTAAAAACACGAATTCCTAGCTAGTGTTAATCCTATGTCAATGAACTTACATAAGGTTAGGAACAAGTAAAATCAAAACAAGGACTAAATTAGGAAGGAAATGAAAATTTGATATTATGAATGAAAATGAAAATATTCCTACTATATATAACCTAGAAATTAATTATCCATAGTATTTAGACCACATATATCTCGTGTTATGGTGACCTCTAAATTTGGTCCAGCCCTACCAATATATTTCACCTCTAGCTTGCTAGAAGAGATAAACTTAGGGAATTGAAGAAATATATGAATTATAGGCATGAGAGTGATTAAAGATGTCTCATGCTGTATGGTATATGAAGAGTGATGATTAAGTATTGTATATATTGGTTTGCATGAAACTAATATTTAAACACGATTTTTCCAAATCTTTATAAATAAATATCTTTTCCAAACTATTATTGATAAATTTTGGAGCTTGCTTGATACACATAAAGCTCTTCTGATATAAAGTTACAATTTTCCACGTAATTAGGTAAGGCGTGATAACGAGCTGCAGCGCTGTATATGTATGTGATCAATTAATATTCAATAATGATATTGAAAGCAGAAGAGAGGTAGGAGAAATAAGTTCATATATATATATATATATATATATATATATATATATATATATATATATATGGCTAACTCGCAATTATATGGAAGTTGACAGGACAGCAGTTTTTGATATTATCTGTATATTGATACTACAGTTTGTAATGAGAATATTTGATTGGGTGGTCAATATAAAAATTATTATCCATTTTTTATGGACTAATTTATCGATGTTAACGCATTGCATGGCTTACCTAGCTACCATATGGATTGGAGAGAGAGAGATAGAGAAACATTTTAATATGGTGCTTTCATGTGCTTATCATGAATAGATTAATTATTTAATTTAAATGAGTTTTTAAGTTAATTTTTTTATAATTTGGATGGAAGATGAATTCCAAACATATATACAAGCATTTGTCATAAAAATAATAATTCAGCCTCTACTTACTTCTTCTATTACTTTTTTAAAATTAATATTAATGTTTAAACATGAAAAAATTTCTTTTCCAAACTAAGAAAGTATTTTCCTTTTCTTTCCATAGGCTGCATCCCGCACAGAAATTTGGATCTTAATTAATTAATAGTTGTATGTTAACAATAAACGCTTGGTTGTACTCTTGTAAAATTGGAGTGTTTGCATATAAGGATTTGATTTAAAGTGTAAAGATGAATAAAATTGGAGTGTTTGCGTAGAAGGATTGCATATAAAATTGGAGTGTTTTGAGGATTATTAGATTCAGAAAATGTAATCAGGATGAATGTCAGTCTACTTTACAAAATCCAAGTTTCTTTGAATTTTTTTTTTTTCAGAAATAAAATTACTTTTGCCATTGCTAAAAAAAATATATTAAAATTTTAAGACCAGAAAGTGGAAAGATGTTTTATTTTTAAGGATGGCGTGCCAAAGTTAAAGCTAATGGAGACTTTTTAAAGGCTTAAAATCAAAGTAAATATTGGTTCATGACTTTTTTTTTTCTTTAAAAAAAATAAAAAATTAATCTATGGTCTACTGTATCCGGCATGTGGCATTATCATTCATTCTCCAACTACGATACAGCAACCATACAATGGATAATAAACAATTCCTCGTCAAATTAAACCAATGAACTATATAGAGAGAAAGCAGTTCCTCTTATTTTTGGATAATGTAGTGGGCCCTGTTTTTCCATGGCGCTTCATGGGACCCTACATTGAGACACAACCGTATGGGTTTCAATTTCTTTTATTGATTGTTGATTCCAATTGTTCTTTTTGGTTGTCATCCCCTTATATCTGAAAACCACTCAATTAATTCATAATCGAGTTACGTTTGGACTCATAAAAAAAATTCTCTCTGACACTGTTTTTTCTATTCATAAGACTTAAACTTGAAACTTTACTTAAGAGACACTGAATTCTTTTCATTCGACTCAATGGATGTTCCAATTACTTTATTTATTAAGGAACCAGCTATATATGGATGTGCAGATTTGGAGCCTAGATTCAACTAGCATACTTATAAGGTCAATAATTATAAGTCATGTGTAGAAAGTATCAATCTTTTCTCCGTTTTAAATTAGAATTTAGTTCAACTGAAAGTCAATTGTTTTTTTAGGTTGTCACCTTCTGGTATCTGAAAACCACTCAATTAATTTAAAATCGAGTTACGTTTGGACTCATAAGGAAAACTCTCTTTAACACCGTCTTTTTCTATTCACAAGACTTAAACTTGAAGCTTTACTTAAGGGACATCGAATTCTTTTCATTCGACTCAACGGATGTTGGTTGATTCCAATTGCTTTGATTATTAAGAAACCAACTATATATGGATGTGTAGATTTGGAGCATTCAACTAGCATGTTTATAAGGTCAATAATTATAAGTCATGAATAGAAAGTATCAATCTTTTTTTCGTTTTAAATGAGAGTTTAGTTTAACCGTAATAATCAAGCCTACTGATAACTGATAAGTACAACAATATTTTTTAGAGCCGTCCAAATTTTGACATAGTTTACTATAAATTCACATAATGTATGTGATTTACATTACATGTACACGATGATTAGCCTATTATACGTTCGATTTCGGCCTCATAAAAACATAGTAATTTCCTACTTGTCAAGTTTGAGGGGAGTTTTTGGTTATGAGTGGGGACGACGACGACAACAACAACATCATGCAGTTTATTTATTCCCACTAGCATGCAATTCGTCTTCGGCGTGACTTGAATGCATTGCTAACGGTTTGTTTGGCGGATGGGCAAGACAAGGGACCTCACTTCACTTGACTTGGACTACCATATATATGCATCGAAATGTCTCACTGTCTGTGTGTGTACAAAGACATGCATAGGTCGATATAACAAAAAAACAAGGGGCCCCCAAACAATCGTAACGGGATTACCACTCGAACTGAAAGCAAAAGGGCTTCTTGTTGAAGGGAGAGATACCAGATAGGGTATGTAAAAAACAGGGCCCAAACAGGCCTAACTGGATCATAAATACGAGAAGGACCCACGCACTAGCTCCTCCTATCTGTTGAGGAGTTATTAAATGTTTAAAATAATTTCAAAGATGAGAATGAATTCAAAGGAAAACATATCTGTCGATTCATCACGCTATATTATTATCACTAGAATACCCATTCACACACCAAAATATGTGTAATATATTCTTATACATAAAATTTAAGATTAGAGTCATGTTAATTATATGTTAAGACAACTTTATCGAATTACAAAATATATTAAATATAGATAGAACTGAATTATAAAAGGACTCTATTTATTACGTATTTATCCAAAAATATTACTATTAATAGTTATCCACATAACTGATGACAAACAAAAATTTATGTAAATATTTACCACATATATTATTTTTTATTTTATTATAAAAAATATTAATAACATCATAACTGTGTGAGTGAATAATAGTTCTCAAGATGATCCAATAATATTATTAGAATGGTAAAATTAATATTTGATCCGATCTCGAGTTGGACCACGTACGTGGCTACAATCAACCTATCATCAGATATGCATGGATGAGACTGACCAACTTGTGTGGATGATACATGCAATATAGGTGGATGTTGTTGATGATTAGATTATTTAGAAGATTGTGAATTTTGACAAAGTTGCTTATGGGTATTAATAAAAGTTAAATAAATTTGATTCCCATCACATTTAGCTTAGCAACATATGAATATACCTATAAAGCATCAAACTCCACCAGTACAAATTAAGAAATTAATGATCGTAATTAAGCTTAACTTGTAGTCCATCTCGAGTTGAACTCGAACATTTGGATATAATTCTAAATTTGAAAATATTTAGATAGTTAAACAAGTTAAATAACTACCTAACTTTGCGATCCTGGGTACCTACATTATCATACGAGGATTGCTCTGCAACAGTAGCATGGGAAAGGGTAGGGACGTGTGTGTGTGTGTATATATATATATATATATATATATATATATGGTAACAATTCGTGTATATCGGTTGTCAAAGTTACTATTCTAGTAACTATGATCATCACCCTTAATTAATAAAATGGATGACACAGATTTAAAAAAAAAAATCACCTGCCGCTACAGGTTGTAGCGGCAGTGTAAGTCTTTCTAGCTACACTCATTTTTACTTCTTTGCCCCTCTTTATTTTAATCCACTCCTACCGCTACGGCCTGTAGCGGCAGTATTTTATTCTTCGTTGTTGCACCTTTGTAGCTTTACTGTTAACCTTTAATGTAATGTTGCACCTCTGCACTAATGGGAGTGCTGATGGAATTAAATATGTTTATAATTTTGTACATTAATTTAATTTAAAGCTTCTATGTACATTGATATGTATATTAATATTATTAACGATATGTATATTAATATACATTAAATATTAAAATGATAAATATTAAATATTTAACATTTAATATTAATATTAATATTAATATTAAATGTTATTCATATATTAATATTAATATTAAATGTTATTCATATATTAATATTAAAATTAAATGTTAATATTAATATTAATATACATACCATTAATAATATTAATATACATATCAATGTACATAGAAGCTTTAAATTAAATTAATGTACAAAATTATAAACATATTTAATTTCATCGGCACTCCCATTGGTGCAAAGGTGCAATATTACATTAAAGGTAAACAGTGAAGAATAAATATTGCCGCTACAGACTGTAGCTGCAGGAATGGATTAAAGTAAAAAGGGGTAAAGAAGTAAAATGGAGTGTCGTTAGAAAGACTTGCGCTGCCGCTACAACCTGTAGAGGCAGGTGAATTTTTTTTTAAAATTTGTGCCATCCATTTTATTAATTAAGGGTGATGATCATAATTGTTAGAATAGTAACTTTAGCAACCGATGAACACATATTGTTACCCCTCTCTATATATATATATATATATATATAATTGGATAGAACATTAATTCTTATCCTCAAAACTACGTACTAGCACTGACGACGTACATATGGTGATAGTGCTGCCAACTAATCAATTTATCTAATACACTCCTTATCCATTGATTTCACTACCATGGGAACATTCTTATCCTTCAAAGATTGAAAATTCGAACCATGCATGCCAGCACATTATTCATCATGACTCGAGAGGGATTATTCTATTTTTCCTTGCCTTTCAAAATGGACTTAATTGGCAACTGTAACTGTAAGCAAGCAATACTCAAAAAATTGACTACTCTCTCTCCCTCCCTCCTTGAGTCTGCCTTCTTTTATATTTATATTTTCTGAATTCTTTATTTAATTCTGATTGATTTCGCCTTCCTTTCTATTTAAAATTTTCTGAATTCTTTATTTAATATGAAATAAATCAAATATAAAATTTTTGAGTAGTTATTGTTATTGTGCTGTTTTTTTCCTCACTTGGATTTAAAAAATCCATTTTGATGCCATATAAAAGTGTTAGCTGAATTAACTTTTTTAGAACATCTATATTAAAATTGTAATTTATTACAGATGATGGAAAAAATTATAATGGACCGTTATAATATTTTTTTTAGCTAAATTAACTATAAATCCTCTTTACAAGAAATACCTAGGAAATGGAGAATTCTGATAAAATTAAAGGGATCAGCTGAATTAACTGATAAATACTAATACAGTGATGGGGGAAGTCATGTCACGGAAGAAAAAATATAACAAATTAATCGTAACTGATAGTGATTAGGTAGGCAGGTATAAATGGCTAGACAAGTCACTATCACAAATTGCGTGGACAACTCGTCCAAATTAGCTAGTCGGTTAGCCCTGTCAATCATCTCCATTACGTGTCCATTTCTATCATCAATGCTAAACAGGAAGAAATTAAGAAGGTTAATTTAAATGGACATTATGAACTTGAAACATAAGCGGGGATTACTTTAAAAATAATAATAATACTAATAATAATAATATGATTATTACTTTTGATTATAATTAATTTTAAAAAAAATAGTTCATGTTTGGTAAGTAAAAAATACTTAAATTACTAAAAAGTAGAAAGTGATTGGTATAAAAAGAATTTGTTAATCAATTATTTGAAGTGTTAATTACTAAAAAAGAATGTTTTTAAGAATAAATATGAATAATAGATGGAACTATTAAAATAAATAAGGATATATTAGTAATATACTTGGTCAAACTTAATTATTAGATTTAACAAATAATCAGAAGCTTCAATTTGATTTTTTTTTTCATAAAAAATAATTATAAGCAATTTTAAAATCAAATTACCAAACATGTTTTACTTCTTAAAACTGATTATAAGCAGATTGCTTATAACTTATAAGTGATCACAAACACCCTCTAATTTTCAATGCGGTCTTAACATAATATATATATATATATATATATATATATAGGAAGAGGCTCTCCAGACTCCAGCGAACCGCTGGAGAACGAACCAAAAATGAACTGGAACGACGAACCGTCGCTATAGGTCTGTTAAGTGACGCAGAACTTTAGCAACGGACAAAACCGTCGCTAAAGTCCTGTTCGTTTTTGGTCCGTTCCCAACAGTTCGCTGGAGAGTCGGACCGTATACATACATATATATATTAATATATATATACATATATATATATGTACGTACACAGCTGTATAGTGCACAGTAGGGCTATAGCACTGGGTGAACCGTCGTTATAGTCCAAAAAAACGTCGGCATAGCCTACTATGCACTACACAACTGTGTACCTATATTTTTGCCATATATATATGACCATAAACCGGAAGAAGAATGCTTCTAGATATATGGATACTGGAATGTCTAGCATAAAAAAAACCACTTCAACCAATAATTTTGAGGGAATTGACAATGAATTTGTATGAAAAGATTCTGTTCTTCACGCACTATATAACCCAATGAAGAGCTCAAGACCAGGAGTGACTTTTCATGCACTTTCATCACACTTATAAATACCATCTTTAGAAACCTATCAATAAATTTCATAAATTTGAAAAAAAGGGGGACCAACTGCTTGTTTGAACTTTGAAGATAATATCAAAAGCTACTTCTACCATGGATGTCTTCAGCTCATCCCAGTTTTCATATTACTGTTATAACACTGATTTATAACAACTCTTATATTATTGCTTCCCCGGATTGTACACTGATGGTATATGCACAAAGGAAAAGCTTAGACATTAAATAAAACAACAAGTACGAAGTAATGAAGAGAGAGTCGGCATTACAGTTATTATTCATTATTACTGGGCCCTATATAATTTTTCCGATTATAACTTACTTTTCTTTAATGGTCCCATCTCCTTTGCCTTAGCCCGCAGCAAATGCTTCTGTACCTTCCCAGTAGCAGTCTTTGGCAATGGCCCCAACACCACTGATTTCGGAACCCAATATGCAGGCATCTTTGACCGGCAGAATTTCATTATATCTTCTCCCATTCTTTGTTCATCAGATTGATCCACCTTGGATTTTAAAGTCACAAATGCACAAGGAGATTCTCCCCATCGCTCATCTGGCCTAGCCACCACTGATGCCTCCATAATTTCAGGGTGCTGGTACAGAACATTTTCAATCTCCACGCTACTGATATTTTCACCTCCAGAAATGATAATATCCTTTGATCTATCTTTAATTTCGATATAGCCGTCTGGATGCTTCACACCAAGATCTCCGGAATGATACCAGCCATTTGCAAAAGCCTCCGCATTGGCTTTAGGGTTCTTCAGGTAGCCCTTCATGACAACATTACCCCGAAATACAATCTCCCCAATGGTGGTTCCATCTGCTGGGACAGGTTTCATGTCTTGAGTGTTGACAACATCCAAACCCTCCAAGCCGACATATCGTACACCTTGTCGTGCATTTAGTCGAGCTTGCTTTTCAGGGGGTAGTGTGTCCCACTCGGGTTTCCATGCGCATACTGTGGATGGACCATAGGTTTCAGAGAGGCCATAAGTGTGTGTAACACGAAAGCCATTTCTGGCCATTGCAAATAGAACAGAAGGGGGTGGAGCAGCACCAGCTGTCATTACATGTACAAGGCGAGGGAGGGGAAGAATTGTTTCGTTTGGTGGGGCATTTACTATGGTGTTGAGCACCACAGGTGCAGCACAGAAATGGGTTACACCATTGTTGGCTATGGCCGAATAAACACTTTTTGCTGTTACCTGAATAAAACCAAAAAACCATAGTAAAGGAGCATAAAGATGTAAAGAGAGCAACCAGCTTCTTAGTCGAGCTAAAGATGGCATATTTGACACAGAAAAGTAAAGTTGATAACCAGAAGAAAGAACCAATTTGAGACAATGGGTGTTCAAGAAAGTCTAACATCTGCTGAAGTTCACTGCCTTAATACTAAAAGGGTGGAAGAAAACTAATTGTGCCACATAGACAAAATACCACTTCAACTATGGAACGGCGAAGGAGGAGATTCCAAGTAATTTGTCATTCCACCATTAATTGAACTAATTGATGTCCACTGACCTTTTCTTGGGGGCCAAAATGTTTAATCTTAAAAAAAGCAGTATATAAAACCATATATCTACACTAGCTAGAATTTGCCTACCCCATACATGTCTTGTATGATCATATATGACAAAGATGATCATAATCAGATCAAGATTTACAAGAGATGTAGGAGTACAAGTAATGAGATTAGCATAAAGCTTTTCCAAGTATTTAATACTCCCTCCATTCCAAAATTAGAGATACAATTTGACTTTTGAGGTCAAATGACGGTATATTAAACTTCAAAGTTGGTATGACTCATAAAAGTTTAGAATGAAATAAAATTTGTAAGTAATAGTTTTTGTTATATACTATACAATTATAATAATTGTATCAACTAAAATTAAATAAATTCACATTAATTTGAAGTTTAATATGCCGTCGTTTGACCTCAAAAGTCAAATTATATCTCTAATTTTGGAACGGAGGGAGTATAAGCCAAGAGCATCACCTGTCGGAGGCATATGCTTGTTGCACACAGAGCAGCAAGCGTCCAAGTAAAACACCAACCATTGCAATGGAACATGGGTAAAGTCCACAGGTATACAGCTCCTTCATTCATCCCCCATATAACTACATTGCTCAAAGCCATGAGGTACGCCCCTCGATGGTGCAACACCACTCCCTTAGGACTGGCTGTTGTACCAGAAGTATAACCCAAAGCAATGCTATGCCACTCATCCACTGGTGGTTTCCATGGATATTCTGGGTCACCAGTTTCCAGGAATTTCTCATATTCAACTGCTCCTCTCCCTAAAGCATATTGGAGTGCCTCTGGATCACAGCTTTCATCCTCAATGACAATCAGAAGTGGAGGCTTAAAATTGATTTTATTTTTGTCCTCCAATATTTTCAAAGCTTCCTCTGCCAATTTAAAGAACTCTTGGTCCACCATTATAACTACAGAAGAAGAATGCCCTAAAAGAAAAGAAACAGCTGATGCATTTAGACGAATGTTGACAGCGTTTACAACAGCCCCAGCCATCGGAACTCCGAAATGAGCTTCATACAGTGCAGGAATATTTGGTGCAATTACTGCTACCTGCAAATGCAGATAAGGAACATAACAGTAAGCTGCAATACACCAAGAAGCCTGAGCCTTGAAGAAATGGAGCAACATACAAAGGATCATTGAGCTCCTATGTGGAAGAACAAAGGCAATATATCTCATTCCCAAATCCATCTTTGTTTATGCATCTTATACATGATTCAGACCTTAAGAACACTTAAATTTCGACATTCATATTTGAAGAACTGTGTCAGTTGTATACTGATGTGTTTAATTTTCTTTTTCTGTTTTATAATATAGTGGAAAAAGAAGGGGAGAAACTAAATGATCCTCTGTGTAAACTTATCAGTTTAAATAGAACATAAATGATTGACATTCATACCCAATAAATCTAAAGTGTGCTATTTAATGACTTAATTCTGGGAAAAGCTATTATGCAGTGAAAGTTTTGACACATGAAGACAACTGCAGCAATGTATGTCTTCAGAACCTTAAAGACTTCTTGTGACTGTATATCATGGGGGTTTTTCTTTCTTACAAAACAGAGTTGTAGTGAAAAATATTTTATAAACAAACAAAACAATGAAGAGAAGTAATAGCATAGCATTATAGACTAAGTTAAACAGGGAAACATCAATTGTTAAGGTTGAAGCGCAATATATCAGTTTGGTAACAACTATGAAGGTATGATTAGGGAAATGGTGATGACACTATGAAATATAACACTGGAGAAAGTGATAACTGAACAAACATAATGTCATGCTCATTCAGGCTTTTTCTAATTTTCCATTAAGTTACAGTTCGCTTTTAAACATAGCATTGCCAAAAAACATGCATATTTATGTAGTTAGACTTGTGCCAATATTGCCGAGAGATTTGTTGTCAGTAATGGATTTGCTTGGTTTCAGTTTGGAAACTTCCCTTCCTAAACATCATGCTTACATTTTTCATATCTTCTCTAAACATTGATGCTTTTATTTGGAAGAAAGGTAATAAATTCATCAGAGCATGCGCATTTTGAGGTGAGCACCTATTTGCCTAATTTGCTGTACAGTATTTGAAACCAGGGAAACTGCCAATAAATCAAAGATGCGTAGCTCGCAAAGTTAAACCATACATGGACAGTGTATCGCTCCAAGTCCAGCCCTTGGTCTTACTAGAACTAAGTCCGCCTTCAATGAGCAATAAAGTTTAATTGGACTGTTACAGCCATTTCAGCAAAAATTCAGGATTATAAACGCACTTCAATAAATTCCATTTTGTTACCTGGCAATTTACGTCAAGTCTTCAATTTTCGCTATTAAGAGTGTGAATTTGTCGCAGGACTTCACTTTTTACCTATAAAAGGCCCTCATGTAATTCAGAAGACTACATCATTGTAAATCTCCACAAACGTAAAGAATTCTCGTGGTTGTGTAGTATGTATGTATTCTTTCATTCAAATAAAAAATGCCAAAAAGTGAAATGAGGAAGAAACTGAATAGCATTTGGTACACACAATAATAATGGGAAATTTAATATTTTGAGGCAAAGCACAATAGATTGGTGACATTTATAAAGGCTTTATCAATGAAAACGGTGCTGACAATATCGATTATAGACCTTGGAGAAAGGGATAATTGAACAAAAAGAAAGTTATGTTCTACTTTCCAATGCAATTTACACAGTTAGCTTTAAAACTACCACGCCCAACACGCATATAATCTATGCTCATAAAGTTGTTGGTAATGGAATTCCTCTGACTCTGTTTATAAAATCATTCATTCCTCTTATGGTTACATTTCAAAATCTTTTATAAATAGTGGTGCACTTATTTGGAAGGGGAACAAATGCATGTGACAAAGAGCCTATTGTGTGCCAACCTATAAATGAGTAATACTTGTAAACTGTCATATATCAAAGATGCAGAGTTTGCAGCTCTCACAGTCCACGTGGTTTATGTCCAAATCTACTTTTGTAGAGCAACCATGACATTTAGTTTGGGTATTCCATATAAGGAAAGCATTAAATTAAAATTGGGTTGGAGAGATTACTACCTACGACTGATTTTACCTATCACCTTTCATCGAGTATGCTTGACATGCATTTAAAGGCAAGCTGAAAACACATTTATATAATATGCATATACATCCTCAATATATTTGTATGTTAAATTCAACTATATTAATGATTTATTAAAAAAAATACCATCTATAAATATGTTTTCATCACATCTTAAATCTGTACCAACGCCCTCAAAAGAAGGGGGACAACTAAAGTCAAACTGGGGGAGTATACTATTTCATCAGCATGTGGTGCATTTTCCTAGTTGCTCACCCTCACAACAGACTATTAGTCATACCCACACCCAGATAAAATGAAATTGATTGAATCCACTTCGGACTATCTATATAGAACAGAAGCTGGTCTTGGTTGTAAAATGGATCCATCTTAAACGATAAAAAAAACAATATCAGGCACTAAAGGATATAAGTATCTAAACTTCAGTTGTAATGTAGCTGGAAACATGACTTCAGTTCTGGTCATGTTCAGAAGATAACAAGAGTAACAAGACCAATTGTTACATCAATACGGTTCAGTCAACTATCTTCTTGCCAACTTGGAAAAGGCCTAAAGAAACAGGTTGATGCTAAACTAAAACTAGAATAATCTTAATACCTATTGGTGAAACTAAAAGCGCAAAGAATTTATATTTTTTGAAAGAGTGAAATTCTGTTTAAAGAATTAAGCATTATCTAAGCCAAATAAAAGGGATATAGCTTCTTATGGATCCTATCTTAAAGTACTTATTTATTTTTCTTTTTTCCCTGAGAATTCCTATCCTAAAATACGTATTAGCTCCACTACAGATTTGTATGGGTTTATATCACTGGAAATTAAGAATGAGCCATGTTAATTTCATTGAAATAGGTTACATGGACTGACTAGGTTTGTTGAACTTTACGGCCAAATAGCAAATCCTTTTAAGCGCAAGCATTTTAACTAAAACTAAGAAGCTGAAATCAACCGAGCTCTGCGCCACTCCTATCAAGCTGACCAAAAAACCGTTCAACTCACCCCCCAAGTCTAATAAGCTAAGCCAGCTTGCCTTCGCTAAACCACTTTCAAATTAGCAAGCTGCAACACAATTAGTGCAAGGAGAAAAACACTTCAGCCGAATAACTTATCCTTTGAAATTTACATTAATACCTCACTTTAGGTCAAAATACCTAATAGACATGTATATGTTTGCTTCAGATTCCTCCAATCAAAAGCATCAAAAATTAATAATATAAAATCAATCATAGATATAAATACACAGATAGGTTCCCACGAACATAATCAAATCCGAAGAAAGAAGAAGATCAAATAATTCAGCCACCAAAAAATAATCATCATACATAACTCAGATAGGCTGTTTAATGTAACTATGAAATGGAATTAAAAGAAAATTATGAATCTTTCATTACACGTGCCAAAACTCACCGCAAACACAGCCTAATACGACTATGTAGCCTAACTCAGCCAAACCACGTAACTAACATAATCAATGAAATTTCTATTTTTAGAGATTTCAAGGCATCCAATTACATAAAAACTACAGTGAATAAAATTATAATCCATCTAGTATAAAAATGGTAAATTTATTACCGTGCAACCGGCGCCGATGGAATGCTTGGACAGAGCAGAAGCCAAACGACGGCAACGCTGATAAGTTTGGAGCCAGGTGTATTGCAAAGAGCCATGTACGATCGATTTCCTGTGGGGATGAACCAGAGCTGCTCTTTCCAGAAATCCAAGCGGTGTTAATGCTGTGTAGTTTGCTGAATTCTTCGGCAGATCATCTATATCTCTCTCTCCTCCCATCTTTCTCTCTCTAAAAGATCTCTCTCTCACTCTCTCTCCACTGTGCTCTTATTGCCGTGTGAATATTTTGTTCTGGAATATT
The DNA here is from genome assembly GCA_034770075.1 of Aralia elata. NCBI lineage: Eukaryota > Viridiplantae > Streptophyta > Magnoliopsida > Apiales > Araliaceae > Aralia > Aralia elata. The sequence continues at coordinate 7,872,569 of CM068384.1, read as the reverse complement.
ACATGAAGACTGGAATGGAATATATAATATAAAGAGGTGGGCTCGTCCGATCTTAACGCTCTGTTTCTGAGTTTTAAAATGGCCAGAAAAGAAAAGAAATGGACGGAAAATTTAAGTTTTCTTTCCAATTCCTATGTTTCTGAGTTTTTTAATAAACGGAAAAGAAAAGAAATGGATAGAAAACTTGGCCACTTTTCCTACCAAAGTTTTCCGTCCAAAATTGGCATGATTTGGACGGAAAAGAAATTGGAATAAGTAATATTTTTATAATTCCCATATTATCCTCAACTTTCAATCTAATAAATTTTAAATTACAACTCATGTCCCCAATTTGTTTTTATCTACTAAACCTAACGTCTTTCTTTCTTTCTCTCTCTTCTGTAGAAGCAAATCAGATTTATTAGTGGATCAATTACCTTTATCTTTTCTAGTAAAGAACTAAGTACTTTACATGCAACTATGTAAGGGTTCTTCACAGCAGTGAAATATAGATTTTAATTTTCTTCATTAGTGAATCTTCGTTAGAAAAAATTTGGCAGGCTACTACTGTGAAAAGAAATGAGATTTTATTAGAATTTTTTTCCTAGTAAATGAGATTCTTTACAGAATATTATTCTAGGCCCTGTTACATACTAATTCTAAAATAGTAAACTCTTTTTATTTTATTTTATTTTATTTGTTAATTGTCAAATAAGATATTAAAGAATCATTTCTTCCAGATTTTTTCAATAAAATAGCTGCAATTTATTCCTTGCTAGCATGAAGACTTTAAAGTCTTGTTCAATCAACTCAGATATTTTCTTCGATGTCTAGACTCCAAAATTTATTAGTCAAATTTCAAATTGTAAATTGTTATTGATCGATGTTTAAGCAAGTAAAGCACATGTTTTCTCTTTTAGCTTTAGTTAATAGTATCTCTTCCATTTTTTTTATATAAAAAAGTCTTATTTTCATAATTTAGAAAATTTAATAATATATATTTTTTAAAATTTTATGTTCGTTGATAAACGTGAATGAATTGTTATTTTATATTTCTATAAAAATAAATAAAACTCTTTTTCTCTCGAAACAAAGAAAAAGAAATTAAATTAAATTCTCTTTATGGAACAAAGGTGGTATCTTCTTTTTTCATTTAATACAGATTATGTTTGATGACTTTTGGATATGGTATGACAATGACTTTGTAGAAGTAATTTTTGTTTAACATTTATTTGGATATTTGTGTTTGATTATGGAATTTTTTCTTTGGTTAAATTTATCTTGCATATTTTTATTCATGGTTCAATGGTTATAATTAATAGAAGGGTAAATTTATAAAAGTGATATTTTTCTTTTCTTTTCATTGGAACTCAAAAACGCAAGAAAAAAAATTTAAATTTTCTATTCTTTTCTATTAAAAACTCAGAAACAACACAAAAAAAAAGTTCAAGTTTTCCATTCTTTTCTTTTCTGTTCTAATTTAAGTTTTCTATTCTTTTCTTTTCCGTCCAAAACTCAGAAACAGAGTGTAACCGGCACTGTTCAGTTGTTTCTTTAAATGAATAATAATAAACATTTGTTATATTTACTCCGTAATTGGTTGTATTTAATCTCTTTATTTTTTATTTAATTATTATTACACTTTTTAATTCCTAAAATTTGTCAACTACTGTTTTTTAAAGCTCGCTTTGCTTCCATTCACCGCGTTTTAAAGTCAAAAAACAGCAAATAATTTTTATTTATTTTTTCTTAAACAATCAAAAAGACCGAAATATATTAAAATTATAATGTGTTACAAAAGATGAAAAAATTATAAAAAAATAAACTCAAATAGTAATTCTTTTAAATAAAATAACAGTTAATCAAGAAAAATGGTAAATCGTATCAACAAGGCTAGTAAACACCAAATAACTCCTGAAATACAGTCTTATTATAAAATAATATTCCCTCCGTTCCAAATTAATTGCATTTCTAGGACTTTTAAAAGTCAAATTGACTATTTTTAAAACTAATCTTTTTACTATTTTTGCTAACATATATGTGAAGATATTATAACCAAAAGAAAGTATATACAATTTATTACTAATTTCAATTTTTATAATTTTAGAAATATATTTATATATGCTTAATTATTAATTTTAAAAATAGTCAATTTGACTTTAAAAAGTCCTAAAAAAATAATTAATTTGGGACGGAGGGAGTAATAGAATACACATGTGGACCATTCTTCAACTCAAGTAACGGAAGAATAAACCGTAATGAAAGGGTCACATTCAAATATGAATAATCTATTTTTAACAATTCATATACTAGAAAAAGTCTCACAAATAAAAAAAAATATCTGAAGCGTAGAAAATAAAATCTCCTAAACGGATAAGCAAAATCTCTTGATAGATGATAATGAAATCTTCTCACAAAAGAGAAACAAATCAATTATCTCATGGAGAAAACAAGCTCTACAAAAAGGGAAAACAAACTATATAATAAGAGATGATAATTATTAGATCAAAATAAGAGATATTTAGGGAAGGGTATCTCCAAAAGGAGAGTCATCTTCTAAATTTAAGATGGAGACTAATGTTCTCAACTAAAAGAAAAAAAAAAGGGAAAAAAACACCAAATAATTAAAAGTAATGATTACCAATTACTTTTAATTTTATTCCATTTCCACTCGCGTGAATGTTCATGAGACTCAATCTGGAGTGGGAGTGAATAAATTTTTTTATTTATTTATTTTTTTTAAAAATTAGAGATATATTTTAATTTTTTTTGAGTTAATTCATAAAATCCTAAAATTCAAAATTGATATAATTTCGTTTAAGTTTTAAAAATAACAAATATGATAATTAGTAGTATTTTATAGTTACTTTATAATTGTTATTTTTTTATTAAAACTAAATAATTTTATATTAATTTTAAATTTTAAGATTTCACAAATTGACAGTATCTCTAATTTTAAAATGAATGTGGTATAAAATTAACGATAACATGAATTATACTTTCACATCTAAATAAATGAGAAACAACCTCTTATAGATGAGAAACAGCCTCTTATATAACTTTTTGACTGTAGAATCAATGACTAAGATTAAATGCCACAAAAGACTATAATACACTATCTAGAATCATCATCTAAAATATTTATAAAGTATAATAATTACATGAGTAATATAAAACACTTTATCAAAAATCTTATTCCCTCCGTCCCAAATTAATAGCATTTCTAGGACTTTTTAAAGTCAAATTGACTATTTTTAAAACTAATCTTTTTACTATTTTTGCTAACATATAGGTGAAGATATTATAACCAAAAGAAAGTATATACAATTTATTACTAATTTCAATTTTTATAATTTTAGAAATATATTTATATATGCTTAATTATTAATTTTAAAAATAGTCAATTTGACTTAAAAAAGTCCTAGAAAATCAATTAATTTGGGACGGAGGGAGTAATATATTAAAGAATATTTTAAGAAACTGCCACCTAACGTGTCTGCTGAACACCTTGTGCTAACCTGGTGTAATTTTATTAAAAATATATTTATATTTATTGTGACAATATACTTAAAAACAACTCAACTGATTCACTCAATCGTACTTTTTCAATAGCATGGGGTGTTTTTTCCTAGTTGATCACTCTCACAACAAACTGTTTAGTCATACTCGCACCCAAATATAAGGAAATTGAATGTTTAATTTGGACTGTTTACATAGAAGAGAAGCTGGTTCTGGACTCTTCTTAAACGATAAAGAAAAAAATAATATCAGACATTAATTAAAGGATATAAGTGTCGGATCTTCAGTTACGATGGGGCTGGATACATGAATTCAGTTGTGGTCATATTTTCGAAAATAACAAGAGTAGCGAGACTAATTGTTATATCAATGTGGTTCAGTCAATTATCTTCTTGTTAACCTGAAAAAAGGCCTTAAAAAACAGGTTGATGCTAAATTAAAACTAAAAAATTTTCTATCAAATAATTTTTTAAGACGATTCTTTTATGAACTACTGATTATTAATTATAATTATATACAAAAATGATTTTGATAACAAAAAATTATTAATATAATATAATATGTAAGGAATTAGATTTATTTTGAATTTTAGGAATTCTCGAATTTACATTTTACAATCAAAATAAGGCTTTTTTATGTAATTTACTCACAAAAAAGTTTTAATTATTTTTTGTTGTGCGGGTAAGACAAAAACAAATTTCTCATAATATAAAAGATATGATTTTCATGGAATAAAATAAAAAATAATTAATACATTAAAAACCAAATAAATATTTTTAACGTAAAATACCAAGCCCATGGGTCTTACTTAGGGCTGCAAACGAAACGAACTGTTCGCGAACCGGTTCGGTTCGAGTTCGGTTCGAGTTCGACTTGCTCGCCTAGTCGAGCCGAGTTCGCACATAATGTTCCGTTCGATTGCTCGATCGAACATGTTCGCGAACCATGTGGTTCGGTTCGTCTTTGTTCGCGAACAGTTCGAGTTCGGTTCGATTTGGTATGTTCGAGTTCGGTTCGATAAGTTCGATATCGGTTCGAGTAGTTCGATTTTCTTAATTACATGTTTAAATTATTTCTAAAATTCTAAATAAAAATAATTGGTCATTTCAAATAATTGGTTCGATAAGTTCGAGTTCGGTTCGATAATGTGTCTGTGAACTGTTCATGTTCGCGAACAACCTTATGTTTGACTTGTTCGCGAACTCAATCATGTTCGCGAACACCAAACGATTTGAACTCGTACATAGCTGTTGGTTCGATTAAGTTACTCGAACATGTTTGAGTTCGACTAAAAGTGTTCGAGTTCTGTTCGAGTTCGAGTTCGACAAAGCTCGGTTCGGTTCGTTTGCAACTCTAGTCTTATTAGCAAGTCCAAAAAACTAGTAAAAGATAGCTAACCCTAAGTTCTATTCTTTTGTTGACTTGTTTTCATCTCTTCTTTCTCCACGGTTATTATCATCTTCTTTTATTACATATAAAGACACAAAATAAGGATAATTGTTAGTTTGGTAGTTCTTTTAAGGCCGTAATAAATTTTTTCTGACAAATATTATAAGCTGCAATAATTTTTTTCTAACAAAAATTAATACCTTCAGTTTGTCCATACGTTACCTTTCTCCTATAATAATTCATTGAATATAACCAAAATATATCCCCTATTTTTACTTATTATTTTATTATTGTGGGAGTTACAACTCCATAATGGCCCATTAATAAATTGAGAGTTACATTATATATAGAGAGAGTGGGAGAGAAAGAGAGATGGACAATGTAGAGAATGTGTAAAATAATGAAAATGATAGAAAATACACACCATAGTGAAACTTTCTCCCTTAGAGATTCAGACATAAAATATAAGACATGATACTATGTTAGTGATGTTGCCATTGATTGTGGTCATGCTCATCGTTAACAAGATCGTAACATAGTCTAATCGTTGAGTTAAAATTTATTCGTGATGTTCGTGACTATCAAGTAAAGAATAAATGTGATTTAGCACCAATCAATACGGATAAATTTGCATACACGAATCCGAATTAGTTGTAATCGGTTTTATAATTTTCTCTATTACTCTATATATGTTTACATATTTGTATATACGGTTATATATCAATATTGTATACACATGAAAATGTAATTTGTTTATTTTAAACTATGTTTGTAGCCTTATTTTTCTATATTACTATTAGATTTTAATATAGTATCACAATTTGTCATAAGAACTAAATGTATTAATTCAGTTTAGTACAATGCAAAGGAATTAGTTTTTTCAGATATATGATTCATTCACATGTACAGTATTGATAAGATGGAAGTAGTATTTCTATTTACTAGTCTCTTTGAAAGTACCAGGAAGAAGATAAAAAACATTTCAATAAATATACAGGCAAATAGAATTAATTCAAGTTTCGCCTCCTATATCTTACTAATATATAAAAAAATACCGACATAAATTATTATAGAGTTATGGTTAGTTTATATATGTTAGCTATTTATTGTTTCAAATTAACGTAAAGTCATGATAAGTATTAAACCACACATACACTTAAATAATAGGCAATTACATTTTTAAAATTTATTGCTTATAAATAGTAAATAGTCTATAATAATAACAATATATAAAGAGACAAAATGAGGGTAATTGTTGGTTTAATTTGGTCTTGTGAGTCTATTAAAACTGAAATAAATATTTATCGACGAAAATAATTAGGATCGCAATAAATTTCCTTTAACGAAAATTATTACAATAAATTACGATTGGTATATATATAATATATATATATATATATTAGCTATTTATTGGTTAAATCATGGTGAAGCTATGATGAGTATTAAGTCACACGTACTTAAATAATATGCGGTTAAACATATACAAAATTTATTATTTATTAATAGTAAATGAATTGCATCAATTTTAAATATATAAAAAAACTTTAAACTTATAATTGATCTAATATTGAATAACAAGTGTACTTATATACGTGTACAATAAAATACAAATATTAAACAATTTAACATAGATTAATCACTTATTATCCTTCAAAAAAAAATTGATGATTTAGCACAAAAAAAAAAATACACGAACAAACATATTTTTATTTTACTATATAAAATTATACTCGATTAGTTTCATACTCCCTCCGTTCCAAATTAATTGCTTTTTTAGGACTTTTTTAAGTCAAATTGACTATTTTTAAAATTAACAATTAAGCATATATAAATATATTTCTAAAATTATAAAAATTGAAATTAGTAATAAATTGTATATACTTTCTTTTGGTTATAATATCTTCACCTATATGTTAGCAAAAACAGTAAAAAGATTAGTTTTAAAAATAGTCAATTTAACTTTAAAAGGTCCTAAAAAGCAATTAAATTGGGACGGAGGGAGTATTATGTAATTCTGCGCATTTTGAAATTTACAAGTTTTTACAAGTTGCTAGTGCATGTTGAAAATATGGTATAACCATCTGACCTATGCGGTTGTTATATCAATATGTTGATCGTGTGGAACCATCATATCTCAACCAAATTAAGTGTTTCCCATACCCTGGTATTACTTATAAGCAAATTAACTGCCTTTCTCCTCAATGGTCATTTGCTAGTTTACCATTGACGGATTTTGCTTAATACTCCCTCCGTCTCAAATTAATTGCTTTTCTAGGACTTTTTAAAGTCAAATTGACTATTTTTAAAATTAATAATTAAGCATATATAAATATATTTCTAAAATTATAAAAATTGAAATTAGTAATAAATTGTATATACTTTCTTTTGGTTATAATATATGTTAGCAAAAATAATAAAAAGATTAGTTTTAAAAATAGTCAATTTGACTTTAAAAAATCCTAAAAATACAATTAATTTGAGACGGAGAGAATAATAAGAAGAGAACGCACGCATGAAAAAAAAAACAACAAAAAAAAAAAAATAGCTTTTGCTAGTTTGCTAGAGTATTTCACTACCTGGGGTTCAGAAATCTATAGAAAGTCACATGTGGTTTGACTTTTTTTCCATAACATCGCCCGGTTAACGGACTTAATACTGTTATCGTTATGATTTTTTTTATTTTTTTTTTTAAAATTTAACCTCTAATCTATTTAATAGTTTGACCAGAAATTACTATAAAATTTAATCAAGATTTTATGTGAAGCTAGCTCAAACCTAGTTTGGACCTAACCCTGCGAATCAGTGGTGGTTTTGGAGTAAGACCGTTGTTAACGCCAAGATTTGGTCACGCGCTTCAATCACCAAGAACACGTTAATCCTGCACAATAACGGAATCACACTAAGAGTTCCGGGCGGTTTTGCCGCCGGGGGATAGCTCAGGCGTGAGAATTAGTGTAGGCTTTCTCAAGGTTTGTTAACAATGGAGGTTTGCAGTTTAGTGTTTTATTTTTGCATTACCTTTGAAATGTAGAGGAAAGCCTTATATATACATTAACAACGGGATCGGTTTCGCTCCTTCGGGGTGGCGACCGAGGCCTGCCACCCAATCCGGATCCCCTCCTACCAGCATCATTTCCGTCCTGAGAACGGCCTACCCGCCTGTTCCGGTCCGGAGTGCGGCTCCTAGGCCTGCTTCGGTCGTGCGAGCGGCTTCTGTGCCTTTTACGATCTGGGGAACGGCTTAGACGCCTGCTCACCAGGCGCGAGGGGCTTTGATGCCTGCTTCGAACTGGGGAGCGGCTCTGACGCCTGCTCCGAACTGGGGAGCGGCTCTGACGCCTGCTCCGTACGGGGGAGCGGCTCTGACGCCTGCTCCGAACTGGGGAGCGGCTCTGACGCCTGCTCCGAACTGGGGAGCGGCTCTGACGCCTGCTCCGAACTGGGGAGCGGCTCTGACGCCTGCTCCGTACGGGGGAGCGGCTCTGACGCCTGCTCCGTACGGGGGAGCGGCTCTGACGCCTGCTCCCTACTGGTTCGGAATCATCCGAACGGTTAGTCCTGGACTGATTCCGATCAGTTTGCTGTCGGCCAGAAGGTCGGCTTGATGAAACCTCCTCCTGTCCTTCCAACCTAGCCAATTGCTCAGCTATCTCCCGCTGTTGCTGGCGTAAGGCCTCCATCACTTCCTGGTCCTTTGTCCTCCGCTGGGACAAGATCCATTGCCTTTTGTCGCCATGATCGGCGTTGCTGCCGGAATGAACAAGGGTTTGAGCTGGGTTGGCAGCCATATGAGTCGAAGGCTCTGGCGTCTGTTGGTTAGTGTGAAACAGACGACGACGAACGGGGGCGGATTGGACTTGTAAAGGCGCCCTAGTTCGGCCCCTTGGTCCCAATCTCTCCCTAGCCGACGACCTGAGTCGATCTAGAACCGACCTACGAGTCGGTGTATGGGAATCAGCTGATCTTTCTCCTCCATTACGATCCGTATTCACCATATCTGTTTTCTAACTTTAACTGTGATTGAGAACTAACACTAACGGCCCTCCTTCTAGCGCCAATGTTTAACGCCAAGATTTGGTCACACGCGCTTCAATCACCAAGAACACGTTAATCCTGCACAATAACGGAATCACACTGAGAGTTCCGGGCGGTTTTGCCGCCGGGGGATAGCTCAGGCGTGAGAATTAGTGTAGGCTTTCTCAAGGTTTGTTAACAATGGAGGTTTGCAGTTTAGTGTTTTATTTTTGCATTACCTTTGAAATGTAGAGGAAAGCCTTATATATACATTCCCACTTGCCATCATCACGCCAGGTCCCACTTGACAGTATAAAGCATACGTCCCATCAACCAAATCATAATAAATGCTTTAGTCAGAATATAAGTCAACTTAGTTAAGAGATAACTTCCTTAACCAAATTACTTCTCTGCATCCCGAACCCACACCCCGGGTCGGATCTAGCACATCGGGTCGGGAGTCCCGAACCCAGAACCCAACAACCGTAAAATAAGCAAACAGTTCGAGTTCGATTCGTACTCACTCGACTAAAAATTCGATTTTAACTCTATTCGAAATACAAATAATTCAAATATAAGTAAATTTTAAAGTTTCATAAATTACTCGAATATCTTCAAATTGTAATTTTCATTGATACTCGGATCATATTCGTTTAAAAAGTTCAAACTACTCGGTCTCAATTCGAGATCGTGCTCGACTCGGTAGCTAAACGAGTCTCAATCAAACTTTATTTTATATACTCGATAAATTTTGTAAATCAAATATAAGCAACTCAATACTCGGCTCGACTCGATTTATTTATTGGAGAAGTTTGGAACAGATAGAATCATAAAATTGAGTCCATCATGATGACTAAGATTAATGTGACAAATTGAATTGTATTTTAGCATAACTTTGATGAGAATTAAATGGCGTCTACATCAGTTGATTGATCGGCTGTGGTGTGAAAATAAGATCCATGTTTTCTAAAGTAGCCATAAAACATTGAAACTCATGCATCTGGACAGGTAGCCGAATCGGATTTGTCCTGTGATTTTCAAGAACAAACAAACAGGTCTAGTCAATGTTTATGGGTTAGGCACGTGTAACATAATATTTAATTCTTACCTAGTTTTTCTTTTTCGGTATTGAAATTTAAAATTAAGATGATTTCTTAAAAATTATGTGATAATTAAATTTATAATAATTAATGTTTTTAAGATAGTTTATAATATTTATCATTGTATTTATTAAAATTAAAATAAATTCATGTTAATTTTGAGTTCAAAAATATTTTAAATTGATTTTTAAAAAATCAATAATAAACTAAAGGAATAACCTTTTCTTGTTGACAATTTCATTTTATCTCTTACTTTATCTTTTAAATACTCAAAATGTTCCAAAATTCATTATATTTTACAAATACAATTTTTTTTATATTTTTATAAAACCAATTGATCATAATTTTAGATAAAGGTAATATATATTTATTCTTCTTACTAAATCACTTTTTATGTTTGTAGCTATTTATCATGCACGTCTTTTGACGTATTTTTTTTAACAGTTTAGTTGAACTTATGTAAAACTTAAACGGGAACAAAATAATTTCACCCGAGTCGCATGTGTATTGAACTTAATATTATGTTATTTCTTTTAAGTTAACTACGTGCAGGGACGAAACCAGGATTTGATCTTAGGAGGGCCAAATTTTTTATCAAATTATAAATAATTTGGTGGGGGTTCGGGGGCAGTGCCCTCGAGCCAATTTTTTTAAATACTTTTGTACTTTCGGATCACACACACGTATATATAATATAATATTATGGGGAAGATATACATATATTGAGAGGATATGAGTCATATGTGGTTAAAATTTGACTGACAAAATTATAAATTTTCAATTTGACCCCGTATAATAGAAAATTTATAAAATTTTAGTGAAGTCAATTTATATATAATACTTAAATTTTTTAAAATTTACCTTACATTATAAAGTAATTATTTTTTTAGTGCAGTACTATCCAAGTCTTTCTAGTGAGCTTCCATTTTCTTTTTCATTTAGTATGGAGGTAGGAGTTGCCATTTTTTATTTAAGAATTTTATGGGGCAGGTTATAGGCAATAAAGGCAGGTCTATAATCTATTTATAAGTGTATGAATTTGGCTAGTTAAGATCAGAGTGAGACCGATGTGTAAACTTATATTTTGTTACAAAGAATGTGTTGTGATCGTTAGTTTGGTAGTAAAGAAATTCATTTTCCTCTGAAGCATTGCATTTTTCTTGAAGGGGGTCAAAAATAATTTTTTTGAAACTTTGGGGTGGGACTTACAAAATTTTCAAACCTTGGGGGGGGCCGTGGCCCCCTCCAGTCCTATTGTAGTTTCGTCCCTGACTACGTGTCTTCAATTCAGTTATGCAAAACCACGAGCTACCTCGTACAAAAACGTAAAATATCTTTCACCTCTTTTTTTTGTCTATATTTTTTTAGTTTCATAGAAAAGAGATCCATTCACAAATTTATAAATATATATATTTTTATGTTTATATTTAAACTTATGAAGTGTTTCATTCAATAATGGTGTCATTATAATGGAATTGTGATGCTAAATTTAATAATACCGTGTTATTTTATTTTACAATCAGAAAATAAAACTATTGTTTTAAATAAATTAATTTTGACAAATAAGATTTTTTTTATTTTTATAAAACGGATGAAATAATAGTATCAATACCTAGGTCTCCATCAGTGACGTAGCTAAGAAGGGACGGGAGGGGGCCATGCATGCCCCCTACTGTACTCATATATAATTTGTATATAATTTTGTTTGTTAATATTGATATTTGCCCCTCCCTCCTTGTATAAATATTTTTAACGGTGTACTCATATTTTGATAATTTAAATTATTTCTAAGTTTCAATACATTTCAAAGTCTAATTTTTAAATGAAGATAAATAAGGTTTATTTTAAAGATTAATTTTTAAAGTCAGCTAAATAAAATTAATATTATGACAAATGTTAAGTGTTGTAAAATTGGTCTCTAAAACTATCTTAAATATACATGTTATCATATATATTTGACACTTAGATATAAATGAATACATATGTATATATGTTAAAAATAAAAGTATATAAAATTTTATTATGTTTGTATTTTTTTATTTTATATTAATACTTTTTAATACTGAAATTTATTTTATAAATCTTCGACTCCCTCCCACTCCAATTCCTCGCTATGCCTCTGGTCCCCATAATGGCTCGTGAACTCCAATTATACTTTTCCAGCCTTCCAGGTACATGTCCGACATCCCGCAACTCACGTTAATCCTCAGTACAATGGTCCCCTTATCTCCATGAGCTGCCGTTATTATCAAGTTAGAAAACGACTAATTGCCGTACAAAGTTAGAAAAAAACTTGTGAACAACTCCTTTAATGAAAAGTGATTAGTTTTAGGGAACTGATAAATTCACACGGTTTTTTGATATTTTCGCACTGTGGTTCTCACATATTTGTAAAATATATTTTTATGTCCAATATACCCCTGCTTGAAACAATCCCTAATTGCTATCTCTCCAACGCCGTCTGGTATACCTTTATCACTCCGGTACATAAATATCAAACCAGCGAAAGTCTTACTTCCTGCTTTCTCCAACAACGCCATTAAATTAAGATTCGCCGCCAAAATCTCCTTCACAACGATCGGCGATGAAATCTCCAGAACAGAGAAAATTGTACGACAATGGCTTGACCGATTTCGTGCAAGTCGAATCAAGCGACGAGCCAGAAATAGCCGAGTTGAAGCCGACCTTACCGCCTTTCAGATCCGTGATACTCACAAACCCTCGCTTACCTTTGGCATTTCCGGTGGTCTGATCCGTGATGTTACAAGGGTCTGACATTTAATCTCTCAACCCACTGCCCGCACATGTTCCTCCATACTGTTCATCCACACCTTAGCAAACACAATAAAATACTGGTAGTAATAATCAAAATCAAAACCAAAACACAGAGAGTCTACATTTGAATAAAATATCTTCCATTTTCGTTTTTTTCTACTCTTCATCGCCGGCACAACACCTGAAAATCTTCTCGGAAATCTCAACTGAAACCCATTTTCTTCTTTTCATCTTCCCCTAATCTATATTTACAATTTACTGTATTTCTTTTTTTTTCTCTCACTATTTTTTTGGGGGTTTAGTAAATTCTTTCTATGCTTTTTTTTAGGACTCATTTTTTGATCTAATTTAGTTCAGAAACACGGCAAATACTCTTTTTTGGTCTAATTACTTCTGAATTGGGGTTTGCTTTGATGCTTTTTTGGTCTAATTACCATATTTGGATTTAGATATAGTTTTGGGCTGTTTGTTTTGGATTTGATTTGATTTGTTTGATTAAAGGAAGAATTTGTATTGATTGAACAACTGGCTTTAGAGACTGAATTGTGCAGGGGAGGAGATAGGAAGAGAGATGGCAAATGGGGATTGTTTCAAGCAGGGGTATATTGGACATAAAAATATATTTTGCAAATATGTGAGAACCACAGTGTGGAAATATCAAAAAATCGTGTGAATTTATCAGTTCCCTAGTTTTATTATTCAATATTTTTCTAATCAAGTAAGATGGTATTTGATTGCATCTTAATACATCTTAATAATTTATCTCTTAATACATTTTAACAGTTTGTATCTTTGTATTAAGAGGTCCTCTGAATAGTTTCGACTCATATTTGTATTTTAATAATTTAGAGACATTTATATGAATTTTTTTATACCAATTTCAATTATTAAAATGCATTAATAAGTGAACTGTTAAGATTTAAGATTCAATCAAACACTATTTAAAAAAAAAGATAAATATCAACCGTACACCACGCCAAAATTGAGTGCATTGCAAATCGTAGATTGTACACGTATTATAAGAGAATACTAATACTACTTCTCGTATCACAACTTTTCGTTGTTTGAATGATTAGAAGAATCCAAGTATCTTGGTCGGCGAGACAATCATAGTATATCGGCACTCGTCTTTTGGGTATGATTATGATTTGGCAACAACTGCAGGTGGAAAATGGAAAGTGCAATAATTTGAATTAAATAAAGATAATCCGTATATTTATATCTCGTTACGCATGATAACAAATTTATATTAATATTAAATTTCAACGACGTATATAAATATATGAGATTAAAAGAAATTAAGAAATATTACACTAATTTATTTTATCTTATTTCCACGTTAATCGTAATCAAATTTCGTCATAAAATTTATCGACATATAATTATTTCTCTTATATCATAGACCAAAATTTCAAAGTGATTACTTCAATTTAGGATGAGAGTAAATAATTCTCTCTCTCACTGTGTTTGTGAGTTTGAAAAGAAAAGAAAATAACGGAATTTAAATTTATTGAGAGAACACAAAAAAGTGAAGGAAAAAAAATTTACTTTTTTTTTGTTTCTTAATTTTGGGAGAAAATTTTAACTTAAAATAGCATGTTACTATTTTACCCTTATCATATTACATTTTAGAAATTACCAAGGGTAGTTTTGATGTTTTAGTTTTGAATCTAAGTGTTGGGAAAATTTCCTTCCAAATCTTTCCAACTTTGGAAAGAAATTTTTGGGAGAAATTTTTTAAAAAACCTCCTTCCCTCTCTTTTCTTTTCCCTCCCCCAAAAACTCACAAACAAAAGAATTTTATTCTCCTTTATAAATTTTTTTCGCTATCGTTTTTTTTCTTCTCCATTTTAAAACTCATAAATACAGTGACTACCTGATCAAACTTTTATACACTCCCTTTGTTTCACACACACACAAAAACAAAAAATGTACAATACTAATATTTTTTATTTCACATAAAGTCTTCTTTTTTACTAATAGTTATAAAATGATACAAATTTACACCAAAAAAACAAAACAAAATAATATAATGTATTCAAATTTATTTATAATTTTATTATCATGTTACCGGTTGGAAATTAAAAAACTTATTATTTTTATAAACAAAAATATTAAGGATATATATGTGTGTATACACACATACATCAAACATACACACAAGTTCACAAACAACATAATAAAAAATATATACTCACAAATAAAGTGTAAATTAAATACAAGCAGCACAACAAAACATATAGAAAGATAAAATGTAAATTTAAATATAAGAGTTTTATTTTCTTTGTTAAACTCACTAATTATGAATCTTTTATAAACTAACAAAAAACATAATTAAAAAATATGTTTTAAATTATTATTTTATATCTTAATTCATATTTTATGTTGCCTTCTTTTTTTGGGTTAACTACGAAAGTGTTCACAAAGTTTTACAAAATTTATTTTTAGTATTAAAGTATCAATTTTCTCAAGTTTAATTTTTTTACAAAATTAGTATTTTTAACATATTAATGAAATTATAGCAATATTATAAAACGTGAGTTTGGATCAAAACTCACGTTTTATGTAGTTCAATACACATTTAATTTGATTCATTTCAAAACGTATGAATATAACAATATATATACGAAACGTAAATAACATAATTATCAACGATTTCAGACATGTATAATGTATGGGAAGGATTTTAACCTATAATTTTACCGATATATTAAAAGAGAACAATTTTATAAGAAAAAAAATTAAACTTAAAGAAAAACAATTACAAAAATTGATACCGTAGGATTAAAAATAAAATTTTATGAAACTTTGAGAGCTACTTTAACTTTTTTATTTTTATTTATTTTTAATTTTTTTTTATATTCAAAACTCACAAACATAAACAGAACCGTCCAGATCAGGCCTGTACGATTTACTAATTTCCTACCGACTACCGCAGTAGCACAAACATGAATAAATTACTCCATATGAATAAATAATAATGGAGTAAATAGGAGTATTATATATTACAAAAAATAATGTCGTATATCAACAGCTAACTTTTCCTAAAAAAAATTATACTCTTCTCGTCTCAAATTAATTGTTTAATTTTGATTTTTTTAAGTTAAATTGATTATTTTTAAAATTAATAATTAAGCATATATAAATATATTTTTAAAATTATAAAAATTGGAATTAATAATAAATTATATATATATATTTTTGATTATAATCTTTTCACTCATATTTTAATAAAAATTAATAAAAAAATTAATTTTAAAAATGATCGATTTAATTTTAAAAAATTAAAATTGAGCGATTAATTTGTACAGAGGAAGTAATAATTATTCACTCGACTGAAGACAGTGAAAGCAAAAGGTGTTCTCGTCTCTCCAATTTTTTCCTTGTTTTGATTCAGAGAACACAGACACCTTCTTCTTCCTTCTCCAAATTCAATCCAAATCGATCTTTTTCCCCCATGCAGTAGGTATACAGGAGTCTAATATATATATATATATATAGCTAATTGCGGTGTATTTTGTGCTATTTAATTAATACTTTTACATGTTATTATTGTTATTGTAATGTCAATTTGGTTCATTTTTTAGATTGGACGTTCGATTGAGCTGATCGCGATGGAAAACTCAGTACCGGGACGACTTGCAGGCTCGGAGATTCATGGTTTCCACACCATGGAAGGTACCAAATGAACGTACACACGCACACACATATATGATTGTTCTAGCCTTCTTATTTGGAGATTGATTGTGGTGATTTTGTTGGTTTTCGTCTTGTTTGTGTTTGGGTTGACTGGAAGGTTTTAAATTAGGGGTTAGTAATGCACAGATGCACCGGCGTACCTGAGAAGTAGTAACATTTTGCAGAAAGGGGAAGAAATCTTTTGATAGTCACTGAAAAATTAAAAATAGTTATGTTTAAGAGTTTAGTAACTAGTTTTGCTTCTAATTCTAAGATGTTGACAATTGATTATATGGTTCAATGACTAAATCAAGTGTGTTTGCTGGTATGCTCTATTGAGTATTAGTTGAGCTTAAATTGGGGATTTAGCTTTTGAATCACAAGGGGTGCAGTTTTTTGTGCCTGCCAAGGTGAACAGATCATCACTGGACAAGTGTCAAAAGAGGCGGGTTGGTGTCAAGAGGTACCCTTAACCATGGAGAAATTTAGAAAAACTTTATATAAATATGCACGTATAGTTTGTTAGGTCATCTATTCTACTTAAATCGACGTTGACACCTTTTCCTTGATAGTATTTGGGGGCATAGATCCGATCTATTTACAGTTACTTGGTTATATCTGACAGCCTAAGAGCTTAGGATCTAAAATATGATTCATGCAGTTATTACTTTCAATGCATGTTCATAACTTCAATGTAGAGCATGTGTTAAAAGTGGATACTACTCTTTTACCAGTTTGATGCGAAAAGTTGATACAGACTTTCTGGGACTATATAATTTATATTTCTTAAAGGTTTATCAATATGTTGGGCTTTGGGGTTCATCAATGATGCGACAGTTGGTGCCAATTAGGATTAAGAATAAGCAACAAAAGAGATGTTTTGGGCTTTAGTGGTGTTGTTAACAGTATTGAGGACAATGGTTTGCCTCATAATTGGGTTTAGGTTGGTTTTTGCTGAATCTACGTTGAAGTAAAGATTAGAATAGGATCTGTAAAGGTGGTCAAGATTAAAGTGACCAAATTAGTCTGATTGCAGAATAAAAGTAACTAAGAGAAGTATTATACTTCACCCTCACATCTTTTAAAGCATGCTAACGAAATCTTAACAACTCATAATTCAATGTTCCATAAAATAAGATTATATGGACAGATTCATATTTAAGAAAACTGTCTCCTTTGCTGAATACTATAGATTCTTTTTGGTCATGAAGATTAGAGACTGATTGATAACTTAAAGAGTCGAATATTCTAACCAAGTGCAATCCATAGTTTGCAACTGTGGAAAGTAAAAGATACCTTGAATCGACAAGACCTAACAAAATATATACAATACAATTCTAACAGTATAAAAACTGAAATTTGCTTTATAGATGACTCAACTGTAACCCTACAATTATCACCCTACGTGTCAATCTTGCCCCATGTGAAATTTTCAACTCCCCCTTTTTCTTGTTATCACAATGTTATTCAGGCTCCTTCTTTTGTGGACAGAGTTGGCTATTGGCAACATAATGGAGGAAGCCAAGGCAAGATGGCTTCGAACAAATGAGATTCACGCAATACTTTGTAACCATAAATATTTCACCATATATGTCAAGCCTGTGAATTTTCCACCAGGTATATCATTCTATACTTAATTATAATTTATGCGTTGTGTCTTGCCATTCATCTCCAGTTAAATTTTTCTTCCACTCATTAAAATGAATGCAGTTTTAAAAAGTTCTATGTACATTATGATTCTGTGCTCATAATTTTTTGTAGATAACTGATTAGTGGTTCTTTTTATAACGTGTCTAATTAAAATCTTTTAGGTGGCACGGTTGTTTTATTTGACCGTAAGATGCTCAGGAACTTTCGGAAAGATGGCCATAACTGGAAGAAGAAAAAAGATGGGAAGACTGTCAAAGAAGCCCATGAACACTTGAAAGTGAGACTTTTTCCAATTTTTACTGTGTTGTAATCAGAATATACTTTTAAATACGCCACTAATATTTCTCATATGCTTGTAATTCTTGATGTCAAATTGATAAAGAATATGGTACTTCTATTGTATAGACTGAACTACATGCACCATTCGGTCTATGATGTAACCAATAATTTTGGTCTTTAAATGAAATGAGTGATGGTGGTAAGAGCTCTTAATGTAACCAAATGTTGTTTTTTGTGTAATAATTTTTTTTCCTGCACTGTAAGTCCAAGTGGGTGGTATACTTTTACTTTTACAATATAGATAATAGGTTGTCCTTTCTTATCACATTACAGATTAATTATTCGACTTGTTCTTCTGTGTAGACATGTGACCACATGTGCACAGTAATTTTATAAAACATTGTATTTTTGTGTTTTGAAGTATCAATAATAAGAATATATAGAAAGAGCCCTTTTTTTGTGTGTGTGTGTGGTGTTTGGGGGGTTGGGGAGCTTGCAACCATGTTTTTTTGGGA
Organism: Aralia elata; assembly: GCA_034770075.1. Lineage (NCBI taxonomy): Eukaryota > Viridiplantae > Streptophyta > Magnoliopsida > Apiales > Araliaceae > Aralia > Aralia elata. The sequence continues at coordinate 7,853,671 of CM068384.1, read as the reverse complement.
TATATGACAACTATATGGAACTACAAAGTAGGTCTGTTGTTACTAAATGAATCTTACTCAAAGGGCACCAAGGGGAGCTGCCCAGGCAGACAGAATGTATTCAAAAGGGCAAGGAGAACATATAGCTTCCTAAGACAACAAGTCAAAGATGGTGACTGTTTAAAGGTCAAGGAAGAAAAAAGTAAGAAGAAGAAACTTTGGATTTTGGTTCATCCTCAATGTGGGTCAATAGAAATCTTATTAGGCTGTTCTTAGGTAACTTATTTGTTATTTTATTAGGTATTAGAGTCCCTAGAAGTGTTTTAGTATTTTAAGTTGGAGTAGCATTTTGGAGTGGTCTAGAGTCTTTTACAAATGCAACTGAGCCCTTAAATGGAGCCAGTGTTGATCTGGACATTGTGTACAACCTTGAGTTTCTTTGTATTGCGGGAAGGGGGCATGGACACATGATTTTTTTGTCCCGTTCAAGAGAATAAATTCTGATAAATGCTAGGTTTCAGTATTTTGGTAGCTATTGATTTTGTAGCATTTGAATACCATCGAGAATTATCAAGTCAATTTCTTATTTGAATGATTAATGGTGTTATTTTAGATTTTCATTTGGAAAATGTATTGGCAGAACTGGAGTTTGTATACATAAATTGTCAAAATAACCATTTGTTTTTCCTGTTTACAGATCGGCAATGAAGAAAGGATTCATGTATACTATGCACATGGCCAAGATAACCCAACTTTTGTTCGAAGATGTTACTGGCTACTTGATAAGTATGTTCCCATGAAAATTCATTTTAATTGATCAGTACCCTTCACCTTAATACGTTAGCATTATTGTGATATCAAAAATGATTTAGTTACTCATTAGCTTGGTAGACAACGAAGTTAGCTTTGTTAGTTCGAACTTTGATTAATATTACTTTGGTGTAGGAGGTTGGAGCACATTGTTCTTGTACACTATCGTGAAACTCAAGAGGTTGGCCTTAATTACCTCATTAAATTTTCTATCTTCCTATATATTTTTGTGTGTGTGTATTTGTATTTGATATACAAATAATTTAATAAGAAATTTTGATTATTTTGTACCGCACTCAGCTTCAAGGGTTAACAGCTACCAATATGCATTCTAGTTCCAATGTTCTTTTTTGTTGTTGTTTTTTAAATCTTAGCTTTGTGGATAATTATATGGTCGAACTTTGTTTGTTTCCCAACAAAAATATGAGAAAAGTATGAGTTTTTCTGTAGGCGTGTGCTACAGAGAAGAGTAAGGATCATTTAACGGATTGGGAGGTTGTTTGCACCCTAGAGAGGAGGGTGTTTAGGGTCGGGGAACTTGCTGTCTAAAGAACTTGTCCTTCGTGCAAAAATGGCTTTGGCAGTTTCCTTGGAGTTTAATTCTCTTTGGCATTGGCCATTGAGTGATGAGAAGCAAGTTGATCTTCATCGGTATGTTTAAGATGCTAATCCTACACTGCGCCAATCACTCAATAAAAGTTGATCTCTCAAGGCTTCGATTCTTTTCTGCCTTACAAGTTGGGTTCGGGTAATCTTATTATGTTTCAGGAGTTACTTTGGTTAGGGGATGGTTCTTTTCATATTTTTATTTCCTAAACTTTTTCATCTATCTTTTCCTCATAAGTTCTTATCAGATGCAGGGATGGTAGTATGAGCTCTTGGAATTTTCATTTCTTTTGGAATCTTAATGATTAGAGAGGCAGCAGATGTTTGATGTACCTTTTCTACCGACCCTGATGGATGTTTTTAATCTTTAGATCCCATGCGAATTTTTCCCTTCTTGTTTTTATTTTTTCGTTTCGTCATCTGAATTCCATTTTGTTCCTTCTTCCAATCTGTATTTAGAAAGGTAAAGTTCCCTCTAAGATGAAGGTGTTTTTATGCATTTTTTCCCTTGAAAGGCTTAATAAGAACGATCTGTGCCAATGCCATAGACAACGGCAAACTCGTCTCTAGAGTCCAGATATTTGCGTCATGAGTCAGCAGAGTTTGGAATCTCTAGTCATCTTTTTTTTTTCTTTTTTTTTTCTTTTTTTTTTTTTGCATTGCTCTATGGCCACGAGGCTGTGGAGTCCGTTTTTAGGTTTATCCAGTGAGGTTTACTCTGTTGAAAGCCTTTTGCAGATCAGTTTTAGGGTTGTGGGCAGAAGAGATATGGTAGGATTTTATGGCGGTTTGCAAAGTTTGCTATTCTTTGATGTTTATGGACTTAGAGAAATGCGAGGATTCTTACTAATACGTATCTCCCTTTTCACTTGCTTTGGGACAAGATCTTATGTTTTGCATCCTTTGGGCATTAGCCTTTTTTTTTTTTTTGGGGGGGGGGGCTTATGAGGTGTAGCTACTTTGGATATTCATAGTTATTGGGGGTTGTACTTTGTTGAGGATTTGTTTTCTTTTCATGGATGATGTTTTGGTGAATTTACTGTTCACCAAATCTGTATCTCTTTTCTTTCTATTAAAGTTTTTCTTTTATCTAAAAAATATGAGCATGAGAATTGTGCTGATTAAACTCCCTTAAAGTTTTCTCTTCATCTAAAGACCGGCTCATTTTTCTGATTTATTCTTTTTTAAGCTTAAAACTTTTGCTTTAGTGTTATGTCCCCGACTATATATATTGCTTTATTTTTTTTGCAAAAAGCTAAAATTTTATTGCTGAAAATTACCCCAAGATCCAAAAGGCATGGATAAAGAAATACACCAGTGCATTCAAAGTCTGAACTAATTGAAATACAAATCTTATTTGACAAACTTACTCCCAAGAACATCAGCCACACCTGATCTAAATAAAATCTCGAAAAATTCCGATCAGTAAAAGATTTCTAAGTGTACCAAGTGGAAAGCTTGTCAAACCGATTTGACGAGTTATGAGAGGGTAAAGGAAAGAAGTTCCACTCATTCATCTTAGTCCTTAGGTTGGAAGGAGAGTGGGAGGTGGGATCGAAGCGAACGTTCTCCAATCTCCACCGCTTGAGAGCTTTTTTTTGAGCTTCAACCACCCTACTTTTTCCCAGGAACAGTTGTTTCATCGGGACAGATTCTCAGATCCTGGCTCTCCAATCATTCTCTACTCGACTCATCTGTCCCTTGTGAGTGGCGTTTTTTTTTTCACTGGTCAACATCTTCAACATTCATAGTGAGGAAAAATTGGAATAGAAAGAAAGCCTTTGAACTTAATTGACTAGTAAAGGCATGTAGACTAGAAGAAGATAGAAGAGTGTTTGAGGTTAGCAGGAAGCCGCTTTCGAAGAAAGATTTCTGATACAGATAAAAAGAAAGAAATCGGAGAACATAGGTCCCTACTGGCTATTATTACTGACACAAGGGCCATCAATTAGTGAATCGAAAGAAGAATCCACTCGATTTGGTACCTAAGGGAATGAAGCTGCTTGCCAATACGCTTTCTCCTTTTTTAGTGAATGGGGGCAGCTTAGAACACGGTCGAAAAGAAGGGCAAGGGCCCGAAGCAAGGCAAAAATCGAGCATCGAAGTTAGCATATAAGAAGTGCTTAAAACTAAGTAAATGGGCGACCACCTTCAACATGAATGACTTTCTGGAAGCAGGCTATGCCGCCACACCTCCCTTGTGAAAGAGGGCTTATATATTACTATTAATATATGGTTACTTAGGTCGACAAGTAAATCTAAAAGTTTTTAATTAACCATTTATGGACTGAATCTAACCTACTTCTGAGAAGACTATTAACTAAAACATATTATAATTTATAATGAAAAGTAGTTGTCATTAAAAATCCATGATGGTCTGCAGCGTCATTTATAGTTATAAATATAAGATGGTCAAGGAGTTAAATCTTACTTAAGAAGGCAACCAATAATTAAAATGATCAGCACCAGTTAGAAATTAGAATATAAGCTTGTAATTAGTCAAAGTGTTCTGAAACCGTGTCCGCTGGATGCTTACGAATATATTAGGGGAATAAATTTTTAAGCTATTATGTGTGTTTCATGCCCTCTCCATTAAATCCAAAAGATAATTAAAAAAATATGAATTACAGTAGAATATTATGTACCACCTCTGACTTGTAAGATTGGTAGTTGAGTCATCCTCTAGGATAGAGTATCTAAATAACCTTTTCTTATGTCATTTTAACTTGCCATAAATTTATCTAAAAAGTCATATCTTCAACTTGCTAAAATCACAACATTACTTGCTCAAAAAAAAAAAAAAGACTGTTAATTTCTGTTCACTTCTACTTTTCCTTCCCTTTATTGAAATATATCATAGCTGAAAATTGAAAAATATATTGCTTTCTTCTTTCTATAAGGAATTATTTTGGCATATATTTTGTTCCATTATGATATTTACGAATACTACCTGACCTGTAGATTTCGGAAAGCCTTTTGTAACTGTTTCCTAATGTAAATATTGAGAGGAATCACAAGTATTGATTTTGCTAGTGCACATGCTTAAAAAATGCATAAAGGTGACATATATACTGTACTGCTGCCAAGAGGCTGCACATTATCTCTTTTTAATATTAAGAAAATGATGAGCCTTGGGGATGAACAGATAGAAGTTTTACATTTTTTAACTGGCTGGCAATCTGAAATAGCCTTTCTATGATTTGAGTGCATAATGAATCCATAAAAACAATAAGAGAAAATAAGTCCAACCTCCTTCTCTGAACACTCGTAGTAGTCCTAGGTGTTTGCATCACCTCCTCAATTCCGCCTCTGACAGAGCTAGGCCAGATTCTGTGGTGCCTTGATGGTTGAAGTGAAATTAGGACACATCACAATTCACAAGTATTAAATGAATGAACTGATAATCGATTGACTTTGATATATTAATCAGTAGGACGATTGGTTACTGATGTATGAGTTTTACTTTATTCATGATACAGTCACAGGGTTCTCCAATCACGCCTGTCAATTCCAACTCTGGTTCAGTCCTATCTGAGCCATCTGCTTCTTTGCTTTTATCAGAAGAATCCGATTCTGGGGTTGATCAGGCACTCTATTCAAGCGTGAAAGCACTTCTAGGTAACATTAATTTTCTTCTTCATTGTCAGTGTGGCATGCTTCATAAAACCTGTATAATGGCTTCTCTGTCTCTCCCTATTTAGTAGAAACTGAACTTGTTATTTTATAGGAAGTAAAGATTATAATAGCTGAATTACTTCTAAGAATATCTAAATCCTTTGAAGAATAAACTGAAGCGATACGATAGACCCAACTCGCTTTGAGAGAATAATATTGGTGGATTCATTAATTTTTAAGAGAACTGCTTTGGCTGACATCTTTCAATGTTCTCATTATGATAACAAGCTGATATTTACTTCAAGAATATATGTGATCCGAAGAGTGCAACAGTTTTTATTTCCTTTTTGAAAATGTGTATGTCTTGATTATCTTCTTTTCTTGGCAACTTCATAGAGCCCAACAATACCATCCAAAATCATGAAATAAGACTTCACGAGATTAACACACTTGAATGGGATGATCTTGTGGTGCCAGATGATCCGAACAAGTTGATTGCGCCTGAGGGAGGTAAGAAGCTTCATATTACGTGCAGTAGAGTCGGGGAGATTCTCAAAATATTGTTGACAATTATATCCATGCATTTATTTATTCAGACAATTTTTTCAGCAGGAAAATTTTCAGGCTTTGAGCAAAGGAATCGATATGAAATGAATGGATATAAAAGTAATGTAAGTACACTAGTACAGCTAACGGATTTAGCTGAAAGAAAATAGATCAGTTTTTTAATCCTTGTTTTTGACTTTCTCTGAATATAAATGTTGTCTCAATGTTTAAATCTTTTTCCTTTTGCCGTTTGTTGTAGATTCAATTTAATTCTGTTTGAAGTAGGATTTAAATCTCTCTAATAAAAGCATTATTTTTTGATAGGTTATATTTGGCCCAATAAGTTCACCTTACATGTGCTCTAGTAGATTTGTGCTCATTCATATTTTATCTGCTTGATGATTCCTGCTAGCCATGTTGAAACATTTTGCACAAAGAAAAATGAAAGAGCCATTGTAGGATAGAATGTGTTGCACCTTTATCGAACCTGATGGATTGTGATTATAGTGAATGTTGATGTGTGAGATTTGGGTTGAAGTATCACCCACATCTGGCATAACATTATTCAGAAATATCACAACAAGTGAAAGTATGAAATGGATAATTGTAATTTCTTTCTCAAACTTCTATGGAAGGAAAAGTAAGGGAGGAAGCGTGACCATTATCTGTCTCTCTGTCGTTCACTTGAAAATGATAAAAACCAAAGGGCAGAATAATGGCCTTAGCTGTTTCAGCTTTAGTTAATTTCTAACTACTAAAGTTATAATTGCTTGTAACTGATTGCTGAATTAATCAGGGAGGTATATTTATCTTAGGTGAAAATAATTGTTGAAATAATTCCTACAAATTATTTTTATGGTGAAATATATAACAGATAATGGAATTTATATCATTATTTAATGGTACTTTTGGAATTATTATAATTCCATGGAGGGTAGAAGAGTCATAACTAATTAAATTTAAATGTGCAGCTTTAAAATAATATAAATAATCTCGTTTGGACCATATTATTGCTTGTCAAAAGGAAAAAAAAAACAAAAAACTGAGAAGCCTGATACGAGAAACTCTTAACTTGAATTATGCTTCCATAATTCGTCTGTCAGTTCTTGGAACAGAATTACAATTGTGACATTCCTCTGCTTTCCCCCACTGAAAAGAAGTTTGTCTGGCCTAATAATAATACTCTTTGTCCCAAGATGCATTTCTTCCCTGATGTTATTATTCTTTCTATATAAATTTGTTTATGTTGTTTCTGGGTGACCTACGCAGCTATACTGCATCTGCACTCCACATTGTTTCATATTTTGGTGCTTACCTTGCATACTGCAGTGTTCTTATGTTATTTGTCTAAGAGCATTACATGTGTATGTGCTATTGGGCTATGATTGTCTAACCATTATAAATAGTAAATTTGGTACTACCCTGAGTCACTATGGTGGTTGCTTCCCAACATATATTTTAAACATAAACTTTTAACTATTGCTTTGTTGTTGATCAGAGGCATTATTTGACAATGGTTCATCTTTTGCAGTGTAATACCTTAGCAGTCCATATATTACCTGCAGAAAATACTTCTTTCGGAAATTTAACCGATCTAGTTGCTGGGAATAATTCCGATCAGATCAATATTTCAGACAGTGTTTTATTTGGGACTGTAGACGGTCAAATAGACTCAACTTCGCAGAGAAATGGCTCCAAACCAGTGAATGTGGGCACGAGTGACCCTTTAGACATTATAAACAAGGATGGTCTGCAAAATCAGGACAGTTTTGGAAGATGGATGAACTATATCATGACCGATTCTCCCAATCCGGTATTGGTAGATGATCGAAATCTGGAATCGTCTATTTCAACTGGTCAAGAATCATCTAGGTTTATGGATGATCATAAATCATCTCTCCCCGGGCAAATATTCAGTATAACTGATGTCTCGCCTGCATCTGCTAATTCAACTGAAGAAACAAAGGTTCTATTTTTTTTTGCCACTAAATATGTTCCACAATAAACGAAGAAGTTGCTTCTTTATTTTCTTAGACAAAAGGGAAAAAAGAATACAAAATGCTACTTAATTTAATACCGCCATTCAGCTGGTTCAGAGGCTATACTAATTTTTGATAGGCAATTGACTATAAATAGGAAATTTGAAGTGGAGAAATACAGTATAAATGAGTTGAGAAGGAAATTTTAGGATTATTATCCAATTTAATTTGGTTTGAGATAAGATTGTTGAAGTGGCCATATTCATTCTGCTTCTGTGCCCTTACCTCTTTAGCAGCAAAAGTTACAACCTCAGAATAGAATACATATTTTCAATATGATGCATATATGCCTACATTTTACTCTTTCTGAATCCTGACCCACCTCCGTCTTTAATTACTAGGGACTTTAATACATGTTAGGCAATTACAATCCTAAAGAAGTTTGGAAGGTTCCAAGTTTCACCGGCACTAAACAATAGAACAATAGAGTTGAAGAGCTATTTTTTATGAGTGTAAGCATTTCCTATACAATAATTATTCAGGACTCCATTCACTATGTTATGATTCCGTTAACTGGCATTTCCTCTCAAGCTTCTGTTAGAGCAGCATTTGAAACATACTTAGACTTTAAGGAATATGAGTGGTAGCCGTAGATAGTGAGCTTGCACTCTACCTTTACCTCCACCTCCACCTCCTTGATGATTGCAAACAAGTCGGCCTTGCCGAACCGAACTTCTATTCAATGGAAAAAACATAAAGTAGTTGACCCTTTGAGCCAGGGCCAAGAACTAAGCTGAAGACCCGCCATTCGCCCCACCCCCTTCTCTCCAATTTAGTGTTAAAGGTGCAAGTAAAACTCTTACAAAACGTTCAACGGTCATAACAAAAAATCTGGCTTTTGGGGTCAAATTTCCACTCCTGTCAACTATGATGAATCCCTGCGTATTATAATTATTCTTATACTCTCTAATTTTATCCTTTTGACAAATTACTCTCTCTATTGGCTGTATATTGGTAAAACCTAGAAAGAAACCAAAGAAAAGATTGAAAATGTGTTTCTTCTTTCTTTCCTTTCTTTTCTTTTTTAATCCTTTTGTACTTTTAACATTACAATATTCTTTTGCATATAATTATCCTATATGTGGGTGTGTTTTTAATTTAATTATTTTCATTCTTGTCTGTTCTTTTGTTTTAAATTGTTTATTTATTTATTTTTGTTTTATCTTTTTAGTTTTCTTCTCGCATTTCTACTTGTATGCTTACGTACGGGATTCGTGTTTAGCCTACCCCAACTAATTTGGGATAAAAGGCATTGTTTAGTTGAGTTATTAAAATTCATTTTTTCAATGCTTTAATATGTAAAGAAATATTTCATATTTATTTTTTATTTTCTTAATAAAAAATTAGCTATTAGCGTATGATGCCCCCACAGGAACAAGTTCCTGCTCCGTGACTGAGCATAATTGCATGTGTTTATTATGTATTGTTAACCATTCTCACAGTATTCTAGAAATGCAGTTAAGGATTGTTAATTTCTCAAAGAACTTGTTTGAATGTTGGAGCACTTGCTTCTTGTTCAGCCTACTTATTCATTTCCAGTTAAGCAGTACTTTATGGTTACTTTTCTATATTTCTCTCTAAAAACTGGTAATTATATTGTCTTTTTCCTCTCTGATATTCCTATTATATGGTTCTGCAAATGTTAAGTAGGTCCTGAAATTTTTTATGCAACTTTTTCAGCATAAATGATTAAATTCAATCCTGAACATGGACTGGATTTATTGATTAGTGAACAGTTAAAGTATTATGAATTGTTGCAGATCCTAGTTGTCGGATATTTTCATGAAGCTCATCCACCCCTTGCAAAGTCCAATTTATTTTGTGTTTGTGGAGATGAATGTGTTCCTGCAGAACTTGTTCAATCTGGAGTTTACCGTTGTTTTGTTTCACCACATAAACCTGGATTAGTTGATCTTTATTTGAGCTTTGATGGCCAGAAGCCTATCAGCCAAATTGTTACCTTTGAGTATCACTGTCTTACCGAAAAGTTGATGAATTTGTCAGAAGACAAATTAAAATTGGAAGAATTTAGATATCAGATGAGGCTTGCTCATTTACTCTTCTCTACATCAAAGAGGTTTAGTATATTGTCTAGCAAGATATCACAAAATGCCTTGAAAGAAGTCAAAGTATTTTTGCGCAAAACTTCTCAGATTACTGAAAGTTGGGAATCTTTGATCAAATCTTTTGAAGACAACAAACTATCTTTTCCACGTGCAAAAGACAACTTGTTTGAGCTCACATTGCAGAACAGACTACAGGAATGGCTGTTGGAAAGAGTAGTTGATGGTTATAAAATCTCTGATCGTGATGATCAAGGCCAAGGAGTTATCCATTTTTGTGCTATTCTAGGGTATACATGGACTGTCTATCCATTTTCATTGTCTGGGATGTCGTTGGATTATCGGGATAAATTTGGATGGACTGCTCTTCATTGGGCTGCATATTATGGAAGGTACATAGTTTTAATGTCCTCAGATATACTGCTTCTCAAATTCTTATATTGAGTTTGACTCCTCAATGTAGTGATCTTGACCTTGTACCTTGTACTAATACTCCCTCCGTTCCAAATTATAAGATCATTATTGACTTTTTAAATGTCAATTTCGAATATTTTCAAACTCAAAATTGGCATGAATTCATTTAATTTAAGTCAATACAATTATGAATATCATAAACTATCTAAAAAGTACTACTAGTTATAAGATTTATTGTTTTCAAAATTTAAATGAATTATGTCAATTTTAGATTTGAAAATCTACTTTTAGAAAGTCAATATAGATCTTATAATTCGGAATGGAGGGAGTACATTACTGTGTCTCTGTTCTATATTATTGTGTTCATAATTTTTTTATTGATGTCGAAGTCTTAAGTATACAACTCCGAAATAATATCTGAAGTACAAAGACATCTCAAAGCTGGAAAGTGATGTATATTGTGAGCAGTGTTGGGGTGTATATATTTCTGTGTGTATGTGAAAAAGGGAGGTACCCTAGTGGGTATGTAATGGGGTTATAGGGTTAATAGGAATATTGCTACAGATTAGAAAAAAACACTTGCAAAATGACTTAGTAAAATGTGATTTGTAGATGATCTATTCACCATACATAGGTGAGTCCAATTATTATAACCAACCACAACTGTACATATTGTTTTGTAAGCAACTTTTTGTAGAGGTTCTTTTGTAAATCTAGCATTAGTGGGTTTCTAATTTTTTATTTTTTTATAAAAAAAAATTTTAAAAATTAAAAGATCCAACCTGTACCGATGTAAAGAGAGAAAAATACGAGAGCATGTAAATTTTCATATGAACTGACTCCAATTGATTTATTGCTTATTATTATGAATCTCAATTTCCAGGGAGGACATGGTTGCAACTCTTCTATCTGCAGGAGCAAAGCCAACTTTGGTCACAGATCCCACTTCGGAATACCCTGGTGGATGCACTGCAGCTGATCTTGCATCTAAGAATGGGTATGATGGTTTGGCAGCTTATCTTGCAGAGAAGGGATTAGTGGCACACTTTAGGGATATGACTATAGCTGGAAACGTCAGTGGTTCACTACAGATTGCCACAAGTGATTCTGCTTACCCCGGGACATTTACTGAGGAGGAGATGTACTTAAAGGATACCTTGGCAGCTTATAGAACGGCTGCTGATGCAGCAGCACGTATACAGTCTGCATTCAGGGAGCATTCTCTTAAGTTGCGAACAGATGCCATTCTGTGCTCCAATCCAGAGGATGATGCACGCAATATAATTGCAGCAATGAAGATCCAGCATGCTTTCCGCAACCATGAGAGACGGAAACAGATACTAGCTGCTGCCCGAATCCAGCATAGGTTCCGTACTTGGAAGATAAGAAAAGATTTCCTCAATTTGCGTCGTCAAGCCGTCAGAATCCAAGTAAGCTGCTGAATCTTTTGCCAGTTTGACTAGTTAATTGAAATCCTCTTGGACATATAACTTGTGGAAGAGCTCCCACTCAGAACTCAAATTGCTTCTGTGAGTTTAAAGGATACTTATATGTCCCTCTATCCTCCATTTAGCATCTGCAAAGCTATTAAAGTCAACTTCGGTCTCATTGCTGTTAAGTTAATAACCGCAGTTCCTAGCTTTAGTTATTTGATTCCGCGAAGATAAATTTTGGCAGTTTAGCTGAAATATACTCATCTTGCTTGGTGTATTATTGAAAGTTTTATGCATATTATTGATATTCCCCATTTTTTCAGTACTTCAAACAGTAAGTGGAAAATAGATTGTTATAATAACATGCCAGTGATACTTTTATATTGCTTTTATAGATTTAGTAATAACTGTTAACATTTGTTCAGAAATAACTGTTAATATTATTTACTTTTGATGCAGGCTATTTTCCGGGGTTTCCAAGTCCGGAGGCAGTACCGGAAGATTATATTTGCAGTGGGAGTGCTTGAAAAGGCAATTCTACGTTGGCGTTTGAAGAGAAAAGGTTTTCGTGGTCTTAAGGTTTGTCCAGGTGAAGATGCCACATATCAGGATCAAAAAGATGATGTGGAGGAGGACTTCTTCCGAGCCAGCAGGAAACAGGCTGAAGAGCGCGTTGAGAGATCTGTTGTACGGGTTCAAGCCATGTTTCGTTCAAAGCGAGCACAAGAAGATTATCACCGGATGAAATTAGCACATAATAGAGCCACTGTAAGCAATTGTTATTAAACTAGTGGACGAATATCGTAGTTGAATTATTAAACCAACTTGACCTTGTTATGTGCAGCTGGAATATGAAGGGCTTCTCAATCCTGACACTGACATGGGATAAACTACCTTCTAGGCATTGGTTAGTTGGAGACCTTAAGGTACAACGGCAGCGAGTTAAACAACTTTACATAACACGTTTGTGTTCTTGACAGTAACATGTACATCTTGTAAATGTGTGGAATACAGTAGGTAGTTTTGGCTCCTACGAAAATACGAGGGCTTCTTGATTTTAATCCAGACCCTTGTATTCTTGCTCTAGAAATCATCTGGTTTATGTATCTTCTCTTTGACAAGTAGTGTTCAGTTTGTTGGTATTGATCGATTTGGGTGACTTGGTATGATAAATGTATTTTGGAAAAGTTCTTCCTTTTATTCTGTATTTATTGGTATTATTACTTGCACGATTTTTCTGCCATACGCTAAGATGATGGAACAAACTTTTACAACCAGACACCACATAAGAAAGGGAAATTACACCACCTCCAGTTCGAAGTTGATTTGGTGAAATGAATACCCTACCCTTAAAAAAATATCACATCTTCCTGTAAATGCTCAAGGAGAAAAAAGTATGGTGCAATAGTGCCTGCACATCACCTCTGTACTTTCATGTCAAATACATAGAGATGAAGCAGAAATTACTCACAAACCCAGTTAGGCCCAAGTATGTAATAATGCATGCAAGTGCATCCAGCATGGGAGTGTCAATAATGTTTCCATGTATGCATGAGATTTGGGACATTTTTTTTTAATTTTTTTTTTTTTGCTAAATTTTGATTTGGGACATTTGCTAGTGACTCGACTCGTTGGATAAGTGAGCATCTAGGAAAAAAAATGACTAATACGGCAAACCTTCCACACCAGACAGTATTGGTGAGGGTATGATTCCTCTGTTCCCCAAGAGCAGGAAACAAAATATTCTCTTGATTTTACACAACAAAAAAAGAAAAGAAGAAAAAAAAGGTCTTGTTTATAAATATTAAGAATGTATTTTTTGTTTCATTTTTATTCTTAAAAGTAATAGGCTGTTAATTTAATAGCGTTGACATGATAATGAAATTGTGATGGCAAAATTTGAGAATATTATGTCATTTTATACTATTATCAATAAAATAATATTCTGTTTGTGGAACAACAAAAAATTGCATTTTTTTTTTGGGAATAGAGGGGTACTCCAATGTTTTGAAAATTATAAGTTTATTGTCGCTCAAGATAATACTTGTTCCGTTCCATAAGTAGAGTCTATTTACCTTATTTTTAGGCTGTTAATACCGTCAAAGCAAATACTTTATATATTTAACAACATTTTTATACTTATTTTAGTTACGTTTTGAACTTTTAATCATGTTTATTGCTCTAACAATATAATTATTGGTCTAATATTATCAGGAGTTTTCTTTTAATTGTTGAAAAAGTTCCATTTTTTATGATGATACAAAGTTAAGTTTACTACCACAGTTTGAATTATCATGCTATTAGTAATAAATTATAAATATTTAGACTATATAAATTTTTACAAATGAAAGTGATTCTTTTTATGTTAACTGATGGAGCATTAGAGTACCATGACCAAATAGCGAAAAGGTACATTATGCCTAGCTGTATTGGGCTTGCGTCGGGGTTAAGCCTAAAACAAGAAGCCCAAATAAGCAACACTTTTTTGCGGTCAACCGGGCCTTGGTAACAAGGGTAAATTTGTCAAAAGGAACGATCTCTAGGGTTTGTTAATCGAGAAATCGCATTAAAAGTCCAATTGTTCTTCTCCTGTACATTTTTCCTCCCCGTGTGGTTCACAGCGCCAAGCAGCAACTAGGTATTCTCTCTCTAAACTCGAACGGATAATCTAACAAACCTACTTTTTGTTTACTAAATTTGAAATTGTTGGAGTAGCTATTTGTATATAAATTTGAAATTGTTTGATTAGCCATTTGTGTATATATATGCATGTATTTTATATTGCTTAATTTGTGATACAGAGAAAGAGATGGCGAAGTCGAAGAATCACACTGCACACAATCAGTCACGCAAAGCTCACCGAAACGGAATCAAGAAGCCCAGGAAGCACCGCCACACTTCCACCAGAGGGGTAACTTTTTTATTGTTCATTTCTATGGTTGGATTATATTTCCATATATTTTATTGGTTGATTTATAGGTTTTAAATTTGTTGGCATTATAGATGGATCCAAAGTTCTTGAGGAACCAGAGGTACGCAAGGAAGCATAACAACAAGACCGGTGAATCGGCCACTGAGGAAGAGTAAACTCAAATGTCATTTAGGGTTTTAACAAGTTAGGTCCATGGGATTTAAAGATAGGTTTTTCTTTGGTATCCAACTATGAAGCTTTGTGGATTACATTTATTTTCTGTATGGATTTGAACCCTTTATGAGTTTGTGTGGGATTATGTTGCTTTATGTTGAGGATAGTTCTTCCTTATTAGAAATGGTATTGAATTTATGATATCCGTGTTGCATGGTCTTCTATTGTTTTGTTTCAATAATTTGGTAGGTTATTTAGTTGTTACTTGTACTATATTGGTCCATTCATTATACAACACTGTATGGGATTGTTAGCTCAATCAATATAGCAAAAGCTTGTGAAGGTTGTAAAAAAGCATTTTGGAGTTTGTAAAATGTATTGACGTTGCTGAAGTAGTCAATATCTAGTGATCCGTCCATAGTTTGAGGTTCTAATCACTTACCACAGTATGAAGTTCTGGAGTGTTGGAGGATAGAGTATGAGCTTAGAAAACTCTGCACTGCCTCTTTCTTTTAACTTGAATGGGTTTCAGTGGCAAGTTTATACCCATTTAGTCGGATAGTAGAGATTGCCATGTTTTATTTCACGCCGGGTTGTATTTCTAGTGTCCTTTTGGAGCTACTCCCAGCGGTTGGCAATTGGTTAATCAAGTGGTCTGTCATTACAGGTTGGTGGCTTTTGTGAGAGAGGTATCCTTACGAAGGAGTACAGGACTAAGAGAAGTTGCACAAATTGTTAATCGTAATCTTTACTTTACTGTATTTATAGGCTATAGTGTTGCTGATATAATGTGTTCATAGAATTTGAATTTTCTTGGGTTCTAAAAAAATTACTGCATTCATAGTGTTGTCAACAGAAGCTTCTCCTGTTTAGTTTAAAGTTTTAGTGTTTTGCATTAGACTCTTCTTGACAACAAAAGTCCACCTCTTACCCAAATTGGCGCTGCTACTATAGTGGTATACATGCTGATAGGTCCTCTTTGAGCTCATGGGGAAGCATGCATATGCTCTGGTTCATTTTTCAGTTTTGTGTTTGAATTCATTTACTAATCAATAAAGAAGTTTTGATGCTACTACTGTTGTACACACTCTGAGAAATGCTCTTTGAGTTCATGGGGAAACATGCATATGCTCGTGTTCATTTCAATTTTGTGTTTGAAGTCATTCACAAATCATTAAATAAGTTTTAATGTCATTGTATATTGTCGCATCCAATTTTGTGTTTGAATTCATTTACAAATCATTAAATAAGTTTTAACGTCATTGTGTATTGTCACATCTGGATGAGACTGGATGCACCTTATATATTTTCTGTTTATCCGTATTTATTTAAGTATTCTACTATTGTCATGTCAGGATGAGGCTAGATGAACTTGTATCTCTCGTCTTTGATTTCAAGAGATCCTTGGTTTGGTTTTATAAGGTTTTTTTTATTTTAAACCATACTTGTGCCAATAAAGGCTTTATTATTTTATTATAGCACTTGTAAGAATGCATCAAAATGATAACCTTTATGCTTCAGGTTTTGAAAGAGGTAGATATATGCTTTTGCTTGTAGCTTTTCTCACACCCCCTTACACGTCATAATCTCAATTTCTAAACTACAAGTAGGATATTTTCAATCTGGGAATAACAATATGGCAGTCACATCCGAAGGTCTGCAACATTCGGCTTGCAGTTTGGGACTGATGTAGTGATACACTGATAGCACTCTTCCTGTGGTCCTCTAGGATTTCTGATTTGTAATTAGAAATTCCTCCACTTTTGGTGGGTATGTAATCAGAAAATTATCTTCCTCTGCGTCTGTGAAGGACTTCTAGAAGACTTTTAAGACTCCTTTCGAAGTGAATACAAAATATTTTTAATTCAAAAATTGATTTGATTTATTTAATTTTGAAAGCCAATATTATTAGTATTATAATAGTTTATAATTTTCATAATTTTATGATCTAAGATTAATAATTATTATCTTTGTATATTTGTAATAATATTACAATTTGCATTTGGCTTGGCCATAGAGGCGTAGCTGGCCCCTTTAGGAAGGAAGAAAAAGAGAAGTGGAAGTCTTTTGTGCGATAATTGCATCTTTAGTACCGTACCCATATGGAGCCACCGTCGCAATATAGTATGACCAAGTATGATACCCATATGGAACTACCGTCGCAATATAGTGTGACGTGCTTATCCGCTTCTGCTTTTAATCGCTATATCATGTAAAGAAGTGTTATACAAAAAGAATATTAGTTACACGATATAAAATGTTAAGTGTACAGAAATTCTATCTCTTTGTGAAGGTACATGACTCGCACTTTACATGAGTAGAACTTTGTTAAACTTAATTTTACTTGGTAAATAAAATAACACTCGTACAACTTTGGAGGTAAGAGAGTCAGTTGGTGAATGATAAACAAAATAAAATAAGTAAAATAGTCGCAAATTTTAATTGATTTCAATTTGCATGATAACATTAAAGTTGTATATTTTGTGTTAAGTGTATTACTAAAAATAATAAATTGTTTTTTTTAATGTAATAATAAATTGTTGTTAGTTTAGCAATAACAACATGATGAAATTTGATAACAAGTCTAAGAAAGTTGGGCAAATTTATATTGTCATTATATAAAAAAAAAAAATTGTGTGCCAAAGATCTAGCAGAAAATAACAAATAAAAAACTTTTTACATAAAGTTTTTTAGTGCCTTGCGCTCATTTGTGTGACAAGATGGCGAGGAGACCGCGTGGAAGTTAGTGGTATATAATATTGAGTAATCTTATGAGTTTTAGTTATTGTGTTTCAAGATAAATGATATTTTTACAAAATTTTTAATTACAAAAATTAGTCAATTATTATAATAATGTCATAGACAATTAATTTAAGATTCTTAATATTATTTAAATTAAGTATTTGATTTGATTAGTCTAACAATTTGTGAATTGTAAAAAAGTCAAAAGTAAAAATAACATGAAAATTTTAAGTTTGTTGTCTTTTTATACTGTTTGTGAGTTTTTATGGGATTGAACAAAAATAAATGAATGAAAAATTTATCTTTTTTTAACTTAAGATTTTCATTTAAAAGTAATATATATATATACACACACACCCCCTTAGTAATTCATAAATGTCGTTTACTTACAAACAAACTTTTTAAATATAATGTTAAAGTGATAACGTATATTTAAAAGGTACCGTTTATATTTTATAAATTCGCAAACATTTATTTCCATTTTGTTTTATATCCAAAACTCAGTGTAAAAGGTAAAAGGCTTTGCAGGCATTCATTATAATTCCTGTTTCCTCAAAGGTTCAGAGGTCGGGCACATACACTTTCACGGAAGAGAGAGGGAGAGAGACGAGGTACAGTGCGAGAGGAAGGGAGAGGGAGAGGAAGAGAGAGCAGAACGGACTGTTACGTTAATGACGGTTAGGGTTTTCCATTGATCTTCCGAACCTCAGCTTTTAATTTTCCCTTTTTTTTAATCCTTTGCCCTTAAAACCCTAATTTTAAACACCCCTAAACGATCTCTACAATTCAACCTGTGCAAGTTCCAGTTTTAGTAAGAACTGCAATTCACAGGAGGGGAGGGGCTGTGATGGGCGCACAAGAGAAGTCACCAGCTTCAAATAATTCGATGCAGGTCGGTAGTTTCACTGTTGCATAAAGTTGTAGTTTCACATGATTACTTTTTCTTAAATACTGACCTTGACCAATCATAATTTTGTTTCTTAACCTAGTTTCGATGTAATAAGTATCAATAGTTAGTGGATGATTGACAATCTTGATTCAATCATAGGATTAATGTTAATTTATTGGTTTTAGGATTTTTAAGGTTTGTGGATAGTCATGTCTAGTTATCTATAGGTGTTTGCACATCTGAAGTAGCTGTTCAGTTTGATTAACTACTAGTTGGAGCTGTTTTTTAGCTCATATTGTTCATATGCATGCTTGAAAAAGAAACATTCCTCCTTTAATGAGAGCTGTTATAGTTTTGTCAATGTGAGTCCACTTGGATACTGAAAAATTGCGAAGTGGGTATATTTTTTTCCTGTCCATTTATGATTGACAGTGGGTAAAGGGACGGTGACCTGACAATGTTTAGGACAATGTGTTAATTACACGCACCAATGTGCAAGTGAAAGGAAAAAGTCATAAACTTTTTCTCAGGTTGTGACTTATTGCTCGAGTTTGTGGTGTAAGCAAGTTGAGTTGACACTTATTTACTACCCTTTTGTAGTTAGGTATGTGTAGTTTAGACTTGTTTAGGTTGCACTAGTAATAGTTAAGAGTTGTTTGTATAACATATAGACCAAGGATTCACAAGGTTATCAATATTCTGGTGTGTTTAAGTTGGTTAGTCCTTTGTTTTCTGCGTCTGTTGAAGTGGTTCTCGCCAACATAAACTGATCACTAATGGTCTCTCTCTACGACGTTTATGTGAAATTTGTGAAGTTACATAAATTATCTTGGAGACTAATTGGAAATTTGGACCAACTTTTTTTTCTTGCAAAACCTTTCTTAGAAAGGAAATTTCTCACTCTTAATGTGTTTTTGCTACCATTAGAATTTGGGTGGTGTTGTGCTTGAGTTATAAATTTAATCAGGGCTCATTTAGTGTGTAATTTTTTAATCTTAAACTTTTTATCTAACGTGTTTCACCAATTGTGGCACTTTAATTGTTATTGTAAAGATTTATGCCATTCAATATCAAACCAACTACCATGCCAGGGCCTGAAAATCTATACCGGTCAACCTGTTGAAAATATCCCTATGTTCAACTAGAGTTGTAGCCACCAATAGGCCTCAATGATATCTATCTCCACAACACAGTTGATTATAGGATCTCAAGTGGGACCTTACTTGGGTTATGGGACTTGCTTATTTGGTCTCTAAATATATCTAAGAAGCAAGGATTCGGGTGCGGGGATACGGGTGTGTAGTGCGGGGATACGGGGATTTGTCAGAAAATATAGGGATTCAGGTGTGGGGGGATACAACATATTTAATTTAATTAATAATTATATATATATATAATATTACATTAATATTCTACTAGTTGCTGAAAGCCTTGTATTATATATTTATATTTTAAATTTGTATAGAACTAAAGTATAGGGAGTGATGTGCAAAGACATAAAAGTATGGGACTATAATCTAATTGTATAAGGCGTAAAGGATGTAATTGTAACTTTTGTTAATTAATAAAATAAGGGCCCATACATCAAATACATATCACGAGACGTACAGAGGAAAAAGAGAAAAAACAGAAGAAAGAGACGGGAAAGCGAAGCGAGAGAAGAAGAGTCGAGAAAGAAGAAGACTCGCGAAGAGAGAGAAAGCAACGACGACTCCTTCGTAAGAATCTTCAATCTTTCTTCTTACTGCTTTCTTCTCTGATCTTTTTCTCTCTTTTCTTCCCCTTTTCTCGATTTGTAACCCTAATGTGCAGGGAGGGATACGTTGATTGCTGCACGGGGTGCATATTCCAGTGCACCCTTAGCGAACTCGCACCCCCTGCACACCCAGCACGAGCCACACCCTTTCTTCTTAGGAATATATTTTTGTAAATTGATTTGAAAAATCCAACACATTCATGAGTTTGGGGAAGATTTTTATAGTTATCTAAAGATTCCAGTCTCTTTCGGCATTCTTGGTCCCTGTGGCCATTTTTTTTATCTAATGCAAAAAGAATGTTTATGCTAATCTTTTGAAATAAATTTCCTATAAAATTAGTTTATTAAGTTTATCATGTCTTTTGTGTTAGACGATTCATATTATTTGTGCTTTCCTTTCTAATCACTTTTTTTGGTTAAATTTCACATAACCACCTGGGATTTATACATTTTCTCTCATGACCACCTAAGTTTTAAAAGTCGACACTTAAACACTTATAGTATTGAGGCTAAGTGAAAGATTGTTTTATGTAGAAATTTAAGTTGTTGATAGGAGTTTTACTAGAAGTGGATTGAGTTTTTCTTCTGTTGCTGAGAGCATTGGGTGTTATTACTGTTGCGTGGGATATTTGGGTAGCTTCTGTAATGTTCGGATTTTAATAGTGTCTTACTTTTTATTTGTTTAGTTAGACATTCGTGGTCCCCGTGAGTTGTGGTTCACTTTGGTGTATGTCATTCGTCTTCCGCAGAGAAGTTTGGAGGCTCTAGATTCACTACTAACATTAGAGGTTTTGATATGTTTATTATGGGTTTATAATGACTTACTATCATACAAATTGGGATGTGATGAAAGATGATCTCATTAGAGTTTTTCAGGAGTTCTTTACAACAAGTATTATTGGGAAAAATATTAATTTTACCTTCATTACCTTAGTGCCTAAGAAGGATCAATCTGTTAAGGTGACGGATTTAAGAC
The DNA here is from genome assembly GCA_034770075.1 of Aralia elata. Taxonomy (NCBI): domain Eukaryota; kingdom Viridiplantae; phylum Streptophyta; class Magnoliopsida; order Apiales; family Araliaceae; genus Aralia; species Aralia elata. Next base: position 7,832,718 of record CM068384.1, on the reverse strand, counting down.
CCATTAGTCTTGTGACTAATGTGTATAAAATTCTTACTAAAGTTCTCTCTAAGATGTTGGGTAATGTTGTTGGGGGTACAATTTCGAGTTCTTAGAGTACTTTTGTGGGTGGCATATAGGTTATTGATGCAGCTTTAGTAGCTAATGAAGTTGTGGAGGATGTACATAGGAGAAGGAGAAAAGGTCTCGTGCTTAAACTGGATTTTGAAAAAGCTTATGATAGGGTTAGTTGGGGCTTCTTGGATAAGGTGTTGGAGAGGAAAGGTTTCGGAGTTAGGTGACGCTCTTGGATGAAAGGGTGTTTTGTCTCTTCTCAATTTTCTATGATTGTGAATGGGTAGCTCAAGTCTTGGTTTAAGTCTTCCTGAGTTTTGAGGCAGAGAGACCCTTTATCACATCTCTTGTTTACTTTAGTTAGGTGAGGGTTTCTCACCTCCAATTTGTTGATGATACTATTCTTTTTCTTTCAGAAGGGCTCCAAGGTTTTAAAAACGTGTTAACTATTTTTCAAGTTTTTGAGGCTATTTCTGGTATGAGGGTTAATTTGTCTAAATGTAGTGTAGCTGGGATCAACATAGATATGAGAGAGATTTTAGTGTATTCGTCGCTGGTTGGTTGTAGAATTGAGAAATTTCCGCCTACTTACCTTGGGGTCCCGCTTAGTGGGAATTCTAGGTCAGTCTTGTTTTGGGATCTGGTAGTTGAAAGAGTGAGTCAACGTTTAGATAGGTGTAAAGGTGTGTATTTTTCCTTGGGAGGTAGGATTACTTTGATTTATGCTTGCTTGTCTAGTATACCCTTATGTTATCTTTCTCTTTTTAGGATCCCAGTTAGTGTAGCTAACACACTAGAAAAGTTAATGAGAGATTTTTTTTTGTCGGGAGCTGGTGCCGAGAGGAAGGATCATTTGGTTGGGTGGAAAACAGTGTCTTTCTAGGCAGGAGGGTGGTTTGGGACTAGGTAATTTGGTTCTCAAGAATGTTGCTCTGGTTGGTAAATGGTTGTTGAGATTTCCTTTGGAATCTCATTCCTTTTGGCATAAGGTTATTACGAGAAAATTCGGCATGCATTTGAATGGGTGGGATGCTAGACTCGGGATTTATGTTACTCATGCAAGTCCTTGGAAATTCATCTCCCAAAGTTATACTTCTTTTATTTGACATTTGAGATATGGAGTTGGGGGTGGTCATCGAATACGATTCTGGGAGGATTATTGGTTGGGAGATAACTATTTTTCTCTTATTTTTAGTCGTGTTTATCGTATTTCTTCACTTCATGATGCTCCCATTTTGAACTTCATAAAGCGTGATGGGAACTCTTTCTTGGAATTTTCATTTCTTCAGGAATCTAACGGATTTGGAATTTAATGAGATGGAATCTTTGCTAATATTGCTTGATTCAGTTCATTTATGTAATTCCTCTGATAAGGATATCTGGACTTTAGATTCAATTGGTTCCTTTTCTTGTAAGAGTTACTCCTCTTTTTTAATTCGGTCTGTTGTTTCTCATCCGCTTCCATTGGCTTCGTACATTTGGAAAGCCACGGTCCCTTCCAAAGTCAAGGCTTTTGTGTGGTTTGTGGTTTTATAAAGATTAAATACTATTGATCTTTATAAAGGTCGTAGGTCTTACAAAGTTTTATCTCCGGACATTTATTTTATGTGCAGGTAGAGTAACGAGATACGTGCTCATTTATTTCTGTATTATCCTGTTGTTTGGGGATTGTGGAGCTCTTCTCTTTGGAGTGCTAGGAGAGGAGTGGGTGTGTCTTGCTACGGTGAAAGATATGTTATTAATTTGTTTTAGAGGATTTGGAAATAAGAGGGATGCCAAAATTTTATGGAAGTGTGCCTTCTTTTCTATCTTGTGGGGAATTTGGAATGAGCATAATGCTAGGTTGTTTAGAGATAGTTACTTATCCCTTAAAGTAATTGAATGATAGGGTTATTTTTCTTGCGTCTCTTTGGGCTTTTGCTATGGAGGCTTTTAGAGGCATCTATGTTACTGATTTATGTAGAGATTGGAGGGCTGCACTTTTTAAAGTGTTTTCTTGTTTTTGATCTTTTAATTTGTTGAGAGTGGACTTCTTGTCCCCAATTTATTGTATCATTTTTTCTCTATTAATAAAATTTCTTCTTTTATTAAAAAAAAACATTTATTTATTATGGAATATGGTATGAGGGACCTTACTTTCTGATTCGCAATTTACTTGGTCATGATCTGAGGGGTATATTTGCATTGACATGTTTCTCTTTGTTAATAAATGGGAAGATGAATGTAATAATCTTGTTCAGGAGGTGCTTCGTGGGATGGCCTATTGGCCTTCGATCATTTCCCATGGCCCTTGAGTTGAATTCAGTCAGGTGTGGGTCTACTTCATTTCACTTTTAGAATTTATCACTATCTTTTCCAAATTTTGAAGGGCCGATTAAGTTCCACTTGACAGATGGCGGTATTTGTCTTCCTGAAGAAGTTGAGGGCAATCAAAGTTAGGGTGACGATGTGGAATAAAGAGGTATTTGGGTTCATAAGAGTAAGGAAAGTTGCATGATAAGTTAGAAGAGGATAGTCCTTTATCAAGAGATTTGGTTAATAGGAGGCCATCTCCTAAAGGAGTTCGTGGAATTAATTATGATGCGGATAAGAGCACGAGAATTAAATATATTGATTTAAATTATTGCTATCCTATAATCTTATTCTTCTTCCTCCTTTGTTGGACCCTTCAACCTTGTAACCTTGTAACCTTGTCCTGAATCAGTGTTGGTGGAGCTGGTTGTGCTTATTTATGTTTTAATGTTCCGTTTAGATTTATCACAGTAACAAGGAGAGAGTAATTTGCAGGAATATTTTCTTTAATTTAACACGTGCTTTAAATTTAAAGTGTATATAGAATATGTCTTATGTATTAATATTTTTGGAGGTTTTCAATTTTAAAATTTGAGAACTCACATAGATTTGCGAAGAGGTTACTGCTTTTGGTTGCATCATGAATGATGTGTGTATATATTAACTGAGATTAAGAAAAGTTTAAGTTGTCTAGTTATGTTTTCCCAGCATATAATTTAGGTACATGCCTATATGAGTCACCCTAAGTATCATGATGCATAATGTTCCCTGTGGACCATCCAATATATATATATATATTATATTTTGGTAGGGAAAATAAATCAATATTGGTCAGGATATTATTTTTTTTTTGCTAAATATTGGCCAGGATACTAGATTGTAGCTGGAAATTTCTAGAAAGCATTTATTTTTCTTTCTTGTTACCTATTTTGTTTTATATTTCTGTGCATAAGTGTAAGTATGGCCCTTCATAATGCAAAAGGCTGACCTTTTACTTGTTTAAAATTCAGCGTGTTAAGGTATATCGCCTGAATGATGATGGGAAATGGGATGACCAAGGAACTGGGCATGTAACTGTTGATTATTTGGAGGTCTGTCCATTCCTGTGCTTGGTTTTATTTTTGTCTTAGATTGTTAGATTTATAATTCTAAATTATCTCTCTCTCTATAATATATATATATATATATATATGTTTGTGTCTATATGTATATATGATTAGTTAAGAGTTCACTGGAATTTTGATTCATAAACCTTATAACACAGAGATCAGAAGAATTGGGTTTGTTTGTTGTTGATGAAGAGGACAATGAAACGTTACTCTTGCACCGTATTAGCTCAGATGACATATATCGAAAGCAAGAAGGTAATACTTTCAAAGTTGCTCTTCACCCTCAGCATTAAGTTTATTAACTAATTATTTGTCGAAATGTTTATCGTCTAATTGTATTGTTTTATATTCTCAGATACAATAATCTCTTGGAGGGATCCAGAGTATACAACTGAGCTAGCTCTTAGCTTTCAAGAAAACACGGGGTGCTCATATATATGGTAACTAGTGTATAATTTTTTATTTTTTTTTCTGATAAGTAAATAATCCACTAAAAGCACCAAAAAGGGGGCGAATCTAAGTACACGCCTAGTGTATATATAAGTTTATTTATTTATACTCTATGTAACTGGTGTATAAATAAACAGTGTTCTAGAAATCCCCGCCTAGGCACTAGGTGGTCCTCTACCACCTTGATTTGGCTAGTTGCCTAGGCCCCACCTAGGTAGAATCATACCTCTACTTTGAAACTCTACAATACTTAAATAATGAATTTGTTAAGCCTTAAAAATTGTTTTTTTTGGTGATGCTTCATGTAAAATTTAAAACAATTACATATACTATATGTTTTTGTATAGTATAACAAGTAAATACAACAGGAAAATAAATAAATGAGATCCCCTAAGAAAACGATTAGTCCGCCTAAGAAAACGCCTAGTCCGCCTAGGAAAACGCCTAGGCATTGACTAGGCGGCTTAGGCGCCCTCTCTGCCGCCTAAGTCTGCCTAACGATTTTTAGAACACTGTAAATAAATAAATAAATTTGTAACAATTTTTAGAACACTGTAAATAAATAAATAAATTTGTATATATGCTGATGCATTAATGTGTCTAGTATTTAGGCCATTTGTTCTGCTGACTGCTTATGCCCATTTTTCCCCCCTTTCTCCCCTCTAAGGCTAATTTCATTAACTAATAATATCTGCATTTCTGTAGGGACCAAATTTGTAATGTGCAAAGGAGTCTACAATTTAATTCTCTTACAAGTAAGTGTATATATCTAAAAATAAAGTAAGTACTTGATTTTTGTTTTTAATTGTTTGAAATAGCAAGGTCATATTTCCCCTTTTTTCCTGATAAATTATGAGGCATGCTCTTTGGTGGTGATTGTAAGCTTTCAAGCATACGGATTGTAGGGCAAATCTATGTCGATCTATACATTTTAACAAATGAAGTATAATTATTAACATAACCAAGACTTGATTCGTCTGATTATCCGTTTACAGAAAATCCCAAATGCACTAAAGACTTGAATTGCGGGATTTTGTTTGTATGATATATGCTGAACTTACAAATTATATAATTTGATTCTTAAATCAATGAATAAATCCAGAGAATATTTAGAAGATTTGAGCTCCTTTAAACTCTTATGCCTATATGTTTTAACTTCTGAAAAAAAAGAAAGAAATAAGAAGCTAAGGTTATTTATGCCTGTAGAAGCCACCCTACATGTGATGACTAGTTTTTTCCCCTCCAGTATTGACCTTTTAATATTTAAATGAGTCATTGCAACCAAAAAGAAATAACTTTGATAATCCTGTATGACATAATATCTTAACAGTATCAATGTCATAAAGCGGTTACCTGACTTGAATCCTTAAAGTCGCTATTGTTGGTTGGGCCTATTACCAGAAACTCCTGATCATTAAAAGGTGATCTTCAGTTCTTGTCAATTGAGGGTGCACAATTTTTTTCCCCCTGCTAAATTTGGACTACTGTGATCAAATTTGTCACTTACGAAGATCTCTTATGTTCTTGTTTTGGGTAAAATTTATTAGATTTGTAAAAGTTTACATTTTATTGCATTGAATCACTGTAGTTCAGTACATACATCGTGCACGAGATAACTAAGAAAAGAAAGGCATGTGTTGTAGTTGAAATATGGAAACCAGTCTTCAGCATGATTTATGCAGTATGGAGTTCCAACATCTACTGAAGCAGTTATAAAAAATTTAAGACCTGAATTGCTTCTAAGCCCGAATCCTTGTGTCCTCCCTGATCAGACCTTTTGGTTGCATTTCGGTAATTCATGATACCATGACCATCTAAGCTTGATTTTCCTTTGCTGTTACTTATTCAGGTGAGACATATCATACTATCCACAGTGAGCTGAGGGAGTTGCCTGCAGTTGAGCTATCAACACTTCCTCTAATACTTAAGGTCTAAACTAAATTTTATTCTTATATATTGCTAACTTTTTATCAATGCATTTTTCTGGTCATGTTTGTTGTGATGAAGCTGATCAGATTGTGTCAGAGTCCAGCTCCATATTAATTTGTTTCAGCAGATTATTATGTGGTCCTTGATTAATTGCGAATAATCTATGTTATTTTTTTGCTTACTATTTGTGCTCTCTTCTTGTGTATATAGTTATACTCCCTCCGTCCAAGTTTACTTGTCCTAATTTCCTTTTTGGTTTGTCCAAATCTATTTGTCCTCATTCCTTTTTAATGCTATTTTTGACATTACTTTTCCAATAATACCCTCATTTAACTTTAAAAAAATTCATTGAAAACAATATGACGTACATTGAAAAAAGTAACAGTTTTAATTTTGACATTGGAATCATAATCACACCCTCTTTTCCCCTCTCTCTTTCCTCTATTTTATTGTTCCAAGAAAGAGTATGTAGATTAAATAAAACAAAAAAGATGATAATAAAGTAATTAAGATGGGTAATTTGGAGATAAATTTTTTTTCTTAATAGGCGTGTACTTTCAAACTAGGACAAGTAAAGTTGGACGGAGGGAGTATATATTTTTGCCACCGGATGTTAGTGGCTATCCATTATATCAAGTTTCAATAGTAATCTGATAATTGAAAATCTGTTTTCTTAACTAGTTGGAGTTTCGCATTTCCTAATCTGATGAATGTGGTACAATTGTTGTAGGTTCAGTAAGGCATGTATTTTTGCCTCAAATTCCTCGAAATAAATCCCTCGTTTCCTTTGGTCCCCCTTCCCCTCTTCCCTTTTACGATGAAAATTTTATTTTGTTGCTGAAAAATCTTTTTGCTAACTTTCAGCATGCATGGAATATTGATTTTCTTTGGGACCTAGTTTCCCTTTTCTTTTTTCTTTTTTTTTTGGCTTCTCTCTGGGCTCATGCATTTTGATCTTTTTGAGGAGTTTCTTTGTCAAACCCTCGTATAGATTGCCTGGCTGTGCTTCACTACTGCCTTGATGTTTTTTCCACTCATTTTTGTGTTGTTGCTTTTTTTGCTTTTCATTTGAGACTACTATTTGTCCTCCACTTGCATTGTAACTTCTCTCTTAATCAAAAGAATATTATTCCTGTATAATTAAATTCAACACCTTTTTACCCAGATTAGTTGGGCATGGCAAAATCTTCTTCTTCTATCTAAAAAAACTTATTATCATGCCTTCGAACCTGAAGGGTGGGTAAATGGAAGAGGCCTTGAAGGATAACCTCTTGCTGTTTCCAATTCCCATATATGGGGCCAAAGTTATATATTAGAAAATAATTTTCAGCATGCGCTTTGTAGTTATGTTACCTTTCTGGTAGTAGATCTGAATGGTTAAATTGGCTAAGGAGTTCTTGATTGATCAATTTTTGTGAAGATTTATGGTAATGTTCTGATAGTGCATTTTTAATTTATTAACTTGCTAGCATCATATTCTTGGAAAGTCTAATTTTCTCTGTGAAGTATCATATATTTCTTTAGAGTTGTGGAAATGCTACTTAGGTTTCTTGTTCTAAATTTTTAAAATTAATTGTGTCTTGTTGTTCACGCTATTAGTGATATTTGAGCCATTTGGTCAGAATCAGTGAGGAGGGAAATATTATAGAGGATCTTTGGATTCGCCTATGTATATGTTTATTTAATTCTGTCTTGGTCTTCTTCGCGGTCTGTTTATCTACCTTCACTTTTTGTATGAGAGGACTTCAGGTAGCCCTTTAGGTGATCAGTGAATAAAATAATTATGAGATATATCCTGCTTATTTTAAAATTATTTGTGATCTTTAAGACCTCCATAAATTACTTTTGATTCAGATAACGTTCATGCTATTCAGTTTGATAGTAATACATTAACTTCTATTGTAACTTTTGTATTCGTGAACTGTTGTTTATCGTAGGTCTTTTTTTTTTTTAGCCTACTGCTAGATTTGTGATTCATTGGCAAACTACTACTTTTCGTTATTGTTGGAATATGTTTTTTTTTAGTTACTAATTATTAAAAAAAATTGTACTTATATTCATTGATGATTCACAAAATGCATATGTGGTTTGTGATACTTTGTTCGATTGTTTTCGTCTTGCAGACTGTGGTTGAGAGTAGCATCACTGACCAGTGTCGTGTGACAGAACTCATACTTCATGATGTAAGCTTTATTCGATATTTTTGAGTTAGTGTGCCTGTAAAATTTGTATCTTATGGACACTCTTGTTTTTTGGATAATTGTTTTAAATGACTCCATTACAATGAATAGATACCTTTTCTAGAAATGGTCTTGCCTTTTCTTTTTTCTTTGGGTAAAATGAAAACAACCGTTGGATAGTATATGCATCCCCTTACGTGTGCCAGATACAATCCTGGTTCAAATTATATTATAAATTGTATTGTGTCCCCACTGGATTACCTTTTTATTGGGCAGAAATAATATTTACCCCATTATAGTTGGTATGTTTTGTGCAATAGGTTACGTTTTGTGCAATAGGTTGCTAAACTAAAAAAAATTGCAATTAGCCAACTGAACTAAAAAAAATTGCAATTGACTGACTCCGTTAAATTAATCAAATGGCCGTCTAAATCAGACTTACTTGGCATGCTGAAACAAAAACAAAATGACATGAAAAATAAATAAGCAACCAACTGAGATGGTTTTTTCATCATTTACTTTTTTCTTCTCCATCTTGGCTTCTTCTTCATAGGGTTCTTTTTCTCATCTTGTTCAATTTTTTTTGTAAAATTTCATTCTTCTTTCTTCTATTTCTGTGTATGGATGCTTGGGTGCTTGCGATGGGGCTTCATTGTAGATAAGATGTAGATTGTTGAGTGTGAAAATTTGTTTCTGGGTTGCCTTGATCGGATTGTCAATTTTTGGTTGCCGCTGTGATGGTGGATTCTGGTGATGGTCGTTGATCCAGCAATGGTGATTGCTGCCGTGTATTAATGGAGTTCAAAAAATTTGACAGAATGGGTTTGATTGCAGCGTTTCTTTTAGTTTACTTATCTAATTGCAATTTATTTTTTTTTACTTCAGTGGGCTATTGCACAAAATGTGACAATTTCAATGGGCTATATATTATTTTTGCCCTTTTTATTGTGTATTGGAGTTGCACACAACTTATGATACATTTGACTTGCTAAAAAAACAATAAACCATAATATTTTCGTCCCTCTTTAAATTTTTAGATGTTAAAGCCTCTCATTTGGTAATCGTCATTCAGTTCCCCTGTTGTTGCTTGTTTGATTAACTGATGTTTTAAGATTTTATAATTAATTATTGTGCATGCAGCAAGATTTTTTCTGGAAGCTGATGGACCTGTTTAGAATTTGTGAAGATTTGGAAAATATTGATGGTCTTCACATCATATACAAAATAGTTAGAGGGATCAGTCAGTATCTACTTTCTACTTTCCATTTCTTTTGGTCATTAGCTAATGCTGATATATATTTATTGTCACATTTTCTCTTTAGATGTTGTTGACTAGTATTTTTGTTATGTGCAGTTTTACTCAATTGTGCTCAGATCTTTGAGAGAATATTTGGGGATGAATTGGTCATGGACATAATTGGATGCCTTGAATGTAAGTTGTATGTTATTGGTCTATGAAATTCTTTTCAATTACTTTCTTTAGTTAGTTAGGTTATATGTTCAAATCTCTATATTCTACACTGGGTTTGAAGTGAGAAATTCTTTTATGAGTATACTTCTCATGACTCATCTTAATAAGGCTAATGCAGTTATCTAGGTGTTGATCATTATTTATTCTCTGTTGCCTTGTAGAAATTAGAAACTCGTGTTTGAGTTTAATGTGTGATGATTACAATAATTGTTAGGAGTGTCATATTTTCAAATATCTCATAATCTACCAATGTGCTCTCACTTTTTTCTGTTGATTATGTAAAATGCAATGTCCTCTTTACTTGATGCAAACACTAGATAATATAGATGATACTTGACTCTAACGTCTTATGTCTATTTTACATTGCGATTTTCTTGTTGAAATAATATGGTTAATGTTGAACTTTGGTCTGCAGACGAACCTGAGGCACCTCATGTCCATCATCGCATTTTTCTAAAAGAGCATGTGGTATTTAAGGAGGTACATGCATCTTTCTTGTTCTTCTTTCTTATGCTTTTATAATGGAGGGGAATGTTAAGGGATGGATCTTGCCTGGAGGAGGCCTCTAGCTTACATCAAGTGGCTTAAGCAGCCCTCAAGTGGTTATTGGAATAAGTTTTGGGGTAGATTGAATTCTAGTACTGGCAGGTTTTGTTATTTTTTTTTTTAATAATTTGCTTTATGCTTGTGCATGTGTGTAGGCCATACCTATTAAAGATCCCCAAGTCTTGTCGAAGATACACCAGACGTACAGAGTTGGTTATCTGAAGGTGAAGATTTTGAGCTGATTTGATAGATATGTTGCCTGTTGACAAGATTTTCACCTATATCATCTCTTTTAGGATGTTGTTCTGCCCAGAGTTTTGGATGAAGCCACAGTAGGAAGCCTAAACTCCATAGTTCATTCAAATAATGCATTTGTAAGATTTTCAAAATCTTCCTTCACGCTTCTCTAGATATAGGTATTGTTTATCCTGAGTTTGTAAACTTCTTGTAGGTTGTTTCTATGCTCAAAGATGACAGCATCTTTATCCAGGAATTGTTTGCAAGGTTAAAAGCCCCCACCACTTCTGCAGAGTCGAAGAAAAACTTGGTAACTGCAGATCCTTGAATACTTTCTTTGATTGTGTTCTTTTGGCACTTGCCAGTATAATGCTACTTTTCATACCCCATTTTGGAATGTATGCTTTGTATTACAACTTCTCTTACAGAGAGAGCTTGTTTGGTGCTGGAATTTTGTTTTTCTAGTATAATCCTCTTAAAGAATACTAGGTTCTCTTGAATCTGATATTCCAGTCCCCATCATTACCATTACTGTTGATATTATTTGTGTAGCTCTATCCTTGCTAGGAAGACACATATCTTAGCCTGCAGGTAGTGATTCCATCGCGAGGGTGTTGCGTTCTTTCTGCCTTTTTTACTTGCATTGACTAACTTGTTCTGCATCATGGCTCATGGTGTTTCTGTTTAGCTTGTTTATTCCTTTTTGATTATTTCAGATGCGTTTCCGCATACTAATTGTCTCTGCTGCTTTTGAGAAGTAATGGAGTATGCCAGTGTATCTCCTTATGCAACCATTATAACTTATTTTTGAATTGCAATTTTCTATCGACTGTTTTCGTTATTATTACCACTATCACATCCTCCTTTTATATGCTATTACTATAACTAATGTGATAATCACCGCAAACATCAAATTCAAGAGTTTTGGTCATACAAGCGATAGGAGGATCCTTTGGAGATGTGCTTATTTTGCTATTTTGTGAGGAATTTGGATTGAGGGGAATGCTAGAATTTTTTGCGATCGGAGTACAAATACCGAGTTACTTTGGGATAAAGTATCTTTCTTTGTTTCTCTTTGGGTTCATGCAATGGAAGCTTTTGGAGGAATTTCTTTTTCCGATCTTCAATGAAATTGCGGTCGGTGCTTCATTAATATTAAGTTTTTCTCATTTTTGTTTTCTTTATTTTCTGTTGGGAGGATTTCTTGTTCTCGTCATGCGTTGTAATTTTCTCTTCTAATCAATAAAGTATTCTTCTTTTATCAAAAATTAAAAAATTAAAAAAATCATCGCAAACATGACCACCAAATCTCCACCTCCATATTGCTGATCTCCCTAGGAACAGTACCAATATTCATTGAATGTTGCTGCTAAACTCGTATGTCTTGACAAATTACCTTGCAGCATGCATGACTATAATCATCCCAAACCTTAAGTTTCTGCCCCTAAAGCTCTCCTCGCTTCGTAGATATCGTAAGATCTTCAAGCTCTAAAGGCAGAAATTTATTTGCACAATGTCATATGATGACTATTGCCTGCGAAAAGTAGTATTTTGATGTTTAGTCTAATATAATTATCTTTGTGTTTGTGTGTGTTATCTTTTGTAAGGGGTAATTCTGTGTGTGTGTGTGTGTTATCTTTTGTAAGGGGACAATTACGTTTCTGTCTTTTTTAATGACTTCAAGTCCTGAATATCATTTCAGATACATCAAAATATGTTTATTCAGATCATTGTGGCAGTGCCAACACTAAATTTGTTATTATTATTATTTTTATGAAAATAGGTGGTTTTCTTGCAAGAGTTTTGTATTTTAAGCAAGAGTTTGCAGATAGTGCACCAAATCCGGTTATTTAGGTATGTCTTGTTCTTGCATATTTTATTTTGAATGTCGGTTCTCTTGTATCATTCTTTTGGATGTAAGATCGATTGCGTACATAGTCTTTTAAGAGTTTCAGCTTTCACTTGGGTCGATGTTTTCATTTACAAATGTGTAGGTGTGTGCATATATATATGTATATATAGTATATATATATAGGGACTTATTCCACAACAGATATTAGCTGGGGGCACTATTTCAGCTAACAGATTTGTGGCCGTCCATTCAATGAAATTGAATTGAGCGTTGAGATTAAATTTGGTCGGGGCCGGTCGCACCTCCTACCTGTGGTCAGCGCAACTCCTTCTTGTAGCCAGGCCAATTACCAAATTGCCCCTCAAATTTTTTTCCTTTTCACCCTTGACGCACCTTCCTGCGGCCAGTTAAAACGCTGTGCGGTCAGGGTGAAAAGGAGGAGTAGCCTCAGTTTGACCAGCTTTTTAAGACATACATCATTGTTAACATTTTACTTCATACGTATCCATTTGCTAAACGGCTACCCAATTAAGCTTTGGAGTTTGGAGAGAATATTCTTACTAGTATTTGAAATAGATTAATCGGAGAGAAATTGATTGTTGATGTGCTAGTATGCTACCCAAGAAATCAGTTGTCAAACTTTGTCTTTTCCTTCTCTCTAATTCTGTAGCAAACGATAGATATGAAGGAAAGAGATTAGATCTGAACTTGGCCGCAACTCTTTTCTGCGGCCAGTCAAAACGGTGTCGTTTTAGCAAGTTTTTTTTCCTTTTCACCCTGACCGCACCTCCTTCCTGCGGCCAATCAAAATGCTGTCGTTTTGACTGGCCGCAGGAAGGAAGTGCGGCCGGGCCCGACCAAATTTAATCTCAGCGCTCAATTCATTGAATAAACGGCCACAAATTTTTTAGCTGAAATAGTGCCCCCAGCTAACGTGTGTTGTGGAATAGGTCCCATATATATATTGATAATCATGTACGGATCATAATACAAGTCGAATATTTCAATGCTTGCAGGGATCTCATGAATGAAGGCATCATTGACATCATCGCTGATATTTTGCAGAGTCAAGACAAAAAGCTTATATTAACTGGGTAATGAAATTGTTTGCCGTGCATTTGTTCTTTTCCCAGCACAATTATTCTGTCCTTATGATAAGTGATTCTAATGGATGCAGGACAGACATCCTCATCCTTTTCCTGAATCAAGATCCAAACCTTACGCGTTCTTTTGCCACTCGGCAGGAAGGTGTCCCTCTTCTTGGACTTCTGGTATGCATCTTTATATCATAATTACGATGTGCATTGAGTCTAAAAGCTATAGTTTATCAATTACCATAATTATGACAACAGCCTATTACCGTAATTTATATTAACGATAGGGATTATTTTACTTTATATAGGAAATAGCTTATTTTAATTCTTATAATTAGGAAATCTAATTAAACAAGGCAATAAACTCCTAGTACTACTTACTATAATTAAAAGATTTAAAAATTATAACCAATGTATCCATAAATAACAATACAAATAATTTACTAATAAGCCCTCGCAAAGTTGCAATTTTCATTATTTTTCCTTTTCTCTTCCATGATATAACACCTCTTCAGGGTCCCTTTAATTTTCGAAACTAATTACAATCAATTTATCCTTATATAACCATACAAAGTAATTTACAAAGAAGCCCTTGCACTTTCCTATTCTTCCTTTTCTCTTTCCCTATCACCATATAATACATACTTGGGCATGCTTTATCAACTAAGTGTTCCAGTAGCCTAGGTTGAATGAACACGTTATACATATGGAGCTCTAATGTCTTCCTTTTGGAAAACGGTTAGATTACATTTTAATTGTTATTTACAGGTGAAAGGTATGCTTACAGATTTTGGGGATGATATGCATTGCCAATTTCTCGAAATTCTTCGCAGTCTTTTGGATTCGTTCGCATCAGGATCACAGGTGCTTTAGTTGTACTTACTTTTTTAAGCTTGATATACTACTAGGAACCTAGTTAATTAGCTAGTTTAACTCACTGTAAAAATTTTGAAGTACTTCTAACATCTTTGTTATAACTTATATTAGTTGTGGTGACAGAGGACCAAACACAGAAAAATAAAATTTTGTGCTAACAACTAGGGTTGTCCTCAAAGACTACTACGAACGATGTGCAACTTTGTTTTTTCTGCATGCTTTGAGCATGCTGCCTTAGTGTTGTGACTTGTGTTTGAAATTGAGCTCAATGGTTTTGTTATTTGGCCATGCTGTCTTAAATAAGTCATTTTTGGCACAATGGAGATTAGTTGACTACATATATATCAGTTTGTTATCACATTGTCTTAAATAAGTCATTTTTTGGCACAATGGAGATTAGTTGACTACATATATATTGGTTTGTTATCACATTATCACTATGTTTATTTTTGTCTAGTCTTCAAATCATGTATTATACAAGTATTTTACTTAGTCTTGTCTTCAAATCACATACTCCCTCTCTTCCAAGTTCCAAAATTAGAAATAGATTTCTAAAACGACAACTTTTAAGGAAAAATTTTACCTTTTCAAAATATATCCTCAGCATTTGTTAGAATGTAATAGTGGTGGTATGATAGTACTCAATCTACCTAGTATATAATTAATGTCATGTTAGGAATTTCACGTGATTTTGTAGTATAAAAATAGAAATGTATCTGTAATTTTGGAACCGAGGTAGTATTATATAACACAATTTGGATGTTCAAATTTTTATTAATGATATTACTCTGTTCGAGACAGTATAAAAAATGTATTAATGGTTCTTCTTTTGATAAATATTAGGAAAGGGGTTGAAGGTTACTAATATTTAGTAAGATAAAGAAGTGGGTGTTTAGGTTTCCGGTCAGGATTGTAGGCTCCTTATAGAAGTAAGAAGTTGATGATAGAGTTTCTCTTACAAGAGACACGGGTGAGATAAAAGATCATTTGTTAGGATGGAAGGTGTGAATGTCGAAGCAGGAGGGAGATTTAGGTCTTGGTAACTTGGCCAGTAAGAATGTCGCCTTGGTGGGCAAGTAACTTGGAATATTTCTTTATAACCTAACTTTGGCATAGGGTTATCAAGAGCAAGTTCGGTATGCAAATGAATGGGTGAGATGCTAAACCTGTAACTTATGTTACTCATGAGTCCTTGGAAATTCATTTCCTGACGTTCTACTCCCCTACTTCTTTTGTGCCTCATTTTATGTAGGTATCTCAATTTGAATGCTTATTTGTCTCAATTATATATATATATATATATCATAAATTGGTGGATAAAATTACAAGTTACGTTAGTATGTAAGAATAAATCTCTTTACTTACCGGTGCTCCTTTTATGTGGTGCTTAAGTGGTAGATATCATTAACTCATTTCATGTGTGAGAGATCATATTTAATTCTGTTGCAGAAAGATACAATCATTGAGATTTTCTACGAGAAGCACTTGGGTCAACTAGTAGATGTCATAACATCATCATGTCCTCAGAGTGGTGATGCTCAATGTATCAGTAAATCTGCAGGCTCTCGATATGTGGAGAATCAAACTAATGCGAAGCCTGAAATACTTCTAAACATCTGTGATCTCCTATGCTTCTGTGTTTTGCACCATCCATATAGAATAAAGTAATCATCTATTTGCTTCTTCATCATCTAATTTTGATTTCACTACTTTAAAAATATAGTGATTAAATGTGCTTTTCCATTGTTGTTTGCAGGTGCAACTTTCTTCTCAATAATGTTATAGATAAAGTTCTATTTCTGACTCGAAGAAGGGAAAAGTATCTTATAGTCGCTGCAGTTAGATTTGTTCGCACTCTTATCTCACGCAATGTAAGTTAATTCATTTGTTTTTTTAGTAAATGTTATAAATTGCTCAAACTTGAGTCAGGCTCTGCTCCTTTTTCTTCTTTTTTCCCTCCAAGGCCATTTTTCCTTTATGGGGTAGTTATCTGTTTGGGTGCACTTCTTTATGGATGCATATTTACTTGTGGGAGCATATTGTGTTCTTTTGCAGGATGATCATCTAATGAATCATATTGTGAAGAACAACCTTTTGAAACCAATAATAGATGCTTTCATTGATAATGGAAATCGTTACAATCTTTTGAACTCAGCTGTTCTGGAGTTTTTTGAGTATATCCGGAAGGTACTCATATTTTCTACATCACCGCATTTTATTTTTTCTGGAACAGCTTTACGAAGTTATTGTTTATCTTTGAGGTGATTGTTTCCTGCAGGAGAATTTGAAGATATTACTCAAGTATCTTGTCGATTCATTTTGGGTTCAGTTGGTCAAATTTGATAACTTACCTTCCCTTCACTCTTTAAAAGTTAGATATGAGCAGGTAATCTCCATGATTGTCTTTTTTCTTTATCCTACTTTTCAGTTACTATTCTTTGGTTTTGTAATGAGTGAATTGGCAGTCCCTCGAGAACGTGGGAGGCAAAATTGTCACTAATGTATTAGACTCCAGAAGAAGGATAGATGAACGTGCTCTGGAGAAAGAAGAGGAGGATTACTTCAATGAGGAAAGGTGAGTGCTTTCTTCCTATATTTATTGCATCAAGATCCTTGCCTAGGGCCTTATGGCCAATAGCAACTAAACTTCCATTGCTAAACAGTGATGAAGAAGATTCTGCATCTGCATCTATGTCGCGTGACAATAGATCACGTGTTCAATCTGTTGTATCCAATGGATCTGCTCCAAGCCACCCTTCATTAAGGTACTTTATTTTTCTGCTGACAGTATGGATACAGTGCTTGTGAAACTTGTGGTGTATATTAATTATCATGCTTATCATACTCAGTAGTTCAAGAGCTGGTGGACTTGTTGATTATGATGATGATGAAGATGACGAGGATTACAAGCCACCGCCTAGGAAACAGTCAGAAGTGTCTGAAGAAGACGAGAAAACGGTGGAGCCCTTTAGGTTGAAGAGAAAATTGTCTTCGAGAGAGGAGCCTGAGATGATTAAAAGGCAACGTTTAAGCAGACATTCAAAGTCGTCGAAAGATGGTGTATTTGCTGCTTTGTGCACAACGTTAAGTCAGGCAGTATTACCCAGTAAGAAAACAGCTAGTGCTGTGCATATTGTTCCTTGCTCCCCAAACTCAACCAAGAGCTCTTATGAAGTGAATAATGAAGAGAAGGGATCTATGAGCTGTTCCAGTAAGAGTATCAGTTCAGATGTGGAGAAATTGGAGAATCATGGAGATAAAGAGTCACCTTCCTCCAAAAGCTGTTCTGACAGCTTGCACAGTACTGCAGAAAATAGACCGCGGAGTGGGGATGACTGTCCAGTGATACCACCAAAGTCCTCTCCTGAAATGACTGTTAATGGATCATAGGCTATTTTTGACTTTGCAAGTTCTGTCAACCTGTTATTTTTTACTTGGTTATGAGCATGGGAGGGGTGTTACTAATGCAACTTTCTGCGGTGTGAAAAGATTCAATCAATCGTCAGAAGGAAGATGATGCATTTTAAAAAGGTTCAATCAATCGTCAGAAGGATGATGATACATTTTGAGTTACCGCCTTTGCTGGGGAGATCATACTGTACAGAGCAGAGCCATTGGAAGGGTGAGAAGGAAGGTTCCAGATCTCGTGTTGATTAGTCTTCATCAAGTTTTTTGAAGCTTTCAGCTTAGTTATATGTAAAACCATTTTTAGGATTTAATTATTTTTTCCCCCATTAGATGGTGGTCTTTCCGGACTTGTGTTACCCCATTTTAACTTCCTGAATTATGTGATAGGAGAGGGCGCAAATATTGCCCTGCATAGTTTCCCCCTTTCTGCAATTTCCTTTTTCCAGTGGTTGTGGTTGTGGGTGTAACTAAGAAGAGGTAGGTGAGAACTGAAACAATTCGACCCAAAATCTTCCCTGAGATCTGTCCTTGTATTTTTACCTGTACAAGTAACTGTACATTATAATTTTGAAGGAAAGGTTAAAACTCTTGCTGCAAACTCTTTGTCAGGGTATCAAATACTTTTTGTACACAAATTTTAGAATTAAGTTGACTGTTTTTTGTTTACCTCAACAATTTAATGGTCACTAATTGTGTCATCCTGACATGGGTAGATGTGCAAGGATTTGGTGGCATTTCTATTCCAGTCAAAAATTATATTCATTCCGTCTTGGGATAAAAGTCATTATAATTTTAGGTAATTTTAAGTTAAATGTCTACTATTAGATTGTCATATTGTATTAAATTGTCATAAACATGCATAGAAAATAAAAATATGCATGATTGTTATATTTTTATTTTTTATGCATATTTATGGAGTATTACTAGTTATGTGTACAAAAATTATATAATTAAATGAGAATTTAAATATGGATAATTTTATCATTTTATCTATTTTTTAATACAAGTAAAAAATGAAGATTTTTTATTCTGACAGAGGGAGTACTATTATTTAATGCATGTGAAATTGAAAGTCAAACCAGAAGTAGTACGTTTGAAATCTTACTTTGGTGTCACTCGGGTTCAATTCTTAACAATATTTTGTGAGTTCGTAATTTTTTTTCTTATTGCAAGTAATTTTCCCTCCTTATTGTTAGGCTTTATTGTGAATTTAGTGATATTAATTTTTTGATATCCCTTGGGACTTTAAAAATTAAACTTAAATTTATTTAATGCTCAATATTTACCTTTGAGCTTTTCTTTATTTTAGTTATACTTCCCTTTTCCTCCGAACATATGAATATTTACCTTTGAGCTTTTCTCCTTAATTTAATTGTACTTCCCTTTTTCTTCAAACAAATAAATAAATAATTTTTCTTTTTTTTTTGTAAATTTCAATTTCATTACTCTCCTAACACAACTAATTTATAGTCCATTTCTTTCCCAATTTTCATATAAAAAAATAAAATAAAATATTTTTGTCACATTCAGAATTTATGTGAATAATTTTTTTGTATAAATATTAAATTTCAGTCGTGAAAATAACAATTTCGGTCATATAAAATGACAATTGTCCTGAGTTTTTGCAAATGAAACTCCACTCTTCTTGGAACGAAGGCAGAAGATTTTGGTTCCAAATGTATTATTAGGGTTACCGAAAGACGAAAGAAAACTCTCTCTCAACCTTGAAGCTTAGTTGTAACTGAGCTAATTCATCTCCCGATTCAGCCTGCCGAGCTCTGGAGACCCGATCTCCCTCCACGGCAACCTTCCGGTCAAATCTTCTCTTATCTCGGTAAGAATCTCGCTTACATTTTCCGAATTTGCTTGCATACAATCTCTTCAATATAACAGTATTTGTATTCTCTGATTTGATAAAAAATCAAGAACTTTGTGCTTTATGTGTTCCCTATGTGTGATTGTAGTTAATACACACTATATAAACAATATTTTATCAATAATTTTGTGCTTTATGTGTTCCCCATGTGTGATTGTACTCGATCCACTCTATATAAACAATCAAGCATACATTTTGAGCTATGATTTTTTGAGGGCTTCTCATTTGAGGAAAAAGGTTTGATATTGATATTATAAGATTCAAAGGTAAGAGGGTCACCTTTCCAATTTACTATCCTTAGCTACCATGTTTATTTACTTACATATCAACAAGTGAGAGCATCTCATTTGAGGCTAATTAGCTTTTAAAAATATAAGCGGTAAACGTGAACGTGAACTAGGGTTTTGAGTTGTATGTTGATGCTGCTAGGGGTTGAGGTTTGAAAACAAGAGATGATTGAGCTTTGTAGTAGATGATGTTCAATGGGTGACTGAAGGTTTTTCACTTTTCAAGTCTGAATATTATAATAAGACCAGAAAATATAACAAAAGAAGAAGAGAGGAAGAAGAAGTTAAAAAACCTTAATCTCATTGGAGTCTTACCATTAAAAGAAAGCAACAATATGCTCGAAATTAACATCAGTCATTTGAATGTCACAAAACCTGTTTAGATTGAATGAATAAAAACCCTTCCCTACTATAAAAGGATTTTCAAATCCTATAACATAAAATCCTTCCAAATCCTTTAAGATAAAGGCTTTCTTAAAAACCCTTGATGGAATATCAAAACCCAGAAAGAAGGTAAACTTTTGAAATAATCTAACTACCATTGACTCTGGAAACATATAGGAACTGACATTATGAGTTTATGACACAATAATTTAATGAGACTCGTTAGCAAATAATTTAGTAAGATACTAATGTTACATCGGGAACTTGGAAGGGAAAAGGAAAAAAAAAATGTTCTCTCTCAAGTTTTCCGCGTTCCAAACATAGCCTAAGACTCTAAAACTAAGGAATTGATGGACTTGGAGAAGGCTCCACCTTGAATTCAATCCAATTTTAAAAATTCTCTGCATCTTTGAACTTCCTTTTCATGAACATTTTTTTGATGCATTTCTGACTTTAGTTTTAATTCAGGGAATGAACTGATACCAAATTGGGGGCTTTAGTTTCTCTGGCGGAGTATCTTTGGCTTTGTCTGATCTGGTTTTCTTGAGCAACAAGAATTATGTCGTCCAGTAAGAAAGAAGAGACAGGTGCCCAGGATGCGGCTGAAAGAATCAAGGCTGCAGCCTTGTCAGCTGCAAAAGGTCTTAGTCGTGCTCAGGCTGAGCGGGCAGCCACTGCTGCTGCTCGAAATGTAAATGCTTATGGTCAGAAGGAAGAAGGACCTAGTAGATGGCAGGAGAGAAAAGAGGCAAAGAGGCAGATGTATTTGATGAGTACTGAGAAGCAAGTTAGATTAGGTGAAAGGAAAGACCTTAAGACTTCAGTGTCTACAATTAGTGGGACAGCTTCACAGTGTCAGAAGTGTTACCAAACTGGTCACTGGACATACGAGTGCAAGAATGAAAGAGTTTACATGTCGCGACCTTCTCGGACCCAGCAGCTTAAAAACCCCAAATTGAGGATGAAGCCGTTAGTGTCTTATGATCTGGATAACCCAGATATTCCAAATGAAGAAGAAGGTGAAAAGCATGTGAAGAAAAGCAAAAGCAAAAGGAAAAGTAAAAGGAAACATAGGTCAGATACTGAATCTGGTAGTGATAGTGAGGCTTCAGTGTTCGAGTCTGGGTCATCATCGGTTACAGGATCTGATAAATCTTCCGCGGAGAGTGACTCAAGTTACAGTTCATCGTCTGATTCAGAGGAAGAGAGGAGGAGGAAGAAGAAGCAGAAGAAGCAACAGAAGAAGAAGCAGCAGCAGAGGAAAAGGAGACATAGGAAGTATAGCTCAACTTCTGAATCTTCTTATTCAGAGTCAGAATCTGAATCAGAATCAGATTCTGAGGGTAGGAGCAGTCGAAGGAAGAGCAGCAGGCATAGCAGAAAGCGCTGAAGAGGTTGTCCAAATGGCGGGCAGCAACTTATGTCAAAATTTCTGATCTTAGGGGTTCGCTATTTTTACTTTTGGCATTCTATTGGAGGTATCAATCAAGTTCTGTGGAAGTTGGTTGTTGTATGTAGACATCTGTTGTTTTGGAAAGTACCCTTCCTAAATAAATTTGGCTAATAGACCTTTCTCATAGTATTTCGTTTAAAGGGAAATGTATGATTTACTTTTTAGCTGTTATGAATGTAACAATTCTGGAACTAAAATCAGGTAAAGCTGAGATAACACATCCTATTAAACTAGTGAGTCGTGAGATCTAAGCGGTCCCGACCAAAAAAATAATAAAAAAAAAAATCATCAGATAACCCTTTTTCACATATATAATTGTGTTCGTTATAATTTTTTATAACTACGTATTCATGAAATACAAACCCGAACCCTATATTTCTCTTTCATAAAATGGAAGTCCAGGGTTAAAATAAAAACATAATGCAAGGCAGGAATTGAAAGATGTGTTTAGGAAAAATATACTATTTCATTATATGAAAACAGTTTCATTTATAAATATTAAGAAATAAGAATGTTTT
This sequence comes from Aralia elata, assembly GCA_034770075.1. NCBI lineage: Eukaryota > Viridiplantae > Streptophyta > Magnoliopsida > Apiales > Araliaceae > Aralia > Aralia elata. Next base: position 7,810,702 of record CM068384.1, on the reverse strand, counting down.
TAATTTCATGTTTATGCTACAAAATAATACCCTTTCCATTCAACAAAAAAAATTCTAGTGTAAAATCTGAAAATATTAAGAATGTATTCTTGTTTCATTTATTATTCTTAAAATTTGGAGTATTTGTTAACTTAGTAAGGGTGACTGATAACGAAATTATGATATATGATAATAACATTATGATCTTAAATTTGAGGATATTATGTTGTTTTATATTAATATTAATAACGAAATTCATTTTGTGAAGAAAAAAAAAATAGCAAATAAACTCTTTTTGTAGGGCAGAGTATTAATATAAAGATTTCCAGTGTTAAAAATAGATATCACTGGTGTGCCACTCCAGAAAAAACCTAGTGTTTAATTGTGAAGAAGCCAATCAACAAAGCAGAAAATAAAGCCTCTTTCAGTACTTGGTTTTCAAAAATGAGTACCATGAAGTTTTGCCGAGAATGGTCAGCCACACAGCTCAGATGCTTATACATTATTCATACTTTATTTCAATTATGTATTTATGTAGATTTTTTTTATTTTTTTATTTGTTGATAAATAAATGTGAGTTTCTATTGTTAAATGATCGACGATGGAACAGCAACAACATTCTGTACCCGAAGGAAGATAAGGCGCAGAAGATCCTCCTCTATGCCTGCCGCAACTGTGATCACCAGGTCTCCTCTACTTTAGGGTTTTATACGATATTTTATATATATATATATATATGGGGATTGATCCACCTTGGATGGGAGGCATTAGCCTTCCAACCTATCTCTAGCCTTCCAGGCTATGATCAAAAGGTCACGGTTTGGGCTCGTCCTAATAACTATTATGCGGATGGGCCCTTTCCTAGCCTTTTGATCATGGACGGGACAGTTGGAGATGGATTGGAAGACTGATGCATCCCATCAACACACGCATTACTAACATTAATTCCTTGTATATATTAACGCATTGGCTTTATCAATTCAAACCATCTCATTATGAATAAAGGAAATGATATTTAGTTCCTCCCTTTGTAATCTTAATTGAAATTGCCAAGTCCTAAAATTCAATTGATGCTTAATGCAATAGTTAATAAATTCACATCACAATTTGAATTTAAAATTTTGGCAAATTAATTAGGATCATAGTCAAATGGGACTCTTTTTGTGATAGGGAGGGAGTATTTTACTACATATTTCTTTCCGTGATCAGTAGAAGTTGAAATTAATTATTATTTTATAAGTATTGGTTTAACATTATATCTTTATCTTACATCTCAGGATAAATTATATTCGGCATTTGTATCATCACTGTTTTATGTTACAAAACAAATTTAGTACTTACCACACCTTGGTCATTATTCATTATGTATCCTGTTCTTGTTAGCTAGTTTATGTAGCTGACTGCTGTGCAAGCCGATGACAGAAAAAGAGTGGTCGGTCATATCTGAAATGTACTTGGGTCTTGATTTACCAGTTGCATTACCAACTTTATTGAATAACTTCTATAACTTCCCCCTGTACTCTATTAACTTGTGTGTTTCGTGTGATAGATGTTTCTGTGTCTGGAGCATATGTTACGTACTAATCTATTTGCTACTCCTTTTCCCTTCATGACTGCTACAAATTCAGTTGACAAACTAGAAGATTAACATTCTTGATTTCCTGTTTAAATTTGTACAGGAGGTTGCCGATAACAATTGTGTTTACAGAAATGAAATACACCACTCTGTTGGGGAGCGCACCCAAGTCTTGCAGGATGTAGCTTCAGATCCAACGCTTCCACGAACAAAATCAGTTCGTTGTACCATGTGCAATCACGGAGAAGCCGTCTTCTTCCAGGTTTTTTAGCTTTTTAATGTGAATTAATTTGAGTTCGTTGTAGCTCAGAGATTCTGCTTGCTTCCTCTTGTGCACATGGCCTGGTTGCTGCCTAATGTTTTGTATGTATGTTATCATATCACCCGGCCTGGTTTTTCCCGTGGAGGTCTTGTTATGTAGTGGCTTGGGGAATTCTAAGCTGATTGTCATTTTGCCTCCTCATAGTCTTTTTTATCCTTCTGTTTGGTGTTCCTTTTTATTGTCATATTTAGCTAGCTTGCTAGCTCCCTCCTCGTGTTTATGTATGCATTTATTTATATAAGGTGAGGTATCTCTAATTTTGTGCAGGCAACTGCAAGAGGAGAAGAAGGTATGACACTGTTTTTCGTTTGCTGCAACCCAAGTTGTGGCCATCGTTGGAGGGATTAAAAGTGCATTTGATCAGAAGTGGACGGACTCACTTCAGGAGCAGACTTGTAGTTGTAGGCGACCTCATAATGAGTTGTGGCTTGCCTAGCCTAGCCTAGCCTATCAAAGAAAGCTAGATATATTTTTATATATGGTGATTTTCAGTAAAAAGTATGTGGTTATCAAGAAATGTAAATTCATTCTTTCATTTTAACCACCTGCTGCTATAACGACTAACGACGCCGTGTTGTGTTATGGATTGCTTGAGCTACTATTACTATTGTCAGTGAGTGGGTTGTTTCTGTTTAGAACCAACTCTAGTCTAGAGCCTACAAAAATACATGCTAAAAGATAAGGTTGACTTTGAATTAAATCAAGTATTCCCATAATTTTCTTTTACAAATTGTAACTAATTTTTTTTTATTTCCCTTTTTGGACATGAGAAAAAAAAATATTACTTACGGAAATTAACATGCCATTTTATACTTCAAATTTGTCTATCCATTTATCTATATTATAAAGCCAGAAGGACTTGACCGTTCAAACCAAGACAATTTTAAAAATGGAGGACTTAACTGCTCATTTTAAAATTATACATTCAGGTCAAAAAATATGCATCCAATTGCCCAAATGACCATTATCTTTCTGATAAAGAGTTCCCCCAAGGTAAAAGGTACATAAAGTATCATCATTCCCGCTCATGTAATTAAAGTTTAAAGACATGAAATCTTGAGAAAACCAAGTAAATTGATTTTTTTAATAATTTTTCTTTTAACAAGTAATGTTAGGGAAAAGAGAAGAAAAACATGGGATAAATAAAAACAGACAGTGACTTGTATAGGGACGCACTAAAAAATGTACTTTTCATTTCTTTAATTTGTATCAACCGAAAAAGATCCAACAGACTATATACAGAAATGATGCTTCTAGATAATGATTGACCTGCCTACCAACAACCTTTAAGAATTAAGATGATGCCCCTCTCCTCTATGAAGGAACTAATTTCACAAATTAAATCAATCGCTAATTTAAAGGCAGAAAAATTATGGAGGGAAAAAAAGGGTAAAAAAAATCTACAAGAGAAGAAAAGAACACGGCTCAAGCTCAACAATGTTGAATTTGTACAGAAATATACATCTCCTACAGAGATGATAACGTCTCAGTAAACCAGTCTGATAGGCGTCTCATTTTTGTTGAAAGCTCTGCATTCTTTCCGAAGTATGTTTCAGCATTTGACAGCATCACTTCAATGTCATGCCTCATTGCCTGCAAGCCCCTGTAGTAGTTGTTCTCTAATCTTGATTGGATCACTTCAAGAGATAATGGAACAGGAAACCTGCAAATATTTTGATAGATCCAGATACAAAATTCTCAACTTAAATTCATCAACGAAAGAAATTTATATTTAATAGAAAATAAAAAACCCATATAAATTTGCACATATTACACCACATCTGACACCTTTTAGCAAGGTTTGAGTAAGGCATCAAACACCATAATGGAAAACTATGATGAATCATCAAAGCTTTTACCTGTTAACAAATGTTGACTTCTGAGAAACTTGTTTCAGTTTTTGAACTCCATAATGATCCTGTAAATCGGAAAAAAATGAGATACTAAACTTGTTTAACTACTATTGGTCCGTGCCATCAGTCTACTAATATCATCTACCTAATCCCTGTATATAGAAAAGATGCACACACTAGATTACCTTGGGTTTGTTCCCTGATTGCTCCAGTTTGACAAAAGCACGGAGTATTTTCTCTCTGATCTCATCATCAATCCGAGGTTGCTCCCATTGTGTATCAGCATCATAAAGTTCCCATGGACTATGTCCATGTGTTTCAGTGGGCTCACTCTTATACTGGACCACATACCTTTCCCATGGGCTTTCTGGAAATTCGGGAGATTTGGGTTTCACAGCCTGTATCCTGCCATCCCACCAACTCCCATCTTCCTCCCCCTCATTTTTCCACCAGACCTGACACTTATCACGGCACGTCCAGTTCCTCGCCATAGCAGCTTCATATCTAGTTCTTTCAACAAGGAAGTCTGGGAAACCAGTCGCTTCAGGCAGAGTCATTTTAAAAGATTTACCAACCACACTGGAAGTCGGATCTACAAACTGAAGAGTCATTCTACAGCAGCTTTCTCCAGAACCTGAAAGGGCTGAATACTCGAGGTCTTCAACCTTACAAAATTCCACAGCTCTGATGTTACCCTTGATTATTCTCCAAGGGGCTCTCTCTTTTGAACCACTTTCACTTATATACTCCTGATGGCCCTGAAAAACAAAATGTATAGCCAAGTTAAAAATCAGTCAAAGTATCATCTTATACAACAAAAATTTTACAGACCAGGAACACATGAAGAGTAGTACCTGTCTCAAATACGCAATTTCGTCCCCAAGCTGGGGAATGTATCTGGACCCCTCTTCATGTGTCGTCAACATCAACCATGAACTTCTTGCTGCTTGATGTGATATCTTTCTATCTGGAGAACTAGTTTCACGAATGTGGTAACTGGCTCTCCTGTTTCTAGTAGACCTTAATCCAACAGTAACCCTTGAATTTGTTCTCCAGTCTTCAACAGGGAGTTCATCACATCCATTGCTGGAATCCCTTTCAACACTTGTCGATGTATTGTCGGACCCATTATGGGATTTCCTTAATTTGACATTGCTGCCAACAATATTTAAATCACCTGTTGTTGACCCCAGTCCCATGGACCGCGTCCTACGCATTCCTTTGGTTGGTGCGGCTTCAGTTCCTTCATCAAGATCAAGCTTACCTGCATTTGAAGTGCTTGCTTCGACGCCTCCACAATTACCTTCTAGGTTACTTCTTGCTCTAGATGACTTGGACCTTCTATAAACAGCATTGAACATCCTATCATGCGATTTCAACTTCGGTGAGTCCTGCAATACAGAGCTGGAAGTGCTACCGATGTTAGCATCTTCTGATGCACTATAGCGAACCCCACACTCTGAACTTGGCCTTTCGGTGCCATCACAATTAGGGGCCTCAATATTTAACTTCTGCCCATTGTCTGATGGGCTTTCCAACAACGTATCATGTGCACTATTCCAAGAATCTTCCACTGCTGAACTAATTTTCATCTTAGAGGGACTTTTGTGATCGTTTGATTGAATTCTTGATCTTATACATAGCTTTGTTGGAAATGGCGTGGGGTCTTCTTTAGGTTCAGGGGGGCTGTCTGCCCCATTATTATATGGAACAGATGTGGCTCGATCATCAACAACCTTATGAAATTCCTGTGATTTGTCAGAGTCCTTGAAATTATCCAAGTCAAAATGCTCTTTTTTATTTCTACCTTTATCTAAAGCCTCAGGGATACTAGCGTCTAACTGATGCGGGTTTGAAAGAACTACTCCACTTCCCTTTTTTTGGGTTTCTGAAGTAGCCAAAATTGTACAGCACTCCTCAGATACGGGATTTCCGTTGACATTTCCAATTTTACAGTGACCATCAAGGTATGAACCGTCTTTAGCATATGTACCTGATGGCAATGGATCTCCCATCCTAGAGCGTTTGGACGTACGATTCTTGACCCCTCCCCATCGAATCTTCCCTCCCTCACATCCTTCAAGTAGATTGAAATGCTGTTTGAACTTTAAATGCTCTTCCTTCTCACTTCTTTCAACATTGTTACATTTTCCAATATTAGAAGGGCCCTCTAGATCGTTAGAGTAATTTCTGTTTACTTCATCAACTCCTTCAGGAGCTGGAGATGATGCGCCTGCTACACTAGGCTGGCTGATGCATTCTGGCACTGCGTTTTCCAGACCCAAAAGTTTATTTGGATTACGATTTGGCAATTTAAGAACCAATCTTTTCCTGCTTCCAGCAGTCATATGAGATTCAGGACATGTATGAACCTTCTCAGACTCATCCATAGATACTTCTTTCCCTTTAGACAGCACATTTCGGTCATTTTGTGAAAAATCATCAGATTCTTCACTCTCAATGTTTGAATCCGGCTGCATGGATTCACTTTCGGATGAATCACCTAGAGAGCCTTCTTCATCTTCTCCATCCGTTGATGTTCCTGTAATTTGGGAAAGAAAATTAAGAGCATTGAGTGCAGCAGCTCTCTGTGGTCTCAAAGTCTTTGAAGAGGACTTCTTCTTTGATGCTTTATGACCATTCCTTGATTTCCTACTTCGGTTAATCATGCATGAATTATCATCATACTCATCCATATTCTTCCTCTTAACACGCCTCCCAGAAGAAGTCGTGACCTCAACCTGCAAAGAAACAAAATATCAACGCTAGTTCGTCAAACAAAAATTTAGGGGTGAATTACAGAAAATCATTTATTCCTGCCTTCTGCTTTTTCCTTTTTGATCTACGAAGGCCATCTTCTTGTGCGTTCTCAGCTTCACTGTCTTCTGCGCTGCATTCTCGATCACCAGAAGAATGGGAACTAAGACTTCCTTGCTCCCCTCCAGAAGAATTCTCCTCTGGTACAGTATACTCTGCATCGTTATCATCACTTTGTACTTCAATCTCGGGTTCCCACTCCATGGCTTCTAATAATTCTGGTAGTGGATCAATCAATAAATCCAAATCTGCTATTGGCAGCATCTGGTATTCTTGGTCCAGACTGATTTCTGCACCAACAGCAAATCTTACAGAAGATGGACGCCATTCAATACCAAGAGCTCCTAACCGCCGTCCTTGGTACATGCTCTGATAAGGCTCTGGGTACGGAATCATGGCTAGAAATCCCAAATATTTAATAATTTGAGAATACAAATAGTTAAGAGAATATCAGCCCAAAAAATATAGCTTTAAGCGAGCAAAAAGAAACCTGAATCACAAAGGAGGTCTTGCATATTTCTTCGATATGGAGCAAGTTGAGTTTCCTGCATCAAAAATATAAGAACTCATCCATGGTTTCAGATTTAGAAGAAAGCTAGACAGCAAACACATCATGGAGTAGATAAAGGCAGGAATCGTTACAGTAGGTAGCAATAGTTAGTTAGTTACTAGTAATTGGAATACCAAAATTACCTATAATTAACTTGAAAAATTAGAGTACTCTCACATTATTCAAAACCTACATGATTTAAGCTTGATGAACTAAACACCCAATGAAAGATTCCCTAGGGAAAAGAAAAAGGAACATTAATGCCAAGACAGTATGCAACATACGAGACATAGTTTGTTTCTAAGTTAACACTAGTTAATTTTGGTTGGGAAAAACCTTGTTAAATAAGAATCATAGAATATATTGATTAAAATCCCACAAACACGAGCAGTTGGGTCAAGATCGAACAATGTACATCTATATACCTACATACATCTATGTAACTACCTAAGGTTATGGTGGAAAGTACCCACCACTGTGCTAATTTCTAGATAATTTTTGGATAAATAATATAAGCGCACACAAACCACGGATGGATGCAATTCAAAACAACTGTCATAAAGACCTTACATCATTATACCTACTCTACTACTAGAGATGAGCCAGTTTCTAAAAACAGCTAAACCTGGCCACAATTAAGTTTCACATGTCTAAATTTTAACTGCCAAAAATTTGCAAATGGAAAAAGTGAGAAAGGTTAACTAACCTGGTCAAGTACATTTCCATGGGTATCTTGAACAAGGGGTCGATAATCCCCAAGGAAGAACTGTTTACATATTCTCATGTGTATCAGTACCAAAGGAGGTGCAAGTTGTTATGTATTTAATCAATAAATAAATCCAAGAAAACTTTTTCCCAATCACCTGATCATATTTGGCATCTTTCTGGGATTCCCCTTGACCAGTGTTCAGTATATATAATTGACCAACATCATCTGAAAGTATAATTGATGTTCCGTCCCTGGGTTGCAGAAAATAAACTTATAAGCAGAAAAAATAAAGAGGAAATTAACAGAGTAGTAGAATTGTAGAAACAAAGAATTAAAAGCAAAGGTTAAGAATATGAAAATAAATATTAGTTCCATACATTTTCTTTATTTTGTTTTCTATTATTATTGGTCTTTTTTTTCCTTTTAAGCTTTGATTTTCCTTAGGAGAAAGAAAATACAAGTAAAAGCCAATATATTTTCAGCTTTGAACTGTACTACTATCAACTTACGAAGAAAATTTTCCATCAACTAGCTTCCAACGTCCCATTTCGTATATCCGAATAGGTATTCCCTCCCATATCTGCAAGAATAGAGAGAAAAGAAGGAATTTCAACAAACAGGGAAAATGAGAAGGAATTTCAACAAACAGAGAAAACGAGAAAGAATTCAACAAATACAAGAAGCTATAAAGATTTACAAAGCTTAAAACTCACATCCCAAACAATTGTTTTTCCATCATATCCAGCGCTCATGGCTATTCGGGGGTTGAAAGGATGAACGTCGAGAACATAAGTCTACAAAAATTAGACTCAATATTGTCAGCCATGGCCATGTAAGAGATCCTGTGAACTTCATTTCTTAAAAAAGAAAAAATAAGCAACCTAGCATAGAACGGAAGTGCAACCAAAAAGTAGTACAAAAGCTAAGTCTTGTTCAGATAACAGAGAACAAGACCATACAAATAGCTTAATGCTGTATTGGATCGATGTAGGAAAGGTAGGGAAGGGTTAAACATTAGGTAAAAGTTAAAAGAGTAAGCAACAGATGCAAAGGAGATGGTCAGTAGTTCCACCCAACCAGTATGCTTATATGTTGCAGCTTATTTGTAACGATTATAGCTTATACTAAGCTGGTTTGTAGTGATTGTTGCAGCTTACACGAAAAAGCTATAATCGATTTTTATCTTAAGCACAATTCACAAGTTATACAAAAGGTAAATATAATATATTAATATTATAGATTGTGCAGTCATTAAACGATTTTTCAGAACTTTTGAGACCACCCTCAACCAAATTTACTCAATACACAGATAATCTTATTATCATAATCTAATTATGATAATTTCCAGCTGCAAGAAAACAAGTTCAAAGAAAACCAACTCTGTTCTCAGTATAGAGCAACTCTACAAGTAGTACAAGACAAATCAGGTCTGAAATCAGCCATCCACTGCAGTAGCCAGTCAAGAAACTTTGGGTATACCAATAGAAATTAGGTCCGTGAATGAGTCAAGCTACTCGAGCTTGACTCGATAAGATAAACATAAACACAATTTTTTCCCATATTAATGTGATATTAAAATTAAATACTCCCTCCATCCTCCAAAGGATGTCCAAAGTACATTTTGCACCCAAATTAAGAAAAGTAAAGTAGAGGAAAGATTAAAAAAAGTTCCAAGTTTATCCTTAGTGGCCCCCACAACATTACATAAAATGATGAGTCTTTCTTTTTATATACTAGTGGATCCCACTAAATGACATATTTGCGCTTTACTTTATGTATTTATTGGCATCCTTTTAAGGACAAAAAAAATTGTACCTTAGGCCATACTTTTGAGGACTGAGGGAGTAGTTAATCAACTCATAAATAATAACCTAATTAATTTACCCAAGTACAATATTTAGCACTAGCTGCACTATTGATTAACATAATAGAGCAATCTTTCCTATATTAATGTAACTAGTAACTAATTTGACAATAGTTTGCAGACATGGAACTCACATGATGACCAAGTTTCCATTCAAAATGTCCATTTTGCGTTAAACTTTTTAACAGAATTGGTCTTGGGGTCTCCATTTTAGTAATAATATAAGTTTGAGGGTGAGTTTTGCTATAAAAAGAAATTAGGGAACAGATTCGTAAAAACATACAAATTTGGGGGTGGGTTTTGCATTTCAGTCCAAGTTTCGCAGGCTCAAGCTCAATAAGGCTTGATTTGACTCTTTTCCATTAAAAGCATAACTAGTAGGTATTAACTGGCAATAAGACATTGAAAAAATGCAATTAACTTTAGATACTAGCACATCAACAAATTACTTCAACATCCAACATGGTCTGTAAAATGCCATCTAAAAATTGGTTCAATGGAATAAATGAGAGAACTGTAACAAGAGAGCAAGAAGTAATCATCCCAACATATATAGTAATGAAATACATGATGCACTAAAATTAACAGAATAACCCAAAAAAATATGGTATCAACCACTTACAGATTCAGTGTGGCCTGTCAAAGAATGTACTAAGCTGCCATCAACAGCATTCCAGACGCATATTCTGCAATCTGCATTATTAGAAAACTATTAAGCAAAAAATTGACAGATAACACCATGAGTTCTTGAAGATAAAAACATCTAACTCAAGTACACAAGCACACACAAAGACCACACATCAGAGAAATTAGCTTGCTATAAATATGTTTCATCCAAGAGCGTACAATATGAGGATTAGTTATAGATTTTAAGTTAGGCAGTTGTTTATTTGCCAGGAAAAGGGGGGGAAAAGGAAAAGAAAACCTCATTTACAAGATATCCACAAACCATTTCCACCTCACTCTGAACACCCACTGACCCATTTATTATTAAATAAGCACCATTAGTCGTTAGCAATCATGGAATCAATTGGCATTACTCCTATTCTTTATGTAAAATGTAAATTTCTGCAATTAATTTCAGCTGAACTGAAGACACCCTTTAGTCCATATTTCATGTCCCGTCCTGTATTTTCTGCACCCTCATCATAGAGGTGATTTTTCCTTTTCTGAGTATTTGGAGTGCTGGATGTGGATGGGGAAAAAAAACAAGTATTCTGAAGCCAAACGCTCTTGTATGGGTAGTGTGGAACTTAAAGAGGAGATTCAATTAGGAGGATGCATCAGTTTACCACAGATGCAGGTCCCGACACAAATGTGCTAACTTATATAAGATCTAATATAACATAAGAAGTCAGCAATGACGACGTGACAATAGATGAACAAGTCAGCAATAAAAGATCAAAATAACAAAGACATATCAATCTTTCTTTTTAAAGAAAAAAAAACAGTAATTAAGAAACTAGAGAAAAGCTCATATGCTGCAAATTATTGAAAACCAGCTACACTAGAAGATCAGGTACTATTAGCCTCTTATAATTTGTATAAAAAACTCATGAATAGCAAATAAACTAAACTACAATTTTCAATTTAAAATATTCATACATAATATGTGCACAAGAAGCTTACCCATGATTGCAGCAAGGACAAACCGGTTGTCTAGGCTCCAGACAATCATATTAACACCACGAGGAGTTGGGAGAATTCTTTGACGTGGACCTCCTCGAGGAGGTTGAGGAGGCATTGGGGGTGGAGGAACTTTCAAATGATATGCCCGTGTCCAACGTCCAGCCTTTACCTGAAAAAAGGGTACAATTATCCACTTCAGTTGGGAAATATAAAGATGCAGACATTACTTTGATCATCTCAAACAGAAAACATCGTCATCATGCAAAGTAGAGCAGATAGGGAAGAAAATCTCACATGTGATCTACGCGACCTCGGAATCCAAATTATCGCACTGCCATCCCGTGAACAAGTAACAATGTTGTCATGTGTGAACCTAGAAACATGAAGATGTATCAAAGAGGTAGTAAAGAAACACCTCTGCGGGTCCAGTGGGAGGAGAAACTGGGAAGAGTAAAAACAGAGCCATAAATAGTGATGCGTCAGGAAAATATACAAACACACCATGTGTTTCTGAATTTTAGATTATTGTCTTCCTTCGAGGCATCAGACATTGATAAAAACCTAGATGCCACAGCGCAACCACTGTATCACAAGGGAAGCAACATTTATCAGCATGAAATCCAATCTACAAAAATTGAAGCAAGACCCAGAGAGACTAACCTGAACTGCACATAATTGACATCATTCTCATGCCCAGCCAAAATATCCATCTCATTGTTTGGTTGCTCTGAGTCATCTGTGTTGGGTTTACAAGCATTCCACACCTGCAAGTAGCTAGCTCTTCATTAAGTTAATATGGTCAATTCACTCAAACTGATACGAACAAAATAAAAGATGGTTAGGATTTTGAGAATGACTTTTACGAGGAAAAAACAGAAGTACTAGATCAAAGTGCTTAATTTAGTTGTACCCTTGCAAAAGTGTCCGAGCTTCCGGTGACAAAAACGGTCCCATTAGAATTGAATGCACAACAGAAAATCTGGTGATTCTGTTGAGCGGTACTTGACGATGGGCCACTGTTCTTCCCTATTGTTCACAGAAAAACCTAGATAAGTCCTTTAACCCATAAATCGGAGAAAATAAGCCACTAGACAATTAAAAGCAGCAACTAACCAGCAACAGGATCCGGAGGCCTTGGTACGTATATCCTTGGACTGAATTGGGAGTGTCTAGCATCCCAAATTCTACAAGTTCCATCATCAGATGACCTACAAAAGAAGTAAATAAACAAAATACGTCCAATTAATTCAGAAAGAAATAAGACTAACGCACAATCGCACATGAAGGTGAACATAATATTTGTAAACTATGATAGATACAGTCCAACAGGCAGACTTTTTCTATTAAAAAAAAAATCATCATGAGAAAGCTCCAAAAGAAAAGGGCACAGCATACAAAGCTCCAATGTGAATCAGTGAGTGATAACAAGGTGATGCAAGTTTCTATTCGGTGAAGGGCTGCGTTGATGTAAATGTTAAATAGTGTGTCATAAATAATTTTAAAAGCACTTTATAAGAATAATCTGATAAGTTTGCAAGTTAATATGCAAACAAAGGTTCAAAACACCAAATTTTAACTTCTAAAGTGCTTTTATATCCAAAAGCACTAAGGCTAAAAACCATTCTAATTATGTTACAAAATACAAAAACGCAATTTCCAAATTCATAGCTCTTATAGGCCACCACATGACTCCACGAAACAGGCACTTCGCGTCAATAGCTAAGTGGAAGCTCGTTCAAATGGAATTTCACAAAAAATAATAATAATAATAATAATAATAATAAATAAATAAAAACTCTTGCCTGTTATTCGAACATGGTACCAAATTGCGCGCTTTGGTACGAATGTTAGTACACTTTCATTCCGAAACACTAAATTTAACAATCAAAAACTTATTTTTCATATTACACAAGCATTATTACAACTGCTTTATGATTTACAAATGACTAGCATTGGCATCCCCTTGTATAAATCTAATGGAGGTCTAAGATCAGCTATCTAAAACTATTCCCTAAAATATCTAGGACATTTACAAGAATAATTATCACATGGATGAATCAAGAACACTCTATTCGAAACCCTAATATGTACAAAAAACTTCTAGAAAATGCCAACTAGTGTAACACAATGAGCGCCTAGTGGGCCTCCACAGTAAGCGATGACATGGTATTAGCCTCCTTGAAAATGTGCACGTTGTGATACTACACTTAGAATCAGCTCAACCAAATATTTCAATCAGTTTTAACTATATCTATTAACAAGGTCTGATGAAAGGCAGAATAATAAATCAAAAAATCAGCTTACGATAAAAGCTGGTATGGAGAGCTTAGTCTGGGACTAAACGCAATGGCAGTAACTGCTCCACTATGACCACGCAAAACTGAAATTGGCAGCCCATCAGGTAAACGCCACTATATAAAACAAAAAGAGAAGTCAGAAAAAAGAATGTACGGCACAAATAAAGAAAATTGTAAGGCTAGAACAGAATCTTACAACTCGGATGATGCAGTCATTTGAAGCAGAGGCCACCAAAGTGTTGTTGAAGTTCACAGCAAGGTCAGTAATGTCACCCTTTCAAGCGGAAAAGTATAAATATTTCAAACAAACTAATAAAATAACAAATAAATACTTAATGGTTGATGAGCATGCATTTGATGGAATAGAACTCACTTCATGTCCTCGGCAGCTAGCTAAGCAATATGCAGTTTCCATTGACCAAATTTTTACAAGCCGGTCATCTGAACCAGTAATAACATATCTTCCAGATCGATCAAATATGGCTGCAGGCAATGAAATTATTAAATTCTTATCTATACCATAATCAAGTCTGACATCCTCTACTACTCTGAAGTCGAAACATATAAACAAGGGGGAAGAAAACAAAAAATTTGAAATTAGCAGCATCAGCCAGAGGCTGGGCCAAGAAAGAGACAGCATAAAGGAAGGGCAAAGGCAACCAAAATTATATGATACAGTTTTATTAGACACCTTTTGCAATAAGGATTTATTTTGATAACGGATACAGCATAGAAAGACGCCTTTAACCTTTTGCATCAAGGAATCTTCAGAGGGAATACACAATGATTGATAACATAGCTAATCGAAATCAGAATGGAGTGATGAAGACCTTACCACAATAAACAGCATTACGGTGTCCCCTAAGCTTTTTAATATTTTGCATCTTCTGCACCATGGTAGAAGGTTTTGCAATGGCATAACATGCTGCACGAATAGAGGGCGCACGATGGTGTCTAGAGAAGCCACCACCAATTTCCCTTAAACTTAGCCCACGCACCTGATCAGCTTGCATATGAGGCCAACGCATGTATCGTGGGGGATGTTTATCAATTTTTCTAAGTTGATCATCTGTGAGAGAGAGAGTATTAAAGGAGTAGGAGCTTGAAAACTTTTTTGCAAAAGAGGAAAATATAGGATGGTAGTAACTCTATCTACCACCGTCCACTATACACCCAATTAAAAATAAGGTATAAATGAAAGAAACAGCATAACCATATTTCTTGTCTTTTCCCCCGCCCAAGCTTAACAGTGCTTTATTTTGTCAATGACTCCATCCAATTATAAAAAGAGATTAATTGTGTCACACATTCTCAAGCATTAAAACATGATACAGTTCACATACTGCCCAGAAGTGAAAAGGAGCCAGTCCCCAAAAGAGTAGGTACAGCAGCTGCATTCAACGCATTCCCACCAACCATGCCCTGTGGAGCGGCTGCACCAAGTAGCAGTTGCTTCATAAGCTTTACCAAGTGATCTTTTTCAATGTGAGGATACCTACACAGATAAAATGGATAAAATAATGAATCTGAGATGCTCTTTTGGGGAGAAACAGACACAGTTAGAAAGGAAACTCGATAAATATCTAAATTACTTGGAACCACCTAAATGGATCCTTTCTTATATTATGTTCAGTTATTTGTGTGTCGATAGCCATAACCCAATGTTGAGCATACCAACACAAGTTGCTAAAAGAGATGGACTAATTAAAAATAAGCCTTCAAGCATTATTTGGTCAAGTCAAGTGGCTACCATCATATCTGAACTCGCGTTCTGCTAATAAAGTATTGTGAAAATGATAACCACATTAATTGCAACACTTCTTTTAGTGTGTGCGTGTATCACGGATTTTAAGACGTGCTAAAAACATATTTACATACTAAAAAAATTAAAATATGGATAAAATATAACATTTGAAAATACCAAATTATATAAAATATAATATTTAAATATACTTTTGGCACGTCCAAAACAACGTGCCAAACACGCTAAAACAAGTGTTGCAACTAATGTGGGTCAGAGGGAGTACTTAGTTAAAATTAGGATACTGGTGATGAATGATCACATGAATAATGTGGAAGTCCTTAAAAGAAAAATGCCACTAAAATATATGTAATGCAAATAACAAAACAATAAAGCAAGAAAAATGTAAGTACAACCTTCTTATTGATAATCCACACAGGTAGCAGTTATTAAAAACAAAGATGGTACCGGAGCAAGAAAACGGTAAATTATATACCTCTCCACCAACTTATTGTAACTTAATGGGAAAGAAGAGCCGTTGTCATTTTCATCCCCGCTGTGTGCCCCTGTCCTTGAATACCAAGCGTGATATCGTCTAGGTAAAAGTTGATGTTCAAGCAGTTCATTCCAGAACTGCCCATATGTTCTGTGACAGGGCCCAGCGGATAAAAAATGCATTATCAGAAAATAGACCTCCCTGAGATCAATATCCACGTCAGCCTCAGTTTGGCTTCCTTCTGTAACTGCAACTTGAGTTTTCTCATTTGATTTACAGGAAAACCTCAAAGATTTCATATTCACAGAAGGTGCATCGACAGAAGGGACATATTTCTGAAGAGCCATTTCTCCTGCAAAACCGAGAAGTGGTACTAGTACACCAAGCTTTCATTCACAACATTATTATGAAATATGACGCGCCCAATAGATATTTACATATATATACAAACGTGAAACGACTACATTTTTTGAGGCTTGCATGTGAAAAAAAAAAGCCAACTATAGCTCCAGCATATTTGGTTATTTCAGTTAGGTATTATGCAAAAGACATCGATCATGTTTGCAATTTAATTCACGCCAATGACTGAGGAAACTATCAATAGTCATAATAATCCTTTTTAATAAAGTTCAGAGCTGTTATTAGCACCAAAATGAAAAGAAAGAACAGATAAAAATTCACTTGTGAGCTAGAATGCCTTACTTGTCAATTGACAAAGAAAAAGAAGAAGAAAAACTGCCTTTACTCTCTTCAGGTTCCTTGTGAACCTCTTGGCAAAGACCTAACTACCTAGAATGGAGTTTCTTAGGCTACCTATAACCAATGCTAAACTCAAATCTTTGTGTTATCAAATATTTCTTAGGGATTTTGCCAATAATCCCATGCTCTAAGACTGCAAAACAATGTATATATGACCAGATGTTCACTGAAGAGGTGTTCTGGCTTCAGGAGTTATTAAGAACTACTGTTGGTATCAGGAAAAGAAAGTTATTTCAGCTATTGTATTTTATATGGATGTGACACTGACTACTTAATTTCGACAAACAATATGAATTCCAATTAACACTAAACCAAAGCTTTTCTTTTTAAGTTGATTCCTACAATGATTGACAGACTTAAGTTTCAATAATCCTACGGGATCTAGTTTGGTGCTACGCGTAAGAGTAATAGATTGTGTTGGATCTCATGTACATTATTTCTCATGTACATTATTTCTGCAGTGGTCTAAATAATCTAACACGTTTGCGACCAAAAACACCAATTGACTTGGCTCGTTATCCATGCCATCACAAGCAAAATTGATATAGCAAATTAAACTGAACTCAACCAACACTTCATCACAAACTAATTGGGGTAGGTTGAAGATGAATTATAAGTTGGTATTCATTTTCATGAGAGGTAGCTAAATTTTTTTGCCTGACGCAACCCTACTCTTTCATCCTGACTGTGATAGGCTATGCAAGAATGCAGTTTCATATCAATGTAAAGCAGCTAATTGCTTTCTAGCTTTGCAAGCTACAAGATATGGCAACCACATTACCTCCACCATCAGAAAAGGTAATCTCATACCACCCAGAGCTATCAATGCATTAAGTCAAGTACTAGGTACAAACACCGCTAAAAAAATCCACTCATAATAAGTCTTAACAGGCAATGTATAGAGCCAACAGGAAGAATATAAAGACTCCAAGTGGAAAAAAATACCCTTTATGCTCCAAGAATGTTAACCGCATGGGCAATCACCAGAAGCCCAAAACTCAGGCCTCAGGTTCCAAAACCCTGACCCACCATAGCACATAAGCCATCCAATATCCTCTGCAAATTCCAAACAATCCCTCAGACTGAAGCTTTTTCACATTTTACTACTGCAAATGAAGAATTATTCAAGAAACTAAACAAACACAATTCTGAATCTAATAAAAGACAAAGCCCTATTTTATTTTTTGGGAAATATAATCAATTGAAAAGCAAATAAATACCTACAATAATTTAATTCAATTTTTGGGAAAGGGGGAATGAGGGGCACTCAAGAAGAATGACAACTTTTCTCCACAGTTCCTACCGCCATACAAGAATTGAATAACTGGATTAATTACTCAAGAAAATAAACAGAACCCATTCGAAATCTGATAAACAACATTTACAAATCCCTATTGTATTTTTGGGAGAACAACCAATTGAAAATTTAATAAATACCTGAAAAATTATGTGTTTTCTTGAGGAGCTTGCAATATGAGTGTAAATGGGGATCCAATTAACAAGAGTTTGAACAAAAATTAAATAAAAGAGTTGGGGTAAGATTTATAAAGAGTGATAGAGATAATAAATAGGGCAATGAAAATGAAATTCAGTGAATTAAGATGTGCTGAAGGGAGCTCTCTCTGTATTTTTTTCGACTTTGGAGTTGGTTTTCGAGGGGTGAGGCGAAAAGGAAAAGACGAGAAGAGAGAGAAAGGGGAGGAAGGAAGCGTTTATAATCTTTACGCCCACTCTTCTAAATAGATACCTTGAGGAGAAAACGAATAAATTTTATAAATAAAAAATAGATAATTCGGGTATTGTTCCACACGCGTTTCTTTATCGCGTGGATAGACCTGCAAAACCGAATAAGTTCGCTCCGGAGTGCTGACTGCTGGCGTACGGGTACGGAGCCTATTCGCTCCGGATTGTATTCAGAATAGCGGTTCGAACGAACCATGGATTTTTTATTTTTGTGACATCGGGTGTGGAATTTTTTAAAATACTCTCTCTATCATAAAATTAGAAATACAATTTTATTTTTAAGATTAAATAATGATATATTAAATTTTAAATTAATATAAATTTATTTAATTTTAATTGATACAATATATATAATTATATTATATATAACAAAAATTATTAATTATAAAATTTATTAATTCTAAATTTTTATAAATCATATCAATTTTAAAATTTAATAGACGAATTTTGATCTCAAAAGTCAAATTATATTTCTAATTTTGAAACAGAATAAATAAAATGTAATCTATCTATCCCATAAAAGTTATTTGAAATACATTGTATATCGATCCTATAAAAAATATTTAAAGTATATTTTTTATATAATTTAGAGGGGAAAAAAAGAGTATAAATAAGTTTTTTTTTTCACGAGGACTCTATATAAGTACCTTAAAAATTCTCTCTTTTATCTAATAGTGCACATTACTTAAATACTTTCAAGGATAAACCATATTTTATACAATATTTTATATTTGAATGCGTATTTTAGACATCTTTATAAGATAATTATTTATATATTTCAATTATCTTGTATGGGATGGATAGAGTAATCTACATATACTCCATATATTTTTCGGAAAAAAAATCTCATTTACAAAATTTGTAAACTGACAAATATAATTTTAATTATACTTTTAACACACATATGATTTTATTATTATTTAAATAATATAAATTTGAAAGAAGTTTATTTTGTTTCGATGATTATCATACTTAATATTAAACTGCTACTGTTATTATATTATAAGTTAAATATAATACATTGATCTACCTTATTATTCAATTTTTTAAATTCAAAAATAAAAATAAATTACTCCATTTAATAATATACTTAAAAATACAATAAAAATCATAAATATCATAAATTTACAAGATTGCATCACTTAAAGTAGCTAAGTAACGTCAACTGGAAAGTGAGAAAAAATTAAAAACCTCTGTAAAAGGAGTTAATAAAAAGGTAGGGTTGTTTATTTTTTAAAATGAAAAATACTAAAGAATGGAGGAGTGGAATAAAAGTCCAGTAACAAATATGATTTGAATGGCACTTCTCCATATCCAGCTCGGAATGTTATATATTTTTTTTTATATGCTTATTCTATTATTTGAAAGTGGTATCTAGGAATGCACAAAAGGCTCGTGACCTACGATCTGACCTTAGTTCAGCTTGAGTCCAATTTTGTCAAAACTCAGCCTAGTCAAGGCTCGGACCTATTAGATTCGACCTGAAAAGCTTAAAAAGACCACTTTTTTAAGACAGAAATCTGATTTGCCCTGGGTTGCAAAAAGTCTAATCTAGCCTGGCCTGGTCTATTCCGACCTAAAGCTTGACCTAATTCTTTATCTAATTATTTATAATTTTTGAATTTTAAAATTATAATTATTCATCAATAAAGTATAAGTTTTTACTTATTCGTTATTGTAATTTATAAATTATAATACATTAGTTTTAATTAATACATTAATAAAGTTTAAAATTTTAATTATTCATTATTGATTTCTTTAAATATATTTAATTAATATACATCTTTAATGAATATAAATAGTTAGTTTATTTAATATTAATTACTTAGTTGATTAATATTAATAATAAGTTAGTTTATTGTAATTTGTAAAAACTAAATTACTAATATTTAACATTAAATTTTATTAATATTACTTGCTACTTTTAATGTTCAATATTAACATTAATTAATATATCAATAAACTAACTTTTAATATTAATAATAAGTTAGTTTCTTGTAAATATTCAAGTTTTTCATTAATTTGGATATGCCAAATTCTTATGGGGATTTATGATTTTAGTTATTTTTCAGGGATTCTGTTGTAGCAATTTAAAAAATAATTCCATGAAGCAATTAGAAAATTAATTATAAATAATACTTGAGATATAACTATGTAAGTGTTTAATAACCATAAAAAAAAGATATGTGTGTATTTAAACTTTACAAATATATGTTCAACTCATCCTTGTACTAAAAGAAAATAAAATAGAAATTAACTAACTTCATATTCAAAATATAAGTGCAATCTACAGTAAGTTAATTTTATTTTGTATCTATAGTTATATGCATCGCAGTAGATTGTATTCAAATTATATTTTGTATGACGACAAACTGTGTATAGTAAACATACATTTAGGAAATCAATTTGCTATATATTCTAGTTACATTTTTTTAACTTTAAAAGGAATATATTTATTTTTGTTATAATCATCCAACTTGTATTGGTGTGCAGTAAAATGTTAAAATAAAATAAATCTCAAAAATCTTGCATTATTTTTTCAAAAAATTATTAATTTATATTTTTAATATTTAATATTAATAGAAAAAAAGGGAAAAACCAAATCGACCTAGGCATGGCCCGACATGTAGGCCTAACCAGACCACAGTCCAATGCCCAAGATCAGACTTGGCCTGATTGACAGGCCTAAGTCAACGGCCTGGCCTGACCCAGTCAAAGCCCAAGGCTTGGCAGGCCCAAGTTAGGCCAGACCAGGTCCGGCTGTTGTGCATGTCTAGTGATATTGTATACTCGATCTCAATTGTCCTAAATCTCTTGAGTGTTTTTTTTTTCTCTCAAGTTCGTAGATTATTGACAAAATAACAAGTGATTAATTTTTATTAGCTACTCACTAATCAAATACTATGACCATGCTTGTTTCCAAAAAGTATATTTGAGATTAAATTATTTGTCTTAATTTAACATTACTTCGGACTATTTAATCTTTTGACAAAAGACTATTAGTCTCATAAAAGTCATTTGATAACTTAAAATGTGGAGGACTATTAATTCTATATTTATCATGAGATTAAATAATCCTTTATAAATAGCCTTAAGAATAACAAAAAATATATTTAAAAGATTATTAATCTCTATTATGAAATAAAATAGTCTGAAATAGTGTTAAACTAAAATAAATAGTCTAATCCTAAATATTATTTTTATAAACAAACATAACCGTAGTATGAAATAAATAACGTATTACGACATAAAGAGAACAACTATAAAACTTTAAAATTTAAGAGACAAGTTTGCATCAATTATAATATCTCACGTGCCTGAATAACAAATAAAAATATGATATTTTTTTTTATAAAAAAGCAAGAAATCTAGCTAGAAATCACCTTATTCTAGGTTAACAACAAAATCATCGGAGGAAAAATTACAATAATCTTCATCAATCAAAAACTAAAAGGATCAAAATCAGTCCGAGTCCTGTTGAACTCAGCGTAAAATCGTCATGCCTGATTACAAGATATATAAATATGTTATTGAATAGACATGTACTTTGCACCAAAAATAAAAAAACAAAAAATAAACATGTACTCTATCGCACCTTCCACGCGCTTTCCACGTGCGCTTATTGAAGTATTATCTCATTAGTCCAAAGAAAAGTACAAGTTAGCTATTTAAGGAAAGAAACGAAAATACCCCACATAAGTAAATCCTAAACAGTGATTCATGACTTCTAAATATAAAACTGCAAGGAAAACATATATTAGACAAAGACTTTATTTTATGAAAAATAATATATATCATGAATATTTATGTAATTTTTTTCAATCGTTGGTTATGTGAATAAAAATTAGTGACAATTTTTTTTGAGAGAGAGATGTGTAATAAGTGGAGTCATTTTGTAATTATATATAATCTCATATATTAATACATTTTGCGATTATAAGTCGATACAAATCTATCGTAATACATAGAAAGACTTTTATTTTACTCATGTTCCTTTTTTTTCTTTTCTTTTTGTCTAAATTGTTGCATAGATTTCTAAAGGGCACTCATAAATATTTTAGCATATAAAATTATTAAATTTGTATTTGTATACGAAACTAAAATTATTTTATAATAATTAACATTTTTATAAGTAAAAGTAGAGCTTTTACAAAGTACTCGTCACATGACCAAATAAAAGTGAGTCTCACACTAAAGACCTTGTACAAATACTACATTTTACTTTTAAAAATAACATTTTTTATTTACACATGTTTTGTTATACAATCTTTGTTTTAAAATATAAAATAATTTTATTTATTTTAATTAAAATTAACATGCTCATTGTCACTTTAGAAATGTAACGCATGTAATGCTCTAATGAAATTGTACGTACAAGTCTTTGTTTTCTCGTAGTTGGTGACAGCTCTCGACCGAGCATTTTGACTACTTTCTGTTGAGAAATCCTTAAAGAGATTGATTAATTACCTCACTGCCAATTTGAATTGATTGGATTTTTTAGTTACATATATGTTTTTGCAACCATTATTTTTGAGGTCTTACAGATATGATTAGTTTTAGTAAGCACATATATGGTAGTCGTGTTTCATCATCTCTTTCTAAATGCAGAATGTCGATTTCATATTTGTTTTTTTCTCTTATTCACTTTCTGCTCTAATAAAGTTGTTTATTCTTTCTGTTTCTAACATCGTTGTTAAGTTAGAAAAGTAGAAAGATGCAGCTCTATTATACGATGCATATTGCATGTAGATGATCTTACAAATCGATCGCTTACAGAATGAGCTGAAGAATAAGACTAAGGATTGTGGAGCAGATTAAGGTTCTTAACACCTCTTGTGAAGAGAAGCAGACCAAGTGGGAGCTGTTTGATGCACTTCGACAGGAGCTTGAGTAAGTAATTGATTTCTCAGTGGACAGACCTGCATATTCTCAAAAAATGTTTCCAAGCCACCAGTTGATATGGGCTTTACTGAATTAATACTCGATAGCTAAACTGACCATAGTAATACTTCTCATCTATCTTTTGCATTTGGCCGAGATCTGATGTAAACTGTAAATATTGTTCTTGGAAAGAATGAGAACTGTTGCTGTACTTTTGACACCGTGTAATCCTTAGTGAGCCTTGCTTGCTGCTGGTAGGTAGCCCATTGTCAGTATTTCAGCTAGAATCTGAAGTTTATTTATGGTCCATGGAGAAGAGCTGAAATGTACATGCAGACACTGTCACTATGAATGCGTGCTTTCCTAAACTCCCCTGCATTCTACTTCATCAGCTGCGCAAGCTTTAAGCTTTATTTCACTTACATATCCACAATTAGTTTCCCAAGTCTTTCAACCTGCTATAACCGGTGAAGCTCTGGATACGCACTAGTGGTGGTGATAATTATTATAGCTTGTTCTTCATCTAATAATCCTCTGCTAATGTACTAGTTATCGTAAATATCATATTTGCTCAAGTTGAGAATTGCATTCATCAAAAGTCATATAGCATTTTCAGTGGTTTTGATATTGATGGCATTTGCTCTCATTTGTGATTTAACATTTCACTTCATTACTTTATTTATTTGTTTTTTATTTAATTCTCACTGGACATGTTATTTCCCATTTGAACTAGGTTTACAACTATCATCCTGTGATAGAGTAAATACTGAATACTAGTTTGTCTTTCTGTGTATTCTGTTTTGTGCATGCTTTGAAACTCTACCAAAAAAAAATCATTAGCATAAATGTACTGCTATTATATGCAGAACCCCAGTGGTTGAGAAGGCCTCTAAATCAGTTTGGGAGTTAATTTTGGACAATGATGGCTTGGGAAAGGAAATTAGTGAAACTGTTGAAAGAGTATTTTGTCAATTAAGTAGGCGTGAACCTCCTCCGTTTCCTCAATCAAGCAGTGAATCGCAGCCAGACAGAGAGAAAGGGAAGGAGGAGACGTCAAGATCTTCATCTAAGAAAAGAAGTTCTAGTGAAATTAGCAAGGAAGGGCAAGCAGATGAAGTTGCAGTGGAATACCTCAATCCAGTCATAGGAACATGATTGTATGTGTCGATGCCTTCCTGTCATGATTTGAGTTACATCACCACCAAGTAGAATAACACTAGGAACATTCTTTTTTTAATGTAGTGTAGTTTATATCATAGTTATATTTTGGAAGTCGTATAATTTGTCATAACATTTTTTATTTTATTTTTAAACCTTTGTTTTTGTATTTGCTTAGCTAGACAAATGTTATTTTTCCTTTAACGGGCAGTGGCGAAAATGTTGAATAGAAGCTACTTGTATCCTATCTTCTCTTTTTAAAAATATGATGGTATTAGGTATATGATTATAAGTTTGTAAGCAATTTTTGTCTTTTTTCTGGATTTCCAATCAGAATAACCGCAACTTATTTTTAATGTTTATTCAGGTTAAAACTGGATACAAAGATTCTTGCCTGCTCGAGAAGACCTCCCGGAACCTTCCTCAGGTCTTGGCATATTCTTCTTTTGTTCATATATTTTCATGGCTCTATGAGCTGCAGATAGAAGTTTTGTTTTCTCAATCTCTTCTGTTTGTTCAGGCTGGTACTCGTTTACAGCTGTAGTTACTGGAATAGTTTAACTTTTAGTTAAGAGCTGTGTATTTTTCTCGTAATTGTATATCCATAAAAATGTTGCAGAATCTCTTTTATTTAAGAATGGAGAATGGAGAGGCAAGCAGAGGGAGGATGAAATAGAAATAGAAAAATAAAATAAAAAATATAACACATTTGTGGCTGCTGGGATTCGAGCCCAGGTCTCCACGGCCACAACGTGGAATTCTCACCACTAAACTACAGCCACATATTTGTTAAGGTTGATATATAGTTTTACTGATCACAGTAAAAGGCATCTACATATTTAACCTGATACCCTCATACTTTTCCAATTTTGACAAAGATGAACATTGATAATTATAAGTTTGGAACTTGTGCGAGGCACGAATTATTTTTTTTATATATTCATTGTTTATTAAAATAATTCAATCGTAAGTTTCTCTTTTAAATTATATATTTATATATGCATATATATGACATTAATGCTTTTTATGACCTTTTTTTATTGTGAGATTCATGCATGCATGCATGTGTGTGTGTGTGTGTGTATATATAAAATTATACTTATATTCAAATTAATTATATTTATTGAATTTGAGCATGTATTATTCTAATTATATAATTTGTATTTGAGAATTATAAGTTGATATCTAAATTATCCTTGAAATGACCAATCAAATTAATTTGGATAAGATCATCTTGACTTGTTATATACTTGTATTGAAGTATAGATTTGTAAATTTATTAATATTAAAAAACTCTATTTATTTTTTATCTTTAACAATAATAAGTTTTTAATTTATAATAATGACATGATACTGAAATTATGTTGTCGTTAAATTCAATATTATATCGTTTTATATATACTACTTTCAATAAAATAAAATAAAATCTTTTGTGGAACAAAGAAATCTAACAAATGAGAACTTTTAATTTTTTAATAAAATATAGACGGTACTTGTAAAATAAGTAGTCTGAATGATATGTCATAGAAGGCAAAAGGATGATGTTTTATCACTTTAGTGGTTTTGCCTTTTGTCTTTTCGCTAGGAATGTGCATGCATATACATTCTTCCTCTCTAACTTTAACACAAATGGTTCTCTTTCATGAGAAGGTGAAAATGTAGTATGATGGATACATTAATGTTCAAAAGAATTAATTAATTATATAATTATGTTCATTGTATTTAAACATGTATTATTATTATTATTATATAATTTTTAATTTGAAAATTATAAACTAATAACCAAATTATCAGAATAACCAATCAACTTAATTTTTCTTCTATTGACTTGTTTTGTATTGATTCCTTCCAATTAGAAAAGCTTATTTGTTTTTATTTTGATATTCATTTGGTCCATAGTGTGCCCACAGTTGCTAGGAAGTCATTTTTTTTGGACATGAGTAAAATAATAATAATAATAATAATAATAAAATATTAAGTATATATGTTAAATAAATTGTTAGTTTTGTAATATGGTGGCATAAAAATAAATTACGATGGCAAACTTAATTGAAAACATTGTGCATTATATACTTATCATCAATATATAGACATTTTTTTTGTGAAATAAAAAATTATGATAAATGAGACTCTTTTTGTGAAATACAGGTAATTAATTATATCAAATACTTCTTTTGCTTCAAAATTAGAGATACATTTTTCTTTGTTTTTTCCATTCCAAAATTATAAATAAATTTTTATTTCTAATCATCTACATTATATTTATAAAAATACACTTTGTAATATTTTTTAAATGATAAATTTTAATCGTGGAACTTACAATTAATTTTTTCTAATGGCTATCCAAAATTTAATGTGCAAATAAAATTAAGCTAGAAGGTCAAACGAGACATTCATTCGAAAGGAAGGATAATAAAATGATAGTAGCAAACTTTGTATTTATCAGATAATTTTTTATATTAAAGTATGGTTTTAAGAATAGTTGCGGTTAGCACTAATCAACTTGAGTATTCCGGCAGAACCACCAACTATTTTATTTTCTATTATTTTTCTCCTCCATGAAATAGACATAAAAGATGATGATGCATGCACTTCAATTCTCTGTCTTCTGCAAGAGAACGACATGTCTTTTTGTTAATGATAAGGATGAAATTTAAAGTTTTGGATTAGGGTTTATTTAAGTCAAGAACCGTCCATAGAGTTCACATCTAACACTTGGTTCATTACTGTGTACTTAGATGAATTAAATATCTAACAAATGAAAATATAAAAAGCATCCTTAATTATAAAACCTAATCATGAATATTTACCGCTAAAATAAACAAAATAAACTATAAAAAAAATTATATATGCTTGGTCATGCAAGTGCAACAATAAATACAATAACGTATTTGTTCGAAAAAATAATACATTTATACTGCATTTGGATTGAATTGAAGGAATAAAAATGTCGTAAAATATAAATTCCTAACTATAATAAAAAAAAGTCTCAAAAAAATGAGCGTGACTAGGTCATCATAATTAATCCCACCAAGCATTATTCTCTAAAATTTTAATTATATTGTAAGTAGTTGTATACAAATGGTGTCAATATATAGGGTTAGGCATGCGCACATATGGATAATAATATAGTAGAAAACAATATTAAAGCAAAGTTTGTCCTAACAAAAGAATTGTGACTGCACTAACTTTTTCATGTCAAGTATCAACACGGACCATTTTCCTTTGCTAGCTTCCAAAACAATTTATTAAACATGGAGGAAAGGCAAGTCCATTTCTTTAATTTCACTAGTGTTGAATCATTCAATTTGCTTTATATATTTCAATTAAAGTTAAATGAGTGGAATAAAGTTTCTCCATGACATTGTTAATTAAGTTGCCTCCATGGCCAAGAGCCAATACATGTGGCGGCTGTTACTGTATTTCTCAAGTGTGACATTGACTTGTGTCAAGGAATTTTATTTTTATTTTATTTTACTCTTACTTTCTCTTATCTTACAAACTTCGAAAGATTTTCATTAACGGGAGTGACTTGTCTTCTTTTCATTCTCTCAAAACAAAAAAAATCTCATATGCTTAATTATTTCCGTAGTCGGAATAAAAAAGTAAGAACATATAAGGCTTAAGGGTTTAAGAACAAACTTATACCAACAGAAAAATATCGTGGTAGCCAACTGACAAGATTTAAGATAATTTGGTAGTGAAAACACACTCAATAATTCAAGAAAGTATTCTAAAAAATATGGTGTCAAATAATAATCTTATAATGAACAAAATAAATATTTAATGTTTTGTAATATTGAAACAATGAACAATATTATTTGATCTATAGCCTTATCCAATTCAAACTTTTATAATTTCCTCTAAAAAAATAATAATTGAGAGCTTCAAATAGCCAACTTTTATCCACTATAGTCAAAATTGTCATGCCACAAGAAGATTCCTTAGCCTTCAAACATACCACAACATAAACTCTATATATGCTCTATTGGATAACTCCTACAATCCTTCACCTATCCTGCCTAATTGTCTCTCTATAAACTATCCCATGTCCAGTTTCTCCAACAATTTTTTTTTCTGGCATATGGTTTCTTCAATAAATTTCCACTTATTTGATCATTAGTTTCCAAATTCATCAACTTTTTTCCTTAATTGATATGAGTTTAGCCCCCGTTCTACGTAGAATTCGACTCCTTCAATCATTTTCAGTTGTTTTTCTCTATTGGTTTTATGTAATCTCATGATTTTTTTCTGTTTAAATTTATAGCTTCATTCATATACCCGGTATCAATCACCAACTGTGTATTCCTACAGATAATTAATTAACAATTAATAATTGAAAAAAAAATGGAGACTGCAAAACGTTCCGCCTCTGGTTCAGAAGAAGATGAGCGAAACGCCATGATGGATGAAAAGAAACGAAAGAGAATGATCTCAAATCGCGAATCAGCAAGGCGGTCAAGGATGAAGAGGGAGCAGCACATGAAGGATCTTAATAACCAGATCATATTTTTCAAGAACAAAAGGAATGAGATGACTCGGAAAATTAATGAATTCACAAGACGATACGCAGCTGTTGAAACTGAGAATCGGGTTTTGAGAGCTCAAAGAGAAGAATTAAGAAAGAGATTAGAGTCTGCACAACTTGTTTCCAGCTATTTGGATGCAGCAGAAGGGTATAATTCAGTGGACATTGCTGATGACCCTTGGCTCAAACCATGGCAGCCTCCTTCCCAGGCCCTGCCTATTATGACTTCTGCCGGATTTCTCCAGTTTTAAATTTGTGTAATAGATACGATGGTTTCGGGTATTTCTGATTTGCTGTGGCATGGCAACTGTATATCCTATCTGGTCATCTGGTGTTCAGGTGTTGTTTGAGTTCCTTCATTAAGCATATTAGACTAGTTTAGAAGTTCTATACTCTCTCCGTCCCTTAATATAAGTAGTTTTAGAGAAGTGTTTTTGTCTCTTAATATATGATGTTTAAGAATTTCAAATAAGCATTAATTGCTTAGTTTCTAATATTACTCCAAGTATTAAATATAATTTTGGTTGTCTCGCTATTTTTTATCTAATAAATAATATCCTCTTTTTCTAATACAAGGACAATATAAACAATTGATATTATATTTAATGCTATATAATTATTTCCTTAATACTTGTGCACAACTCTAAAATGATCAACTCTCAACATTTTGGAATTAAATGATCTTGAATGGAGATAGAGCATCTCATCCATTGTCATGATCAAATTAATTATAAATGAAAGTGAATAAAAGTGAAACAGAAGATAAGACAATAATTCGAATAAAAGATTTGCACTCCCCGTCACCGTTTTTTTTTTTGACCTTTTTTTTTGTTGTAAAGTTTGGCGATGAAATGTGCTCCTTAATTAATAGCTACACGCCTACACTCTACAAGTCTTTAACTAAAACAAATATGTACAAGTGCAACTTGTACATTTACACTAGTATATAGAGAAATATGCCACACCCCTGAAACGGTACATAAACTCATAATCTAGTTCAAGCACACAACAAGCTAATTACAGAACCTCTTCATCTACCAAGGTGGGAAAAAAAGAACTCACAAAAACAAGCCGGAATGGTGTGTTTCTCATTTACGGGTCATGTTCCATAGTTCGATTTCATGTTCAAGTGCACGTATCAGATTAACCTCAGTTTTTGAGAGTACATCATCAGGTGCTTTCTCCAGGAGACGATTAGCTATGGTTTGAAGAGCTTGGCAGAGCTCACGAAAATCGTCCCCGCCATATATTTGGCAAAACTCTTTCAGCTCCTCCGGAATTTTAGAGCCAGCCTCTGGGCAATGAGCAAAGCCGGCATGAAAAGCAGTTTCCATGATGCACAACACTGTGATGGCCACTGTATATTCAACTTCTGGGCTCATTAGGCTTTCCAAAAATCTGTAAAGCAAAATGGAGAATCAAGGCATTGCAATTTCAAACATCTGGAACCTTCCAAGTAACTTGTATTCCTACCATTCGAAAATTAGAGATACATTTTCTTTTTTAATTGGTTCCAATTAGGTTAGATCCAACACTATCACGTTATCACTACTACATTTCTAATTACGGTTAGGGGCGTGATTGGAAAATAAATTTTTTTCTTAATAGTCATCGTTTTAAAATGTATGTCTAGTTTTGGATCATAGCGACTAATTAAGAATGGATATATAAAGGTGAGGTATGGTGCCTGCAATAATCGAGGTTCGCCTTTTGCGGAACAGCGCTAGTCAGAGAAACACTCCACTTGGAAGCTTCTTTCTTGAACCTTGCATTCTCGTCATTTGCAAAAGCCATAAAATTTAAGAGGATTTCCATATCAGATTTATCATCCGACTCCTTCCAAGCTTTCAACAATACATTGGCCATGAAAGGAACAAGCCCTCTAATAAAAATGATATAATCCTGTCCCTGCATTATTAATTTGCACGAATTACCAATTTGCTCCATTTAATTGCTAATAAATTTGTAAATGAGCTAATGGCAGAGGACACTGAATTCCAATCGTATGTTCAGTTACCAAAAATAAGAAAAGCAGCAACTTGTTTGCACATTTGATAGTATATATAGTCATTTGAAAGTCTTGAGTGTTTAAGGAAATCACATAAACATCATACACAAAATCAAAAGTGTTTAAAATTTTAAGTGTCGCTAAAACAATTGAAAAAGTGTCGGTAAATGTAATTGTATATTTGTTTACTCTGACAATATCAAAATATATTTTTATTTTTATATTTTTTTATTATTAGAAACATATTAAGTTTTCTTATATAAGCAGCAGCGAAATTTGCTCTATTGGCGCCATAATTTGAGAGAACACAGAAGTGCAAAATCAAACAAGAAAATACGACCAAATACGACGGAATTTTAATGAATTTATGGTTAATGTCAAAGAATTATAGTAGTAATAGAGGTGCGGAGGAAGAGGAAAGAAAAAGTAAAATAATAGTACCAGCCATTTCTTGAAAGAGGAGGAATCAACAGTGCCATCTCTAATGCTAAGGAGAAAAGGGTGCCTGGTAGCTCCCGTATAAATATGACGATGTTTTCTTAGCCACCTCTATCATTCCAACCTTCTCAATTTCCCTCCTACTCTTTCCTTCCATTTCCTTTCCTTTTCTTTTTCTTTTTCACCCCACTTTGCTTTATAAAAACGCAGTCTATATATGTACCTTATAGTCGATGGTTTGGACTTTGGAGTAATAATCATCTCACTTGAACACGTGTCACACTCAGGCGCAGCCAAATCACTACTGCATGGCTGCATCATCTAATACTGTTGTTTGTTTGTTTCATTAACAAAATCTTGATTATTATTATTATTATTTGTTTATTTATTTTTGAGTACTATCAAGGCTTATTCTACTACAAGTATGGACGAGGGGGACAAGAATTGAACTCCCACTTTTACTGTGGAACCCCCTGATTCTTAGAAACATAAAATCTTGATTAAGAACTTTGAAGTGGGCCTGTGGTATCCAAAACTAAACTAAGATCCACTTACCATGCCCAATTGATAAAAGGGTATTATTGTAACTTAATGAAAAATCCTACCTTTTTGAGTTTTTTCTGTTCTTTTGTGGACCTCTCCCTGTATATTTCAGTAGTTCGGTGCTTTTAATGAAAGGTCCGTTGAAGAGTTCCAAGCTCAAACTCATGATAAATCCAGGTCTAAAGTTCCATTTGTAAAATATGTAAATCTTTATATGTTTTATGTTTATATGTTTTTGTTTCATGTTTATCTTTAATTTAAGAATATATTAAGTATTTCATTTGAAAATTATGATATAATAATATAATTATGATCTCGATGGGAACACTCAGAAGGTTCATTCACAAGAAAGACATTGGTGCCTTCCAATTTTAAAACTAAACAGTAACTCCAAACCATTGGGCAAACTCTTGAGAACATACATGCAATTTTTGTTTGTACAAGTTGATGGATCAGTTCAAGCACAAAAAATATTAAAAAGCAGAACCTCCTCCTCTCTGCAGGCAGTCCCATGAGATAATACTATTGAAACTAGTAGTGGTGGAAAACCACTTTTTTTGCTTCACAAAAAAGTCTCATTTTAACTTTTTAGAAGTTGATTCGTAAAATCCTAAAATTTAAAATTTTTGATTCATGACGTGCATCCACAATGACAAATCATTAGATTATCCTAACTGGCTTGGATAGCTAAACATGTGTTCCATTTAGTAGTGCTTAGCACATAAACATTGTTCGGTTGAATAGTATACACCACATACAGCATTCAAAACAAACAGAAAACATTGGATAGAAGACTTTAGTCTTAATACCTAATGCTTCTTCACTCTGATATATATAAACTGGAGAATTGGGGATGACTTCAGACCCACAACTTCAGCGAAAAAATAATTTACTTGATCTGGGAGCTTGCAACAAGGTTATCGCATAGTCATAGTCGCCTTGTACTCTTTGTGAGCTCTTTCACCTTTCATTGAGGCTGTCCTTCGATAGCTTAAGTTTTCAAATGAGAAGTTGCAAGTTGTTTGACATGGACATCAGGAATCAGGATTAACATCAAAACCAGTCCATTTCAGAGTCCTAATGATTTTTCCAAAAGCCATCCATGTTTCTTAAAAGTAAAGGGAAATTGAACACATGCAAACAAAGCTCAGGGAAAGAAGAGGAAAAAATACACACGTTTACATAAACCTGACAAAATCATTAACTAAAAAAAAGATAAACCTGAACTATGTCATCTTAAATCTTAATCATCAAATGAAAAAAAAAAGAAGAGAATGTCATAGTCGTCTCTTCAAGGTGGGAACATCATCAACAAAGACAGTTTGCTAGGCACTTGCAATGACAAATTATCAGGGTCTGCAATCCCTTTCACATTATTTAACAATAGTTCGAGATCTAAATGTGTGTTGAATTGAACTGGAAACTTTATGCAATGTTAGAAATACCCAAATAATTACAGAAATTTAAAAGCAGAGCTAGAAAATATTGGAATTCCCTTCCACCCGATAGTTAGACTTTTCCCCACCATATTAAGTGTGCAAGAGTTCGCACACTTAAAGTTCTTAATCACTAAACTTGCTTGAAACAAAGATGTCTTGCTTAGTTCTGTCTCCACTACCCCAAACCGTGCAAAAAATGCCTTCCAGACATTGCTGTTAACATGTCGAATTCTCCTTTCCTCGCCATCATTAGCCACGATATTACTTATTGCCAGACCAAAGTTTATTGATTCTGAAATCATTCTATTCGGATCATCACGATCCATGCACTCTTCCATAGAATCGAAAAAAGCACCATAAAAAAATAGAGCTTCAATAAAACGCTTCACAAAAACTGGTGAATTATGGTTTGCTTCAACTTCTGATATAACCATTACACAAGGATTGATCTTTTGGATCACTCTCACCAGACATTCCAGCTGACCTGGCCTTGAAATCATGGTTGACAATACAAATGCCGAGTAGACAGCAACTGCTTCTTCAGTGTCCAGCTCAAAGAGGTCTTCATTGAGATCTAGCATGTCAGCTACCATAACGACATTGAAAGAGAAGGGCAAGCTGAGGGACCGGGCAAAACTAGTTAACCACTCACCTGTCTTCTCTATTGCAGGTTTTGCTTTTGTTCCAATAGCAGTTATCTTAAGATGCTCAAGGGGACAGTCACGTCCAGCTGCTAGAGCTTGCATCAAAACTGTATATTGCATCCCAGTCCTGATCTCGAGGTCAATTATATGGACCTTTTTGGCCTCTAATACATTATCTATTATGGTTTGTATTCCAGTAAATTGGCAAACTGAAGAGAAGGGTACCTCTTGGTGAAATGCTACAATACTTGGGCTTGCACTCATCATACGCTCTTCAAGATCCAATGATTGCTTCTCCCCAAAACCCTTTGATTCTATTCTTCCTGTTTCTAGGTTGATCTTCTCTTGAAGAGCTTTAGAAAAACAGTAAACTAATCTTTGAACAGGGTTTCCTTTAAAAGAAGACAACTCATTGCACATGTTTACAAGCTTGCTTGCACGATCAAACTGTTGCTGGCCTACACAGTCAGCTGAAGCTAGAAGACAGTTGACGAGTTCAGCGCCTCTAGTCTCTTCATCAGAAAGGCCAGTGAATGAACTGGCAAATGGATGACTAGATGCAGATTGATCATCAACTGTTTGGGAACAGGACTCAATGAACTTCTCTCCAGCCAACCGTACAATTTCTATAGTTGATAAATTTCTGCCACTCAACTTATCATCGTAGCTCGATTGATTTATCGATGGTGTGAACCTGCTACTTCTGTACGTCTTTAGCAACCCAAGAGATGTTAAAGGATAAGTGTCTGGCTCTTCCTTATTGGATTCAATCTCAAATTTCGCAATCTCTTCTTGACACAATTCAAAAGGTGGAGAGACGATACCAACATGTAAATCATCTTGGCTTCCAAAATCTGGATCGGATGGTACCGGCTGATATTTTGATAGGAATCCTTGCTCAGGCGTGTTTTCTTGATGGTACCCGAGGCCGGAAGAAAACAAATCCATCTCCTCCAGTTGTCCCCAATCTTGGCTTCCACACAGTTGAGTTTGTTTTGCAATGTTCTCTCCTACAAATCCATTTATAATAATATACTCATCAGGAACTCCACCATAATTGAATTGCTGGGCATGGAACATTTTGTTCACCTCACAGTTAATACAACAAACTTTTTCAAAAGGTAGTTTCTCAACTCTCGGGATATATTCATCTAATCCTATGAAATAGCAAGACTATGTAGCAATTATTTAGATCAACAAAGGGTTTCTGTTCAATTTCTATAATTTCCGTATGGTAAGGGCAACTTTCCAGTATAAGTATAATAGATTAGACTAATTCCAACACTCGAGAACTTCATAAACAATAATTTTGATGTCGATGACTTTAATCTTAGCCATGGATATTTCTATTAATATAATAGAATATCATTTAGTTTTCGATGATTAAAATGATGTTCTATTATATTATGCCATGGAGACTTCTTATGAATACAAACAATCATAAGAGTCCAAACAAATCTAAGCATCTTTTAAGTCGAGTTGAAAAATTCTATTTAGCTACTCTATAGAACAAAGAAGTCAAAGAAGAAGACGATGAAGACTAACCTGCTCAGCTGCTACAATTACTGAAGCTGGTTCCTCAACTATAAGAGCAGCAATTCAAGACACCCGCTTCATAAAGAAACATGTACTGAAGCAGCATTATGGTACACCCGAACCTTCAAACACGCTATCAATCACAATGAACCTATTATGGCCACCCTAGGCTACATGGCTCCGCGGCCACCACCACCTGCCACTGCCACCACAAGAGATCGTAGTTGCACGTTTTACTTTTCTGAATGAAAACTTGGTTGCAGTAAAAAATGGCATGTTGAGGCATAAGAATTTTAGGACTGCACCAGGAGCGAGCCCTCCATGAGGATTGAGGAGGGTATGCTTCTGTTGTTCCCCCACTAACATGCCTGCTTAATTGATTACTGGGGCATTGGGTTGGCTTCACTCATATGTGTCAGAGGCACACCACTTTTAACTCCAGTTACAAAAGAAAGAAGTGGAAGCACAAAAACCAACTTCTACTAATTTGATCCATGACCTATTATTAGCATTATAATCAAATAGAAATTCAGCAAACCATGAGGAGACATGTAGAAGACATACAATGATTAATGCTTTTTCATACAAACCAAGTCTGTTACAACAAAGTTGTATTTTAAACGAATACAGTACCAATTATAAGAGTTCCACTGTTTTAATACAGTTTCAGAAATACTAGTAAATCACCCAGTGTAATTAGCTCATTCCGAGGTTTCTGAAGGGAACTCCCAAGCAGAAAGAGAGAAAAGTGGTGTTCCTTTCCACCCAGAAAGTAGGCATTTTCCATCCATACTTGGTGTGCAAAAACTCCTAAAAGCAGATTTCTCAATCACAAGGTTTGCTTGGTATAGAGATGACTTAAATCTTTTTCCACAATATCAAACCTATTGAATAAAGTCCTCCAACCATCAATCTTTATATCCCAAGCTGCCCTTTCCTCAATGTCGAAGGCAACAATTTTTTGAATCCCCAGACGGAAATAGTCGGCTTCCAAGGGCATCCTATTTGGGTTGCAGTCACCCATGCAAGCGTCAACCGAATTGAATAATGCACCATAGTGAAGAAGTCCTTCAATGAAACGGTCCATAAATTCTGGTGAAGTTGTATTTGCTTCTTGCTCAATCATAACCATTACAACCGGATGCAGGCTTTTAATCACTCTGATTAGATTTTCAAAGTGGCCAGGTAGTCCTATCAAGTTCCTCAAAAGCAATGAAGAATATACACCAACTATTTTGCCAGCCTCTAACTCGAACAAATCCTCCTTGAGATCTTTCAGGTCCGATACCGTAACTATTTTGAATGAAAAGGGTAACCCCGTGGTCTCAGCAAAATGTGACAGCCTCCTGCCTGTTTACTTGATCATTTCTTGCGATGTTATGACAGCTGTCATCTTAAGACTCTCAACATGTTGAACTGCAAGAGCTTGCATCAAGAAAGGCCAATGCATCCCATTTCTGATTCCAAGATCAACCAAATGTATCCTTCTTATTGAGGCCACATTATCCAAGATGGTTTGGATTCCTGCAGATTTGTAAACATAACAGAGGGAAAGTGCTAGTCCATATGCAAGTAAAGTAGGTTGAAAACTAGTAATTGCCTCTTCCAAATCAAATAGCCATCTTTTGCATTCCTCTCGGCCCTCTGACGAAATAATTCCTATTTTTCTATTGATTCTCTCTTGAAGAGCTTTAGCGAAATAGTAAACCACTCTCTGAACTGGATTACCAGTATTGGAAGCCAAATGCTGAGCAACTTTCTTGCACGATCAAACTGTTCACTAGCAACCTTCTCAGCACAAGCTAACAAACAGGGCAGGTTCAACATCTTCTTCAATCTCACTAGAGATGTCAGAATAACCACCATTGGAGGAATGGATAAGCATGCAAGGATCAACACAACCCTGTGAGGTTAAGCCCAAATATTTGTCCATTGCTATCTTCATGATATCCACGGTTGATAATTTCTTGCGGCTAGAAGTGCATGTTGCATTATAACTTTGGTTGTATCCCTGCTTTGCTCTTAGACGCTTAAGTCTGCATCCGTTCGTGTTCAGAAGCTCCAGTGATGCAAAAGAAGATGGTTCCCTCACCTCATCCATGTCTTTGGAAACTTCTTCTGTAAAAAACATTATCTTTTCTTTTTTCTTGCATCATCCTTGTGAATCTTTTTATACCAAATCCCATTAGATTTCAAAATGACAAAGCTCAAAAAATAACACAGAAGTCACCATCAGAAAGGGAACTTTGCCTGCATTTTTGTCTCTTGAATCGCCATATAAGGCTGTAAAATGAACCAAACAGTTCGGGTTCGATTTGTACTCTCTCGACTAAAAATTCAACTCGACTCGAAATATAAATGATTCAAATATGAGCAAATTTTAAAGTTCGATAAATTACTCGAACATCTTCAAATTGCAATTTTCTATTAATACTCCGATCATATTCCTCGAAAAGTTCAAATTGCTTGGGCTCAAGATCGTACTCGACTCGGTAGCTAAACGGGCCTCAATCACGCTTTATGATAAATTTTGTGACTTGGCTCGACTCGGTTTATTTACACCGTTATCGCCGTGTGACCATACAGAAGATCCAGCCGAAACATGTTAGGATACACATCCTGTCCCAGCCCCTCTTCTCTGGTTGGAATTCTCGAGTCAAAACTGCCGAACAAAATATTCCAACCGTAACATAAGGATACAAGGAAGAATAGGGCCGCTGTTTGACATTTTTCATAAAATTGTTCCATCAGCTGTCTTATCTTGAATGGAATCATAAAAAATATGTTCTCCATGGCCATCATGCAAACAGAAGCAAGATGTTGATGGCATAAATTAGAGGATAAAAAGCTCTGCCCTGTTTCAAATGTTCAGAGTTATTCTAAGAAAAGAATATAGTGACCAATTCAGCCAGCATTCTTATGCGTATCTAAGAAATAAAAAAATCTCGGACAGCAAACGGCAAAAAGGGAATTCCAATTTGTCAACAGGAGATGAATCATAGGAAACGAGTGGAAACATGGCTAAGATAAGTAATTCCATTAATTCATATGCCATCAGCCTAGAAATCTTAAAGTAAGCAAAGCTTTACAGAAGTAGTCTTATTATCCATTTTAAGACAATAAACCTCTTCTTCATCCATGCAGTGAATATAGCCGGCATATAGTTTACTGAGTAGTTTGAATGGTTGAATCCAAAACATGAACCAACTTTTGTCCGTGACAAAATAATAACCAAATCAAAATGAAAATGTTCCTGTGCATGAAAGACAAATAACTCAACAGTAGTCAAGGAAAATATGGAAAAACATTGAAACTCAATAGAGTACCATCGGAAATGGCAAGGTTTGAGCATTAGCAAACTGGTTGGCTAACATGCATCTAACACTCCAACATATGGTCTCCTGTAGTAGAGGCAATTATTACTTGAATACACGTCAAATGCTCTCGAAAATCATACGAAGAAATGCACCCATGGCATGTGTAGAAATTTTTTACATAGTCCATATGCAGCCACAATCCAGGCATACATCCAGTATATGAAAAAAGTAGGAAATGGATAAAATTTGTACATAAATATTTTACAATAATATATATACTTGAAAATCAATGTGTAAATATATATGTTGTCACGTCCCAGTAGAGACTCTATGCTGCTGTTGGTTCATGAAGCATTTCTCTCTCTGTGTGCGTTTCATAGATAAGTGCCCATTACTCAAATATTTAGTAAATAAGATTCTCCTAGGAATTCGAAAGCATTCTTCGAAACAGATCAAGCCACAAGTATGTGTAACACTTTCTTTCTGGAATCCTTGTATAGGTGACTTCTGTGTTCGTTGTCTAGCTCGAAACAAATCTCAGAACAAGTTCCCTACATGTCATGTAACCACACAGCCATATCAAATGCTTTTGTAGTATTTGTCCTAAATGAAATTTTGCAATTTATTGTTACAAAGGCCAGATTTTCAACCAAAATGATTTAGTAATAGCTACCACAGCCTAAAATTTACTGCCAACAATTTCTCTTGATTGTGTTGAGTTGAGTGGTAAACTAAGTGTTAGTATTTTAATTTAACTCGTCCTAAATTAATGCTTCATAGATAACAATATCTACATGAATTTAAAGAATTCGTGTCTTAATCCTGATTTGTTTCACTGTTACTTATAAGATTGATTGACAACCAAAATCCCTGAAACTTCTAATTCCATTGCCCTTGTCATCTTAACTTCTGCAACCTACATTATTTTCAAAGGTCTTGCTGTAAGAATTATTTAGAGATCAGATAGCAGCTTATCTATGCACACTAGGAAATGAACCTCATTGTCTTACATAAAGGATAATCAATTCAATCCAAGCCAAGTATCTTGTGAAAAACTTGACCAAAAATTCCAGTACATGTGATGCAGTATCAATGATTCCCCACATTCATCTAGCAGACATTTCCAACAAACTGCATCTTGTTTCTCAACTCTTTTTTTTTTTTTTTATAATTATTTTATAGATGCTTACAGTGTACTGCTTTCAGATTCTCAAATTATAATATCTTAATAATGAATATTATAGACTTGCTCTTGATCCAACTATATCTCATTTCAATCAAGTGGGCAGGGACTTACTAACAATGAAGAGTTAATCCACCAGGACAGATGATCTCCATACAATACCTGGAAATTGATATAAATGCTGTTCTAGAATAGCCACAAAATGTGTAAGGTCAAACTTTAAGAAGTGCCTCAGCAAATGACACTATCCAAATTGTTTTGTGTTAGAAAGAGACACTTGAACTTACATTTCATATATTTTGATTGCTTAGAAAGCTTACAAGGTTACCTACTTATACAATTGGAAGAAATAATTAAGACAAAACATGTTCCTTAATATAAGGAAACATGCTAGCTAATACAAGGAAGAAAACATGGAGTGGGAAACATGGAATAAAACATAAGGAAGAATATAGGGAAAAGGTGGAGGAATATTGGAATAAAGTGAAGAAAAATATTCTCCATTATTATTTCCAACACTCCCCCTCAAGCTGATAAATAGAAATCTCTTATTTCTCAGCTTGGAAAACGATCGGCAATTGGACAAAACTCCGTTTGAGAATAGCAATTCCGGCAGTTAACAGTACTCCGTCTATGAATAGCAATTCCGGCAGTGAACAGTACTCCGTCTATGAATAGCAATTCTGGTAGTGACCAGTAACTCCGTCTATGAATAGCAATTCCGGCAGTTTGGACAATACTTGTAAAGACCTCCATCTCCTTACCAGCACCAATCGTCATCTTCGTGAGACGATTCTTTACTGTAATAAACTTGGGATGGTTGTGGTGTGTTTGAGTTTTACCCCAATTGCAGAAGGGGTTTCTTGTTGAAAAATCATCACTGGAGTAGAATCTGAAGTTTTTGATTTTTCACTTCTTTTTTTTTTTTTTTTTTTTTTAAGAACTGTGGGTAAGTTTCAGAAAAAACAGACTGTGGGGTACAAACTGTAATAGGCAGTTTCAGAAAACTGCATAGATGGCTGTCGGAAAAAGTCGTCGGAAAAAGTCACCGGAAAAAGTCGTCGGAAAAGTCGTCGGAAATATGCAGCTTTCAGAAAACTGCACAGATGGCTGTTGGAAAAAGGTCGCCGGAAATGTCGCCGGAAATGTCGTCGAAAATACGCAGCTTTCAGAAAACTGCACAGATGGCTGTTGGAAAAAGTCGCCGGAAAGTCACCGAAAAAGTCGCCGGAAAAAGTCGTCGGATAAAGTCGCCGGATAAAAGATCAGGCTCTGATACCATGTTAGAAAAAGACACTTGAACTTACATTTCATATATTTTGATTGCTTAGAAAGCTTACAAGGTTACCTACTTATACAATTGGAAGAAATAATTAAGACAAAACATGTTCCTTAATATAAGGAAACATGCTAGCTAATACAAGGAAGAAAACATGGAGTGGGAAACATGGAATAAAACATAAGGAAGAATATAGGGAAAAAGTGGAGGAATATTGGAATAAAGTGAAGAAAAATATTCTCCATTATTATTTCCAACATTTTGCATAATAGAGACCTTGGCATGATGAAGAGAAAAGGCTGGACTCTAGAGAAGAAAGTTGAAAGCATGGGTTTTCTTTACTGAGGGAAGTAATGATGGAAAAGCTGATGATGAGCAGTTTTATAATGTCACTGGAGCTAATTTCTTAGAGCTTACTACATACTCTCTTTTTGGGTTGTAGCAAGGTACAATGTATGCCACCGACCTAATCTATTGGTGAAGATCTCAGTTAAGCAAACATGAAGTATTAAGACAAATAAAAAGTTTGTGAACTCGAGATAACACCAACAAAAGCCGAAAACTAGAGGGTTTTCAGAAAACTAGATTTCTAAGTTTTACTGACAGGGAAAAATAAAAAGAAAAAAAATTTG
Source organism: Aralia elata (assembly GCA_034770075.1). Classification (NCBI taxonomy): domain Eukaryota; kingdom Viridiplantae; phylum Streptophyta; class Magnoliopsida; order Apiales; family Araliaceae; genus Aralia; species Aralia elata. The sequence continues at coordinate 7,768,781 of CM068384.1, read as the reverse complement.
ATTCTGTATAGCAAGAAGCTCTTTCACATACATTACTTTCTGCTCAAGATTTAAGAGTACAATCACACAAATATCAGGATGCACAAAGACTTGTATGAGCGAAGAATTTACAAAGAGAGTTTGTTTGTGGACTGGCTCTTCTACATTTCTATAGATTCTGAAGGATATAAAATGATTAGGTTTAGGCTATCAAGTAAGTTATTTGTAGATGACCGACTGTACTCTCGTTCAAATTTGAAGCCAAAAGGAGGTTCTAAGATGCATTTTTTCTGTAGCAGTTATGTTATTTGAATACTTATTGAAGGAGTACTGAAGTGATGACTCAACAAAGCTAGATTCTGAAACATGAAAGAAGAAATATAATCTTTTGTATAAACCTGAAATTCATCTCATCATTGTTATACAATAACCTTGTGGAGATCAAGGATAGTCACTCATTAATAGCGGAGAGCATGTCAAGCATCATAGAAGATAAAGGATAAGTTAAAACTTAAAGGTAAGGGAAGATTAAAAAAAGAAAGTGGAATGAGAACCCAAGGAGTGAGTGAAATTGGACCTTGAAGAATAACCTCAAGGTTGTTGTTCCAATGATCCAAACAAACACTTGGGTCCAAGCTTACCTATTCCACCAAATGAGAAAATGAATCGAGTAAGAAATTAATATAAACCTGGATACTACATGTAAACTTTATATAAAGAAAAAAACTCACAATAATTCCAGCTAATTTTCATATGTCGGGAATTAAATTTGGGGATCAGATCCACATGTTCTACCCCTTCAGTCCTCCAGCTGAAGAAACTTCCAAGCAGAAAGAGATATAAGTGGTGTTCCTTTCCACCCAACAAGTAAGCATTTTCCATCCATGTCTAGTGTGCAAGAACTCCCACAAGCATATTTCTCAACCATCAGTCTTGCTTGATATAAAGATGACATGCTCATCTCTCTTTCCACCATTCCAAACCTCTTGAAGAACGCCCTCCATCCATCAATCTTCATATGACAAATTATCCTATCCTCTCTTTCAAATTTGATAACATTTTGAATCCCCCCACGGTAATAATTTCCTTCCAAGATCATCCTGTATGGGTCATCACGATCCATGCAAGCCTCAAAAGCATCAAAACTTGCACTATAGAAAAAGAGTGCTTCAGTGAAGCGTTCCATAAAAGCTGGTGGATCTGTATTTGTTTCTGTCTCAGTTACAACCATTACAATCGGACAGAGATTCTTAATCACTCTAATTAGACTGGGTCTTGCTTTCATGTTCCTTAGAAGTAAAGCAGAATAGATACCAACAGCGTCGCCAGCCTCTAACTCGAACAAATCTTCCGAGAGATTTTTCTCGTCTGATATCACAACTATTTTGAATGAAAAGGGTAAGCTCATGGATTCAGCAAAAGATGACAACCTACGACCTGTTGCCTCAATCATCTGTATTGATGTTGTTCCAACAGCAGTTATCTTGAGCATTTCAAGAGGGCACTCATGTCGAACTGCAAGAGCTTGCATCAATATCGTCCAATGCGGTCCACTCCTGATTTGAAGATCGATCAAATGGATCCTTTTTGCAGAGGCCATACTATCCAAAATGACTTGCATTCCAGCAGATTCGGCAGCTAGAATAAAGGGTAGTTCTTTCCGAAAAGCAAGTGCAGAAGGTTGCGCAATTGTTAAATCTTCTACCAAACCGGATTGCCATCTTTTGATACCCTCCAAACCGTCTGATGAGGCTACTCCTGTTTCACGGTCAATCCTATCTCCAAGAGCTTCAGCAAAATAGTAGGCAACTCTTTGAACTGGATTACCCGAACAGGAAGCCAAGTGATTACACATGCTGAGCAATTTTCTTGCACGATTAACATGTTTGTCGGCCACCTTCTTAGCAGAAGCGAGAAGAAATAGTATAAGTTCCACATCTTCAGTAACCTCACAAGAAAGACTAGAATGAACACCATCAAAGGGGTGGATAAGCATGGAAATATCACCAGAACTTAAGGATATAGCATTCATGAATTTTGCAACTGCTACCTTCACGATTTCCACAGTCGACAACTCCTGCCTGCCAGTTGAGTTGCATGTTTCATCCTTACTTGGGTCGTTTTGCTGATCCTGATTGGCACACTTCATTCTATTTCCATACTTGTTCAGAAGTTCTAGTGATGCTAAAGAAGATGATGGGATTTCCTTATTCAGATCAAACATCCATATTCCAGTTGGAGTTTTACCTTCCTTTGCAACAGATGAACGCGGGATTTCCTTATTCAGATCAAACATCCCTATTCCAGTTGGAGTTTTTCCTTCCTGTGTAACAGATGAACGCGGGATTTCCTTATTCAGATCAAACATCCATATTCCAGTTGGAGTTTTGCCTTCCTCTATATTTTCTGGTAAATGGTCACCCATTTCTCTGGCGTCCTCTCCTCTAAAAGAATTTCTCTGACTACTTGTGCCCGCCTTTTTGAAGTTAAATATCTTGAAACCCAGTTGATTTCAGATGACAGGAATCAAAACAGTAGACAGAAGTTTCTATTGCCACCACATGAAATTCGGCCGCATCTATTGTATCCGTAGAGATAAATTCATAACAATTTATAAATGCTCCAGGTTATTTGTGTTAAAAAATATTGACAAAAAGAATAATTCAACGAGAGTACGGGCAAGAGCAAGAACTTCAAGTTGTGTTGACATTGTCAAGGTAACTGATTCCCCGAGCGGCTATCTATTAATAGAGCAAAACAAAAGTTTTTGTTTATATGACAGGCATTGTTTTTGTTTGTCCCATTCTCTAATACTACGTTTGGATTGGTGGAATAGGAGGGAGAATGGAATGACTCATTCTTATGGAATTAAAAAAATTGTGTTTGGTTGCGATTGAAATGAAAGAAATTGTGTTTGGTTCCTTGTGGGAGGAGGAGCATATGGAATAACTCATTCCAATTAGAATGGAATAAATCATTCCACTCTTTATTCCATTCCTTTAATCCAAACGTAGCATAACTACTTTATCTAAGGTCCCGAGTTCAAGTCCTTCAACTTGCACTTGGTTCCCCTTATATTTACTAGTGTTACTGTACTCTATTTGGTTTGTCCACTATGATTAAACTTTAAAAGCTTAACTAGCTATTTAACAGTTTTTGAGTTCTTTAAGATTGTATTACATGAGACAGTAGCAAGAATTTTGAAGCCAAAACTACAGAAATTTAACTCTGGGTCTTCGCCAGCAAGAAGCACAGATCAATCATTAAAGATATGGAAAACTAATAACCAAGAAACAGTGTATAACACCGGAAGGGTAAAGGTCACAGGCTCCTCCCTAAACAAAAAAAACACAGTATATAGCAGTAAGAGATAAGTATAAAGCGGCAAGGCCCAAGACAACCTATCAGGCATTAATAATTCCCATAAAGAGTTGTATTCTTATTTTTATTTTCTTTACATAAAAAGAAAAAAGAGTGGTATATTTCATATTTGGATCCCTAACCAACACACAAAGCTTAAATTTTGCAAGCAGCTCAAACACAATATATCTGATATCATTCAACTGTATTCCAATACCATTATCTTGGTGAAAATTTCAAACATTCAATACTAGATGAGCACAAAATCCAGTCATTATATTATAGCATTCCATATGATATGAATACTAATAAAATGATAGAGAAGAAGTTTGGGAAAGAAGACAGAACTGAGAGGAAGAGCAAGAAGAATTTGTGTATTTTACTCGAGAAAATGTGAAAAGGGCTACAGGAATTTATATGCTAATCAATAGAAAGTGCTGTATTGTCCACTAGACAAGCTCTGGCAGGCCAACTGCACCCATTTCTCCTGCACGAACCCTCAGGACATTTTCTAACACTCCCCTCCTGATGAAGCATACCTATTAGACAAATTTAAACTGTTACAAATATGCCCAATCCTGCTATCTCCAAATGACTTACTAAACAAATGTACAAGTCGGTCCCTTTTGGTTTTTTAATAGGAAAATCCACTAGAAACGCTGGTCTCTGCTCTTTTGTTATTTAATAGTAAGAAAATCCACTTTAAGCACCAAAAAGGGGGGGCGAACCCGATTGCACGTGAAGTACACGGAGCAAAGGAGAGAAAATAAACAGAGGCACCCCTGTGCCCCATTATAAAGAAAATCCTCCTTATTAAGAAGCAAGGAGAACCTAACAAAAAGTACTAGGTTTCTATAGCAAACCCTCCAAAAAAATCAACAAAATGCATCGTGGAACCCAGGAACGCCTCCTTGTGCCAAAAATATAGAAGGCTCAAAAAGAATAGTGAATATGTGCTTTGCCTTCCCAATATCAACTGTTACGCTATTTCCAAATAGTCCACTAAGTTATTGTGAAACCAAGTCCCGCCTCGTCCTCCAATCTTTACACAACTTCACCCCATGCCATGCCAGACCTTCAACAACTCACAAACTGATCTTGGCATAACCCAATAGATACCACAAAAAGTAAAAACGATTGACCATAAAGTTATGAACTCCAGTGGACCAACAAATGATTCACATTTTCCTCTGCACAGCCGCACATCACAAATCTACTTGTGTGGTGGTGCCCCTACTCTCCAAATAATCCTCCACAGTAGAGTCCCAACCTCATCTCTATGCAGCACTAAGTGTAGCATCTCACCGCAAATTTATTGCTACTATGCTCCTACCATTTGATGGGATCTGCCAAATTAAAATCAAGGACTTTCCCCTCTAATGTAGACAACAATTGACCTCTTCTAATTTCCAAACCTGTAAGTTCCTTCTAAAACTGCAATAATCCTAAGATTTGGGAATCTCTCCCCCAAGAGAAATCCACCACACCATCTACCCAATCAAAATCTAATCTTCCTCCCATTTCTAATCACCCACTCGGTGTGTCTGGAAAACTTATCATCGCACTACCCTGCCTATCCCCTCACCCATACGAGAAAGCACTTACCCGAGGCAGAAACCTATGTTCCTCCAAACCAAATAGTTTAATAATCACCCATTCACCCTCCTCTACAAACTGCTATCCTCCACCAAGAATCTCCGGAGCCACTTCCCCAATAAAGCTTGGTTGAAAGTCCCAAGTCCCGAATGCCCAGTCCTCCAAAGCTCATCAAGAAACAAACCTGCTGCCAGTTAACTAGGTTATACTTCCCCCTCTTCATTCCCCTTCCACAAGAAGTTGCACATGAGCTTATGAAGCCTCATGCGAACTGAAACAAGAAGTTTACATATTTAATCTTGGTAAACAAAGAAGGATTGGAATTTAATATATTTTGTAGAATCCCAGCCAGGTGTTTCAATAATTAAATCCCAAAAACTTGGCCAGCAACATAACAAAAGGCTCATGCTCTACTAGGTTGCCGAAAACACTTGGCAACCAAATGAAACTCTAATAACTGATGACATACTCGACAAATAAAATTTAAGCTCCACTCTTATTAAAAAACAAAAAAATTACATTTCTTAGGCGAGCTTTGCAACATTTAAAAACCGAAATACCATGAAAACACCATAGTCAAATAAAGTTACTTTCTTTCCATCTTCTAGGAAACCATATATTTAACAAAAGAGTAAACGTTGCACAACAATATATCAGATTTTATGTAAGTCATGTAACAGATGACAGAGACAAAAAAAGGCAAAAAAAAAAAAAAACCATAAAAACGGAGAGAGTTTTTCTCATAAATATAAATATTGATTATAACAACCCCCAAAGATTATAGAAGAAATATCCTGTAACTCAAGTTGGTTGATTTCATATTAGACACTTGAAAAAAATAATAAAATAAATATCTTTCTTGCTGGAGAACCCGTTCATCTAGAAACCACTGGTATTATGGTACTAACAAATGACGTGAAAAGATGTGTTCTTGTCTAACTACATAGCTTCTCAAGTGACCAGTCAAGTATGAAATAACTCCAAAATTAAGTGTCCAATGTGTAAATAACAACATCCTAAGTAGCAGTAAGACTTAACTGGAAAACTCAAATGCAATGCTGGTGTGTCATTTCCATCCCTGCTGTTTATATTCCTAAGACAATGGAATATCAACCGAAAAAAAACACTAATATAAGATAGAGGATAAAAACGTTCACTAACAAACATAAAATATTCAATGACAAACATATAATAGATTCTTAGTATCAAATTATGTTCCCAACACAGTGAAATAATTGCCAAAAAAAAGAGGTATAAAGTTACAGATGGGCATGAGATGGCAAATATTAGGTGAGGCCCAACCATTCTACATGACAAACGAAAGTACAATTTGAAAGGATTTACAATGGAAGGTCATCAGATAGTCTCCAATATCATATTCATTATCAAAATGGACATGAATAACTAAACATCTATGGAGTTCAATAGATGTCATTATAAATTTCAGCAAAGATCATTAGATAGAAGACTTCAAACCTAGTTCAAATTGCTTCAATCATTTCCACCTATAAGAACTTCCAAGTAGTGAGGGAATGAACTGGTGTTCCCTTCCAACCAATAATTAGACCTTTTCCATTGCTATCAAGTGTGCAAGAGCTCCCACAAGCAAAGTTCTTCAGCACCAAACTTGCTTGATACAATGAGGACATGCTCAGTTCTTTCTCCACCATCCCAAAACGTGCAAAAAATGCCTTCCAAACACTGATTTTAACGTGTCGTATTGTCCTTTCTTCTCCTTCAGTTGCCACGGTAGTCTTTATGCACTGATTAAAGTACATCGACTCTAAAATCAATCTGTTTGGATTCTCACGGTCCATACAATCTTCTACAGCATCAAAAAAAGCATCATAGAAAAAAAGAGCTTCAATAAAACGGTTCACAAAAACTGGCGAATTGTTGTTCGCCTCAACTTCAGTGATTACCATTACACAAGGATTAATGTTTCTGATCACTCCCATCAGACACTCCAGCCGACTTGGCCATGCAAGCAGAGTGCACAAGAAATATGATGAGATTACAGCAACTGATTCCTCAGCGTCTAGCATAAACAGGTTTTCATTGAGATCTAGTATGTCTGCCACCATAACCACATGGAAAGAGAATGATATGTCCATGGACTGTGCAAAACTCATTAACCGCTTACCTGTCTCCTCAATTTTTTGTGGTGATTTAGTTCCAATAGCAGTTACCTTTAAATGCTCGAGGGGACTTTGGCATCTAGTGGCAAGAGCTTGCATCAATATTGTACACTGCATCCCACTCCTGATCTCGAGCTCAATTATATGGACCCTTTTTGCCTCTGCTACATTTTCTACAATGGCTTGCACTCCAGTGAATTGGCTAACTTGAGAGAAGGGTACCTCTTTGTGAAATGAAATGATTGTGGGGTTTGGGCTCATCATTGCCTCTTTGACATCAAACGACTGCTTCTTTCCCAAACCCTTTGATGGGATTCTCTCTGTTTCTTGATTAATCTTCTCTCGAAGAGCTTTAGAAAAGTAATACACTAATCTTTGAACGGGATTTCCTTTAGGGGAAGACAACTCGTCACACAGGTTAAGGAGCTGGCTTGCACGGTCAAACTGTTGCTGGCCCACTTTCTCAGCAGAAATGAGAAGAAACTGGACAAGCTCAATATCTTTAGTCTCCTCATATATGAGGCCAGAGAATGAACTGGAAAATGGATGGCTAAGCAAGGAAGGATCATCAGCCCTTTGGGAACAGGACCGAATGAACTTTTCTCCGCCCAACCGCAGGATTTCATCAGTTGATAATCTTCGGCCTCTCACCTTTGCTTGTGCTGCTGTGTCATAGCTTGATGCATTTTCCTTTTCGCTATGCAACTGAATGAACCTGCTTCCACTGCTCTTAAGAATCTCAAGCGATGCTAAAGGATATGCACATGTACTTTCATTCCGGGATTCTGTATGGTCAGGAGATTCATACTGAATACACTCAAGCTTTTCTACTTCCTGACATAATTGAAGAGGTGAAGAGACAATATCAAGAGACGAATCATCTAAACCTTTAAACTTTGAAAATAACTCTACTTGCTTTTCTTGTTGAGTTTTAGACAAAAGGAGCTCTCCCTCAGCTTTGCGATCCTCGTACTCGAGATAGGAATTAAATGAATTGATATCCTTAGACATTCCCCAATCATTTGTTCCATACGACTGAGCTTGATATACCATGTAACCTCCTTCGCCACTATGAAAATCGTTAGAGGGACAGTACTTAACTGGAAATCCATTAAAATCCAATTGCTCCAAATGGAATATTTCACTCATCCTTGAAAATTGAACCTATTACAAATGTTTACAACACATAACACCTCAATCCTAAAGGTCTATTTAACTAAACCAAAGCCTACAAGCTTCCACGTATATGTTGGTAGGTATTCAAACATCACAAATATAGTACAATAAATTTTTCTTTCATATGACCATTTCCCAACATACAATAAACTAAACTGACATATTCCAACAGCAAAGACCAATAATACGTTGACTTGGATGTGCTCGACATTATCGCTCAGCCTGCACCTTGGCAAATTCAGATTTGATGTTCGAGTGTCATTTGGACTTAGATATGTCAAGTAGTTTGCTGTTATATATTCAAGTTAGAATACAAACTATGTTCAAACACCCAAGTCAGGTTAAATATTCTGCACAGCTTCACAAATCAAAACGACCAAAGAAACTCAGCCACCAAAAGTAGAAAATATGCTCTCTTTTTTCTTTTTTTTATTTTTGCTAATTTGGGGAGGGGGCTAGAATACCACTTAAGCCAAAAACTCTCGGCAGATATGTTTTGTTTAGTTTATAAGGAAATATAGAAAGGATAAAGGTATGAATATCGATCCCAAGACACTAATTTTACTTGACTTTTACATGTCAAAAAATAATCTAGGCAAACAAACAAAAGGTATATCATACGATGCATGAGAAATTATTATTCCAGTCAATACAAGAGAAATATCATATTTGAATAAGCAAAAGCTCATGTAACCAATGAGCAAAAACAGACAAGAGAATGTGGACAGTACGAAAAATTTGTCTCCATATATATATATTTTTATTATTGGTAATCAAAATAAGGTAGTCGTCACATAGAGAGGGACATTCTATTATTTATCTAGTGTTATTTGGATGAGTAAATAAAATGGCAGAAAGAAGAAAATAAGGCGCCAATGCCAACGGTATTGAAAAATCAAAATTAGTAAAAGATAGTAATAAGAAGAGACCTCGAAACTTCAGATGCTGATGATTCTTTACATGATTGCTTTCCTGAAGTTCCAAGGACGACAAATTCAATGCTTCTGAAAACTCCTGTCCCATTTGCAAATATTTATTGTTACACAAAAATAGTACACTTTTTAGTTATAGCAGTATAAAAGGATTACAATATTTTGTCCTCATATACCATATACTAAACTAATAATTTATCTTAAGAGTATACATGAAACAACAACAATTCTTTGACATTCACAAATTTTGCAAATTTACTCTTTTTTATGGAACTAAGGGTGTATTATTTAGACAAGATTTATAACTATCTTTAATTTCAATCTAGATATTTGTGCAAACAATGAAGAGTCCCGTTATGCATAACAAAAATATTTCAATCGAATTATAATTACAACTTATGTCTATATATGGGATATGTAATAATTAAAAATGACTCCACCTTAATTTATTCTATTTTATCACATAAAATTCTACGTTGATTGCAATCCAACATCGTCACACATATTTGTTGATATGTATATCATTTCACAACAATGAAAGTGTAACAACCTGGGTCAAATCTCAAGTCCGGAACAAATCTTGGGTCAAATTTCAAGTCTCAATCGAATCAAATTCATACCATATGTAACAACCCGGGTCAAATCCGGAGTCTAGAACAAATCTTGGGTCAAATCCCAAGTCCGAAATGAATCAAATCCATCCAAACAAAGCCTTAAATTACTCTTCTTGGGTCATCTTAACCCACCACAGACTCACCCAAAAGGTCATGACTGAAGGTACTATTGATAGTAACTCAATTCCTTATATACAGACAAACTTTTCCCTTATCTTTCGATGTGGGACATGGGTGTTACAGAAAGTGTAACTAAAGGTCAAAAGAAACACAATGATAGATAGACAATAGCAGTGCAAAATAAAACGAGTAAAAAACTAAACAAGAAAGATATACAACATATCTTTTACAAACGAAATACGCCCGAAAATTAGGGACAGGATAAATGTAAAAGGTAACCATGAAATTTATTTTAAAATGATAAAATTTAAAATGATTTACAAGTCATTTTAAGTTATGATTTATAAATAAAAGTGTTCGGCACCATTTTTACTTATAAATTAGAAATTAAGTTAAAACAAGTTGTGAAAATATTTGACTAAAATGACTTATGAGTTAAAATAAATTGTAAATATAACTAAAATAAAGGTAAAAGAGTCATCATATTTAGACAAACTTACTTATTTTAAAATAATTTATAAGTCATTTTTTTAGAAACAAGAAATTGTTACTTCTCAAAAATAACTTATAAATTAACTTATAAGTTATAAAATAAGCCACACACAAACACTTAAATAGTAAAAAATTAACTTATAAGTACTTGCCGAAAAGCCTCTAAATATGCCTAAGAAATTGACTACGGCTTGCACGGGATTGAGTTGATTTTTCGTCATTTTGCAGTAAACCTGGTTTGGTTTTGACGTAATCTTCACTGCCGGCGCAATCCAAATTTGAAGGGTAAATTCATCACTGAATGAATAAATTAATGGTGTAAGTAAGTAATTATGAATTTATGATATGTCAAAGTTAGTTGTCAAATACGTTAGGTTAAGCCGGCCCAATTGGGATAGATCGGAAGATAATCAACACAATTATTTTTAATACCAATGGCTGACTTTTGGCTCCACGAAGAAGATGAACACTATTTCCACAGCCATTTTTTATGGAGACAGTAAAAATAAAATAAAAAGGAAACTAAAAAGCAGAATCTTTCTTTATTGATCTTGAACTTTAGATTGACCGTTGGATTTTAAAGTGTCGTGTTTAATATTACCACCGTAGCCCATGTAAATTGTGTTGGAGAAAGTAAAAAATTTATAAAATTTAAAGAACTAAATAAAAAAAAAAAAGATGACAAAATAATAATATAATTAAAGTTATAAAAATAAAAGAGATAAAATAGAATAAAATAATATGATATAAGATCACTAAATCTCTCATGCAGACTATAAAATCACTAAATTTTTCATACAAACTTTATAATATAGATAGATACAGATGATAAACCCGAAAGTTTATATTTTATTTACGTGGGATCTTATGGACTTTATTTCATCTCTAACGCGGCTGTGAATGGATGATCTAAATATTTTCTTAAAGTTAATTCTAGTTTGTTTATATTGTTATTGTAATTTTGCCTCCTTTTGTCGTTTGACTCCTTTCTTAGCACAATATATTCAACAATTGAACTTGGCAACCAATGACACTATTTAACATTAGAGTAACTAGTTAAGTCTCACACACATATTGTGCGTAATTATCGTAGAGATATATTTAAAATTTATTAAATTAGAGAGCGATTATTTTTTTTTCCATCTCCCTAATAGATAGATAAATAGACGGAGATTAGAGCAATGAGCTAGTGATTTAGTATTGACTAGAGATTAAGAGTAATGAGCTAGTGATTTAGTATTGGGCTGCCCACAATTAGCCCGGTGAAAAAAAAAAACTATGTACTCCTTCAAGCCTTCAACCATTTTCTCTCCAAGGCCCACATCTTACTCATAACCGGACCCGACCTGGACCATACTCGACAAAAATCTGATAAACACAACCACTAAACAACTGACACGTAAGCAGATTGCCCTCTAAACGACGTGTCCACCAACTAAAATTTCAGGGTCAAGTCCCCCAACCACTTTTCTCTCTTTGTTTCCCTCGCACAAGAAGACTCAGCCTGTATCCGAAAGCTATATCTATAGGACAAATATATCTCGTTTGTTTAGCAGCGGCAGGGGTGTGAATATTCTGACGCGGTTGGATCTACGGTAAGCTAATATGGCGGAAGAGAAGTACAATCGGAAGAATCCGGCTGTGAAAAGGATTTTACAGGAGGTGAAAGAGATGCAATCCAACCCCTCCGATGATTTCATGAGCCTCCCTCTCGAGGTTCCTATTCAAATCTATTTTACTTTTTCTTCATCGTTCAAATAACTACAGCTGGTTTAGTTATGGATCTATTTTAAAACATCTCTCTTTTATGTAGTATTTGTTGTACTCGTGATATAGTGATGCTTGGAATATAATTATTTGTGTTGAATTTTACTGTTGGAAATATAGAATCAAATTAATGATGATTTTCAAAATTATGTTTATATTGATTTTTTACTTCGTGAGTTTATGTCACTGTTGTGAAAAGTTGGCTATGAATTTGGGAGATAGGAAATTCGAATTCGTGTTTTTCCTGTTTTGTCACTGTTTTTGGTTGATTGAGCTTGTATTGATTCTATATTTTAACTTGTGAAGCATTTTTAATCAGTATTTTGGAACCTCAAGGCAATATACACACACACACACACACTACATGCTCATAGTAGTATGAATGTTTTGTTTGAATTGAAATTATTTCTGTGAATTTTGATTTGTCCTTTTTTTGTGTTATGTCCTAATTATTCTTTTTGAGTTTGCTTGTGAGAACTGAACCAAACTTGCCTATAATTTTCATATGAAACTTGTAGGATGGCTAAATTACGTCGCATTTTATTGACTAACACACTCGTTGCATTTCCTCTAACACATAATTGAATCGTTTTAGCGTTTGACTTAACTTATTCTCCACCTAATATATGAAGCTGCTGCATTGAGAAGTTTCCATAGATATGGAATTCTATCCCCTTCTCTCCTCTCTGTCGTCCCTCTTCTCTTTTTATATGTTTATGTAAGTATGAATCTATAATTTAGGTTGTGATGAAGTGTTTGAATGTATGTTTGATGTTTCAAATTAGTAGTCTGATAGCCTTTATATTATGTTGTCAGGAGAATATATTTGAATGGCAATTTGCAATCAGGGGACCAAGTGAAACTGAGTTTGAGGGAGGCATCTATCATGGAAGAATTCAGTTGCCTTCAGAATACCCGTTTAAGCCTCCTTCATTTATGCTATTGACTGTAATGTTTCTTTTCTACAAACTCTTATCCTATGGATTTTATAAACTTTATAGGATGTTTTGTTGGTTAGACTTTGGATGTTATTTTACTTCGCTCTGGTTTACTAATCAGCTTTCTTGTCGTTGTTACAGCCAAATGGTCGATTTGAAACCCAAACCAAGATATGCTTAAGCATATCAAATCATCATCCTGAGCACTGGCAGCCATCATGGAGTGGTAACTTTTATTCCCAGTTCAAACGAAATAATATTTTGAGCATATTGACTATGTAATTGTTAGACGACCATTTATATGTTTGTTGCCTTTGCCTTTGTGCTGATTAGTGGAGGTTACAAAAGAAATTAAAACAGATATGTGTGAGGCTAAAAGCCTTTTTTTTGGGGGGGGGGGAGAAAGAAATCATCAGAATTGAGATGTGTGTGGCTAAAAGAAGATACTGCACAATCTTTTATATATATATATATATATATATCAATACTGACAGAAAGCTTTCAATATTTAAGTACACAAATCTATACTAATAGGTTAATTGTTGCATTAATATTATTATTTATTGTAAGCTAAAAAGAGTGTTCCATAATTTGATGCTCTAATTGAGAGTTATAGATCAATCTCAGATTTGGTGAGAAGGTGGTCAGTTTCTTAACTCGAAGCCATTCATACACAATGTCAGTTTATAATGTCTTAAGAGCTGGTCATAATTAGTTTACATCACTTCATTGCAAATTGTTGAAGATCGATATGGGGAATGGGAATCATGACATATTTAAAAATTGAATCCTGCTATATCTTGTGGCAAAACATTACTGCTTTTGTTTCAATGACACAGAATGTATAGAAGTGCAAATACATGGTTAATCTGTTTGACGTGTCTTCTCGCAACAAAACAAAAGTCGCAACGTTTTACACTTAAGATGTATCATTTTCCTAAACAATTTCAGTTGGATTATTAAGACATTTACAGTTATGTTGATCAGACTGAAGCAACAACTAAAGTTCTTTGTCTGGGTTTAGGTGTCTCTCTTTTCTTTTGGGGATGTCCTAAAATTCTGCCTTCTTATTTCTTAACTTATTCATGGATTTGACTCTTAGCATTGTTTAAAATGTAGAAGACCTAAAAATGGGTCCATCGAATCCTTATTTTCTACACCAATCTCAATATTTTTTACCTCAACCTTAATATCTTTTATACCAATCTCAATATCTTCTACACCAATCTCAGTATCTTTTACAACTTAAACTGCGTGAAAATGCAATAGAGGTATCTTATACAGGCAGGATGGAGTATATGTTATGCTGTTTGCTTGCAGTCATAACTTATGATGTACGTTGCTTGATAATTAATAGTGGAAAAGCATCAAGGAAGGAACACTAGATTCTATAAACTAATTCTGATGTACTTTTCATGGTTGTCTTGTATACAGAATAGAATGATAGTAATATCTTAGCGGTAAATTTCTTCATTTTGATAGTACATGTCTATGTTTATTGGCAGTTCGGACAGCTTTGGTAGCACTAATTGCATTTATGCCCACCAGTCCAAATGGCGCATTGGGCTCGTTAGACTATAAGAAAGAAGAAAGGCATGTTCTTGCAATTAAATCCCGTGAAGCTGCTCCAAAGTTCGGGAATCCCGAACGTCAACAGCTAATTGATGAGGTTTGTTATTGCCCGACTGCAGCTGTCAGTTTTTTACGTACAAGGCCTCGCGACTGAATATCTATTACTCGTGCAGATTCATAACTATATGCTGAACAAGGCACCCCCGGTTCCTCAACTTATCCCTGCACAGGCTGCTGAAAAAAATTCTACCAACGAAGATGGCGAATCTCAGGTCAGTTCTCAAAATGCTGGTGTGCATGCTGCTGGGGAAGAGCTCCCTAATACTGAGGTAGATGAGAGGATAGTTGAAGAACGGCATGAAGCTCTTTTGAATGCAAATCCTGTTACCGAAGGAATGGGGGTTGCAAGGCTGGTTACTGCTGGACACTCAAGTGAACAGCAGCAGCAACTGCAGAGGCCAGAAACTAGGGTTCAGAGACCGGTTGATGATCGCTTATTCACTTGGGCTGCTGTAGGACTCACCATTGCTATCGCTTTCCTTCTGTTGAAGAAGTTTTTGAAAGCCAGTGAATATGGTGCTGTTTTCATGGACGGGTCGTAAACACGTGTGTGTGGTTAGTGCAGAGGTTAATATAGCTACTGCATGTGGAGAGGTACACTAAATTTTCTTACTAACTGGAAAAGTTTGTAATATATAATTATATATAGTCCTTATGCTTAAATTATCTGTAATAATGTAGACAACATGTTGAAAATTGTAAACATATTTTGGTTAGTTGGTATGTTTATGATTTTTGTTGGATAATTATGAATGGTCATAAAGTTGAAAATCAGGTATGTACAAGTTTTTTCACTATTTATATTGAGGATTGATATTTGAATAATATTATGTACATCAATTGTATACAAAAAGTTGTGCATCAAGAGTAGGATTAATGTATTGTTTACCAATTCCATTGATTCTTTGACGTCGGGCCGGAACTCCAGAAGCTGATAGCTTCAATTCTTTACTCAGTTTCAATGGGAGTGGTTCAAGCCAAGCAAAAAGATATCCACTTCTGAACCGGACACATATATTCGGTCCATTGAATCACAGATTCAACGGTAATGAAAATGTATAAAATATTTAATTGTAGGTGTTGCTCCTTATTTTTATTTCTTTATTTATATCGTGTGTGCACAATTTTTTGTGTATAGTTGGTGTCCCTAGTATTACTCTTGATATTTTTACATGTAAAAATATTAATTTATAAAGTGTTATTCACATAAATAGTAAGTAGGGTCTATCTTGATATGTGAGAATATCTTGTGAAATTATAATTTTATTTATTATCCATTCCCTATTTATTAAGCTTTCGGTCCAAAATTTTTGCTCGAAGTCATGTTATTTATTGCTATAATTTTACCTTGAATTACAATTATGAAGCTTACCAATACAGGAATTGATAAGAATTATAAAAGAATTTCACTTATTTTACATTTTTTTTAAAAAAAAATATCATTAATACTTAACTAACAATACATGAAATTGATATGAATTATAAGAGGATTTTATTTATTAATTATTATACATCTTTTCAAAAAAAAAATATTATTAATATTTATCAACGTAACTAACAATCAATAAATTAATGTAAACATTCGTAATACGTGTCATTTTTTCAAAATTTATTGCAATCCGTCAAGTCAAGTTTATATATACCTTATATGTGTAAATTATGTGAGATAAAATAAAAAATTTAAAAAATTTAAAAAATTAATTAAAAAAATAATATAAAATAAATAAAATAATACTATAACTAAACTTTAAAAGAGGAAATTTTTTATTTTTTTTTAAAAGTTATTACATAATTACACTAAGCTGCCCATACCGCTTTATAATATAAGTATAGATCTATGCCATAGGCAGCACCATTTCTAATGAGACAATCTCATTAGTCATAATAAAATTTGGTGAAAAGAACTATACATGATGCCGACTATAAATAGGGATTTTAGGATTTATAACTAAAAGGACCCACTATATATATGCCGATTATAAGTAAGAATTTCTTTCCCTCTCTTAACTCTCGCCAGTCCAAAACCTATAGTCGATCATCACTGTAACCACTAATGGCAGAATCATTCTCCATAGATTCTTGTTTGAAGCTTTTAAAAGGCGAGCATTCGAAGGAATCGGGCTCAAGATGCTACGGAAAATTTGTACTGTTTGGTATCAATTGGGCTTGAACATGGAATCAATAACAAATACCCGTCCGAGCTCTTAACAATGGTTGTTACAATAGCAGAACAATTAGCTAAATTGCACAATACTTTAAAATTTGAAGCACTTTATCCTCAAAATACTCAATACCTGTTCGTGATTCTCTTCGATCGATGAAGAATAACATCTGGGCAACTTATATTCGAATTGGTGTTGTAGCAATTTTGCAGAATCGTGTCCCACCAGCTGAAAAGCTTCCCGCCCTAATTTTAGCAGAGTCTTTAATATCAATTGTGGGTGAACAATGGTTATTTGGTCCAATAAATTACTTACCTGATTTGGAAAATCCAATCCCAGCTGATAAGTGCATATTGCTTGTTTTAGAGTGTTCTAGGGTTGAGATTGCTGTTTTTCTTAACGACCTTGCATACTTGAAGTACGAAGCTTCCAAGGATTCATCGAATGTGGAAACCATTCTTTTGAAGAAAAGGAATCTTTATGTAGCCTTTTCTTTAGTAGAGAAAATAATAAAATTGATTGCAAGTGTTGCTGAAGATAAGGTGGTATCATTAGTGAAGTCACTTTGATTAAGATCATCTCGGGGCTTAACGAGATGATTGGTGTTACCTTAGAGTATTTACAAGATGCCAAGGCTCTTAGACAGAGAAAAGGAGATGATCTTCTTGCTTCAGTGCGGATAATAGGGAGTTATCTTGTGGAAATGCCCCTTGCGTGTAAAGAAAATGTTGTAGAGATTTTAGATTTATTGCTTTTGATTGAAGGGGATGATGAACCAACCTCTTTTTACTCCATTTTTGCTTTTTTACTTCCCATGTTATGTCAAATAACAGTGGAAATTGATGGCTGCAAGGTTATAGCTTTGTCTGGATCATATAAATTTGTGGTGGAATGCCTCATTAAATTGATTGATCAGCTTACTGCAGGTGATAGTAAGGTTGAGGATACTGATCATTTGATATTTTTGGCATGTGATACACTTATGAATCTTGTTTTAAAGAGAGAAGAAATTCGAGTTCCCTTGGATGATTTTTATTTTGTTAAACTTTTGGGAACATTGTTAAAGTGGACAGAGAATAGTACTGGTGACTTCTCTGTTATTATGATGTCTTCAAGTATTTGTGCCTTGATTCTTGACTTCACAAGTTCACATATGAGGAAACTCTTAGACAGCATCCGGATTTCGACGGTGGCAAGCTAATTAGTCTCTCTCACCTCGTCAGGAGAGGTTTGAGTGGTCAGGATGCTACTTATGAAGATGCCAAAGCTGAGGCAGATCTCTATGAGCTAGTTTTATTAGGATATTCTCGTTAGGCTGAGCGGTTTCCCCACATTAAAGAGGCTGTTGGGAAATAAAGGGATACCTGATAATTGTTATGGAAACTAGAAGTTGGTGTTATTGCTTTATTTTAGTACTCTTTTAGTTTTATTTAAGCTGTTTACTGAAAATAATTATACTCTCTTGCTTGAACCTAACTGCCCATTAACTTTATAATTTCAATCTCACCTCCTTTTCCATTGGGTTTCTGAGTATGTTAGGGTTTGTAAGGAAGCTGGAAGCCGGAAGCTGTTGATTAGTTTCTGTACTTAGCCACATGGCTTTCTAGCTCCCAAGTACTTGATGTTTTTCATCTTATATTATATGTATAACTTTCTTCTTCTTTTTTTGAAAAAACTCATGGATATTTATGGGTTTATCCTTCAATTGATTTTATGAGATTACTGTTTGTACATGTTCATGTCTTTCTTCTGTCAACTGATTCTGAAGAATTTACTCCTTTGTTTTCGTATTTTCTTAGAGGTGCTAGTTGGAACAGAATCGGCATACAGCTCTGGTACTTTTCAGCTGAGAAGGTACATATCAGCTTGCTTTTGTTAATCTACATGCCAGTTATAGTTATGATTTTGGATTGTTTAACTGTTTTTATTTGGTGATCTAAAACCAATATGGTACGTACTCGTAATTCAAGGTACAATTTTTTTTGAAGTTGTAAATTTCTTTTAAGAAATTTATAAATGTGATGCGATTTCAAGAAAATGTAACATCAAATTGTCCCACCGTTAATTATAGTGCGGATGTTTCAATATATACTAGACGGTCGGTAGACAATGAGCTAGTGAAATGAAGATTCATTTAAGTTTTGTTTTCTCACATAATATAGAGTTTCCCCAGGGAATTGCAAGAGAAAAGAAAAGGAAGAGGCAGTAGGAACACACACCACATAAGAATATATAATGTCCTTTTCACTTGAGCGAATTACATGGAAATTTGGCATCATGTTAACCTTGTAAAATCTTAAATACTACATATTGTACCTAGATAATGGAGATTAATTATTTAAAAAAGTATTGAAGGAAGAGAAACAGTCACAGAATACATCCTCTGTTTCTGGCTAATTTTTAGTAATCTAAAATTTCTGGCAAATTCTATACCAGTAAAAAGTTATATGAATCTACTTTCCAACACGTTGAACAGCGTGCCATTTAGATTTCTCTAAATAGTTGTAGTACCTATTTTCCACGAGAGGTTTCTCTCGTCTGTAAACCTCGTCTGCAAAAACCGAAAAAAACCTTTAATGTCTTTCTTGCGCTGCATCAGAAATCAAAGAGGGTCAGGAACCATTTATAGACTAATGAAAAATTAACTCAAAATCTAATGACTTCCAGTTTTCTAAAATTTATTCATGATAGCATCATATTTATGTTGGAGGATGCCAAATAGCTTGATATTATGTTGGACCGTTAATTACATTTTCTTATAAAATTATTGTTTCTTTTCCTTGCATTTCAAACTTCCAAACATAACCTAAAAGTACAAAAATATGTTTGGTGATTTTTTTTATTATTTATTTTTTTATATATAAAACCATTATGCATGAAACACAAATCTTCTACATTTCAAGCCACCTGACATCCTCAACTTAAAAGAACTAGAACCAATTATGAAGTACAGACATAAAAGCAGTGAAATTAGCATGAAAGTTGGAAAAACAACTCTTATATCTCTACTTAAAATGGTGCATTGAGAATATGAGTACTGCAAACAAAATCCCTGTGAAACTGGCAACTAGCAACAAGATAGCAAGAATGAACCCTACAACTCCCAAAGGAGTTTTATGATACTTTTGCTTTAATTTCTGGCACCATACCTGCTCTCCGGGTTTTCTAAACTTGTGAATTTGATTACAAAGCCCCCTATAGTAAAACTCATCCACATCAATCTCGACATGCATGTTCTTGAACAGAACAGTGATTTCTTTTTCTTTCTCAGAACCGGTGAGAATTTGCCTTTTGCAGAGTAATCTTGCGTCTTTTTCAGTCCGAATTAGGCACCCGAGGAGGAAAACATAAGATGTAACAGCCTTTGTGCAGTTATGGTAACAATGCTCCATTGCCATGAAGTTCCTCAATAACATTTCCGTATGATTCTGAATTTTCAGAGGTGGAATTCTGAGTAACCCTTCAGCAAAGTTTATGTTCAATAAGCTTTCAGTGGTGAACTTCTTGATTTCAATTCCTGCTGCTTCTAGATTTGTTGCACAGTCCAAATTATTTACTGCCTCTTTTGATATCACTTCAGGATGTGTAGGGAAATAACACTGGTGGATTAGGTCAAGTAAATGGTTGAAGTCTTGATCAAACTTCTCTTGAAGAACTTCTACATCTTCCAAAATCATATTTCTGAAGAAACGCAAGGCGAGCTGAGGGAGGGATTTACTGCATTGTTTAGGGATGGGAACAAGGCTAAATAGTTGGCGAAGAATGAAGAAGGGAATTTGGTTTTCTAGTAACATCAAGTCACTTCTCAAACAGGAAAATCTCTCGTGTGTGTTGAAGAATGTATCTCCTCTACGTCTTAAACTCTTGATGGAAAACTTTAGAAAGAGCTCAATAATGAAGCAACCATCAAGTAACATCATTTGCACAAATTCATTGCTTTCCATATGAACATCCTCCCCATAGCATTTTCGTGCTTTCTGTTCTAGTTCTCTCAGTCTTTTTACACACTTGTCTAAGGTTTCCTCTATATTTGGTTTTCGACTAAGAAGTGTGTTGAGATAGCGCCACTTGTGATCCTCCATGGACTTCAAAATATTGTTAGCACGGTGGTGGAAAGGGCCGATAGAAACTAATGTAGGAATGTAATTTTTTTCATCTTGCTTGTCTGGGACTTTGCAGATGCAATGTGAGAGAAATTTTTCCATCTTCTCTTTGATAGAAAATACAAGATTTTCATCCTCTTGCATAATTTCGATGGAGACATGTCTTTTTGATCTGCTTTCTGCTTCCATTTTTTGATTGAACTTGATTCGGATCAAGTTAAATTCCACAACTGTTTGTGAAGCTAGAAGACCCCTGCAGTGCCATTATTTCATCAGAATTAGTAATTTTTTCCTTTACCTCAGTTCTGTTTACTTTATGACATATTTATTTGCAACTTTCTGTAAAAGATTATTGTGTTAGTCTATGACAAAAGGAAGCTATAGCCTGTAGGTACAGGTACAACAATTAAGTGACTGGAGGAATGTTACCATAATAAGCTTCTTATGGCACAACAGAAATTACAAAAAATTGAATAAAACAGAGAATAGAAGTGACACTTACCTGCGTAAGGACTGATCAAATACAATTAGAATTAAGACGATGGCTGCTGTTTGCACTTAATTATAAGTTAAAGGTAAAACAGAAGTGCCGTGTATATATGTATATATATTGTTCAAGTCCTATACCAATCAAAATAAAAGGGAGAACATTGGAATCCAAGATTACTTGTTCAGAAGGCAAGAGAAACCCCTTTCTTTCTTCTCCTGATAACAGGTAAGAAAAACTAATAAACTAAAAAAATGCAAAAGAAACTAATGAATTCACTCATGTTTAACGTTACAAAGAAATAAAGAAAGTGTGGTTTCCCATTGTAGACAGTCTTATGCTGCGTTTAGATTAAAGGAATGGAATGAAGAGTAGAATAATTCATTCCATTCCGGCTGGAATAAGTCATTCTAAATTCATAAATTTGGGAGAAATGAGAATGATTCATTCCATTCTAATGGAGCAACCAACACAATTTTTTTCATTCCATAGGAATGATTCATTTCATTCTCACTCTCGTTCCTCCGATCCAAACGCAGTATTAGTGATTGCTTCTTAGAAAATACATGTCTGAAATTGGTAAAAATGGAATAAATGTGGCTTGTTCGGTTGGTTGTAATGCTTATTTATTCTTAGCTTTACTAAAGTTTGAATTCCAGAATATAAGCTTCCAGTAACTTGAGGTCTGAATGTTAGACGGGGCAAAAAAGAAAAGAATACATCGGCTTAAATGATACACTTGTGAGTGAACAGCGAGTCCAATTACTGGCGCATAGTTGGATTCAAGACATTGACAAGCAAGAAAAGCTTATAAAATGGATTGATTTGCTGCAGTAACTGTCTTTTATGTGTATAATTTTAAACTTAATGAAGAATAAAGAGACGACCAAGAAACATCCCAAACAGTATAGGTTCAAAGATTTTATAAAGTTCAAAGCAATATCTTACTACTGTTGATCTTTTAGATTGCTTGCTACATGGCTATTTTAAATACATTAGTCATAAATCATAACTACAAAACGTAACCACAAATGGTGTCTCAAAAAGTAGCCATAAATGCATGTGACTGGTAATTATAATCAACTATAACAATACACTTCACAATGTTAGTTTGATAGCTCGCCAAAGACGTATAAGTTTAAAAATAACTTATCGGATATCTTTTTTTTATGTAAAGCGTTATGTATAGTTTTAGCATTTATATTAATTTATTGTTCTAATTGTATGTATAAATTAAGATACGAGTAATTTATTATATTTCTTTTTGTCGACTCTTTGACGAATTATAAGTCAATCTAAAAGGGAACGACGGTTAAGAACAATTGTTTGATTGTATATATTTACTAGTTAAATGTCTTGTGCGAAGCACATGTTTAATTTTCAAATAGCATAATTTTTTATTTATATTTATTTTATATATAATGATTATGATTTTTTTTTAAACACACAAATTAACTTACTATTACTATTAGAATGTCTACAAATTTTGCTCAAAAAGATAAAATTATATGATCAATGAGCTAAAGAAATCTAAACATGATTTTTATGTCAGAATTTTTTGTATGACTAAGTAGTTAAATGACTTTTATAAAAAACAAAATTATTATAAATAATAAATTAATATTTACTCATAATATGTTTTTATATTTTTAATATGTATATATTGTTTATACTCTTAATATCACGAAGAATGTCACCTTCTTGAAAAATATAACCGATTGAACTAAGTACTAAGCATGGAAGGCCAGCAATTATGAGTAAATGACACGAATAGCGTACCATGGGGATGTGCGATTATTCAAAAATATTTTTCTTTCCTTCTTTGCTTTCTTCTCTCCTTCTTTCTTCTTTTTTTACACATTAAAAAAGTATTTTAATTGAAATTCAATTTTATACTTATTTAAAATAAATTAAAATTAGGGAGATTTTAAAAAGTGATTTGATAATAGTTAAATTCTAAGCTTAGACTAAAGACAAAGACCAAAAAATTAAGTTTTATCTTATTATATATGTATATAGATTAATTATAGTAGATAATTGTATGTGGATTGTATTTAATTTTTTTAAAGCAAATATTTTAATGTTTTGCCTTCTTTATTTTAAAAAAAAACTAAAATACTAAGCATTCATAAAACACTATCATTATGTCTCTTTATAAGTTAATCATATTTAATTATTACGATTGTATATTTTAGTATAGTTATATTATAATAATTATGCCGTTTATGTTGTCAATATTAATTCAAATCATTCCAACTTAATATAACTTACATATGTTTTCATATTTTAGTTTGTAGATAATTATGATATAATAATAGAATAATTTGTTACTATATGATATATCATTGTTTACTATATGATTCGTAGGTGTTTTAATTTAGGCTTATGAGAATCAATATTAGTAAAGGATTTCTATAAAAAAAAATTGTTATAAAATAATAAGTTACTCTAAAGTTTTTCATGATTATAAATAGTATTTTGGTTATAGTTAAATTATATGTTTAAAAAGTGTTTCAATACTAGTAGTTAATAAAATAAAATCAGAAGGCTTTAAAAAGTATTTTAATAGCAGTTAAATTCTAATCTTATACCAAATACCAAGGAGCAAAAAATTTAGTTTTGACTTATTATATATGTATTAGTTAAGTGTCTCGTGCGAAGAACGGGTTATTTTTTAAATAAAATTATTTTTAATTTATTTTATATAGTGATTAAAAATATATATATTTTTAATTTTAAATTAACTTACTACTGTTTATTTTGCTTAAAAAACGAATGCCTACATATCACATACAATTGTCGAATACTCACAATTAAGTCTTACTAATGTGATTCTTTTGTTATTTTTAATTTAATATTAAGTTTTTTTATAGTTTCAAAGTTTAATATTTAGTTTTTATAATCAATCTTTTGTAGTTATATATGCATTTATAATTAGAGTTTAAAGTTGAATAGAAAACTAAAAGGCTAAATATATTATTTAGTCATACTCTATTGTATAATTAATTAACAAAATAAATTTTATAAAAAATAAAATTGATGTAAAATAATAATTTACGATTATAGTTTTAGTTTCAAAGGTAGTTAAATTTTAAGTAGCAATATATAAGTCAGGATTTTTTGTTAACATTAATTAACTTAAGATCTCCTATATGAAATAAAGTTGTTTACTAAATTTTAATCGTTAATATATTTTGTAATATACATTATAATTGTTTTATATTAATTATTACTTACTCATAATATATATTTTCTTATATTTTTAATATATAATTATTTATGAATATAATTACTGTAAATAATGAATTGTCATTATGATTTTAGTTTTAAAAGCTAGCTGATTAAATTTTAATAACTAATATATGATCTAGAAATGTTTTGTAACATTAATTAACTAAAGTAATAGAATTGTTAACTAAAGTAATCATTAATATATATATATATATAATTTTTTTATATTTATTATTATGTACTCATAATATTTCTAATATATAACTATAGTATTACTATTATATTAATATTATAAAGGTTTTAGATGAATTTTTTTTTAAAAATTTAATTTATAATAGAAAAGAAAAAAATAAAAAAATGTATTTTTTTATGTAGTTAATGAGTTTATAAGAAAAATTTAATGAAAAAAATTAGGTTTAGATTTTTTATTATTAATTTACCCTTATATTAGTTTTATTATATTTATAATATAAATGGTATGATAAGGATTATAAAAAATTATATTATTTAATTATTCGTTCAGGTCCATCCATTACTAAATGAAAACTTTTAATAATAAAAAGGACTAAATTTTTCGCTTATTAAAAAATTTAATAACAAAAGAATTGAACAAATTACTTTAAATTTTTTCCCTTCATTTTTTTGCCCTTTATCTTCCACATTGTTCGTCAGCGATCGTGTAGAGACCTCCAAAGCACGATTTTCCAAGCAGATCAGCAAATTGTTGGCATTTCAGTAATTTAGGAGAAGTACAAGCTCGATTCTGTACTTACAGTTACCCTTGATATCAAGGCATAGGCATCTATGGATTGTGCACGTTAGCGTTCGTCACACTCCAATCTTCATATACGATTCGATTATTCTAATTAAGTCTGTAAATTACAATGCAGCTCAAAAACATGCCACTGATTTACATTACTCGAGTATAAATTAAAAAGACAGAAAAAAACTGAAAAAGAAAACCAGAAAGAAAGAGCGAAACTCCGATTTGTTCGTACAAATGCCCTCTCACAGTCACCAGTGAAGGAGAAGGAGGAGGAGAAGAAAGAATTTCTCTGGAGAAAGAAGTAACAAGGCTAGGGTTTAATCAATCTGAGAATCAAAATGGCGTTTTGGTGGCCGTTGCTTGTTCTAGCATTTGCTTTTGTCATCTGCAAATTCCTGTTGATGATCATTCCTTCCAACGTACCGTCCATCGATGTCGACGCCTCCGATAGTAACTACTTTTCTCTCTTTTTCTTTCTCCGTCTCTGTATATTTATATAGGTTTGGTTTTGATGATCCTTTTTACTGTGATTTGGATCATGACAGTGTTAGATGATGGAAATCAAACCAGGGAAAACAGTTTCATTTATGTAAGTTTCCTCAAATTTATCCTTGTTTTACTTTCATTGAACTGGATGCTAGTTCTCAGTGATATGAATTACCGAAATTATTTGCATGTGTTTGGATCTAAATGGGGAACTATTGTACTGGAGTGCATTGATTGTTGATTTATTTATCTATTGTTGGAGGTAATTGCCTAGACTAGGACCGTAAATTAGTCCAATCTGAGTACTGGATTTTGAGCTCAACTTGAGAAGGTTTTATAGAGTTTCAGCTTAATTGAGCTAAAGGTAACACATTTCAATTTGTTCATGCTGCTTTTGTATATGTTAATTTCGTATTTAACCAAGCATATACAATCTTAATTGAGTTTTACGAGTCGAGTTTTCCTCGTAAGAATGGGAGTCTAGAATCATGTTCAAGTGCAGCTCAATTTATCTCAGGAATCGAGTCAAAAAGAGGAGCACTTAGTGCCCTGGCTTTGACCTTACTGTGAACAAAATCTTCTCTAGCGGTATTTATTTTACGATGTCACTATTATCGATTTGATTGCCTGTAGTGTTCTCGTGCTCTTATTTCCTTTCTGTTAAGTGGTAAAAAGTTCAAGTAGGAATTTGGTTGTTTTATAATTGCAGCCAATCACTTATTAAGAAAATTAACAGATAAATGAATGCAAATATTCTTTTTTCTTTCTTTCAAGTTTGTCTTGATTTGAAGAAAGGTTCTCTGTCAAGTTTTTGCAGTCGATACTAATGGTGATTGATTATACAAATCAGTTACATTAGCTAAACGTCCAAAAGTTCGTCTAGTACTACTTATATGAGATCTAAGCTCAATTTAAAATGTGTTATAAATCCATTAGTTTCTGTTCTAAAGGTAACCAGATGTGCATCAGTGAAGATTTCTATTATGACACGTTTGTGGTTGGACTGAGAGTTTGAGACATCTAGTTGCTAATATTTTGTTTGTGTTTTTATCCAGATACCTTCGAGAAGGCAGACAGACAAAGTTCAGTGCTACGAGCCTGCAACAATGAAGTATCTGGGGTACTTTCCAGCGCTGAAACCTGATGAGGTTAGTGATGTAGTTATGTATGTAATTACATAAAATTAGCCATTTTATTGATTATCTGGACTGAAGCTACTCATCCTCCAGAAGCCCAGATACTGTGATGTCATCAATGGGATCCAAAACTGGCAGGATTTTGTTCTATTCCATTATGTAGCATATGAGCTAAAATCTGCATTAACTTGGTGCTTAGCTTGCGACTCTGTGCTCACTTATGCTTATTTTGATTGATTTTGTTTGTTGTGTGCGTGCCACCCCCCTCTCTCTTATTGTAAGGTGTTACTTTTTTTTAAGCGTACAATTTTTCAAATCATCAAAGTGTATTGCATATCACTCACCATGAGTGATAGGTGTTAATTCTCTGTCTAACTTACAGTGGCACAAGGGTTTATGAACTCTCCATTTATGCTGATGTTTCTGCATTTTATACTCTAAATTATTGTTAGTCTTTTTCTTCGGCTGCTTTCAGATCTTTCCTGTAGAATGCTAATTCCTTTAAGTTGTTAATTGCTACCCATTTTTATATCTTTATCACTGATCTTCAGCTGTAGCCTGTACATGAACATGGAATTCATAACCTATTGATTGAAACTGATGAACTCCAAAATCTTGCTCAGGTCAAGGAGCGTGTGGCACAGGCTAGGAAGGCACAGAAAATATGGGAAAGGAGTTCTTTTAAGAAAAGACGTCAATTTCTGCGGATACTTCTGAAGTATATTATTGAACATCAAGAGCTTATATGCGAGTAAGGTCCTCTCCTGCATGATGTCGTACATGTCTATTCTATTAATCTGTTTAACCTGCTGCATGTATCATTGAAGGAATAGCACTAGTCTAATTGGTTTTCATTTTGATTAGAATCTCTTCACGTGACACTGGAAAGACAATGGTAGATGCTTCCTTGGGAGAAATAATGACAACATGTGAAAAGATCACTTGGCTTCTTTCAGAGGGTGAGCGGTGGCTAAAGCCTGAATACCGGTAGCTCGCCATCTTTTGTTCTCTTGTGTTTATTTTAACTTGCAGAACTTGAAACAATAATGATAAAAATTGTAACTTCGACTCAACTTTGAGCTCTAATTTGATTTTGAAGGTCTACATCAATTATGATGTTCCATTTTCGTATGCTGCATCTTTTTTGCTTTAGGCCAATCATTTGTTGATATATCTTGTGTCAGTTGGATGTGATCCTTGACTTTTTATTTATTTAGTTTTTTCATTTGTCACACCAAAACTGCGTATTCTATTACACTTGCTTATTTATCAATTTTTAATCCACTCGCTATGAGTGTGAACTATTCAATTCTTAGTTGTTGTAGATTGAGCTGCATGCTTAGTGTTTTAATAACCATCGTTGGCCCATTGAATGACTTAAGGATTTAAACAATGAATAAAGCATACTGTGTGATTCTTGCAATATGTGCAACTCTGGTGAATGTTTACCAGGGATAATTAAAGATGACCTTTTATCATTAATGTGATGGCTTTCAGGTCTTCTGGAAGGTCTATGCTTCACAAGACATCAAAAGTGGAATTTCAACCCCTAGGTGTTATCGGTGCTATTGTTTCATGGAACTATCCATTTCATAACATATTTAATCCAATGCTGGCGGCAGTCTTTTCTGGGAATAGCATTGTTATCAAGGTACATACTGCTATCAAGTTATCTTCGTCAAATATTAATATATTTTTTGTTACTCTAATAGTTTCTGAATTTCCAACATTAAGCCTGTAATTTCTTTTGTTCCTGAATCTTGATGTATGCATGGAGGTATTGTTTAAATGCTTGGCTTGTGATGTAATTAGAGAGTGGGTTTATTCATGCACTTACTGGTGAATGCTTGGGCACTTACTTGGCCGCACTTGATCTTGGAGATGAATATGATGGGTTGTACAGTTTAGGTATGTAGTCTAATAGGCAATGCCCTTTCAATGCCTCGTTATTTAATGTCTCTTCAAGTATTTTAAATATTAATCCCTGTTTCTGATTCCTCTCGTTAGTTTCACTTGCTTTTCTTTACAGCATGGTAGATATTTTGTGAGAATATTATTTTCATTCCCACTCCTCTCTACTTAGTTGTATCATAAATTGTTATCACGGGCTTTGCTAAAGGACAGTGATATATTTTTCTAAAAAGATGAAAAGGACAAACTATTTTGTATATAGATGCATTGCCCAATGAAAAGCTCGATTCAAATCTAGATTCATTAGAGAATGTTATCAACGTGCTGTAGTCAATGGGAAGGTTAAAATGTGAAATTGGTTGACTTCTTCTTATGTCCTCCCTAAGTCCCAAGTTTTGATTGTTATGAATTCTCTCTCGTCAAGGCTTTTAAATAGGACTGCCTGTTTCTGATTTCCATCACGACTTTCACTTGCTGTTCCAATATTATGCAGCACAGTAGATACATTTGTAAGAAGATATTCTTCATTCCCATTCCCCTCTACTTATTAGTAACTTACCTTGTTATCACAGAGTTTACTATAAGACACTGATATGTTTCTTTAGAAAGATGAAAAGGACAAACTGGTTTGTATATAGGTGCATTCCGAAACCAAATCACTAATGCTACAAGAAGCTATATGTTTGTTTGTGTAGGTTTCAGAACATGCAAGTTGGTCTGGATGTTTCTATATGCGAATTATTCAAACAGCCCTTGCAGTTGTAGGAGCTCCTGAGAATCTGGTTGAAGTAATAACAGGGTATGTGTTATTGCGTTGCAGTCTTTGTACTAGATTATGTTGATTTTTCTAATATGATAGAACTCCATTGCCAGGTTTGCTGAAACAGGAGAAGCACTGGTGTCCTCGGTTGACAAAATCATATTTGTGGGATCCCCTGGTGTGGGTAAAAAGGTATGATCCTCTATTGGCCTACAAGGCTAAAACACTGGAAGCTCACTTCATCTACTTTCACTGCAGTACCTTCCATGCATTACATAAGCATGTTGAATGTCCAGTGCATATGATACTGAAAACTGTTTCTTTTTCTATTTTTATTTTTTATATTTAAATTATGCAGAATAAACTTTTTGGTTTGTTTCAGTATATCATCTTTCTAAGTAGTTTGAAATTTCAATTCCAAGAAATAGTTTTCCTTATCGGATTAGACCTTGCAAAACTTGACACATCAACTGATGTTGATACAGATAATGAGAGCTGCTTCAGAGACACTGATTCCAGTCACACTTGAGCTTGGTGGAAAAGATCCCTTCATTGTGTGTGAAGATGTAGATGTGCCACATGTATGTTCTCTCTTTCCATCAATTGGATTTAGAAGTAGTTGTTGGCTCTTCACTTTGATATAAGAATACTTTGAACACCTGCAGTTAAATTATGTATTTTCAAGTTCCATAAATAGCTGATAGATCATGAACACAATATAGGTTGCACAAATTGCTGTCAGAGCTGCTCTCCAATCAAGTGGTCAGAACTGTGCAGGGGCTGAGAGATTCTATGTTCACAGGGATATTCATTCTTCATTTGTTGCTGAAGTAGTGAAGATTGTGAATTCTGTTACTGCTGTAAGTATGTGACATTTGATATTAAGTAACTATGCAAGAAAATGATACTATGGAGAAAATACACTAATTATGCCCCTTTTAGAGCTTAAGTAAACTTTCAGGCATTATTATTTCCCAGTAATTATACCCTGCACTGGGGTCATAAAAGAAGATTTGCATGCTTTTTTGGATCATAGTATCACCAATGCATAAGTCTTCATGTTATTTTATATCATTTCCTTTAAATTCGTTTTAACTGATAATCTGTGCAGGGCCCTCCGTTGTCCGGAAAGTATGACATGGGAGCCATATGTATTCAAGAGCATTCTGAAAGGCTTCAAAGTCTTGTAAATGATGCCTTAGACAAAGGAGCTGAGATTGTTGCTCGCGGAAGTGTTGGCAATATAGGTGAAGGCGCTGTTGATCAGTACTTTCCTCCTACTGTAATTGTAAACGTAAACCACGAAATGAAGTTGATGCAGGAAGAGGTAATTCACTACTCATTAATCAAACAAAATGGCAGTGTTAGAGCTTCTTGTGGAAATTAAAAATGTGAGCTTTTGATTCTGTTTCACATTACCAAGAATGCATCCTACTTAGGGACAGATATAGAACTTGAAGTCAGCAATTTGGAAATCTAGCTGATCTGCTATGAAAATTGTGCTTATTTTTCTAAGCCTCATTTCTTTAATATTTCCAGAATTTGCATCTGCTGCCTCAGATGTATTAAGCTGCCTTTCATATGCTATGGAGATGATGTGTAATTGATCTTGAACACATTTTTCTTCTACTAGTACCATTGCTAGGTAATTACTTACTTGAAACGGCCTTATTCTATGTGCAGGCTTTTGGACCAATTATGCCAATAATGAAATTCAGTACTGATGAAGAAGCTGTCAAGCTTGCAAATGACTCAAAGTATGGGCTTGGCTGCGCTGTTTTCTCTGGGAGCAAGCACCGCGCAAAGCAGATAGCTTCCCAGTTACAATGTGGAGTTGCTGCAATCAATGATTTTGCGTCAAATTACATGTGTCAGGTAAATGTCTTGGGTGCTGAGAGAGTTAATTGGTTTTGTTTAACTTTGCTTAACTGATAATATGTGAAAATGATTCAAGAGATCGGCTTGAAAGATTGTTTGTTGACCAACTGTGTGTAGAATATCAATAACACAATTAATAAGATAATTAAATTGTGGTGATGAAGGTGAACCTAGAAATATCAGATGAGACTGAAAGGATATAACCATTAACAAATAATGTTGAAGGAAGCAAAATTAATATTTGGAATGTAGTTAGATTTAGATTCGTTTCCCTGTGATACTTCAACTTGTTATGACCCTCTACTGAGCATCAAATCATTGGCAGTTAGATTATGGGTACTTCTTAGGTAGACTATTAATATATCATTGCACTTAATTAGATCCTCATTTTTTCCAGTCTCTGCCATTCGGTGGTGTAAAATATAGTGGGTTTGGAAGGTTTGCCGGTATAGAAGGATTGCGAGCATGTTGCCTTATAAAATCAGTTGTGGAGGATAGATGGTGGCCACTAATCAAAACAAAGATTCCAAAGCCTATCCAGGTAGTTTTTCTACCTTTGTTTTTTTGTCTCAGAAATCCTTTGTCATGAACTGATAGTATCTCGGTTGCAACACTAGTATCCTGTTGCAGTGAATGGTTTTGAGTTCCAGGAGTCACTTGTAGAAGCTCTGTATGGTTTGAATGTTTGGGACCGTTTGCGTGCCTTGGTCAATGTCTTGAAAATCATAACAGAGCAGAATTCTCCTCCCAACAATCAGAGAAGAAATGACTGAGCATTGTACCATTTAGTTGGTAACGTCTTGTGGATTTTTATTCTGATGAGAAGTTTTCTTGAATAGTTGTTTAGCCTCTTGACTAGCATAATCTTTTTCTCCACTGCGTTTTGCATGGGGTGCCTTTCAGTGAAAATGTACATTCTGGAATACTTATGATAAGTTGTTTAAAATGATTTTTTATGAGTTAATTGCACTTTGAATTCCCAAGCTTATCCCATTTTGCATATTGCATCCTATAATTCAAAATGTTGCACTTTGCATCCCAACCTTTAGAAAAGTCAGCGCATAAAACGTTGCACTTTGCATCCGTAAGTAAAAGTGAAGGGTAGCGACTGATTTTGCACTTTAGCGACTAATTTTTGGATCGGGGTGTTATGTGTTAACTTTTCTAAAGGTTGAGATGCAAAATGCAACGTTTTGAATTATAAGATGCAATGTGTAAAATGAAGTAAATATGAATTCTTGACAAAGAAAATTGGACGCGTGGGATAAAGCTTTTTCAAAAATTTGATTGCAAATTGATTTTACAATTCATGATTTAGCATATTTAACTTGAGCATGTATTTGTTACAAAACATGGTGATATTCAAAGCTAGCATTTGTTTATGCCTTGCCCAGACACCAGTTGGTTCAGATTGTAGATTCTGATACAGTACACCTATTAGCAAAATTCATTGCACGCCAAAATAAGTTAGTTTTTTGCCCATCAGTAACTTGATCCATTAATGTTTGCTCTTCCCAGCTTGCCTCGACCAGACTGAAATCTGAGGTAACCTTTTCGCAGCGAGGAAAAATCATCTAAAACATCAAAGCTTTTTGCTGCAAATTTCATTCACATTTCAGTGCCCGAGTTATTTCCCATATCAGTGCATCATTCTCTTGCGTTGGACTGTCTGCAACTCCATAACCCTGCCTTTTACAGTTCACTATAGCAACTGTGAACCTTTCATGTTCATGCTCCAAAGAAGACGGATACATAATTTGTTCCTCCTGATAATAAAACCCAATGATACAAATGAACATATTTCCTCAAATTATTTTCTTCCCCGTACTTTAATAGCACTCGCTCCGTTTTTCAAATGACAGCTTCATTTGAAAAACGCGTTTTAAGAAAAACTTTATTTTTAGACCTATCCATAACATTAATTATAAATGTTGTATTGGTGGCAAATCAACTAATAAAATTTTAGGAATTTCATGTCATATTATAATTTAAAAATAAAAATATATCTTTAATTTTGAAATTCTCATTTTACAATGGAGGGAGTATTTATTACAAAAAAGTAATAAATCTCTCATTTTGCAATGGAGGGAGTATTTATTACAAAAAAGTAATAATAATCATTTTCTTTGGCAAGCATAAACAGTACGAACTAATGAAAATTTTGCTTGGAATATTTACTAATGCATCGGACCATTAATGTGACATGGGTTCCCCACTTATTTGGGGCTTGAAAAATCATTTTCTAGCTTTAATTTCTTGTTAATTATGCATCAGAAAAATCAGAATCATTTTTACGTTTCTGCAACTATTGAAGCTATCATGTTCTTTTTATATGCTATTACATTAGACAGAAAAATTAGTCTGATGTACAGAAACTTGACTTCAAATCCCAAAATATATGTAAGACTGGAGAGGGAGAGGGAGAGGGAGAGGGAGGGAGAGCTTGGCATTACCTCAGGCAGCTCATAGAATTCGTCAGGGGATATTTGCAGCAATTCTGTAGCAGCATGGCCCGTACACCATGCAAAAACTTTGGCACTCTCATCTGCAAGAGTTATCTTAAGATGGAAAGCACGAACCACTTCAGAATCACAACTACGACAACAAAAGTTGCACTCAACAGCCTCACGGGATGTCTTGCTAACAAACTGACCACAAAGCGAATGTGAAAATCTCGTAGTTACATGATCAATTTGATCCAACCAAATCCGACATACCTGAAAATTGAAGACAAGCATAAGAAAACACCAAATTGGCATACGAGTTGCTTGAAAGAACAATACAATACTTCTCCTTTCTATTTTCCATTGATCTTTCCATATCTGCAAGTATATGTAAACCTTTTTTCTGGTGCAATCAATTCTATATTCATCACCTCCAGGGATCAACGCTATTGTTTAAATAGTTTAACGTATTTGGTATGACTATGGATGAAGAAGATACAGGTATAAAAATCAGTAAATGAATTGGTTTACTAAACCAGAAATTACAACTTGCCATTGCATCAAATGAATAATGTAATTTTTAGCAACTCGATGTCCAGCTGAATTAGCTGAAAACAGATAAATAACAACACAGACAAATAACAACACGAGACTCCATAACACACCTGGATCTGCATTTTTATTAAAAGACAAAGTTCACTATTTTTTTTGTAACATAAAGCCAAGGATTGATAACCGCTTTACGCATTTCAAGGGAAAGCAAGACAATTATATATTGACCTTAAAAGGGCTAATAAAAGTACCCTACAAAAAATAAAAATAGGAAATAACTCAAGTAAGAAAGCATATAAATGATTTTTTATGAATAACTTAATTAAAATCAACATACATGGGTACTGCTAGTCTCATTGGATAGGTCAGAAAGGTATGATAACTTGTGGAGACAAGATGAGTTCATCAGTGCTGGCAAACAACTAAGGTTGACGAATAAAGATCCAACATCATTCTCGAACCATAAAACTTCTAGGCTGTCCAGCAAAATAAAGAAGCAAGTAATGAGACGTCCCTATGTAAAATATAAGAATAAGAATGCAAGCCAAAGAAACTACAAGGCATAAACTTTTAAGAAAAGAGCTTCCGGTTTCAGTATTTCCTTTCTCTACTTTCTTTGATGCCAAGAGAGGATTTTGGAGTGTTAGAAATAGTATCTAAGTAATAGATAAATCTATAGTTCCCATCAATGTAAAAAGTTGGAAGATTGTGTAAGCTCACCAATTTTCCTTTGTCCTAGAGCAAGTCAAGCCCGAAATATACACGGTGTGACCAAGGCCTAACCTTCCAAATGACCTGAAAAGCATAATTTGTATTCAAGAATAGATTGAGTATGACATTTTTGTCAAACAACTTCTTGTAATTTAGTTTCTATTAAGGCAAATAAAAAATGTAACTACCAAAATTTGAAAAAATGTAGCTTTGCCCAAATAGCTCCAGTTGTCTCTTCAATTCGCATAGAGAAACTGGTCTCAGCGGAACTTCTTTCTCTTTTTATGTCTGTAACAATACCATAGAGGCTGATGCCAGTCATCTTGTCACGGAGGTCGGCCACAAATGACTGGAAGACGTTGAAGATGTAAGGAAGGTTAATGAAAAATTAATCTAGAAAATGAAAATCATTAAGTAGCTACTACACAGAAAATTAAGACTATGTTTGAAAACCAAAGTATACTTGAAAACTACGACTTTTTTGTGGTCCTTGATCTTGGTTGACTAACACTAACGATATACGTCAAATGTATAGGCCTTAAAATCTGTATCCTCCAATGTGCTTTATGTGTATGCAGCATTGTGAGTCTCACTCTTATTTGTTTGTTCATCGTCTGATAGCCTAGCGGTTGTAGTGTTGTTTGTTTAGTGTGTTTTGGATGAATATTGAATTTGTCCATCTTTGGCGACAGATCTCCTATTCAATTTCATGGCTTTTTGGCCATACAAATGATATGGAGATCAACTTCTTTTACTGCGTAGAATTTGGATCAAGAGGTATATTAGGACTTTTTGTGGCTTGAAATTTGCTCTGTGATAGACTCTCTCTAAACTTCTCTTTGGTTCATACTCTGGGATTGGCGAGCGATGATAAACTTAACTAATTCCCCATTTTTTTCCACTTATTATCTTCCATTTCTTTTGGGAGGACTTCTTGTCCTCAACATGATTATAATTACTTCTCTACTTATTAATAAAAACTTCCTTTATCTAATAAAAAGGCATTACTTCCATATGTCACTGTTATATTTTGAGTTTTATCCCTGAGTTAGAAAGTGTTGAATTGTCCTCATGAGGATTCAAACCTAAAAGTGAAGATTGAAGATAAAAGAAATTTATAGACATGCAAACTTGCATAGATAGTGGACCTTGAGTATTTGCATCTTTCTACATACAGTATAAGCTTATTGTCCTTATAAGTAATATACTGGGACATGAAGAAAGAAACTAGAAGGTTGAATTGCTTCTGCCCAATATTTGAAATTTAGAAAAGGTAAACTTACTCGAAAAGGATAGTTACTGAAGTCTATGGACCCCCGAGAATCACATGGGAGGGTCACTTGAGAAACTTTAGGTCCCTGGCTTGGATCTAATGCACTAAACAATTTTGATCCTTGATACCGATTTTGTGTCAATGCTACAGATACCTGAGAAGACCAGAGTTATATTCACATTCCAAATTTCTATGCTTTCTAAATATCCATTACTTACCTGTTCTTCATGTTGAATTAAAGGCACCAAATAGAGTTGTGTTGCACTACCATATTCGAGACAAATCTCTTCAAATGATTCAAGAGCACTATCTTTAGAACTTGCAATAAAAGGTTGGTCTAGTGCAAGCATACTTCCCACACTGAAAGAAATTGCATTGTGTCCATATGTGAGAGAAGAAACAGAAGTAAAGAAAGAGTCGATAACAATGTTCTACCTGAAAATATTGGCAAGTAGAACCTGGTCACCCCACAACAAAAACTTTAACTTGACACCATCATTATCAACAAGGGTGATTTGTTTCCTCTGTAAATGGATTTCTAATGAGCCGATAGTCTCGATCCTGTGAGAACAAACATATAAAATGTAATTATTAATACAAGCATGCAATGTTTTTATATGTAATTTTGCCCCAAGTATGGGGATGGGCACCAATATACAAGCTAATGTGAGATCTGGATTGAGGTTTAAACATTAATATGCATAATCTTAAGTTATCATGTTTAAGTTTTACATAAACTGATTAGAAATGGCCATAAATCTCAGATATTAGATGTGCACAAGCATCTGATAGGCACACAATCCATATATAGATGACAGCGTCGATACAAGGCTCTAGTAGAAAAGGAAAATTAGTTAGGTTGCTTTAATATACATGAATGCAAGTGATTTTAACTAACCTTGCATATAACGAATAGGATGCTCCTTTATTAACAGCATCAAGCGAAATGGAAGAGAAAGAATCTGAACAGAACTGTGCTCCTATCAGCATTGCATCATCATCTAGGTCCTGCAAAAAACTGTAAAATTTAACAGCCACGTGGAGAGAATTTTTGCAGTACAACTTTTAAGGATCATACGAAACCAACATGTGGCTTCAAATACAATATACACACGTGGTTGAATTTATGACTTATACTCAAAACCTCGTCATTTCCTCCATGACATTAAAATGAACATAGATGCTTCAGTATTATACTTCCATTGAATAAATGTATGCATAATAGTGGAAACCATCATAGGGATGTAATAGTAAAAACGTATTCATCAATTAAATTAAAAACTCAAAAACAATCATAAATAATATGATCACTATTGGGCATCTCGTATTTCTCCTTACCATGAGGCTTATGACAGGAAACTATGCACTAATCAAGTTCACTACAATGATTGTCCTATGAGGCTCTGATAAACTGAATTTTGTACAGAATAGGGGATTGGACCATGCAAATTTCTATGGGGCCACATGAATAGAATCAAAACTGAAGAGAATGAGCACTACCTCATCTAGCAATATTACAAGATATTCAGTTGGTAAAAGTCGTGAATGACCAGATCCTCTAGAAGTGGTTCGAAGATAGCATCCTGTTACAAATATCTCTCGCCCTTTCTTTAGAATCCCACAATTAGAATCAGCCAAGCTGTAATATCTGCTGCAGATTACATATTAGATATGTGCTGCAGAATACAGGCATATTCAGACACAAAGCAGTATATGTCTAAATGCCAATGTTCTGCACAGCTTGCTACAAATGAATATGACTAGTAATTCAAGATGTTTAGCCTGATCATCAACATCTCCAAAGTGCTTGAAGCAAATAAGGAGGCAATTTTATTAAGCATTCATTTAAACACACTACTAAAGAGCCTAGGAGCCTATACCTTGAAGTCAACTGAACAACATTCTAATCAGCTTCTCCTAAAACTAATAAAAATCAAAGTGCATTGAGTAAACTAGTTAACACTATTATTGGCTCAGGAGTTCTCTTATCAAAGTCAGTTAATGAAGTTGGAAGACTATAAAGAGAAAACTGCAATTCATAAGCAAAAATTAGATGCAAATATATGATATAATTTTGGAATTATCATGACGTGTTACACTTCTTAAAGCTAAACAAGCAGGTCATCATAAATATTTTCACATTAATAAGTTTCAGTTAAACAAATCATGATTTGGCCACTATAGTAGCTCCATTTACCTGCGATGAAGATATAGATCAATGGTATTACAGCTCCAAAAATCCCCCAAGGTAAGCATGTATATATTTGTCCCTAAGAGAAATACACATTTAGCATTAATACTAATAACATTCATGAAAAACCTACAGAAATTTAAAACTCATACAATTGAGAATCAATGAATCCTATTGTAAAAAATAACATCATCCATAAACTAACTTCCAACCTGTCAAATCCAAACCCGCATAAATATTTATACAATAGCTCCACAACTAATTGAGTTCATAGCAAATAATTGATAGTTTCACCCCAGTATGTAATTGCAAGGTTGAGAAATGAAAATGCAAATTTATTCAATTGAAAGACATAAAATAAATTGTACCTGGAAGAAGAAAAGCATCAACAATAACAGCTTCGAGAACACTACTCAACGATAAGAAATTCTTCTCATAAATAGAATCAATAGACACTGTGTTCGGAAGCTTTACTCTCTTATGCTTCTTCGCCAGCTGGTTAATGCACTCCGGCCGTTTCTTCGGAGCACCACTCCGGTACTGTTCACTCCAAGCCTATACATAAAATATGTTGACGCAAATAACAACAGCAACAAAATTAAACAAAAACATAAATAAAACACAGAAGTCAATCAATTGTACGGACCTGAGAGAGATCAGAAAGAAGAATTGCAGTGGTGACTCCACTCGAATAGGCAATACAGGTTTTGAGGATCCGAGACACAATCCAGCTCCAACCTGGACCATTAAATTCTTCTTCGCATTCATCTTCTTCAGGAGATAATACTAATTTTGCATAGTCGATGAATTTGAGAAATGGATCCAACTGTTCTTCTTGTTCCGGCTCTTCAATTTGGTCTATATCCATTGCCGCGATTTCGCTATCTGCAATTTGCTTGATCATGAGTTCCGAATTGGAATAAGAGTTCATAGTTCAGATCAGAAATTTGAGTCGGTAATTCTTATTCGACGGATGAAGTGATAGACCTTTTGGTCTATTGGTCTATCGATCAAAAGTTTGAACCCTACTTGTGATATAAAATTGGCGGGATTTGCCATTTTGAAGCGAGTTTGTTTGGCGCGGAAATATATTCATTAGACCGTGAGTTAACATTATTTTCCTGTCACGGTGTCGTTTTAGAAGATTGTCAAGTTGAGTTCATCAGTACTGAATCCGAGCTTAACATAGATATTAGATAAATTGAGATTATTTCATGTGTTAATCGTCCAAGATCAAGAAATTAATCTAATGAACTTATTCATTCGAGTTTAAAAAAAAATAAAAATATATATATATATAGGTAAATGGTGAATGTGCTATAAAGTTTAATGGTTTAGAACCGTGAAATAAAATTTGCTCAAATCAATTACAATATAATAAATTGTCAAAATTAAGTTCATTTATCACCTCTCTATACAAATTACATAAAATGTGTAGTAATTAAAATATTTACGAATCTAATTAAGTTTATATGTATAATAATAAAGGATTAAGTCAAGTGAGAGTAAGACTAGTGATCAGTGTCTTGAAAATTAAATATTATGGATTTATTAATTTATAGTGACAATGAAATTTTTTTTTTGGACACATTCTATATGCGTAGTTAATAGAGTATTATGAGTAATCAGTGATTTAATAAAACATAGTGCATCAAGTTTAACTCATTTACCTCAAGGAATTGCTTACAATATTTTTGTTTTTATTCTATTTTTTTGAACAAAAATTGAAGAAAGAAGAAAATACTAGAGAAATGCGGAATAGAAACTAGCTAGAAGAAAGACATTTTGTCACATCAAAAAAAGTGCTTCCACAAATTTTTTATCTAAATATTGGAAATTTATTTTAAAAGAACTAGACTTTACATATTAGAGCTCAAGTCAATATGTCATTAAATATTCAACTTCGACAAAATTTTAGGAGTGGACTCTCAATCTCAAATCTTTTTTAAAAATAAAAGCAAAAGAAAAGGTTAACTCTCACTTTGAAAAAGAGCAAGTATAAATAGTGCACTCATATAATATAGTTTAGAATGTCAGATTGAATGCTTCAACCAAACATAATGGCACTTAACTAGATAAGTATTTCCAAAAGCAAATTGATACTCCCTCCTTTCTTAAAAAGATGATCAAAAGTATAAAAAAAAAGAATTAAGATACATAAAATGAAAGGTAAATATGTTATTTAGTGGAATCTATTAATATAAAAAATACATAAATAAAAGTACTTATCATTTTGTGTAATTTTGTGAGGTCACTAAGTTTAAATTTAAATTTATTTTACTCTATTTTTTTCTGTTTTTCTTAATATATATATAAAAAATAAACTTTGTTCGTTTTTTTAAATACTATACAGATGCATCAACAAATTCAAACTCGAGCATTCATCTTCAAAGCAAACAATAATTAAGTCCATCAGAAGATGCCGATGTGACAAGGGCCCTTTATGGAATATGGTCTACCACAAACTACTTTTGCAACTAAATCATATTTAACAGATCATGATCAGAATTCAGAAGTATGTACAGAAGAGATTGGGAATACCATAAGATCCAAAACATGTGCACCCACATCTGAGTATTTTACTCCTAGCCACAATTTATGTCGGGGAGAGGGAGGGAATTTTACAGTTAAAGCCAAAAACACATTTTGCCATTCAAGTGGGACCAAATTTTTAGATTATTAAGTTTGAGGTCCAATATTGCATATCAAGTCTTATATCCTCATAACAACACCATTTATATTTTTCACCAATTTGCATAATAATTTGAGAGCATTTTAGAATACCCTGATGTAACGCTAATACCACTTGTTTCACTCTATGGGAAGTGGGATATTTCACAACTAAGGCCTTATCACACATGTTGGCTACTAATTTGATCTAAAAGTTTAATGTTTGGTCCAACTTTCGATATATATTATTTGAGACGACTTGAGTTCGAACATATTAAAACTATTCTAAGAACATATATAAGTTGTAACTCACCATAAGTCTATCTAAAAAATAGGATATATGAATTAATAGTACTCTTGATTATAGAATCATAGTACCTAGATTGTAACAGTTCAGTTCATCCCACTTACTAATTTTAATGTGGAATTGAATTATAATATCTTTCGGTTAAATTTATGACATTCTTCGTTGGGTCCTAATTAAAGATCTTGTTAGGCATAATAGTTTCAATCTCACTCAATGACCATGTTTTTCTGACGCTTGTCTTTTCTTGGACTTTAATATCATTTGTCACGGTTCATCTTGGATCACCATTAGTCCACCACAAATTATGATATAGGTTTCCCCCCTTGGACTATTAACTCCATTTGTAATGATGACTCATTTTACTTGTCATAAGCTCACTTGAAAGTCAATTTTTTTGGATCTTTTATACTCTCATGGACTCTGAAACCAATTATAACGTACAATTCATTTTAACCCATCATAAATTCATTCAAAAATCACACTTATGCACGATGTGTCACACCATCTTGCACACATCATCATTTCACGGGTAACAAAACATA
The DNA here is from genome assembly GCA_034770075.1 of Aralia elata. Lineage (NCBI taxonomy): Eukaryota > Viridiplantae > Streptophyta > Magnoliopsida > Apiales > Araliaceae > Aralia > Aralia elata. The sequence goes on along the minus strand of CM068384.1, from coordinate 7,726,427 downwards.
ATACTCGTCTGATACCATTTGTATTAATGGCTCATCTTTGACTATCCAAAAATGTATAATTAATACTAGTTCGTGATAGAGTTAAAACCTTATGGAGGTCGTATATTTCAGTCCATTATTCATGTTAACTGGTGTATATGCATATTGCATCAAGTCTTCAAGTGCATCCCAAGTAACTTGCCCATCTGGGGCTCGCATCAACTCAGCTCTTATATGAATATAACAACATATAGATCCAAAAGAAGAATCTCGAACGATTGGCATACTATTTATATTTTCATAATATTATGTAATTTTAAAGAGAGTAGTATTTGTACGCATGATTAACATATATAAAAGTACCTGGAGGGATCTTTTTATTTCAGAAAGTCTGATATTCAAAAGTGATATGAAAGTAGCTAGGACGACATATATGACAAGTTTATGGTTGGCTCATGGCTGTTGATCATTAGGTGCAATTAAAACCTTCTTCAACGGTGGAATATATATGATCAGTTTTATTTTTTTCCTTTTGTTTTTGCTCTATTTTTATTCCACTTTAATTTCGTCAGATTTCCATGTGTGACTTTTGTACAAATTAAAGAAAGTCGCAATAGCTTTGCAGTGCTACATAGATACATACTGATACGAGCATTAGCTGTCAATTGTAAAGTGTCCGACAATAATTTATCAGAACTTTGTTTTCAGTTTTTTTTATATATATATATATATATATAGTACGGATCTTAAGTATACCCTTTTAAATGGCATACCAAGCATACCCTCTTTAGCGACGGATCGGGTGACGGTTTGGTCCGTCGCCATAGGTCCGATCCGTCGTTAAAGCCTTTAGCGACGGATCCGTCACTAAAAGTTGTCCGTCGCTAAAGACTTTAGCGACGGACCGGACCTATGGCGACGGACCAAATCGTCACTCGGTCCGTCGCTAAAAGGGGTATGCTTGGTATGTCATATAAGGGAGTATGTTTAAGATCCGTTCTGTGTATATATATATATATATATATATAAAAGTTCATGAGTTTTTTCTTCACTCTCTTTCTTTGGCTAACTTGATGTTCTTGCACCATGGAGTGGGTGTTTATGTACGTAGGACAGGAGTTAAGGGACAAAAATTATAGTGCTAAAGACTTGTATAATTATTCCAAGCAACAGCTGGGACCTGGCATGATTGAAAGCTAGCCAGCACATCAGACATGAATTAGTTAAATGATTGATATATATACATTATGTACATATTTTGTCTGGCGGACACAACTAATTAAGTATAGTACTAGTGATCTCAGACTCTCAGTCGTGACTATAGATATAGATACATACAATTCACATTCTGCAGGGTATCTTTTAACTTTGCCACATCAATGACTTAATTTGGCATCGATCCGAGACTAAAAAAATAAAATTACAAGGAAATTAATTAAGGAATTCACTAGACAATTTCATAATCACCAAGCGTTGCCGACATCTTCTTTCTTTATTTTAAATATATATATATATATATATATATATATATATATATATATATATTATTTTACTGGTTTTCAAATGTAAGACCTTAATTAATTTTCACGAAGATGGAACAAGTGGCCAAAAGGCAACAAATAAAAAAAACAGTAATTTCAAAAGAAATATCGGACGTCTAATTAATTAATCACATACAAAACTAACCTAAAAAAAGCCCTTATCAATTTCTTGTGTGACTCGTATATATCTTGAATGGAGAAAGATATATAATGCCAAGAGTAATTATTAATCGTCTGCAATGAAATTTATTTTTAAGTACTCTTCATACTCCCAAATTTTGAATGCATGACTTCTTGCGATATAAACGACATTATAACAGATTGTACAACTTACTGCAGAGATTCTGCGTCATATCCGTGACACTGTGGTTTCACATCTTGTGGTGCACCACATCTAAATAATTTGCTACTTATAAGTTGTCCATATGTATATTGTACAAAAAACTGATGAAAAAATGTCATCTCTTAATTTGCTTAGTAAAGTAAACTTGAACCAAAAAATGCTTGTAAATGAGAGTACTGTCATTATCGAATACTATGATTTTGACAGAAGCTAGAATTTTTTTTTTAAAGGAGGGAGGGGATATTAGGGGACTAATCAATGCATGGGCATATACCACTATATATATATATATATAGATAAAGTGATCCATTTCACAAAATAGGTAACACTATTACATGACTTGATTAAAAGGAAAGTTTCAGATTCTGGTAACCTCACTAGAAAATGGATGAGGAAATAGGTAATAGGGTTCTGATAAGGGAATACAATGAGGAAAGAGATTTTGAAGTGGCCATGAAACTTGAGAAGAGCTGTAAGATAGGGTCTAATTCGTCTAATAAAGCCGGGATCTCCATATTCACTAACATGATAGGTGATGATCCTTTGTGTAGGATTAGGCTCTATCCTGTCCATGTTATGCTGGTGAGTTAATTAGTGATCTGATCATTACAAAATAAGTTTTGCTTTTACCTTTCATTATCTTGTTATATATATATGCATTCTTGGAATTTAGTTATTTCTATGTAAAAATGGTAGTTATATATGATTTATAATGCTCACTCAATAAATGGGATATATAAATATAGATTGCTGAGCTACTAAACAATGGGGAACTTGTCGGAATGGTTCGAGGATGCATTAAGAATGTAGAGATTGGAGCTGCAGGGCAAAGACATGTGGTGTTGGGTTGCATACTAGGCCTACGAGTCTCTCCTATGCATCGGTACTCTGTCTAGATCTCTCTCTCTCCCTCTCCCCCATTCTTGTATGATCATACTGTGAAAAAAAATTATATCAACTTGAGTGCAACTCATTTACAAGTCATGTAAAGGAATTAATTTGAAATTAACAATATATAAAGTACATGATTTTAATTGCAAGAACCAAATATACAACATAGTCATGAATTAGCAATATTATATAAAATTATATATACTTTGATCCTTTATACGAACATGATCTGCATGAATTTTGATTATGTATGTACTATATTTGGTGTGGTTAGTTAGATCCATCAAAAGTTTCTAATAGCCCATTACAGATCTAACAAGTATCATGAAATTAATTAATGGCATGGCAAAATGCAAAAAGATAGAGAGCAAATTTGACCAAATTTAACTATTGAGTGTCAAAATGTTTTTTTGTTGTAACTTATAGTTAATTTAAGAAGAGGTTTCAGTTACATATATCTAATATACTGGCATATAAATTATATATTTTTCCTATATCCTTTCTTCTTTCTCATGCATCAATCTAGCTTAATAGCTTCGAGGATTTTATGTAGTCATGATCCCATTAAATTCTGAGATTATCATTATGTGCGTGATCCTGTGACACATATCTGCTCATTTTATACACAGGCGAACAGGAATCGGACTAAAGCTTGTACAATCAATGGAAGAATGGCTCACAATAAACGGTGCAAATTACACATTTCTGGCCACAGAGGAGAACAATGTCGCCTCCACAAATCTCTTCACTCTAAAATGCAATTACATAAAATTCAGCTCACTAAACATATTTGTTCAACCAGTTAATCCACCTTTTAACGATCTATCCGACGATATAAAAATAGAGAAGTTGCCTATTAATCTAGCCATTTCTTATTACAAGACTCATCTCGTAGGCAAAGATATATATCCTACAGATATTAACCTAATCTTGGAGGAAAAATTGAGCCTCGGCACATGGCTATGTTACTTCAAAGCAGAGAATGTGGACATTACCACCGGCATAACTAGTCAAAGCTCATGGGCAATTTTTAGCATTTGGAATACCTGTCAGGCTTATAATCTTCAAGTACAAGGTTCTTCTTCTCATGCAGCACTAATTAGCCATGCAAAAGATAACCCTAAAATGCCAGTATGCGATGACTCAAATGAAAAGCCCTTAGGGTTTTTGTTCCTCTATGGGCTTTATGGAGAGGGAGAGAGGCTTGAGGAGCTTGTGCAATCTTTGTGGAGCTTTGCATTGAAAATGGCTGAAAATGTGAAGGATTGTAAGGCAATAATAACGGAGTTAGGGTTTTCTGATCCTCTCAGAGAGCTTGTTCCTCGAGATTCCTCATTGTCATGCATTGAGGATATTTGGTACGTAAAGAGGGTCAAGAATTACAGTAGTGATGGTGAGGAGAACTTGATCACTGGGATGAGAGGTATGGGAAATGTGTTTGTTGATCCGAGAGATTTTTAAGATTATGAATTATATATTGAACTTTGATTTTATGATATTTTAATATGTTAGTGTAAATAGTGTCTACATCTTGTTTGGTTAATATATCAGGCTTCAAAAATATTGCTGATTATGCATCTATCGAGGTACGTGTATTGGAGTGTAGTTAATGAATTAATTAAACTTATGCATATGATAATTGCTTATACTTGGGTGGGATCAAATTTAAATGTCTCCATCTATCACAGTTTCTATTTTTTGGGTATATGTTTAGGATTTGGGATTTCATTTTATGTCATTAATCTTCTTAAATGTACTTAGCTAATATATTTAATTTTTCCCTATTTTACAAAATATGAGGTTATACTAAAATTTAAAATTAATTTCAAACTTTTTAAAATCAGTTTGAGATACGTTAAAATTCAAAATTAATGTGTAATTAATTAATAATAATTTACAATTTTCATTACACATTGTTTAAATAAATAAATTCATATCAATTTTGATTAATAATATCTTAAATTAACTTTAAAAAGTTAATAATCTTATATTAACCATTATCTTTTTTTGGAGTGCACAAACTAGATTTCCTCCATTACACATATTTTTTAATTTCTTCATGTGCACATTTAACGACATAAATTTTATATATAGCGTCAAAATAAAATTTGTCGCGTCATGTATATATATATATATATGTAATTAATGAAGGGTACTTAAATCCACCAAAAATTAACCCTTAATCCAAAAGCATCTTTATAGGGTTTTAAACCTATAACCCCGAAACAACCCTGGGGCTAGGGTTTTTTTTTTTTTGAAATTTCTTGCTATTACTCCCCGCATGGGTCAACCAGTACTGGAATGGCAATTGGCAAGACGCATAAATATATCATATCGTTCATTGAACATGGACTGGAAGATTTCCAGTTGTCCAAGAACTAAAACTGGAGAGGATCCGTTTCCATGGAGGACCTTTTCGTATTCCGGCAGTAATTAAATGGTTGACGGTCTATCTTGTAGGCTTGTAGCTGTTTGGTACCAAATTAAAGATCGCCGAACAACATACCAATAGGGAAAAAAGAAATCAGCGCAGATTTCTTATATAGTTATATATCAGCACTAATTCCATTCCTGGGGAATTAAAGAAGGTAACGCTTAATTTGTAAAACGATATACTCCTCCATCCATTCCACAAAAATGATTCAATTTATTGTTTTTTTTACACTAGTCAATTTCCAAAATTTTAAAGTGGTATCACAAAATACAAATTATTATTTCAATATTTAAAATAAATATACAAATTCATACTTTATATTTTAGAGTGTCATAATTAAGTAGAATCAGGCTTCAAAAAAATAAATTAATTAAGTAGAATCAAAATAAGATATATGGGGCTCTTTTATGAAGCCCAAGGATTACAATGTATCCTAATAAACGCATTCATTTAGGCAATGACTTTGTTGAGATATACTCTTCCGTCCCTTATTATTTGTTTTTTTAAAAATGGACACATATATTAAGAAAAATAATTAATACCATATTTCTTAGCTAAAAATAACTTTAAATGTCAATATTGTCATTGTATTGAAAAAAAATGTTATTTATTAGGAGCAAATAGTGAGAGAACCAAAGTTATATTTAATACTTGGGTTAATATTAGAAACTAAATAATTAATACTTAATTAATTAAAATTCTCAAACGACAAATATTATTATATTAAGAGACAAAAACACTTTTCTAAAACAACATTTAAAAAGGAAGGAGGGATTACTTATTTAAGTTTATAAAAGGTTTCTTTGTTATATATTCAGTTTCTAATTAAGACTCTTTGAGGATTGAAAGTGAAGCTGAAATGGGTTCTAATGGCATGATTAAAATTGGTCCTGCAGGATGCCACAACCCAAATGACTGTTGGGACGACGTTGGTCGTAATAAAATAACCAGGATTTTCATTGGTTATTCCGATTTCAGAATTATGCCAGTACGGTACCAGTACGTTGATGAAGATGAAAAATTGGCACTTTCTGAATTACATGGTGGTACAGCATTGAAATTTGGCGTTGTAAGTCCCTTATGTTACGTTTGGATTGAAAGAATGAAATAGATAGTGGAATGATTCGTTCCATTTTAGTTGGAATGAGTTATTCCATACTCTCCCTCCCCCAAGGAATAAAATTCATAAATTTGGGAGAAATAAGAATGGTTCAATCCATTCCAATCGCAATCAAACACAATTTTTTTCATTTAATAGGAATGAGTCATTCAATTCTCGCATTCATTGCTCCAATTCAAATGTAGCATTAATCTTTTTTCCCCTTCTTCTTACAAATATAATAGTAATGTTAAAAAAGTTTACGAATAAATAATTGTATATATAGAATATGTCCCGTGTGAACACTGAACTAAATATTTTCAGATTGTTTCACACTCATCTTAATCAGTATTGTCTATAAAGAGAAGGGAATTGTTACTTTCATAAGAAATATTTGATATTTCAAGTTTCAACAAAGCATTATACATGAATATAGTTCTCATTTATTATTTATGTGAAGATAGTCTTGTGAAATTATTAAATTTTTTGTGTGGAAATTAATATCAACTCTCTATAGAGAATTTTCATTTTTATAAGAATACTTCCTCTATCATACATAAACACCTGGTTAATTTGAAAGTTTTGGGGGTAAAGAATACTAAACATTTTTTAGAAAGGAAATGATAGGTTAGGAAAGAAGAGGATTTATTTTTCTTAGTTATGTTTGTAAGTTTACTTAAAGAAAGTGTCATTATGTATAGGATATGTATATCCAAATTTGTTTTCTCAATTTTCTTATATTAATGTTAAGGACAATTTAGGAATAAAAAAGAAATTTACTAATCTGTTCTTCCAGACCTTAGCTTTCCTATGGTTTGCTCAGAAAAGTTTCTAAGAAAATTGTATCTAATTTTTTTTTCTTCATTTTTTCGGAGTTTTCTTAACTAAAAAAACTTACAAACAAGAGATTTTTAAGAAAAATTATAATTTTCTGTAGGTTTCTTATCATTTTCTCAGTTTTTTTAAACTTACAACCAAGAAATGAGTTCAAATCATGGATTGTAATTAATTGATGCAGGTGAAGGTTGATTATTTTTCAGAACATATTACATGGATAAGGGGTTTTACATACTATGGTGACATAAATTCGCTTTCAATTGGTACCAATCTGGGAACTTATGGACCATATGGAGACCGCAAACCTCCTTCATGGTGTAGTTCATCTTCGAACTTGGGGATGGTGAGTTTGGTGGATTTTATGGATCTACCGGTCCTTTGGATGACTATAGACTAACTTCTCTGGGGGTCTACATGAAGCTACCCAAAACTCTGGTTACTCCAAGGCCAGGGATACCTAAAAGAGAGAAAAATCCGGATCAAGGCTGTTAGCCTTGCATGCTCCATATTAATCACAAACCTCAAGTCTAGTTGAGGAGCAGATTTTATATATATATATATGTATATGTTAGGATATGGCCTGAAAAGCACAGCCCACATTTTGTCAGTGACCCAAAAATGGTTTGGTCTGATCCGCACGATAGTTCAAGCGAAGCGTGTTTGGAAGCTTGGATAGCCGTATCTTGAGCAATGTAAAAGTAGTTTTTCTTAATTATTATTATTATTATTTGTTGAGTTCATTGAGATAAATTTAAAATTATATGAAAGTTGTGTTTAACAAATAATTTATTGTTTTGATTATCATACTATGCATGTGTTTAGTTTTACAATTTTTAATAACCAAAAAGTTATATTAATTATTAAAAATTAATAAAAATGAAAATTTAATAATTTTCATATATTACAGTCATCGGCTATTAAATTGGTTAACTTGATTGCTTTTAATTTTCAGCTGACATAATTGATGTTCTAACACTTAATATTTAGCAGTTTAAAGTTTTTAGTTCTATTAATTAAGCTCTTACAATTCAATAGGTTAGTTTTAATATTCAATCAAACAGGACCTAAATCCTTTATATAAATTAAAAAAATTTAATATTTAACTGTTTGACGACATTCCATAAGCACTATTAGCTTCAAAAATCTTTTGATAAAAACAGAAAAATTTATATTTTAAAATAGCTGCTAGCTAGTCGAACGTCAACCTTATTATCGTTACTGACCCAAGCTTCACACTGGTCCACTCGCAATGTACACAACCAATTCCATGGTTTCTTCTACAAATATTAGTATTTATAGAATTCTAAATAAATTTTAGTTGTTTAAATACAGAAGTCTCAAATCAGATCTGCTACCTCTGAGATAATCACATTATTCTAACACATAAAAAATTATTAAATGTGACACCTTAGTTGGAAAGGTCTCTTGTGCACAATTACAAGTACGAGTGAAATTAGAATTAAGCACCATAAACATAATTTCATTTACAAATTTTGTAAATGTTAAGTTCTTCTAAATATTAAGTTTATATATTTATTTAATGTTTATTTTTAAAAATAATAAATTTTTGATTTAATCAAATAACATGATAATAAAATTATGTTAAATGAATATTATTTTATTTTATACTAAAATTAATAATAATAAAAAAGGAGGTGTTTTCGAAATACAAGTGTTTTTTTTTGCAAGCGAGACTTTTTTTTTGGATCGTACGGATGGAGTAATTGAATTCAATTATATGCTTGGGCTTCAACTATTATCGGTTTCCGAGCCATGAGTTTACTAATTTGGCCCAATGAGGGGTTCTGGTCCTCTGCAAAAAAATCAAGCCCGTGTCTAGGCAGAGATTCAACGACGTCGTTTATTACTTAATTTATGTTGCCATAAAACCCTGAATCTTCACTCCATAATTAATCCCCGTCTACCTCTAGCCATCAGCGGGAGGCTCTGCCGAAGTCTTTTAGCTTCCCAAATTTCCATTTGCAAGTCTCTCTTCCCTCTATCTCTCTCTAACAGACACAGAAAAGAAAAATTTTAATATTTTCAGATTTTGATTTTTTTTTATTGATTTGAGTTGCTTTATGTTACTGAAATTAGGGTTTTACGTCATAATTGAGTAAAAATGAGGTTGGAAAAATGCTGGTTCTGTTCATCAACTGTATATCCTGGACATGGTATTCAGTTTGTTAGGAATGATGCAAAGGTATGCTTATTTCCGCTTTGTTACTATTTATTTAAAGAGGGTATATGTGTTTTCTATGTAATATTTTTATGTGCCGTAGCCCATATGTCTTTATATATTTTGGTGCCAATACTAGTTTCTACCAAGGATGCAAATTTTTTGTTAAGATTTAGTTGATTAAGAGTTAAAGGTTAATACCTGATTAGTATTCTGGATACCTGATTATCAATGAATTTTCCCTTTACTTGAAGAAACCTATATGCGTAAGAATTCAGGATTGTGAATTTGCTACACCCTCTGTTCCACTAAAAGAGTTCCATTTGCAGAATTTGTAAACTTTAAAGTTGTATTTTTATTCTTCTATTTTTATCCCTACATATAATAAGACTTTAATTTAGTAGTGGTGTAACACCCCCTTCCCGAAACAGGAAAGGGAGGTCACGTGCAAAACACAACAAATCTCAAAATTAATAACCAGAGCACTAATAACTTCAAAATATATAATAATGACACACCATCAATGATGAACTGAATACCATTCTCCAAAAGAAGACAAAATAATCAAAACCTAAAATCAAATAAACCTAGATGGTCAAAGGCAATTCTTCCATCACACTAGCCCTGAATCACCCCTGCAAACCTGCCGGAAGAAAAACACAACATGAGCCAAATGCCCAGTACGGATATAGATATGCAAAGATTTACAACTGAAATACGGAAACAATTGAGACAAAATACTGAACAAGGTTGAGAGGGAAAAAAATATATATAACCTCCCAAGATCTGAATAGAATATATCTGAATCAACAGAATTAACGAAACAAACCGAAGAGTACAGAAATAATGAACTCAAATATCTAACTTAATTAAATGAATTGATTTGAAACGAACAAAACTAACACAATGAAATAATAGGCTGAATCAAATGGCTGAGTGTTGTTTCATACCGAGCTCAGAAATATATCTTGCCACATAGGCAAGTCAAATAATGCCCACATAGGCAAATCACACATTGGACTACAGATCCAAATGTATGCAAAATCGGAAGGTGTGTTTGGCACAACATCACCAATCCGCAGAACAGAAACTAGGGTCGACCCATACGCCTCCCACAACAAAAACACCAAATGACCCACTTCCTCCGGAGCCCAAAACGGAGACGCCGTGGACTGATCACACCACCACGGAAAGTGTCATGTCTCTCGTGCCGAGACGACATGCCTGTGGTACCCCCACAGGTGGTTATAGCTCAGGTATACTCTATCGCTTATTCTACAAAGATATGATGTCACAACATATGCAACATAATACCAACAAAGGGTTCTAAACGTACATGTTGAACCAAACCAAATTATAAACATAATGTCTCCAAAAGAAGGTAACAACATGTACCGCTCTACAAAGATCAATAAAGTTTTATGCATGAAGAATAAATTCAAAAGATTACAAAATATGGAGTTTGGAACATCTAGATCAAACCAAAGCAAAATAAGGATCTAATTAGAAACGAAATAATTAAGTGAGTACCAAATTTTAAACGATTAGCAAAATAAACAAATCAGTATGATGAGAGTATCGCTGAAAAACTATGGAATATGTTCAAATTATAATAGAAGGAAAGGAGTTTAAATTACAGAATAAAATCAAAGTATTAAAGATCAAACTTCTATTCAAGAGTGTCAACAGGAATATAAGAAAAATGTAACGGATAACGAGATATCACAAGATATATAGAATCAATAATCAGAGGAGTGGAGTACGGAATCCGTACCTGATATGCAAAATCACTTATATCACACTCCACAAAATCTTAACCTCCAATGCCAACGATATCAAATACGAAATCTTAATCACCACCTAAATATATTCGCCTCGAATTAAATATAATCCAAACTAATAATTCCATAATAATTCGTAACTCACTTAAGATACCTTTAATTATCGCCTTAGATCACTATTAATATTTCAAAACTTAAAAGTCAATAATAAAACTTAAGAAATCTTAAAACCCCAATATAGCAACTATTTTTAATACGTCAGTCCGCTATTATGATCTTATCACCATTAACTAAAACTTATTTGTCAAATTAACTAATTTTAACAGAAATTAGACTTCAAACATTCTAATTTAGCCTCAAGAATCATCCAAATCGGATTTAAAATCATTAAATTATACACTTTTAAATATTAGAACTTGTTGCTGAAAATTCTACTACAAAAATTTTAGATCAGCCCTTTCTTAAAATTCATAACAAATCATACGTTAATCTTTAACGGTTCAAAATTAGTGAATATATTCTAAGCTTATATATGTATAACATATCCAAAAATTATAACGATCCAACGGTCGGATTAAGAGATATAACCCACACAATTATACCTAAAAATATAGAAAACTGATTTTCAGATTTTAACGTTTACGTTCAATCAAATTATATTCCTCTGTATAAATTTATCTCCTCTTTCCGATTATCATGATATCTAATTTCATGTCTATATTTTATTTAAAAATAATCACTAATTTAAAAATTCTCATAACTAAACTTGAAATCAAAATACGAAATAATATTTACCTTCCTTGTTCACCTTTCTTCAATACGCAGCAGTAAAGAATCTGACTTGTGGGTCTTCTAGAATCTTCAAAATCTCTTCATGTCTCATGAAAATTGTAGCTCTCGAAAAGATACACGAAATAGGCTCAAGAATCACTCGATTCGGAGTTAATATGACTGAGTTACGAATTTTTAAAACTAGGGTTAAAAATAGTCGCGGGAATTAGAACAGATTGTGGTTTCCAGTAATTTCAGACATGAATATGATGTCAAATAACTCTTCTAACTCTTTAGAATTGTAGAGAACGAAAAACTGAAGAAATAGGCTTTGGATTCACTCAATTCCGACATCGGATGAATTATTTATGATTTTTCTAATGAGCTGCAGTGCGTATGATTATTCTACGCGGGAATTCAACTAACCAAATTAGAATAGGCTTAGGGTTACATCATCACTCTTTAAATATAAATAGGAATCAATATGAGAGTTACCAAAACCCTAATGGACTACTCAATTTTAATTTAATCAATTATTTAATTATCTACTAAAAGAATTTAACTATCCAAACAAAACAAGGAAGAAAAAAAAATAGTAACTTACCTTTTCCAATTCAATTATATTATTATAAATGAAATCAATTAATATTTAATTATTAACAAAAATATGGGTTATTACAAGTGGTGGTGTGAGTGAAATAATGATGTTAAACATGAGGATATTGTGGCATATATACTATCATAAACAAAAAGAGGACTCTTTTGTAGAATAATCTTTTGCACAAATTGGACTCTTATTACGGAACAGATGGAGTATTATACATGGTAATACGATTTTATAAAAAGGAAGTTCCGCCTTTGCCAAAGTGGGTATGAGAGCCCCTCCTTGAGATTAAAAGCGAATGTATAACAAATTTGACAATCATTCAGAGCACCAGTTAATGAACACTCATTCTACTTTTGCATTCCACACTGGACATTAGCATTACATTGAATGTTTTATTTGAATGTCAGCTTTTTAGCTTTGTTAAACAGGTATGGTTGAATGCTAAGCTCATGTTCTCTCTCTCTCTCTCTCTCTCTCTCTCTCTTTCCTAATGAGTTTATAGAGGGTGTGTGTGGAAGGGGGTGGGTTTCGTTTCTATTTATAGTTTGTGCTGGTCTTGGAGGTTTTTCAAAAATTATGGTTACAGATTGTAATTTATTGCCAAATGCAGATTTTCAGATTTTGTCGTTCTAAATGCCACAAGAATTTCAAGATGAAGAGGAACCCTCGCAAAGTGAAATGGACTAAGGCCTATAGGCGGTTACATGGAAAGGATATGACTCAGGTGCAAAAACTTACTTTTGTATGGTTAGATGTCTGTACTTTTTGTTGAATGGTATCTGACTAATGTTGATTTTGGTTGACATTTTTTCTTTTATTTTTATATCTCATTTTTTAAGGATTCAACATTTGAATTTGAGAGGAAGCGTAATAGGCCAGAGAGATATGACAGGAATCTTGCCGAGAATACTTTGAAGGCCATTAAGAAGATTGAAAAAGTCAGAGTTGATAGGGAGGCCAGGCACCACAAGATGAGGTTTGCGTCACTGTTATTTCATCATTGGAAGATCTATAAGTTGGTTAAAACCCTCCTATTTACCCTCTTCTGAAAATTTTTGCAGGATGAAGGGAAAGAATACCATCGAGCGCAGAGAAGCAGTGAAGGAGCTGGAGCAGAGCATTCACATGGTCAAGGCTCCTGCAGCCCTCCAAGAAGATCCATCCCTCACATTGCCAAAGATCAAGGTCAAGGTTTCCCAACAACAATCAGAGGAAAATCGCATGGAAGAATAATTTGGTTATTACAAAATGCTGCTTTAGTTTTACGTATCTTCATTGTTATAGAACCCCGAGTTTTGATATGATAGACATTGAAGTTTAAATGAAATGTTCCTTTCTTTTGTCTCATATTCCCCCTTCTAGTATTTTATAGTTGTGGTCATGTGTGAAATGGATATTTATTTATTAACAGTACTTTCTCCTGCTGTTCTGATTTATGTCCAAATATGATCAAATATCATTGATGTTCTTGTATAACTGTTTTGGAGCCTCACTTGAATTGTGTCATTTCAAGTGTGAGCTTATATTATCTAGGAGTATGTGGAGGCTGTTAAGAAGTAATTCACAGCTGAAAGCACAACAATTTATTTATGAATTAATGTATTTTTCATTTTTAATGATCCAGTAGAAAACCAGCTTTTTTGGGCAATAATCATGTAGTTAGTCTCGTATAAGTTATAACCTTGTTACCATGTCATGATGTGACTGAATTCTGGTCTGAAATGAAGAATCTGACATACTGAGCAATCTTACAACTGACCATAGAAAACTATCCGATTGATGTTTTTTTTAATGTACATTCAGAATAACAAGTTACATTTGCTAATTCTATGCTCTTTTGCCAATTGACTAAGAATTTCTTTTGTTACATTTCAACTGTGTAGACTGTTCAATAAAAGGAAATGAAAAGATTGATCAGTCTTTTGAACCACTGGAAATTTAGTCTAGGCCAGTTACTATCACAATAAAGCTCATCTCTCAAGGCTATGAACAAAGCATGCTGCATAACTGATATCCAATTGTACTCCATGCTGCTGCATAACTGATCTCTATCACAATAAAACTCGATGTACCTCTCAAGGCTATGAACAAAGCATGCTGCATAACTGATATCGAATTGTACTCCTTGCTGCTGCATAACTGATCTCGAATTATACTCTTTGCTGCAATTATCAACTCAGATCATTGGTGATGTTTTAGCAGTTCTTCTACTGGATCTCCATATCCTTCTTGAAGAGTTGAAACTCTCTGTGACTGGTTTCTGAAATGTTCTTTCCAACATATTGTCCAGTTTAGATGGATCAAGAGACAGCTTTCCCTGAATGAAAGCATCTAAGTTGAAACCACTCCCATTCTCTGTATTTTTTCCATCGACAAATTCAGTGGAAGCGCCAACAGATTCTTCTTGGATGCCACCACTCTCATTAGAACTATTTACCTTGTAATATGTGTTCTGATCTATGTTTAATAGCCTCTTAATGCTATCAATTGCTGGGTCAATGATGTCAAAGACCCCCATAACCCATGAAGCATCGTCAACAATCTCTATACGCTGTTGCACAAAACAATCAAGTGTTAGCCTCAAATATCAATATATCATTAGTGGGTAATTTCTTACAATTGGTCTCTTAGCAAAGTATATTTCTTACAAGATATTCAGTGCTGAACCTCGATACAACCAAACAGTTTATTTCCCAAAGGGAATTCAAATAATAAAATGATTTAAATTAGTCAGCGTAGCATCAAATTCCACTAGTGTAGATACCTAAAGTGAGTGTAAATAAGCAAAGCGGAGTCCAAACATATGCATATTCCAACACAGCCAACTTGCAAGACCTTGAATACAGTATGTCGGCTTAATATATGCAATTGGCCATGAGAAATACCTGCTGGAAATAGAGGTCACGGATTTCCTCAGCACGTATAGCATTCCCCTGGTCTTCCTCCAGTGATGCCCATGTCATCCATGTTACATAGCTCTGAGAATTTATACTCAGTGAAGATCTAAATAGCCTCCTAGCCGCAGATAGATTGCCAGCTCTCTGTTCTAAAACACCCCAAGCCTGCAATTTCATTATATAGGTGCTGATTTTAGAGAATGTACAATTGTTGCAGAGTTGCAGCACTCGAACAAAAGTTTTTAATGAACCAAAAAGAAATAAGTAAAATGATCTAGCCTTGGAAAGAAAATCATATAAATTGCACGGCTTTACCTGGAGGCACCGCGCAGCACTTTCACTGGCTGAATTTATTGACAATGCTCTTTGGTATAGTTCCCTGGCTGTGGCTATGTTGCCTTCCTTCCACTCCATCCATCCCCAAGCCTGCATTAACCCAAGTCAATCAGCTTCCGTTAGACAACTTGAATAACTTATAATATAGAGGACTTTATTCTTCACTTCTCAACTTTTTTAGCGTTACATGGATCACCACTGTTGATGGGGAAAAGGATAGAATTATGAGTGCAAGTGTGTAACTAAAACATTGAACAAACTCTTACGATCCACACTGGCTGGTGTCTTGGATCCAATTCAGAGGCTCTCCTGAACAAGACTCGAGCAAGGTTTGCAGTTGAGTTTTTGTATTCCAGTAAAGCAAGAGACTGAAGGAGAACAGGATCCCTTGGATTCAGTGCATGGCCTATCTTTAGAAGTTTCCTTCCTTGATCAATGTTGCCTAATTTAGCTTCAAACACTCCCCAAACATGCCAAGCAAACCTATTCTTGGGACTGGCCTGGACTGCTTTCTGCTTGAGGAGAGGAAAGTATCACATATATAATGATTGCAAAACTATATGACATAGCAGAGTGATACGTGGTAAAGTAAGTGGAATGGAATTCTGAAGACGATTCAACAATTTTCTTCTTTCTAGTCATGAACAACTGCCTAGCAACAAAAAATACAAGTAAAGAACAACTAACCTCAAAAATCTGCCTAGCAACAGCATTGTTGTCCTGTTGGGCTTCAAGCTGTGCCCAAGCCTATAGAAACAAAAGACGAGTGATTTGATAAGGACTTTGTCAACAAAGTTTTCATGAACAGAGAATCATCATCTCAAAGAACACTTACAAGCCAACTGGCACAACTTTTGGGATTACACTTGGTAGCCTGCCTGAATAAATACCGCGCTTGCTCAAACCGATTTGCTTTAGCTTCAAGCATTGCAAGTGTTTGGTATATATACTCATTTTTACCACAATATTTGAGACCTTTTGCAAGTAAATTCCTAGCTTTCTTAATATTTCCAGCTTTCAGCTCTAAAACCGCCCATCCATGCCAAGCTGCAACATGTTTCTTGTCAGCAACTGTGGCAGCATCAAACAAATCTCTAGCTTTCCTTATATTTCCCATCTTGTTTTCCAGAACAGCCCAGCACTGTTCAAAGGAACAAGTCCATATAAACTTATGTTAGAAAATTTAGAGGACAGTAAACAAACTGACCACAATATAATATACCCATCTAAGTCATTTCCATACAAGTGATTGTCAGCAGTAAAACAATCTTGAATTTATGTCCTATAAATCAGCATCATGTGCTTGAGTCCTATAAAGCAAGTGGTTGGACTGTAAAGTACATTTTGCGACCTTGTATTTAGCTTAAGTAGTACATATCCTTAAAAGCTACAATTGCTAAATCGGACACTTATTCTGTTAGTTGAAGTAAGAACATGGACCACACTATCGGTGTTTAGTTAAGTAGCTTCTTTAACTAGACAGTAAAATGTATTACTTAGACAAAACCCCTAAGAATGATTCTAAAATTGTGCTTTTCTTACAGCATATCTCAGAACAAAAAATATGGAACATGGTTACTTATGCAGAAAGAGATTTCATGTTGGGAATTGAAGTTAAGGCGAAAACTATATGTAATTTTTCGAGTTTAGCGAATTAAAGAGGTAGAAAAAAACCTGCCAAATGTAGGGATTTTCCCCTTGTGTTGCCTGACAACCTTTCTCGTATACTGCTCTTGCTTCATTTGCTTTAGATTGCTTTCCTAAAATCTTTCCTAGGGCCACATACGAACGCCCATCTTCCGGCCAATAATATACGCACTTCACAATACAAATATTATCAATAATATCTGATATGCATAAACAAACAACAATTCCAAAATTGAACAACATCAATAATAATGAGCAGAGTACAAAATACTTTAAGCATATTATACCACCAATTTATTTTATAGCTTAATTTGGAAAAGGGGGAGTACCTTTTGAAGGAGATTCTCAGCTTCTTGATATCGAAAATTCCTAGCTAAAACCTTAGCTTTGTACAGAGCCAAGTCCAAATTCACAGTAAGAGGCCTTTCTCTTGAGCTTGATCCAACTCTTTCGGGCTCAAAATAGGGCATTTTCTTTGCAAATTTAGAAAGACCAGCATCAATTGGAGATGGGGATAAAGAAGAGAATCTTTCTTCTTCGTCTTCTTCTTCATCTGAAGATTCCATTACTGGTCTTCTAACAACAAGTAGTTCCTCTAGAGACTGCTTGGTAGCTCTAATTTCTTGGGTAAGTTTATCATTTTCTTCGATTGGAGATTCGGGGGAAAATGGGTTTTCTTTGATAGGTGGGGATGGGGATGGGGATGGGGATGATGAATCATGGGCTGATAATGGAGGGAAATGGTGATTTGGAGGGGAGGAAATAATGGGTTTGAAGGGAATTGGGAAGTGGAATTTGGAGGGAATTGGAGGTGTTTGGGAGGAAAAGAGAGGAAACTTTGGGTTTGAGGAAGTGGAAGAAGAAGAAGGGAAAAGATTCATCTCTCTCTGTCCCTAGCTACCTGTGTTGGCTTTTCACTCGTTTAACAGATAAAACTGTACGGTTTACGTGGAAATGCTGGTATAGAGCGCGCTTTTGGGAGGACGACGAAGGTTGGGTGTGCAATTTACTTAAACACCCTTAACTTAGAAAGTATTGCGGAGGTGTGAGAATATGTTTAGAGTAGTTTTTTTCTTAGGGGAAATTGCAATAAGTTAATAATCAATTAAATCGAAATAAATTTTAAATAAAAGAAAATATAAAATTACACAAATTTTAGAATTAAATTGAAATAAATTTTAAATAAAAGAGAATATAAAATTACACAAATTTTAGAAATGAAATTAAGACCAAAGTAATGTGTTTAATGAAATAACTAAAAATAATGTTATTGATCAGATATAATAGAGGCACTGAATCTAGACTTATATTTAATTAATTTTTTTTTTAATTAGTGGTAACTCAAAATTTTACGTCCCATTTGCATAAAATATTATAAGATTCAATCCTATTTAAGATTTCATTTAGATGTAATTATTTATTTTAGGTGTAGTATAGATTCGTTCAAATGTGTGTACTATTATTTATAATTATTAAAAGTTGACATATATTAATAATTTTAACTTACGTTTCACGTGGTTAATAAACTCATCTTTACCATTTGAATGGCTTTTCATTCAATGATATGAATTATGAAGTTCAACAGACAGCCCTTTAATTTAAAAAAGAAAAAGAAAAAAAAACTAGTCCTTTGAATATGAAAGAGAGGGTGATTTAGTAAATTCGCAAAACGAAGCCTACTACTGGTCAGAAGCCTGACACGTCGATCACTTCTTTTGGATGGCTCAGGACAGTCTAAAGGTTAGATTTTCTACCCACGTGGAAGCCTTTTATTGGTCTGATAAATCAGATAAAATCCACTGTAATTTGGTAACAACAGTGCTGCTAGATGACGTGTCTGGTCAACTGATTTCATAACTTTGCTAGTTAGCTTTCATGGGCTGACAAAATATTACAGAAGAACGTGTATCAAAACAAGCCCAATTAACTTATGAATTATACTATCATCTCTCCAGTCCAGTCAAAGAATGTACAACTTTTAATTGAATTAAAATTATTAAAAATTAGAGAACTATTTTTTTTTTGCAGAAAATAAATAAAATATAAGAAAGAAATAGTATATCTTAAACTATAGCTTTAAAAAATGTAATATTAGGAACAATGTTATATATATAATGTAATACTCCCTCCGTCCCAAATTAATTGCTCAGTTTTGACTTTTTAAAGTCAAATTGACCATTTTTAAAACTAATCTTTTTACTATTTTTGCTAAAATATAGGTGAAGAGATTATAACCAAAAGAAAATATATACTACAATTTATTACTAACCCCAATTTTTATAATTTTAGAAATATATTTATATATGTTTAATTATTAATTTTAAAAATAGTCAATTTGACTTAAAAAAATCAAAACTGAGCAATTAATTTGGGATGGAGGGAGTAGATAAGTAGTTAAATAAATCTCTAATAAAGTTTTAAATTTATTTTTCCCCTTTTCTATCTAAGAATTTTTCAAGTTCTAGATATGCCCAAGAACTTTTATTTGGAGGGATAATGTCTTATAAATTGACCTCGTGATTTTGAGAAGAAAAAAAAGTCATTAATAACTAAATATAATAAGACGTGGAGTGATTTTATTCTGAATCGACTCACAATAATTTTATAAATTGATCGAATCGTTATGATTTATCACGAATCAGTCCTATGTTAATCATTTAATAATTCCGATTATGTTTGGTTTTCTCACGAGATCAAAGAGTTTTGCTAATACAATTATATGTCATGTATCAATAATAAACTTCTTCGTATCATGTGCATATATCATTCATAAACACTTACATGTATGTATATACAGTAATATAATCTTACTATATGTATGTGTATAAAAATATATACAATAATTTAATTAATATGAACGTATATGCTATCTGGTGCCAATAAATTGTAGTTTATAATTCATTTAATTTCAAATTGGATATTCATTAAAAAAACTTGTGAAACGAAAACGAGATTTAAGCTACCGCATCGTAAGATTCAATTGACATTTTACAGGAGCTTTTCAATTAATTGAGCTCTACAGTTAAACAACATACAAACAAATTATACCTCTGCTAAAAACTCTATTAACCATATTACAAACCCCAAACCCCCTTGAATCTTGATGCACATAAAACACAATCATTTTCCAGCGTTGGGGATCTGAGTAAATCCACGTTTCTGTATGCCTTTCTTCTTTTGAATGAAGTGAAATATGGTCAATGTTATTACTGAAACTGAAGAACCTAATATCAGTGCACCTGTAAAATAAATCACATGTTAAGGATTTTATTGTATTATATTGCGTAAAATTCAAAAATTGAAAGAAGTACCAGGCAAAATTAAGAGCTCACCTATGGCTGCAAATTTTGGTTTGAACTTTAGTGAGGCCACACCTGCAAATTTACAATATCAGATGTACACATTATCAATCCAACTATTTGTTAGCCAAAAACATATGCATAACAAACTATATTCTTCAACCAATACGATATATTGTAGATAAATTTTACATAATACGATTCAATTGCGAGTATTTTAAACTATCTAAATGGTAATTAGGTAATTACAAAATTAATTTAAAAAGAAATTAATTTCTTAAATTCAAAATTAGACCTTTGTATTTATTTTAATAGAGCGAGGAAATATGCTAAAGAAATGATCACCTTTATCGTGGCAATTAGCCAAATGGCGTCCATCACTGCAATAGCAAACAAACTTTTGATCATAAGTATAATTATTATACCCACAAAATCCACCACTGGCTTCACATAATTGACAAGCACCATCTGCAGGTTGCCATTTTAACTTAAAACCTTCTTGCAAAACTCCTCCAAAACCGACAGCCAAATCAGAAACATTTTCCAAAGCCTTCCCAATCACCGGAATATTCACCATCGACTCGCAATGGCGCCGCCAATCAAACTCCGGAATAGCGGCCTCCAAGAACACGTACGTGTGCTTCGCACCATATTGGAGGCACTTTATATGCTCAATTGAAGGGGGATAAAATGTGCAGTTATGGAAAAAATGTACCATTTTGTCATCAATACTATAGTTTAAGAAATTAGAGGTACTTGTATTAACCGTAACACTATGCAATGGCACGGGGCAAATGTTATTACTACTATTTGTGTCACTATAGGCAAGAGTAAGGGTGTTTTGGGAATAATCAAGATTTTTGACGAGGTAGAGATGGTTGGAGAGGTTTAGCAATGGCGTGTGATCAGTGCATGAGATGCCTAGTCCAGGCCGGGTACCGCAGTGTTGAAGATGTTTACCTTGTTGCCAAAATGGGTAGCCAAAGACGAGGCCGTTGCCGCAGCTGAAAGAAGGGCAATTAGGGTTGAGTGATTTTATGGAGTTCCCATTGATGGAGGTGTAGAGAGGGATCATGAGAAGGTATAGAGAAAGAAGATAGTGAGGTAGAAAGGCCATGAGTGAACTTGTGACATTGTTCATGAATGTGCATATTAAAAGTACTTTATAACAAAGGAGTGAACTTGATTTGTTGCTTTTAAATTGGAATATTTTTTTACCATAAATTTACAATTTTTTTAATATACATAATACAACTGTGCATTTCAGCGTTTGCACTGAAAATTAAAAACATGCGCATGCCTGTTTTTTTCTTCTTCTTATAATTGGCTTGGTTGTTAGATGTCCCCCAATAAGGGCCCTACCCAAAAAACTGAGGTCAATGAAGTAAGTAAATATGAGAGCATATGATATAGACATATTTGGAATCTTGGATATGTTTATGAGTGATAATGAAACGAATATATGCTAGAAAATAAATTTTTTTTTTTAAAAAAAGCTTAATTGGTTGACTTTGCTAGTTGGGTTGAACCAGCATCTGCACGCTCGTGTACTGTATGCGAGTCAAAAGAATGCTTAGAGAAGAGAGTGAGAGAAACTATAAGTTAAACCGGATGCTTGCCACTCTAGTCTCAACAAGTTTTTATTTTTTTTATTTTTTTAAACCTCTCAGTTTCGAGTAATCAGTCGGACCCATAAGGAGAAACTCTCCTTAACACCTTTTTTTCTATTCACAAGACTCGAACTCGAGATCTTACTTAAGGGACACTGAAGTCCACTCAGTCCAATGAATGTTTTTACCATTTTTCATCAAAATAAAAGTTATGGAGTATATGATTTTCATTCCCATTCCATTATTTACCCATTTCATTAAATTTATTTCATAATTTTTTCCTTAGGCCTAAAGGATGAGAATCAAACGCTACCTATGTGTTTATGATACTGACAAGCCCAAATACTGCTCATAGGCATAGCTTCTTTTACTCCTCGTAATAATTAGTACCAAGTGAATGAGCATATTCCTAAGCCAGCAAAAAATTTACTCCCTAGCTTCACATGCTTCTTCATCAACTATATGTAATTCATAATATTCATTCCCCTCCCTCTTTCTCTCTGCAACTTATGTGACAAAACTCTTCGTTTATTTTCTTTCTCAAGAAATGACTTAATAAACAAACCCCAAATGTCACAGTTTCTAAAAATAAAACCAAGTAAATTTTGCCAAGTGAAGTCACCCAAAACTTGTACTTGTAATTATTTTCGTTATCCTTTTGGGTGAGATAAATGAACATATAGATTTCAAATGTGCAACTGCTTTGGAAATAGGATTTGGACTAAACTCTGAAAATAAATCTTGTTCTGTGTACATGGTGATGATGTACATTGTGCCTTATGACATGCATGTATAGCTTTGGCAAAAAATGGTAAGAAAATTTTTGTACAATGGGAGACATAAATAGGAGGCTACTTGAATAAGTAGCTGTTGTTCCTGCTAATGCTTTCTACCTTTTCTTACTTTATTACAGCTGAGAAGTGATAGACATTTGTCCTATCTTATAAGATGCTGAATATTTTTTCAGCAAGGGAGATAAATGTTGGAATTTGGTACTACTACTAGAACGTACGTACGATTTGACTTGAGATAATCGCGTGAAATAGAAAGGGAAGATCGGCTTTTTGACCAACCTATTTGTTCTAGCTAAAATACTCTCTCCAATGGAAACAACCAAAAAGGCAGGGGATGTGATATATTTCATGTGAAAAAATCTAGACCAGGAGAAACTGTAATTTGCTTAAGACGGAGAACTTGCTCTACATTTATTATTGGTGAAATCTGATCCGAACTTTAATTTAGAGATGATTGTAAAATTATTGAAAAGATAATTAAGTCTCTTCTTGGAGTGAAGGGGTAGTTTTGTACTTTAGGGTTGAATTAGGGTTTCTTATATTATATTATATTATATTAGGAGGAGATCCTGCAATTGTAAAAAGTATGAAATTTCTAAAAGATAGTGAAACTGTCCACCGTAGACTATCCCAGCGTTTAGGTGAATCACGTAAATTTTGTGTATTATGTGATTTTTCCCCCTTTTTTTTCTTTTATTATTATTTTCACTATGTTATTATTCTCTAACAACCTCAATGTGTGTTTGTGTGGGAAATTTTAACTATAAGAGGATTTTGTATATGGAAAAATTGACCATATCTTGTTACAAAGAATTCTTATTTAACTCTCATTTTTGAAGAAACAAAAAACTAATTACATGTAGCTAGGATATTAGGGAGAGATATACTGTACTGAAAGTAGAAGTTGAAATTATGTCACGCGCATCAAGAAGTAAAAAGTATATGTTCCTCAAGAAGATACACATTGAAGAATTGGTGTTTATTAATGGGACTAATTCCTGTACAAGAAGAAAAGAATGCTAGCAAGGAAACAGTTTTAGATTTAACTAATGCAAAATTAAGCACCCTGCCGGCTTCTCCCTTGATGGATTAATTTATTGAACGAAGTACAAAACACTACTACTTACAAAGTTGTATGAAAGAGTTTCTAGCTCTTGCGCATTAATGGTGATTATTTTTATTGGGAGTGGTTAGCATGAAATGAACTTAATGGCAAGTTCACTTCACGTTTAATACAGTATTGACACGTATCATCCTACCTGTATATCAGTACTGTATTAGACATGAAGTGAATTTACCATGAAATTCAATTCATGCTAAGTGGATCCGTTTTTATCTCAAGTAACTTTGAAGTGATGGTGATTTTACTTTCAAAGCCTATGTGTCTCTCTAGTCTCCCTTTTGTACTATACTCTAAATTCTAAAGGTCATTCTGAATCAAATTTTAATCTTATTTGATCTTTTTCAACGTAATTTTTGGATTAAAATTTCACCCCATTTATTTACTAATGTATGTGTGATAATTTAATTTATTGAATTAATATTTTAAATTGACCAAATCATATATTAAATTTAATTCGGTTCCACCAAAAATAAAAAATCTCGTATGTTCCAACTTAGTCTAACGCGGGGATATCGAAAGACGCAAAGGAGACGGTGCAGGAGTGCGTGTCAGAGTTCATAAGCTTCATCACCGGCGAGGTTTCTGACAAGTGCCAGCAGGGGAAGCGGAAGACGATCAACGGCGACGATCTCCTGTGGGCCATGAGGGTTCGAGGAGTACGCGGAGCCTTTGAAGGTGAACATTGCCAAGTATCGGGAGATGGAGGGGGAGAAGACCTCCATTGGCGGGGCAGAAGGAGGATTCCGGCGGAGGAGTTAGCTCTGGTGTGGCATGCAGGGGTCGGTGATGATGATGAGAGGCCACCATCAGCAGCAGCATTAAAATAGTAGTAATAAAAATCAGGGACATGTTTACGGTTCTGGTTCGTTTCATCAAATGGGAATGGGTGTGGCCGTGTGGGTGGTGGGGAAAGGGTAGTTTGGGTAATTGGAAACTACACAAATTATACATCCAGAACTTTTTTCAATTGTACTAGATGCCTCGCTGCTTAATCACATTCTCTAGTATAAATATAGAAGCTCGTGACAAGACTCACTAATCACTAGCGAACTGAAGTAAACAAAAAGCAAAAATCTAGTAAGTTAATATAATTTTATTAATTAATATAATTGTATAAATAATATTTTTTAAAAATATTGTTAGATTAAGTGAATTATAGAACACATCAATGATCTATTATATAATAAATCAAATCATTGATTCACTGTCACACTTGGTGAATCATATTAAATCGGAGTATAATTTATTCTGACCTATTGATAGGCTTAGACCATGCACGCATCTTTGTACGTGACAGGCCTAGGCCATGCACGCATCTTTGTATGTCAGTTGGGGCTCATTAAGATTTCAAGAAATCTCATTCATAACTCTCTCTCTCTCTCCCTCTCTCTCTTATTCTCTCTCTTTCATACACACAATTGTAGAAATTAATCTTAACAAGGAGAATATTCACGAGAAGCCAAACTACAAAACTCTGAGAATAATTTGCTTTCTTTTTTCATTCAAGGCCACTATGAGATCTTTTCATAACTTCTTCTTGATGGTACTCATCATTATAGTCTTCAATATTGGACTTCATTCAGGTACTTTCTTGAGCTTCTGAAACTCATCTAACTGCTTTATTTTCACTAAAATCTTGTACTTGTACATTTCGTTATTTCTCTTTTTTTCAGCTTCATGCAGGGAATATTCAAATTCAGCATCTGGAACTAGCAATGAAAGGCATGCATACCTGAACCACAGAAAACTTTTGCTATATGGTAAAGTTATTCATTCTAAAATTTCCTTAAAATTTGTACTTTTTGAACTTTTTGTTTGATTTCCTCAAATGGGGTAGTCAGTTTTAGTGCCAATTGTCTGTATTCATGACCAGAGAGCTGCACAAACCGAGATTTGAGCATTTCACAAAGCCGGGGATCATCAACTGGGATACCACAATACATCGTCCAAATAGTGAACACCTGTGTTTCTGGGTGTGCACCTTCAAATATACATCTCCATTGTGGTTGGTTTGCTTCTGCAAAAATAGTGAATCCAAGAACTTTCAAGAGGCTCTCTTTTGATGACTGCTTAGTGAATGGTGGACTGCCACTGAAAACCAGCCAGATAATCAGATTCACTTACTCAAATTCCTTCATGTATCCAATTGCATTCAAGTCTGCCAAGTTTTGCTGATCAGCTAAAACAATTCCCAACATTTTGAATTTTGAAAGAACCCAATTTGCAAGACCCAATATCCTAAAGAGAAAAAGAAGCATTAATGGCTTGCTTTTTTCTTTTTTGCAGCCTAGTACATAGCTAAACCCTTTTAAACTTTTTGATATTTTTAAAAAAAAAATTTATTTTAATGTTTTTGGAGGGTGAATTCCGAGTAATCGACCAACCCCATTTATGTTTTTGAATTGTCTTTGCTCTGGATTCTGAGCTGATGGATCATGGATGGTATTTTTTTTTTGGGTCCTCTTAACATGTGTCATAAGGACACATGCTAAGCACACAGTTTAAGAGTATATTCCCTTGAACTGTGTGCATATTCTCTTGAACTTAGTGCAAATGCAGAAATCAAGAGAATATGCACACAGTTCAAAGAAATATACCTTTGAACTGTGTGCTTAGCATGTGCACTTAGGACACATTTCTTTTTTTTATATCAAGAGTCAAAAAGTTACTGTTTAGGCGGCTGCTGCATGGCAAATGGAAGGCTGAGACTCGGAGTTCCTTTTTGGCAGTGCGTGCTCTTACTTTGCACTGCAGTTTCTCTTTCCTTTGTCTCCAAGAATCCCATATACATATATATAGATACAGCGTCTAGCCTGTTTTATTAGAGCTGAGCATGTCTGGTCTTTTTGCGAAGCATCATTGGCGCAATCCAGCAAGAATCAGCGGAGGTTGGATTTGTAGGATAAAAGACAACAGAGAGGTGGGGTGGCACGGGGGGTGGAGAGAGAGAGAGTAAAGATAACTGATCAAATTGGGGGCCAATCTACAAATTAAGTAACAAAGCTAGGTGGGGAAGAACAAAGGGAATTAAAAGAGGTACTATATGTCAAGTTTGACTGTAATTGATTTTTACCCCCTAAGCCTTTGATTTGTAAATGAATATGAGAAAATGTGAGGGATGTGAGTACCAAGTTACTTGGTGCTCAGTTCCTAAAAAGGCACAGTTTTATTTAATGAAATAGTGAAATTATAAAAGTATCCTTAATGAAATTAGTTGGTCTTTTTTTTTTTACAATGGGTTGGTGAAAGATTTGAGTATGAACTTTGTTGGTGCTTAATCACCAGAGTCTAGAACGATGTAATTTTAGTAGAATCAATTCTCTTTGATATTTTACTTCTTGTTTTTTTTTTCTTCTTGGCCTTGAGGATTCTTTGTTTGAATGGGTTTGGTTACAGGTTAGTACTCTTTGGTGGCACATGGTTTGGGACCAACTGTTCTGCCAGAATAGGAAGGCCTAAACCCTAAAGTAACCATTCTTGGAAACCTGTGCAAATTTTGAATACTATGAAACAAACAAAATTACATAAGAATAACAATTTCAACAAAGAAAGAAGGGATTGCAATACTGCACATTAATGCAATGTTTTTGGCTTACTATTCACATTTATGCTAAAGTGTACCATACGATGAAGGTTAAACTAACTCGAGGAGTTTTCTTAGTTCTCACCAAAAAAAAAAAATCAGTCTTTTTTACATTTTTTTTGTTTTCTTTTTTCTTTCTATATTTTTCAAGTTTTAAACGAACCCTAATCACCAAATGAAAACAAGAAGAAATTCAGAAAGTACCTTTGATGATATGCTACAAATTTATTTTATTTTTTAAATTTTACAATAACCCTTTTCATGACAAATAAATACATAAAATTCTCATAACATTATCAATTGGAACCAAGTTTGTCCCCCATGTGGTACTTGTAGATACTACCTCCATTCCATAATAATAAGTGACTTTTTAGAAGAAAAAATTTGTTCCAATTTATTTGTCGTTTACAACTTTTTAGGAGAATAAATTATTTACTTTTCCATATCACCCCTAGCTTCTCTCATTGTCCCAAGAAATTTTCTCCCTTGTATTAATAGTTTTCAACTTCCCATCAAGGGGTAGTGATGAAATTTCATACAAATTTTAATTATTAAATGATAGTATTAAATGACTTTCTTAATTCATGTGCATAAAGCTAAAACGACACTTAATATGGAACTGAACTTTTAAATTTATATGAAGAAAAATTTATCACCTTGTAATTAGTAAACTTAACATTCAATAATTTAGAGACAAAAATATTATATCACTAATATTCGTAACTTTAACAAATTACTCTCTATTTATTTATTTATTTATTTATTCTTATTTTTAATTTTTAATAGTAAAAGATTTCAGTGAAGAAAATATCCTTAACGCGCGAAACTGTATAACTGGTTCTGGTTAGTAGCAATTTGGTTAGTAGCAATTTAACGGATATCAGCAGTCATCTCCTCCGATGCTATGGCTTTGAGCTTCTCTTGCTATGCTTCTCTTAACCCACACCTGCAAGGTGCCTTCTGCTATACCCCTCTCTCTCTATCCATATATATGTGTGTATGTGTATATATATCAAATTAACTATTCTCTGTCAGACAAGCTCAGTCAGAGCGACAAGAAATGCCTTGAGAAAGTGAAAACCCTCGTAAAAACAAGAGGGGTTTCTTCAATCAAAACCTCCCCACACGAATCCCTCCAAAACGGCAACTGGGTCAAGCTCATTTGTGGTGCTAGCTTTGAGGTCTGTCTGTCTATTTAATTCTTAGCCGTCCCAGTTGATTTTTCACTCTTCTCCGTCAAAATTTCTAATTCATTCTCTCTTTCTACAGGATGTGGTGGATATTAGGAATCTTTCTCTAGTTTATACCTTGGCTGGAGGTAATAATAAATATTGAAATTTCCTCTTTATAGATTAATACCCCCTTTTCTATATATAAAAGTTTTAATTTTTTGTTTTTATTTGGATTCTTTATAGTTGATTGCATTGACTGTGCGGCTGATGGGTCGGTGGTGAATGCGGTAAATGAAGGAATAGAGGCCGCAAGAACTATTTTACCTATTCAAAGGCCTTGGGTAATGATCAGTGTTAATGATCATGAAGATCTTCATTTCCGTAAAGCCCGTAATTTTCACCCCCTTAGTCCATCTTTTTATGTCAATTGTTGCGGGAGGGTTATTTTTTTTATAAAAAAAAATGAATTTTAACAATAGGTATGAATTTATGAAATTTTTAATCAACAAATTGTGCATCTTTCATTTGTGTTTAAAATTTACAGTTGACATAGTTGAATTTGTGAAGTCCTTTTGTTTTGTTTTCTATTGCAAGTTGATTTTGAAGACAGATATTTCATAAAATTTCAAAAATTTCCTCAGCTAGAGTTATAAGTCGTGGGATGATATAACAGTTGAAAATGTAGGTCATGTTAATTTTTTATATTACAAAAGGTTTTCGACACTATGAGACGAACACCAATTTAAGTGATGGTGAATGCAGCTCTTACCAATCCCTAAGGAGTAAGGACATGCATCAACGTTTCATTACATTTTATTGATTAATTATGTTAATTGGCTTTGATATTTATAACCACATAGGTAGCTGATGGCCCAAGACTTGGGTCTAAAAGAAAAAATAGTTATATGCAAATTGTTAGTCTATCTTGGCGCAAAAATATTACATGATATAGATTATATCCTGAATGAGACTGTCCTACCAAGTTATTATAATGTAAAGGAAAGAAGGTAGTAACCTCTTTGAAACCAAGAGATAGTTGCCATCCCATCCTCCTTGAGTGCTCCAAATGGACCGAGTCTGAGCTTTAGTTTCCTTCAGCCCCCCTCTTGCGGTTTGTACCGAAAGTGATCAGGTTGGAATTGATTGCCCTGATCAATTCAATTCCTCCACTGCATCCACTTTGTGGTTCTTTCCGCATTACTCTTTTAGTGTCTAAAAATTGAGAAATGTGAACATTACTTTCAAGGACAGACCAAGCTATAGTTTTCATTTCTCACTTTTGTAGCATGTCTTGTTTGCTTTTAATTCTGAGCCAATTTATTAACTTCTTACCAGAATTTGATCCGGATGACTGTCCACTGGACTGCTCAAGGCCATGTGAGAATGTTTGTCCTGCTAATGCCATATCACTGGCCGGTACACTTCATGCATCAGAGGTGCCTTTTTCTTTTCCCATTACCTTTTTTTCTTTTCTTTTATGTGATTATTTGGCTAAGCTTTCAAAGTTTTGACCTTTTAGTTAATCGGTAAACATGTCAATAGCTGACTTTTATCTGCAGCATGGGGTAGTGACTGAACGCTGCTATGGCTGTGGCCGATGCTTTCCGGTTTGTCCATATGATAAAATAAGTGGGTACAGTTCCCTTGGTTTCTTCTTGTCTCCTTTTTCTAAATTGTCCTCTCTTTGCTACGTCCTTTTCCCAATTTATGAGTTCTCTGCTTCGGACGTCCAAAATAAGATTTCTTTTTATAATTAAGCTATCAGCTGTTATAAAGTTCCAAAATTACCATCTAAAACCTTTTTTTTAATGCCACATGTACATGTGATTCATCGTATTGCTTTTTAAAATTAGATATAGTGCCTAGGGGTCCCCAAATGACATGTCACTATTGCGTTGGTTGATTTCTTCATTTGTATTAATGTTTGGCTTTCAAATTGTGGCTCTTTTGTGGGAGGTGGGGGTGCAGGGTGGGGGATGGGTTAAGGAGTATAGTATTTATCTTCTTACTGAACCATCTTATTACACCACACTGAAAACTACAGTCTTAAGTATCAACAGAGCACTGTTTACATCTCCATGTTATTTCTTCAAAAAAAAAATTGATTTGATAATTCGGCCTTTCTAACTTTTCTTTTCTTTCTCTGAATCAATTAAACATTATTTATTATGTGCAGGAGAGATTACATATGTAAGAGATGCTGCTGCCACAGCTGAACTTCTTAAAAGAGATGATGTAGATGCCGTGGAGATACATACGAGTGGAAGGTAGGAGTTTCTAGGATGGACACAAGACCAAAATAGGCCCTTGTGATCAGGGGCGGATCTACTAAGAGGGCAGCATAGGCAGCTGCCTATGCTCACTTTTTTTTTTAACTCAAGGGGGCAGAATTTATAAGTTAGTAAACTTAAGGGGGCAGATTAATAAAAAAGTTAAACTTGGTGCAGCAAAAGAAAAAATTCTATTAGTTACAAAAGGCTGATCTCTTGTTTGCGGTGAAAATTTCTAGTTGAATTTCAGTATCTTTGAGTACATATTTTTATGGGTTATAGTTTTATGTAACTAAATTAACTCTTATTTTACATATGTAATCATCCGAAAAACATAAAATTATCTAAAAAATTTGGCTCGCAGGCGCAGCCCCCGAACCCCCACTAAATTAAAATCCGCCCCTGCTGGGAATAATTCCTAGATCCGCCAATGCTTGTGATATAGGAGTATAAAATTAAAAATATGGCTAATTAGTTGGTGTAATGCCTCTTTGAATTCTACATGATATCCTCTGCATGCAATTAAACACTCATAGTTCAAATGCTCCAAAAAGCTAAAATGATCCTCGAAATGCCAACATGATCCTCAAAATGCAATTTTGTCTTATTGGTCACTGTTCATGTTTAACAGATTATACTTGCCTTAAACTTTTTACTTGGTGGTATTTGATTAGGCAGACAGCATTCTTCAAAGAACTTTGGGATGGTTTGGGAGATTCAGTTAGTTGTCTGAGGCTTGTTGCTGTAAGTACAGAACCTTTCCCTAGTGTTTGATTCACCCAGCGATGATTTGTATAGGTAATTAATCACTGAAATGTGAAATGGTTGCATTACGCTTACAAAAATATTGACAAACTTTCAGGTTAGCTTGCCTGACATTGGTGATTCAACCATATCGGCAATGAATATGATGTACTCTATTATGGAAACGAATTTACATTGTTTCAATTTATGGCAGGTGCGTTTGACTTCTTGTTACTACTGCATATTTCCGTGAAATTGTAGTGAAAAACTTCATAAAACATGTTAGTTTTCTAACGACTATATACAATGCTATCTAAAGTTAGATGGTCGTCCCATGAGTGGGGATATTGGGCGAGGTGCCACAAGGGAAGCGATTGCTTTCGCAGTTCGTCTAGCTGCTGCTGAAGACAAACCTCAAGGTCTGTTTATAGAAATAACGTCCTATGCTGTTTGCTAGTTTATATAATGTACATATTGGATTTACCCTTGAGCTGTGCAACTCTAGCAATTCTTTTCATGTGGTAGGTTTCCTTCAACTGGCGGGTGGTACCAATGCTCATACAATAGATGGGTTGAAAAAACAAAGACTCTTTCAAACAACCGCCTTATCAAGTATTTATGTTTCCCATTCACTTCATAATATTGTTTTGTTACCCAATTTTATCGTCTTCTGTTATATAATTCTTCTGCTAACCTTGCTCTTCAGGCTCTGCTTCTCAAGAGTACCCAAAAGGTGAAAAACTGCCCTCAAATACACTTGGTTCACCTCATGCATTGATTGGCGGGGTAGCCTACGGTGGTTATGCACGGAAGGTTATTTATTTTATTTCCCTGTTTTGTCCCTCTGTTTCATAGAGATCATCTTTTTTTAAGCAAATCTTATAGTCTCAGCAAATCGTCAAACAAATGCTTTATAATGTACTTAAAATTTTAGGTTTTTTGTTTTTTCTAGATAGTTGGAAGGATTAAGAATCTGTGCACACTACACACTAAAATGTCATTAAAAAGTACCATTTATTAAATCAAAAGAACCAGCTTATTCACTTGATCCAAAGCACTCACCTTTTTTCTGCAAATCTGAGGTTTCAAAAGTAGTAGTTCCATTATTTTGTTTGATGAATATACTTTTCTCTCTTTCTGCAAATTGTTAATGTATTGCTTTACAATTCTTTATAACAGATTGTTGGAAGGATTTTGAATTCTATGAAAGATCTGCATGGACATGCTTGCATTGAAGATTACCCCGAGCATCTTTCAATGGCACTTATTGCAGCCCTTGATTTGGTGGGACCCATGAAAGGTTACCGGAGTTCTTAACACTACATATACATTTTGCAGTTTTGCAATAGTTTTACCGGTATGCTTTTAGGACAAAGGAACAATGTAAAATGACTTGCTATAAAACAATACTTTGTTTTGTTTGTTTTGTTTGTTTTGTTTTGTTTGTTGGTGATGTACTATAATGTTGGATTGTTGGTTGTGTAGTTTTGTTGGCCTTACTTGCTTGGATTGCACGAATCTATAATGGTTTGGTGAAATAGAGAAACTCCACCAAACATGACCATACATTTTGTTACTCCTATCCTATTGATTTGATGCTTTCTTCTTGTTGTTTAGTCATTCCTCATTTTGGTACTCACTCTTTCCTTGGTTCTAGATAAATTGAAAATTTTAATTATTTTTACTAGTTCAGTTCGAATTGAGTGATATTTTTTCACAAGGGTCAAGTAGCCCCTGGACCAGTTTTGGGGAAGATTTTTATTATTATTGAAAGATTCCAGTCTCTGTATACAGCTAAATAAAATGCACATTTTCATTTTGGACGGTCTATTATTCCTGTCAAGACTAAGACTGACATAGGGTAGATGTAACAATAAATAATACTACTGATACTGATTTTTATCTTCATTTATTGAACGGAAGTCGGAAGGGGTGTGAAAAACATGTTTAGAACTTTGCATAGGGTTATGTATGGAGAGATGCCGTGGACCACTGACAAACCCCTCTTATTTAACGGTTCCTGCGCCCCGGCCTAGCTGCAGCCTGCAAGTCCTCCATGTTCATGTTCTGCTAAATGCACTCACTTCCAAATTTAATTTAGCCTCTTACTCTCTTAGGCCTCAAGGTTATACGGCACACCAAATTCTTTGATTTTTTTATAAAATACATAATATGATTTACCAACTTAATAATTATTATATTCGTTCCAAAATTAGATATACATTTTGATTTTTTGGAATCAATTTGTGAAATTTTAAAATTCAAAATTGATATAATTTCGTTCAAGTTTTGAAAACAACAAATATGATAATTAGCAGTAGTAGTTTATAGTTGGTTTACTACGATTGTTATATTTGTTTGTACTAAAACTAAATAGTTTCATATCATTTTTGAATTTTAAGATTTTGCGAATTAATTTTAAAAAGTCAAATTGTATCTATAATTTTAGGAGGAGAGAGTATCTTTTAATATTAATTATAAGATTAAAATTTATATTTCAATATTCAGTTATGTCGGTTAAAAATGTAAAATTATAGTTTTATCGTTGAGTACTAGTCACACATTAAAAACTTAGAGAATATTAGTGCAAAAATACTATTTTAAGTGTGACAGAATATTTTGATTGGGACTCACTTCAAGTAATAAAAGTATTAATGTCTCTATAATATTTAGGGTATACTTGAAAAATTGACTTCCTTAATTGCGGTGATAAAATTGAATTCACATTTTCTAAATAAAAATTACTAACCGAATTTGAATTTAGAGATACAAGAAATAACATATATGACTAGATTTTAATTTTTCTATGAGATACAGAAACAACATTTAAAAAATTAATAATTTTACACAGGAAATATTTTACTTTCACAAAATATTAGCTTACAAATTTAATAATCATTTTTTCTTGGATTTCTGAAGATCTCATTTATCAGCTTTAATGATCTAACCCTAATGGGAAGATTTAAAGAATCATATTGCAGGTCATAGTCATACAGATTTATTATTATTTTTATTTTTTTTGTAAAAAAAATAAACAGATTTATTTCAGCATGCACTATTATTAATATCAGAATCTCCACTTGGCTCTATCAATCATGCCCCTGCAGCTGAGTGTGGATTGAGTATTAAGCTATCACTGGTGTGGTGGCCGGCGTAAAATAAAAGAATATCTTTGCTACCAGCAGCTTAGCGTAGAAGATTGGGGAGCAGATTTTAGTGTATATTTTCTTAAATATTCATTTCCCCAATTTCATAAAATATTCATCATACGGTCAATTTTGAGAAACCATGCGCATCAAAACAAATTATCTGATAATAATTTACGAGTACTAGTACATTGATAGACTCAATATTATAGAATACTGACATTATTAGGTAGGAGGAGCATGTAAAAAATTGTTAGTTTTTACATTTTTAAAATTACTACTATATTTTAGTTTATCATTTAAAATCTATGCTACTAAAATGAAATTTAATTTTTTTTTTTAAAAAAAAGATCATTCAAGAAAGAAAATATATGCAAGTGTGTTCTATAAATTTGTAATATTCACCCAAAGGTCACAATTTTGTATAAAAAGTTACAATTTCTCCCAAATTGGAGTCTATTTTAGCAAAATAGAATCAACAAAGGCTATATATTGAAGATAAATTTATGTGCAATTTTTCCTAATTTTTCGAGATCTCCCTGGCCGAAATTTATCCGCAGAATTAAAAAGATTGAAATTTATTTATAGAATTAAAGTGTAATAATATAATTTATTTCCTTAAAAAAAAGAAGTCGTTGTTAAGGTGATAAATCGAAAAAAATATGACCTCAATTTATTTTACTTTTTTGTAGTGATACTACTGGTGGCTACTTCCTAGTTCCTACTAACCAGGCCAGCCAAACTTCACCATCAACCAAACCCCCAACCAACCCAACCTCTTTCTCCCTCACAAATTTGAACGCCCAACAGTTCAATACAACGATTTTTATCCTTCTCTTTCAGTGCATCAACGAGCTAACTATTTTCCGCCACGTGGTCATCTCTCCCTCTCTCTACCCATTCCTTCTGGGTCTGGCTGGCCGGGCCACAAGTTGTGTCCCTATTTACTAAGTAACTACTACTCCAAAATCGCTTTATAGAGCTCTCACTATCTCTCTCTCTCTCTATATATATATAAAAACAAGCCCTTACTCCTATATTACTGCATTAATTTCTCACTCCTCTCCTCTGAATCCACGAGGCAACGTTTTTTCTTCTACGTACAACCAGGTAATACACGCCCATTTTATTTTATTCAGTCCTTGCTCTTCATTTTAGTGGACCAAGTCATAATTTTTAGATCTGTTTTTTTTGCCCTTTCCTGCTAACTTTTGATGATCCCACTTCGTGTCTCTATTGGGTAATTCTTGAAATTAATGGATCTTTTTTTGAAAAAAGTTCTTCTTAATTTTCGATGATTTCCGTGCCATATGCTGTGAATTGTATTTTAGTGAAGCAGTTGAAGCTTTTATATTTCGGTTAGATTTTGGTACCAGATCTACCTGAGCGGTTACATTACAGTTGGCCACTCATTTAAGGTTCAGCTTTAACTGTTACTCTCCACATTGCTTTTATTCATCAAGATCTGGTATGTGGTTAATTTATCTGTATTTTTAGTCACCATCTGCAGGAAAGTCTTCATTTTTATGCAAATTTCTTCAATGAATTGTGAATGCTATATATATACTGCATTGGATTTGTTGGATCATTGATCACAATTATAATCGTGTTCTATATCCATGAATTATAATTAGGGGTTGTAGAGTGGTCATAGTTGTATGTGCTTCGGAGCAAAGAATGCATGGACGTAAATTCATTATAAATCTTCTTCATATATTATCATTTGATAGTGTAGTTGTTCCTTATATGGAGGTCTTATGTTGTGATTTAAAATAATACCATGTGCTTTCCATGAAACCTTCAGGGTAGGTGTTTCTTTTAGATGACGCTTCATTGTACCAATTTGGAGCTTCAAAATGCAGTTGTTTATATGTTTCCAGAGTTCCTTTTATTTTCATTTGCTTGTAATTTGATCACTGGAAGTAGAAAAGAAGCAGTCGGATCCCCAAGCTTGTGATAAATGGGGAGAAATTTGAAAATTTGACAACTGTTTGTATGTTCTGTAGAGATGTTTATGTTTTGAGGGTAGAAAAGATATTATAGGATAATTTTATGCTGTGTCGTTTTTTATGTGAGTTTACATTGTCAGTCTGTCATGCATATAACCATTCTCAGTTCATTTGAGGGATATCTCCTTTAACTTTCACCATTGCTCAAAGTATCTGAAATTATACGCTAAAAAATCTTCTCCACAGGTTGTCTTTTGAGTCAACAACATGGCTACCAGACAACTTTTCTCCAAGACTACACAAGCATTGTTCTACAATTATAAGCAGCTACCTATCCAACGAATGCTTGATTTTGACTTTCTTTGTGGTGTGTAGACTTTCTTGCACTGTTGTTCATAATAATTAAGCATCTTGATTAATAGTTTTGTTGATGTCAAAATTGTCGTTTAGCACTCATACACTGTATTATTCTATTGTATTTACAGGAAGGGAAACACCTTCAGTTGCTGGAATCATAAATCCTGGTGCTGAGGGATTTCAGAAACTCTTCTTTGGCCAGGAAGAAATTGCCATACCAGTACACTCGACGTGAGTTATAATTTTTGTTCCTTTTTGGGTGTTCTATGTTCCTTTTGAATTTGAAAAGGATATTTTGACATGCTTCTAACATATTAATTTAGTGGGGTTGACTTGTCATCTGAATCAGTAGAAAAAGCTGCTTTTGAAATGATAGTTTATTCACTATAATTCAGTCCATGTCTGTGATAATTTAAATTTTCTGGACTTAATTAGTGACACTCTTTGATGGTTCAATAACTGATTCTGGCAAATAGTGTTATTCAGAGCTGACATGCGGGAAATATAATCATTTTGTGGCTTATACGAGTGTGAAATTAATTCACTTGAATGAACATATAGGGAATGAATATACCTGCTTAGTGCTGTTGTTTACAAGTTGGGAATATTATTTCTCAATCAAAAAGTATAGTCTTCTACTCGGCAATAGCTTGTCCTTGAACTAACCTAGTGAAGTTAGGTTCTTTGACTTGGGTTCTTGAGTCGTTCAAGCCAAGTGCAATTTGTTTTGTGGGGTTAGAATATTGGACTGTTTTCTTACCTTGATTTGTATTACATTGTTTGGCAGCATCGAAGCCGCCTGTGCTGCACATCCTACTGCTGATGTATTCATAAACTTTGCATCATTCAGAAGGTCAGTATTCAAATTTCTGTAATGTCGGGGAAGGTAAAAGTACTTTAATCTACTACATATTCATTATATCGATTGGTATGTTTCCAGTGCTGCTGCATCATCTAAGTCTGCTCTCAAACAGCCAACCATTAGGGTTGTGGCTATAATAGCTGAAGGTGTTCCTGAATCAGACACCAAGGAATTGATTGCATTTGCAAGAGCGAATAATAAGGTAGAAAATGATGACTTTTTCTCTTGACTTTTGTCTTTTAAGTTATAGATGGAGTACATTTTAACCATGTTGAATTGGCTTAAATCTTACTTGTGCACTTGATAACTGTCAATGTATCTTAGTTTTAAGATTGCATCTTGATGTACTTTGATGTTCTGTGCAGGTTGTTATTGGCCCAGCTACTGTTGGAGGTATTCAAGCTGGGGCTTTTAAGATTGGTGACACTGCAGGAACAATAGATAATATCATTCAGTGCAAACTGTATAGGCCTGGATCTGTTGGCTTTGTCTCCAAATCTGTGAGTATTCATCCCTAAGTTTCCTTGTTTGTTTTTGTTACGCATATTTATGTTTCACACTTTCCTTTTTAGGTGATTTATTATGAAGGCTTTTGCTCTGCTGGTAAAAGCAGTGTAACCAAATTCAAAGATATAATTTTTTTTTATTAGCTTTTAGTTTTTTAATGTTCTATGAACCATTATTGGCGATGCAACATAAGTTTTCTTTTTATATTTTTTTACTTTGCAGAACTTGTGGATGTTGTAATGTTGAGGTCTATTTCATGATACTGGAATGTGGTCTTATCAAAACAAACAAACAAAAAAAGCTCTATTACTTTTGTCGGTCAAACTTTTTTTTTATATATTCTTGAAAATTATTGTGCTCGACTTGAATGCTAAGCAGCAAAATCTGCTTTTAGGTGGTTGCAAGAAATACTAACTATTCTCATAAACTACAGGGTGGTATGTCCAATGAATTGTACAATACAATTGCTCGTGTGACAGATGGAATTTACGAAGGTACTTAATACATGATGGGCATTTTGTACAGTGTTCTTTCCTTGGATGCCTTAATGCAAACATTGAGCAGAATATAATTTGGGTGCTAATTTCTAACTTCTGTAGGTATTGCAATCGGAGGAGATGTGTTCCCAGGCTCTACCCTCTCCGATCATGTTTTGCGGTTTAATAACATTCCTCAGGTATATCACTGTTTCTCACGGACTCTCTTTCAAGGGATCATTTTTAAAGAGTTGCGCATTGTAGCTATCAACATAATCTGTATCAGAATATCAGATAGAGGACGTAGAATATATTTGGCCTGTAAATCCGACCATGTTTCATCAAAATGATCTTGGAAGTGATTACATTTGCACTGTACAATGTCTATTCCAGTAAAGGTTGTTATTCTTACACCATGAAATTCTTAATGCTGAAGCTATACAAGTCCTCAACCATCCAAAAATTCCATACAAATAAGAAAAGCCGAAGTACTTAACCAATCTCAATCTTTATGTTGGACGCCTTAAATCAGTTTAAGGTCATGAAAATAACTTTATATAATTTAAGTTCATGAAAATAAAATCAACTTCTAAATTTTTAGCTTAGTCCAATATGGGAATAACTGTGGGTCCTCTTTTGCATTGCCACTACTGACCTAGGCTCTTAATGGCACGTATTACATATAATTTTTGACATTCTGATGTTTCATTTCTTCTACTTATGAACATTTGCTCACGGTATATGTCGTTTCTGTTTAACCTGATTTTCTGGTCTGGCTCAGGTTAAGATGATGGTTGTACTTGGGGAACTTGGCGGGCGAGATGAGTATTCCCTAGTTGAAGCCCTTAAACAGGGAAAAATTAATAAACCAGTAGTTGCTTGGGTCAGTGGAACTTGTGCAAGACTTTTCAAGTCAGAAGTACAATTTGGTCATGCGGTGAGCTACTACCTTGAAATCTTTGTTATATTTTCCTTTTTTTAATTTTTTTTAATTTTTTTTTTTTGAGGGTGGGGCGGTGGGGGGGGGGACAAGGTAATGTTTTATTACTATCACAAAAATAGGGAACATCTTTAACTTTTCTTGATGTTATCTATATAGGGAGCAAAGAGTGGTGGTGAGATGGAGTCTGCACAAGCCAAAAATCAAGCACTTAAGGATGCTGGCGCCGTTGTTCCCACTTCATATGAAGCATTCGAAACTTCAATCAAGGAAACATTTGAAAAATTGGTAAAGTCCTGATACCTTGATCCTTATGTGCTGCTCTATCGTAATTTGCTCCTTCACTGCCAAATTTACTAATCATGTCTATGCTTATTGGTTAGGTTGAGGGAGGAGCAATCACTCCAATAAAGGAAGTTAAACCTCCACAAATCCCTGAGGATCTTAATACTGCAATTAGGAGTGGGAAAGTACGAGCTCCTACACATATTATTTCTACCATCTCTGATGATAGAGGTTTGGACTTGACCTTTTTGATTGCAGTATATGGCTTGGACAACCACTTGACTACTATGAATTCGTATTGTTATTTCAATTTTCAGGTGAAGAGCCATGTTATGCTGGCGTTCCTATGTCCTCCATTGTTGAACAAGGATATGGTGTGGGTGACGTTATCTCCCTATTGTGGTTCAAACGTAGCCTTCCCCGTTACTGTACACATTTTATTGAGGTCAGCTTTGCATAACTTTAGGTGTTCTATATTAATCCCTCTTATTGACATCATAAATTTGTGACACATTTTTAAAAATCTGGTTCAGTTTAAATGTACTCTTACTCATTGTCACAAAATATTTTTAAGGTGTATTCAAGAAACCATTCTAACAGCTAAATTAATAGTAATTCACTTTTTTCTCATCAATGCACTTAACCTTGATCAGATTTGCGTCATGTTATGTGCCGACCATGGTCCTTGTGTATCCGGTGCTCACAACACAATAGTAACCGCTAGGGCTGGAAAAGACCTTGTGTCCAGTCTTGTTTCAGGTAAATTCTAAGCATTTATGGTCTCTTTAAATGAATGGTCATTGCTGCAAGCTGTCTGTAATAAGGAAGAGTGAATAATTTAATTTTTGAAACAGGTTTGCTAACAATTGGTCCCCGATTTGGTGGGGCTATTGATGATGCTGCTCGATATTTCAAGGATGCTTATGACAGGGTGAGTCTGAGATTATCTGCCAACAATGCAACTTCAGATAATATGTTGTGTTTAACTAATCTGGCCATTTATAGATTCTAATGTTTGCAATCATTCTGTGTCTTGGCAGAATCTTACACCCTATGAGTTTGTGGAAGGTATGAAAAAGAAGGGAATTCGTGTTCCAGGAATTGGACACAGGTATGAAGCTTCTTGGCTTCTGTCTTTCGCTTTTTGGAAGTTGAACAAAATTCAGATTTCCAACTACAAGAGCTGCACTGGGCATTTTTGTTTTATACTATCGGTTCTATCTATAGAGATTTTATTTTCTGCCAGTCAAAATGCTAACTTGAAAAATTATTTTTCTTTTTGTCATAAAAATAAAATTGAAGGATCAAGAGAGGCGACAACAGAGATAAGCGAGTAGAGCTTCTGCAACTGTTTGCACGCACCCATTTCCCTTCTGTCAAGTACATGGAGTATGCAGTTCTAGTTGAAACATACACTCTCTCGAAAGCAAATAACCTGGTGCTTAATGTTGATGGCGCCATTGGGTCCCTATTTTTGGATCTCCTAGCTGGTAGTAGAATGTTCACCAAGCAAGAAATTGATGAGATTGTTCAGATCGGTTACCTGAATGGGCTTTTTGTACTGGCCCGTTCCATTGGTCTCATTGGGTAAGTTGGGTTATGTTCTCATAACAATAGCCTTGTCATAATGTTGATTGGGCATCTTTCTAAATAGATTGGTAATACAATTTGGTCTAATTACTCTATACACGTATTCGAATTGTCAGGCATACCTTTGACCAGAAGAGATTGAAGCAGCCACTATACCGTCACCCATGGGAAGATGTTCTATACACCAAGTGATGAGTTTCCTGACGGCAGCACTCACTCTCAAACGCACGATTCCATTCAGAGTTTCTTGTATGTTTAGTTGTTGGAGTAGTAATCTTGTTCTGCTAATGGTTGGATGAGTGTTTCATTTGTAAGTTTTAGGCAAGAGAATTCTCACAAAAAGAAAATCATCATTTAGAAACATGGCCGTTATTTCCCATGAAGAGAATTTTGTTACTAGTTCCAGGAAGAAATAATAGATTGAGAACTATCTAGTAATCAATGGTTACATTCATATTTGGTTGAACTATTCTGCAAAGCCATTAGCATATTCTACCCAAAAAGATGTAAAGGTCCTTTTGGGATTTGGATTCCAAGCCGTTCAAGTTCAAGTTGCCCAGTCTATTTCGACACTTCGACACTGTTATAGAAACGAGTTACATTTATATATCAAAAAATTACATTTATATAATACGCGTGTTACAAGAATGATTCAGATTGAAACCATTTACTGTACAAATGTAACTCATTTCATTTTTATTTAACTGTTTAAATGAATTGTTCATTTTAAATGGCTTCAAATCAGGGCCCCTTCACTTGATGGTGGTTGTACTACAATACTAGTACTAATTCCCTTTGATTTTTTTGTTGAAAGGTGTGTAATTAAAGGGTCTATTTATGGTACTACTTTTCACGTGACTGGAATGTGATCCATTATGGAATGGGACATAATTTTGCCCCACCATGACATGAAGAGTGTGCCTTTTATTAAACTTGTGTATTGAATTTGTTGGTATAAAATGACATGCAGAGGAAGGACAATTTCTTGTTTGTGTCTCTTGTCAAGTACCCGTTTTTGGGGGACCCGCAACCCGACCTCGCCCACCTGTTTTTTGAGAAGTCCACGAGGGTACCAGTGGTCTTGTAGGCCTACATGTTACACTAGGATTTGGACTCATTTTTTTCATAAGAGGACTAATAATTGTACTTCGTACTCCACTAATTGCACCAGAATTTTGGTACGCTTGTTAATGAGTGAGATCAAAATATGTATTCAATATGCTCAATTAAATATGATATGTTTAACCAAATGCGATAATAAATCATTGATTTGTCCTATGATTTATTTGATCTAATAAAAATCATGATCTAAATCAATTCATTTCATAAAACAAAAAAAATTGTACAATTATATTAATTTATAAAATATTATTATTTAAAATATTATATTAAATTATGAAAGAATTTCACTTTACTTTCTCACTCTAATATTTTTCAACTTTCTGTCACTAATTTTTTCAGCCCATATTGAATTATGAAGAATTTATGAAATATACATAAAACTCTATACTTGAACCCTTTTTTTTGATTTGTTATTTCCTTAAATACATAACTATAAAAGAAGAAATTAATGAGTACACACATAAATGGACAATGAAAATAAAATTCATAAGAACAGGATAGCACATTTTAAAATAGTATGATTAAACAAAATTTTGAAACAACACCAAAATATCAAACCCAAATTATAAATCAAGTGGCAGAATCAACAGTCAAACTACAATTGAAAATATTTGCACAAATTTTTCTTTGAAATTCAAAGAAATTTAAAATTTAATGTCAATCTACCGAATGTATGCTTGCTAATATGAATCTCTAGGAGAGTGAATATAATGAACGGTAAGATGAATGCGGAAGCAACGAATTGGATATCAAATGCCATGCTTTTGCTATCCAATCATGAATTAATAGTGTTTCGTTAGTTCCATGTTTTGATTGGGTAAATGGAACATAAGGATTTTTTTTTTATTTTTTATTTTAGTGGATCAATGGATCAAATCTGATTTATGATTTAACCCATTTAAAATATTAATTCAATGGATCAAATTATCACATATCAATAGATAAATGAGCTAGAACTTTAATCCAATAATTAGTGTGATTTAACTCATTGACAACCCTAGTATGCATAGTTCACAAGTCAATCGTCAACCCATTATTTTTTAGATAGACTTCATTGGAAAAACAGGACAAATAAACCATAATCAAATCAATAATAATATCAGTAAACTTGGTTTCATGAGAGGAGGGTAAACTTTAATTGGTCTTGTTCTTCAAATTTAGATTGGTGATATAGGGCATGTCCAAAAACTTAATATTTAAAAATAAAAATGATATTTTTTATTATCAATTATGTGAATAAATATATATAATAATTGATCAATACCTAAAAATCAAATAACATCATTAACAATTTGACTTCTTTTAATTAGTTCAAAGAGTATAGTACTTTTGAGAGGGAATAAAGTTAACGAATTGGACGGTTGAATGAGATAAAAATGGAAGTTCTGTGCCAAAAAAAGAGCAGTTCAATGAACGTAGTTCAAAATTGATGATTTAATAGGCACTCTGAGAGTTGTACAGTTGCATCATGTATATATAAATACTAGTAGTATAAAAAGAAATTTGAAAGGCAGAGATGTGGCTCAATTTCCAAACACACAAATCCTCCAATGGAGAATGGCGTTGCTTTTATCACAAAACACCCTCAGATCTCTCTCTATCCGTAGCCACATGTACAATCCAAGTCAGATATTATAATATCAAGAAATGTTTACCAAAATATATAATAAAAATATATCAAGAAATCAACTAAACTCAAATTTGAAAAAGAGAGAAAACAAAAGGGGAAAAAGTGCCACCACTTACGTGTCATCTCTCAAAGCAATACACTTTT
This sequence comes from Aralia elata, assembly GCA_034770075.1. Classification (NCBI taxonomy): domain Eukaryota; kingdom Viridiplantae; phylum Streptophyta; class Magnoliopsida; order Apiales; family Araliaceae; genus Aralia; species Aralia elata. Next base: position 7,681,482 of record CM068384.1, on the reverse strand, counting down.
TTCTTCTCAACCGCTTGAATCCTCAAGGCAAAGGACATCCTCTCCACCACCCTCTTCAGTCCTTTCCATTTGAGTAAAGTGTGTGTATATATTCTTATAAAATTATACATATATGATACATGTGTGTATATATATACATGTAGGTATCAATCAACTCATAAAAGAATCTCTCTTTCTTTAATTAACTGATTATCCCAAAAGTTTCATACCCATTAGGGTTCTACCCATTTTGAACAAGACACTGTGAATTTTGTTCTAGTAGAATTTCCAATTCAGAGCCGGAAATTTTTTTCATACCCATTTGGATTTTCAGTCTGCAGACCCAATTTGAACTAAATTATATAAATATTCAAGAAAACAGTAGAAGAATTTCAAGAAAATGGCATCTAGAAGCAGAGCATCAACACATTCACGTCGCCAGCAATCTCAGTCTCAGTCTGAGTCTCAAGCTCAATCTGCACATCAATTTCAAGCTCAAGGTCGAGCTCGAGTTCAAGGTCAGTCTTCAGGTACAAGTACTGCTAGAGAATCAGTTAGTAAAGCCATTGCTCAGTACACTGTAGATGCTCGTCTTCATGCTGTGTTTGAACAATCTGGGGAGTCTGGCAAGTCTTTTGATTATTCACAGTCTGTTAAAACAACCACAAACTCTGTTCCTGAACATCAAATCACTGCTTATTTGTCTAAAATTCAAAGAGGGGGTCATATTCAACCTTTTGGTTGTATGATTGCCGTTGATGAATCCAGTTTTCAGGTAATTGGGTTCAGCCAAAACGCCAGAGAAATGCTGAGTCTCACCCCACAATCGGTCCCAAGTCTTGAGAAACCCGACGTCATCACAATTGGGACCGATGTGAGAACACTTTTCACTCCTTCCAGTTCAGTTTTGCTAGAAAGAGCTTTCAGGGCACGCGAAATTTCGCTGCTAAACCCAGTTTGGATTCATTCCAAGAGTTCTGGGAAACCCTTTTATGCAATTTTGCATAGGATTGATGTGGGGATTGTAATTGACTTGGAGCCTGCAAGATCAGAGGACCCTGCTCTGTCTATTGCTGGGGCTGTGCAGTCACAGAAGCTAGCGGTGCGTGCTATTTCACATTTGCAATCGCTCCCAGGTGGGGATATTAAACTTTTATGTGATACTGTTGTTCAGAATGTAAGGGACCTTACAGGGTATGATCGGGTTATGGTGTATAAGTTTCATGAAGATGAGCATGGCGAGGTTGTGGCGGAGAGCAGGAGGTCGGATTTGGATCCTTATATTGGGTTGCATTATCCTGCCACTGACATCCCTCAAGCCTCCAGATTTTTGTTTAAGCAGAATCGGGTTAGGATGATTGTGGATTGTCATGCCACGTCGGTTCCTATAATCCAGGATGAAGCCCTTATGCAACCCTTGTGTTTAGTTGGCTCAACACTTCGGGCTCCTCATGGTTGCCATGCTCAGTACATGGCCAACATGGGGTCAATTGCCTCGTTGGCGATGGCAGTTATTATCAATGGGAATGATGAGGAAGCTATTAGGGGGAGAAACTCGATGAAACTATGGGGTTTGGTTGTTTGTCATCACACTTCTGCACGGTGCATTCCGTTCCCACTTCGCTATGCCTGTGAATTTCTAATGCAGGCATTTGGACTCCAACTGAATATGGAATTGCAATTGGCATCACAATTGTCAGAGAAACATGTCATGAGGACCCAAACCCTATTGTGTGACATGCTCCTCCGAGATTCCCCTACTGGTATTGTTACTCAAAGCCCCAGTATTATGGACCTTGTGAAGTGTGATGGGGCTGCATTATATTACCAAGGGCAGTACTATCCATTAGGTGTGACCCCGAACGAATCCCAGATAAAGGATATTGTGGAGTGGTTATTGACTTGCCATGGGGATTCAACAGGTTTGAGTACTGATAGTTTAGCTGATGCTGGGTATCCTGGGGGAGCATCGCTTGGTGATGCAGTTTGTGGGATGGCTGTTGCTAATATCACGTCAAAGGATTTCCTGTTCTGGTTCCGATCCCACACTGCAAAGGAGGTCAAGTGGGGTGGTGCAAAGCATCACCCTGAGGACAAAGATGATGGGCAGAGGATGCATCCACGTTCGTCATTCAAGGCATTTCTGGAAGTGGTTAAGAGTAAGAGTTCACCCTGGGATAATGCTGAAATGGACGCAATTCATTCTCTGCAGCTTATTCTGCGAGACTCATTTAAGAATACTGAGGGAAACAATTCTAAAGCTGTTGTACGTGCTCAGGATGTGGATATGGAGTTGCAAGGGATGGATGAGCTCAGCTCAGTTGCTAGAGAAATGGTTAGGCTGATCGAGACTGCAACTGCTCCAATATTTGCAATAGATGTTGAGGGCCGAATAAATGGGTGGAATGCAAAGATTGCCGAGTTGACAGGCTTATCAGTTGAGGAAGCAATGGGAAAGTCCTTGGTTCATGAACTTGTTTATCAAGAATCAGAAGAAACAGTTAACCAGCTTCTATATCGTGCATTAAGAGGTACTCCCCTCATGCCTAATATCTCCAGTTAGTATTTGTAAGTTCGTTAATGAGGTGTTTCATTGCATTTTAAGTGGAAATAAACTCTTACCAAGTTATTTTCTTGCCCCCCCCCCCCCCCCCCCCCCCCCCCCCCAAAAAAAACAAAACAAAACAAAACAAAACAAAAACAAACCTGTAATTGGTTTATACAAATACACACCCACACCCACATATATATTTTATATATTCATATATTTATATATATATTATATATATATATATATCTTGTTTAGAAGTGATTCAGATCCTATGAAACACAAATAAGAGAATTTGATTGAGTAACAACTACTAAATGAGCCACACGAGCTTTCATCATTTACAGGCTCTAAGAATATGATCGAGTAAAAACCCCAATCCTGAATGCTGCTAACCTGTTCCTTGAAACTGTCATGTTACAGGCTATGCAACAAATTGTTGGTATAATTGGAAATCAAATGGTGCTGAGAGCTACCCAGCCTTAATTAAGCCAACTTCAGCACGAGTTTCTTAATAAATAAAGTTGGAAAACTACTAGTATAAGGATTCTTTCTATAGACTAGGAGATTATTTTTGCCTACTTTATTTTCACTACAGTGTTGGCATTTGCCTATATTTCAAAAATGATGAGGCCTGATAGTAGTCTTCTCTTTATGTTTTATATTGTTTTTTATTATTATTTTTTGATGGTCGACGTAATGGATATTTCTATCACTGATATTAAATTAATGCAGGAGAAGAAGAGAAGAACGTAGAAATAAAACTGAGGACATTTGGTCTGGAAGAAGATAAGAAGGCTGTTTTTGTTGTGGTCAATGCTTGTTCTAGCAAGGATTACACAAGTAATATAGTTGGGGTGTGCTTTGTTGGTCAGGATATTACTGGTCAAAAAGTGGTAATGGACAAATTTATCAACATACAAGGTGATTACAAGGCCATCATTCATAGTCCTAATCCTCTGATTCCACCTATATTTGCTTCAGATGAGAACACATGTTGCTCAGAATGGAATATGGCTATGGAAAAGCTCACCGGGTGGAGCAGAGGGGATGTCATTGGGAAGATGTTGGTTGGAGAGATTTTTGGCAATTGCTGTCGGCTGAAGGGCCCAGATGCTATCACAAAATTCATGATTATCCTGCATAATGCAATTGGAGGACAGGATACTGACAGATTCCCATTTTCCTTCTTTGACCAAAATGGAAATTATGTGCAAGCTCTCTTGACTGCAAATAAGAGGGTTAATATGGACGGCCAGGTTATCGGAGCCTTCTGTTTCTTGCAGATCGCAAGTCCTGAGCTGCAGCAAGCTTTGAGAGTGCAGAGGCAACAAGAAAATAAATGCTTTGCAAGGATGAAAGAGTTGGCTTACATATGCCACGAAATAAAAAATCCATTAAGCGGTATACGTTTTACTAATTCACTCCTCGAAGCTACAGATTTAACAGAAGATCAAAAGCAGTTTCTCGAGACCAGTGCTGCTTGTGAGAAACAGATGTCGAAGATTATTAAGGATGTTGATCTGGAGATCATTGATGACGGGTGAGTTTCTTTCACTACATTAAGACATTACTTAATGTTGTTTTTCGTCAATGTATAGGTTGGCCATCAAACCTAGCTTGTATTACCAGACATTACCTTACTGAAGTAGTTGCATAGAAAAAAAGTCTGATATTTTTATTTAAGACGTCGTGTAGGAATCACTAAGATAGTCATTTTTCCTAACAATACATTAAGCAAGTAACTATGTCTATAAGTGACGACGCATACTATACTTATATTTGAGGCTGTGGCTAAAAACTATAAATCTACAAGCATCTTAAAAAAAAAAAATTCTTATGCGTGGATTGTGGCATAGAACTTAACATATAGTGAGCAAACCAAGTGTATCTAGGAAGGTAACCTAGAGTATTGAGTGCCGAGTGCAGTTATGTGTCTAAGCATCCAATTCATCTCATTATAGAATACGATGACATAGGGTCCGGGAACATTTTAAAAATACAATGATATTGGAACACTGCACAATATCCTTATTTTCACCTTATTTTTGTGGTATTACATAGTACTTCTATGTGAAGAAGTTTTCAGGATTGGCATATGATCCATATTAATAGTTATTATGTAATAAAGGAATACATCACAAGGTTTATCAGCGATTTAATGCTAAATTGAGTTGTCGGATTTAATTTAGATATTAGAGGCATATCTGAGCAAGTATTGGACACATATCCGTATCCTTACTTGGTTGTTAAGGGTCCTACATGGGTACTTGAAGTATTTTGAAGAGTCCATGTAATGTAAGGACTGTGATTCACTGAAAGTTTTAAATACTATTAGTGCTAAAACTTTCTGTATCTGTACCTGGTTGTTGATTGCCCTAAATGAATACTTTTAGTTTTTGGAAGAGTCCATGCAACATAGGCCATGTGATTCCCTGTTAGTTTTAGATATTGCTAAGGCTAAAATTTTCCTCACTGTTAAAGCTTGGAGGAAGTTCTGGGTTCCAATTATTTGGTATCAGCTAGGTGAAACTTGAAGTGCTAAATTTATCTTCCTGTGCATAATATAAATAATAGTTATCCTTTAATTTTCCAGCTAGATTTAATTTTGGAGGATATACCACGAATTGGATTCTTTAAGTGAAAAAACTAGCATGTCCTCTGTTATAGAATCATTTCCAATCTCTGATCGATTCCTAAGCTAGATTTTTCTTAATTTCTTATTTGTATATTCCTTCACTTCCACATTCTCAAGAGCATGTTTGATGTTCAGTAAACCTCTACTGTATTTTGCTTGTGAAAAGGATGTGTGATAAATCTTTTTTTTCCTTCTGATGTTAGTTTTGTGGAGCTTGAAAAGGCAGATTTCTTGCTTGGAAGTGTGATAGATGCTGTAGTTAGCCAAGTAATGTTATTGATGAGGGAAAGAGGTCTACAACTGATCCGGGATATACCTGAGGAAATCAAAACACTTACTGTTTATGGGGATCAAGTGAGAGTTCAGCAGGTCTTGGCAGATTTTCTCTTGAATATGGTGCGTTATGCCCCATCCCTAGACGGCTGGGTAGATATTCAAGTTCGACCCAGTTTGAAGCAAATTTCTGATGGAATTACTACTGTGCGTATTGAATTTAGGTATGCAATCCCGACGTTGCCTTTTACAAACTCTGAATATACTGATGATAAAGTACATTCTTAATTTTCAAAAACTTCCTTTTCAATCTTCATGAACCTGGATTGCTTCAATGATCGTTCCAACTGTAATTGTACTTAAATAAGATAAAAATGAGGCCTTAATTTTATTTTTTTTGTGGTTCAAGTTAAGAACCATCTCCTTGGATGATATACCCCTCGTAATTGTATATTTTCATATAGCACACGGAGTCGGTTAAAAGTTAATACATATAAAATATTGTCAAGCAATAGTAGGAGAGATATGTGACTGTTTCCAGGATATGAATGTGCTTGAAAGAAAAGAGAAACACAATGAATAATTCAAAGAAACTAGAACTGAGGAGTGAATATGTGCTTGTTTCCATGGTCTAATTTGAAATCTCCATCAGTTCTGTAACCATGAATTTCCTTTTGTAGTTCTTGTTTGGATCTTCCTTTTGTTGTAATTAACTGAACATAAAAGTAGGAGTGATGATCATCTACAATCTGCATATTTCAGAAGTTATTTTGATTTTCACTTTTAATAACTCAAAACCAGTAAATGAGTTAAACTACTTCAATAACCTAATGTTGATGTTTATTGTGAAGGATTGTATGCCCTGGTGAAGGTCTTCCTCCTGAACTTGTTCAAGACATGTTTCATAGCAGTCGATGGGGGACTGAGGAAGGTTTAGGATTAAGCATGTGCAGAAAAATTTTAAAGCTTATGAATGGTGACGTCCAATATATAAGAGAGTCCGAAAGATGCTATTTTGCAATTAATCTTGAACTTCCCACAGGCTCCAATAATGTTGGCTAGGTTGTTGGATTCTTAGAATTTCAATTCATCACGTTGCATGTAAATCTTTAACAAGGTATTTCTATAGTTTCCCATATCAGCTTATGCATGCTTAATTTTGCTAATAATATTTCATCTAAGCTATTGGGAATTCATGCCTGCTATGCACTCTGAATTCGGGTACATTAGTTCAAAATTCCAAGCTAGTGGGATTCAATAATTATAGGCCTTGTTTTTGTAAGTCAAGGTGATGTGGTTATATCAGATGCCGAAAATAGTACCATGAAGAACTGGTTATAAACCAAAAGGGGATCAACCATTTGTGGCATTCTAATAATAAATAAGTCTATTATAATTTGTATTGTTTGTATAGTCTAGATTCAAGCTCTAGACTATACAAACTGCATAAGTTTCTATATAATGAATTTGATGCTTTTGTTGAACTGCTCTGATGTATGGCCTTGTGATTTTTCTGGTGACTGTGTTGGTTCGGATTTCAGGTTGAATGTTTTGGTCATTTAAACATGCCCAAAGCTTAGTTGCTCTGGAGACTGATAGAATTTTTCCAGAATATAAAAAGCCAGCTTATTCGCCGATGGTTTCAAGATATAAGATCAATTTTTTTATAAAAAAAAAAAATTTGTAAAAATTAAGTAGATAACTTATTATGAGAGTGATGAGACGTTCAGTTGTATATTTATATTTTTAAAATTATTTGCTCATATATTTTGAAATAAAATTAAAAATCGTTTTGATATTGTATTTGGGACAGATGGAGTCACTAGTTTAACATTTCTAAGCCTAGTCGTTCATGGGAAAAGATGGTTTGAGTCTTCTAACCTCTCCCCCACCCTGAAAAGGAAAATATTAGTATAAAATATGTAGGTATAATTGTATAATAGTAATATATACAGTTAAACAAATGGAATAAACAATGTAATTTGGGCCTTATTCTAAGTTAGATAAGGTACTGAATTCATTGTTTGAAGGTGTACCTAAATTTATGAATTCCAAAACCCAATTGACCCTTAGCTGTCAGATAAGTTCAAAGGTCAACTTGCCAATTGACATGGAGCCTTTACCAAGAAATAATAATGCAGTGGTTCTGAACTGCTAGGAGAGTCGGGCAGCAGCTGTAACAAATGGAATATATGATTTTTTTTATTAAAATATTTTATATGTTAATTTTTTTATCATAAATTATATAAATAACTATCGTTGATAACATTTTAACGATATATACGTTATAACTGTAATTTCATTAATTTTTTTTGCAATACATCATATTGTGGATAGTAAAAAACTCCTTTTTTTTGGGGAGGGGGGGAAGAGGGGGGGGGAGAGGTGGGGAGGAAAACCTGGCTCGTAGGGAAGGAACAAAATTAAAAAAATTGCTACGCAATTTAAATTCAATAGTAATTCTCCATTTTCTAACTTGTACATGAACATTTATTTCTCATGTGCATAAAACCGTTGACTTTGTAGTTCCTTAAAATGCTAATTACTTATCAATTTTCTAACAACATTTACAAACGGCAACGATAATAAAGAAATAACTACTAAATTTATAAAAACAAAAGATTAATTAAAACAAACGTAAGAAATATACACAGTAATACAGTTAATTAAAGAGTCTGTTACTTCCTGCTCAACCAAGCATTTAAAGAGTCCTTCCCTACCAGGCTACCATACATGTTTATGTAACTAAAAAAGGATGTCATTTTCCACCATGTGCAATCAAAACAAATAATAAGCTATTTTCCACCACCTCTGTCATCTTATTCTATCCATAATATCATACAACTGATAAAGAAAAAGAAAAAGAAAACAATACAATAATATGCAATTATGCAAAATATTGCAAGGAGCATGAATGTATTTAAGACTAGAATTAAACTAGGTCAAACCTCCATCAAGATAGGCTTGAAGTACTTTTTGGTTTCTATTCCACAAATTTAGGTAAAAGAAGAGATGCACCATAATAATCATCTTATCTATCTTATAAAGTCATTTTTATGAGCCATTCCTTATATTTTTTCCTCTTTTGTTTCTATAACTTTAATTACATTACTATTTTGCCTTTTTTTTTTATCTAATTATCTAAATTTTTATAAAAATTTTATTTTACACCACATAATTTACACACGTTTCGCGGGTACCATCAGATGCTAGTCTATCTTATAAAGTGACTCTCCCGAGCAATTGATGTCACTTTGGTGCTACCCTATCACGCTTTTTTATATTGTTTTCTTTTGTCCTTATAACTTTAATTATGTTACTATTTTGTCTTTTTTAATTTATATATATATATATATATATATATATATTTATTTATTTTCAGTCCTTCAAATTTTATAAATTTTTTATATTTTACTTTACATAATTTATACACGCAATGCGTAAGTCTGAATAAGCCGAGTTCGAATCGAATATCACACTGTTCGATCTCAAGTCTTATTTGAGTTCGACTCGTTAACGAGCTCAAGTCAAGCTCGAGTTCGAGCCGGACTTAATTAAACTGAGTCGGAATGGACCAGCAAGCAGGCGGATTCGTTGACGGCCCTAGTAGTACACAGTATATAACAAGGAGAGATGCGCCATAATAGACGTTCATTATAAAGAAGATTAAAAGGCAAATGTGCTTTTCCCCTTTTTTGTGAGTAGTATAAAACTTCATTCCTAATTACCGAAAGTAAAGTAAACTTTATTGATTTTGACAGCCTCAGTATTATCTATTCCTTATTGGACATAAATGAATGCATGTAGCCATGTCCTCCCTATCCCTTATCCATGACATAAACGATAAACCTTTATAATTGATAAATGCAGCCAAATTGATTGTGTATGAGTGAGAAAATCTCGCACAAGCAAGAGAGATGATCAAATTTTACTTTATTTTTTAAAACTAATAAATTTATTTATAGAAATAATAATTTTCATTTTACATTATAGAGGCACTTTACGATCAGAAAATTTTCAATATGATTCTGATAAAAGGTTGATGACTGCAAGGGAAAAGAAAAAAAAAATTCAAATTATATGAGGTGTATTCTAAGTATGTCCAATTTTAAAAAAAAAAAGGCAATTGGAGAAATTAAATATAAATAATTTATTTAGAGTAATATTAAATATTTTAAATTTTAAATATATTAAATTTAAATATTTAAAAATATTATAATGACAAAAAATTTAAAACCCGGAACCCCAACCATTTATTAAAGTTGAAGTTAACGTCCACTTGGTTTATTAAATTCCTATAATGGGAGTTCTTTAGCCTTTATCTTGAACTCATTTTTCATCGTCTTATTTAAAAAATATTACTCCATAAAATAAGAGAGAGGAATTGGACCCACTCGCCACTTTCAATGTCTCGGTCGACATTGATTGGTTACAGGATCAGGCGTGACAGAACCAATAACGATTAGAATAAAAAGAGACCATGAACGAAAAAAAACAAAAACCGAAAGGACCAGAACCCTCTAAAACAACCCAAAGAAGAAGAGAATTGGGTTATTGCTATTGCTGTTGGTAGCCATTTAAGCCCTTTATCATGACTGAGGGGTTTATGCTAATTGGATTGAGGATTTGATTACTTTTTTTGTGGATATTGCATTTGGATTTGTGAATAGGCAAACCAATAAAGCAGCTGAGTTTTTGGCAGGGCTGCTAGATGTAATTGATCTTATTTTTTGTATAATTACTTGCCCTTTGATCTGTTGAAGATTTTGGAGGAGGATGTTAAGTAGGCTTTGAAGAATCCCAGATTGTAATCTTCTTCTTTTTCTGTTTGTCCATTCCAAAAAAGAGCATTGTAGAGAGCAACAAGAACCCAAAACCCAAAAAGATTGAAGAATTAAGCTTAGAGAAAATAGGTTGGTAAAAGGGTAGCTAGCTTCTTGATCTCTCAAGCCCACATCAGTCTGCAAATTCTCCAATTGGCAACGCATTCATACATCTATATATCACACGTATACATGGGGTACATGGGAAGGAGAAATAAAATTTATCTATGGTACTCTTCAGCTTATAAATATAGGTAAAGAAGAGAGAGAAAGTGAGTTAGGAATGGAGAATACAACACCACCAGCTGAGGAGCTACTAAAGAAGATCCAGGAGCTAGAAGCAGGGCATGCCCAGCTCAAGCAAGAGATGTCTAAGCTCATGATCTCTGGCGAACACAAATTCGAGCGTCAGAGGTCCCACTCCATTTCTCCCCAGAGGCGGCCGGCGGCGTCACCTCGTAGGAGAGCTGGCGGTGGAGGGTACGATGGTGGGTCAGCGGCGGCATTTAAGATGGGTTCTGCTTCGTTCCGGCATTCGTCCCCTCTGCAGAGGGAGAGTCGGAGTCTTCAAGCTAGTAAATCCAGCATGGGGACGGCGCCGCCGCTGCAGCTTCCACCGGAGGTGAAGTTTAGTGACAGTCAATATTTGAGTATACTGGAGTCCATGGGACAGTCGGTTCACATATTTGATGTCAATGGTCACATATTTTACTGGTGAGTCCATCTAATTGTTACTTATTGATGGGTTAGATCAAGTGTTTCTCTGTTGGACTAATTATTTTTCTTCGGATTAATTGTTTCTATTTTATATGATGCCTATTAGTATAATGGATTGGTGATGCATTTAAGAGTTTAGATTGATCATTGCATTTGATTTTGAGTTGATGTTTAACAAATTGAAACTACTTATTGAATGCTTGGATATGGTATTTTTTGCTATGTGGTTTGTTAGAATGATATTAAAGTAAATGAAATTAGAGTTTCAATCTTTTTCCATGTGGGTATTATTCAATTGTGCAGGAATCGAACTGCTGAGCGCCTATATGGCTATTCTGCTGCCGAAGCTCATGGGCGGACTCCTATTGACCTCCTAGCAGATCCTCAAGACTACGCTGTAGGTTATAGTATATTAAATCGTACGTTGACTACGGGAGAGAGCTGGACTGGGCAGTTCCCCGTTAAGACCAAAAGAGGCGAAAGGTTTGAAGTCGTTGCCACCAACACTCCTTTCTACGATGACAATGGCAATTTAATTGGGGTTATTTGTGTATCAACTGATTCAAAGCCATATGAGGAAACGAGGTCAGCTCTATCTGGGGCACAGCACTCTGAAGCCGATTCAACTTTTAGCAGGTCTAGGAGAATTGCTTCAGCTAAACTTGGGCTAGATCCTCAGCAGCCTTTGCAAGTCGCAATTGCCTCAAAAATATCAAATTTGGTCAGTATGATAGTTCTCATTATCTCGTGTTATTAAGATTAAAATTAGTGTAAGCCTAGTATTGATTGATTTCTAGAAACACTAAAACAGGCTTCCAAGGTGAGCAACAAGGTCAAATCAAAAATAAAGTCTGGAGATAACATCATGGACCGTGAAGGTGGAAGTGGAGATAGTCATTCTGATCATGGTATGTCGGATGTGGCTCTCTCTGACCATAAGGAAGATGCACTTTCAAGTGGGGCTAGCACCCCCAGAGGAGAGATTCCCCCATCTCCATTTGGAATCTTTTCTCACACTGCCCATGACGAGCATGCCACTGGAAAATCCTCAAGAGATTCTGGTGACGAGAATGATGGGAAACCCGGGATGCACAAGATTATAACTTTGAAGGCGGAGGCATGGATGGGTAAGAAAGGTATAACATGGCCATGGAAAGGAAATGAGCGGGAAGCATCGGAGCCAAGGACTGCTCGTTTTGTTTGGCCCTGGTTACATAATGATCAAGAGAGTGACTCTGCTTATCAGAAGAGTTCTAATGCTTCCGCAAAACCAGAAAGTCAAGTGTCTGACATTAACCGAACAGGTAATAATGATGCTCCGGGCTCCTGGTCTTCATTTAACGTCAACAGCACAAGCAGTGTAAGTAGCTGCGGTAGTACCAGTAGTAGTACCATTAATAGAGTGGATGTGGAAACTGATTCCTTGGACTATGAAATCTTGTGGGAAGACTTGACGATTGGAGAACAGATTGGGCAAGGTATCTTTTTCTGATTTACCTCTCTTCACTTAATGCCGGTGAAGCTTCTGAAACTACTTGCCTATATTCCATCTTTACATAGTTTTTTACTGTTTGTATTTATTAGATATCAACATATTTACTAATGCGCATCGTTTTGAATGAACCTCAAAATAATATCTAGTGTTTATTATATCCGCATCTAATGTACTGTTTATGAAATTTTAACATGAATAACACCCATTGCCTCTGTAATGTCTATTAGATGCAGTTCTCTTTTAAAATTATAAATTTTATGTCCATTTTCTTTTTCTAAAGGTATACAAGGCATATAGCTACTCATGTTTTATTCTGATATTTCTTATATTTTCTGGCAGGCTCTTGTGGGACTGTATATCATGCTTTGTGGTATGGATCAGTATGTTCTTTGGCTCTTCCTTTTAATAATGTTGTTGCCAAGATAATGCATGAAAGCACTTTAATAGTCCAACTTAACGATGAGAAATTACGAGATCAAATTCCATTAACCAAATCTTAAAGTTCATCCATAATATACAAAGCATAGCAAAAAGAATACTTGGTTATTTATCATCCTATATTTAGAGCGCAAGCAATTATGCTATTTACCCAAATATCTGAAATTACATCTCATCAGATAAAAGCAAAGAAGTTGCCCTAATCACCCAGACCTACTTTGTAAAGGGAGCACCACAAACTCATTGTGATGAAATGAGATGATGCTATATTATCATCTTTCTTCACGTCTAAATTCTAGTAAGAAATACTTATTACATTTAAGAACGGAAAAACCATATAATCTTGCGGATTTGGTAGTCTCACATGTAATTAGATGACGCTAATGTTCTTCAGGATGTTGCTGTCAAGGTATTCTCCAAGCAAGAATATTCAGATGATGTCATAGATGCTTTCAGACAAGAGGTAGTGTTTTTTACAATCAATTCACTAAATTAAATTAATTTTCTAAGTGCAACTTTTCTTTTTAGAGCCTTTATGCCTATGAGTTGAAGCCATATAACATGATGATTCAGTTCTATCTAAAAACAAGGATGATTCAAAATTTTGTTTTTTCTTTCTCTTTCCATATTAAACGCACATGCACATGCATGCGGCATAGTTTTTAACTACCAATCTGTGCTTTGATTTTCTCTTATGGTAATCATAATAATTAAAGAAAGCTTATATTGGACAATGTTTGGTCATAGTCTGACAGACACATTAGGTGGATATTAATTTTGGTGCGCATGAACTGGTCTGAAGATGTTGAAGGGTTTAATGTCAACTCAAACATTGGTCATAAGTTATTCACTTCCTATTGTTAGCAGAAAAGTTAAGCCATGAAATCTTTGTCTTGCGGGATGGTGGGCCAAAGTGTACATAATGATTTCTTGTAGAAATTACTAGGTCCGAGTCTCATAAAATCACCTCAATGGGGGGAATAAACAAATTGGATGGCTAGGTGCTAATAAAACAAAATTTGGGTTTTCCTTTCCCCGGAATGCCAGAGATTGGAAATCAGTACTTAATGGCTACACACCTTATCTACAGGAAAGTCTTGACAGATTCTTTTAAATCTATACTTGTCAGATGGGTGGTCATTTTTTTAGTCTGAAGCTGATTGAGATAATGTTTCTTTCAAATAATTTATAAAATTTACTGCTGATGTTTGAGGTTTATGCTTTTTGTACTTGAAGGTATCTCTTATGAAAAGGCTTCGACATCCAAACATTCTGCTCTTTATGGGTGCTGTAACTTCACCACAGCGTCTCTGCATTGTCACAGAATTCCTTCCCCGGTTTTATTCTCGACTTCCTTGTGAATACTTTATTGTTGGGAGCAATCTTCCATGTTCATTACGTGTATAGTGATATCTAACTTATTGATTCCTCTTTGGTAATACTCCCTCTGTCCTATTTCATGTTATACAATCGACATGGCACATGGTCTAGAAAAAAAAAAAGTTAGACCATCTTTTCAATAAATTCCCCTCCATGAAGAGAATGAACATATTAGGTGTACTACATGGTCGGTTTATCAGTCTCTTTCTTAATCGTAAGCATCTGCTTTTTGAAATTTTAAAAAAATTTATTTCGTGGTATTGCAGTGGAAGTTTGTTCCGCTTACTACAGAGGAATTCTTCTCGATTAGACTGGAGACGGCGTGTTCACATGGCATTGGATATAGTGAGTTATCAAAGTATAATTTACTTGTGTTTATAGATTATTTATGAACAGTATACATGCTTAGTAATGGGACATGGACTCCACTTTTTGGTCTGTATTTGCTCTCATCTGTATTTCCATTAACAAGTGATTTGAAGCATATTTTCTTTGTGGAGTAATTAGAATGTTTTTGGGTAACTTGTATCTCATGGTCACTTATCATGCATTGTCTTATTGCTACCCATATATAGGCACGAGGCGTGAATTATCTTCATCACTGCAGCCCACCAATCATTCATCGTGATTTGAAGTCTTCAAATCTTCTTGTTGACAAGAACTGGACTGTAAAGGTCTGCCTTAAGTTTTCCAATAGTTGCTGCTTATTTGTTGCTTTTTTCCCCTTTCAACCTCTTTACATTGCTTCTCCTGCCTTACATTAGAAAGTAAAATGAAAATGAATGAAGTTAGTCAATACCACGGATTTCTCATTATTTACAATTCAATAGGTTGGTGACTTTGGTTTGTCGCGTCTCAAGCATGATACATTTCTGACGACAAAAACAGGAAAAGGAACGGTACATCACTGGCATTCATGACTTGTATCTTTTGGGTGGCATTGCAGAAAAAGAAAAGGTTCTCGATCTGACTTGCAATATTTTTTTTTCTTCTTATGTAGCCTCAATGGATGGCTCCAGAAGTTCTTCGTAATGAACCCTCAGATGAGAAGTATGTCTTAATACATTAGGCCAGTGCTCCTTTTGAAATAGAGTTTTGATGAACATTTAAATTTAACATTTCTTCTTGGTTGGAACATTTAGATCTGACGTATACAGCTATGGGGTAATATTGTGGGAAATCGCCACTGAGAAGATCCCTTGGGATAATCTTAACTCAATGCAGGTATTGTTCACTCCCAATATGTTTTATTTTGACGTTGGAACATCAATTGGTATTGCTATGAGTTTAATTTTATTAGATAGGACCAAAAAACAGGGTAACATAGTTTGGCCTCTCCTCTGAATTGGTAGGCCCACACAAAAATCTTTTCAAATATTCAAAATGACCAAAGCATAGCATTCTTTTGGTAGCAAATTCCTTCTTAGGTGGAAGTGATGAATTACAGAAACTGCCTATGTAAACTAGAAGTTGTTCATTCCCTCTCACTAGACAAAATGAAAGGTATTCCCTCCGTTTGACAATAAGAGTCCTAGTTGTCTCATCGACTTTTTCTGAAGGTATATTAAGATTTATTTAGGACACACGAAGACAAAAAAAAAAACAATAAATTTCTTCGTAATAAGAAATTTTAATCTTAAAAAATTACTACTCCCTCCATTCCACAACAAGAGTCCTATTTACCTTTTTTTTGGTTTAAAAAAGAGTCCCACATTTCTTGTATGAGTAAATGACAATCAAGTTTATCATCACTATTTTATTTCATGCCATTACCTACTAAACTAAACACTCGAAAAATTAAGGGAAACATGAAAGAAAGATATATCCTAAAATTTGTAAAATTTTCAAGTGGTACTCTTTGATCAGTTTGAAAATTTGTATAAGTGAATCCTAGACCAACCTTAATATTGGTAACTAAGTCAGCAAGGTAAATCGGAGTTTCTTGTTCGGATGGAATGAGTACTCAGTCAGTTTATAACCAATGACCCAACAGTCAACTAATAAGTAATTGCCAATATCCCCATGTTTAGCAGGCTGGAAACACCAATCCCTCCCCTTTCTCCTTCGTTACCATGTGCACCTCATTTCGTGCTTCCCTATCATCACTACCCGAACCACCTGCTGTCCTAGTTCAACTCACCACGATAGAAACCACACTCTATTACAACTACCACCATTACCAGTTTAACTCTTATTGAAGCCACCATTTTGACCACCACAACTATTGCACCCACAACCACTTACGATAGATTTTTTTGATGAAGTAGCTTCTGAAAGAGAAAATAATTTGCGGATTAGGACTAGACTGCAGCCTCCATTTTTACCTCTAAAACCCCACCCTCAGCTGCCATCAGACCCACCAGCGTCAAAGATCAACGATTAACGAACCGTCACCTTATTTAACAGCCATTGTCACTATTAAAGATCCACTATGGCTGTCACTATCAAAGACCCACCTTTGCAAAGTAATGGTTGCGGTAGGTGGTGGCAACGGTAAATTGCATCTCCCTCATTGCTTTCTGATATATGGTACATAGAAAGAGACATAACCCGATGATTATTGGTTTTGACATATGGTACATAGAAAGAAACATAAAGCAGCAGGACTAGAATTTAACTTTTTGGATTATTTAAACTTGTCATTTTGTTAAAAGATCATTCACTCATTGTTTCGGGCATGACACATGGAAGGTCAATGTAATTACACTCTAAAGAGAAAACTGAAAAGCTGCACCTATTAGTTTGGCATGTATGTGAGACAATTTGTTTAGGATATTTGCAGGTGATTGGAGCTGTAGGATTCATGAACCAACGGCTAGAGATCCCAAAAGACATGGATCCACAATGGGCTTCTATTATTGAGAGCTGCTGGCACAGGTTCTTGTTTCTTAACTAGATGCATTGTTCTTTGTTTTCCATCATTTATTTTAAAAATAAATATTCAGGTGTGGAAAGATTTCAACTTATGAAGTAGTTCTTAGTGTGAATTGAGCTTTGATATACACTTTGACTTTTGTTGAACCAGTGAACCAAAAAATCGCCCAACATTCCAAGAATTGCTGGAAAAGCTCAAAGATATGCAGAGGCAATATGTCATCAATTCCAAGCAGCCGGCTCCAACGCAGGATATACCGCCCTAAGAGAGTGATACACACAAATAATCCATGGCTGAGTTCACTTAAGGGGATTGCCATGCCAGCAGAACCAATGACTTTATTGCCACGGAGCTGCAGCTGCTGCCCCAATTGCTCGCGGTATCATTGCCACAAATTGGATTGCAGAGTGCTTGAAGAAAGAATCTGTCATTTATGTGAGAGGTCCCAATTCGCTTGTGTTTATGTATTGACATCATGAAATCACAACAGATGCTCTTTTATTGAACCTTACACATCAGAGTCCTGTCATTCACCAATAGCTGTTTTGTGATATTACATTCATCTAACAGACATCATTTGTGACCTATTCAAGTGTTAGGACCATTCAAGATGCTTGTACAGAAGGCACCCATATCTTTACATTTGAAATAATGAAAGAAAGCTTCCTATTATAAGACTTATTGTACTATTATGTTTATTCAATTATAGCTTGTTTTGACTTGAGTGCCAATTATAAGACTCTCCGTTGTCCGGAAAGGTTTGTGAGCAGTAATTATTTTTCAAGCTTATGGCATTTACGATGACGACCAAGTTAGGAGTTGATTATATAATTATATTGAGGTTCTATTACATGCTCAATCATCCAGAGTGCAAGTCTGTAAGATGTGCTTGTTCAATGTTCACAAAGAATGTCCCATTACTTGATCTTGAACAGAGAAATTTATTTGACAATTTGCTAATAAGATACAATCAGTCTGCCTACTGAGAAACAGAAAACCATTATTTTAAAGATTTTTCAAACCACAGAGTAGCTTTTTCATATAATTATGTAAATTAGGTAAGAAACTGATCTGATCCAATTAGATAGCTAGATCTTTCTGTCTGGGCCAGAGATACGGTCAGATTGGTATGCAAAAATAAAATAAAACAAAATAACATCTCTGCCTATAAATGGAGACATCAGAGCATATTATAGCAAAGGGGAAATAATAATAAAAAAAAATTGCTAGTTTGCTTTTGCATAAAAAACACAAATCGCCAGGCATAACTGGAGACATCTGAATAGATTATATTGCAGAGAGAGTAAATAATACAAAATTACTAGTTTGCTTTTAAGTGGTTATTATGCCAACATGGTCATCATGTATAGCATGACAACATTCTTCCACCAAACTCGGAAATCCTCTACACTTAGGCTCGAAGCAAATATCGTATTGCAGCAACAGCATCACCTTTGTGCTCACGTAATGTTCTTTCAGCCACCTTCTTGTCCAACTGGTGTCAAGTTTAAAGGAAGATATATTAGAGCCTTGTGCAGCAATTATTGGAAACATGAGATAGGGCATCAAGATCTACGAGGAGACTAACCTCAAGTTCATTTGCAATTATGTCAACTTCAGCCGCATTAATCTTAACAGCAGCCAATTCTTTCTCTCTACAAGGAACCAAGCACAATTATCACACTATATAGAGTGATCTGATGAATGTCCAAATAACAAAAAAAAAGGAAAGACAAGTAGTTTTTAGAATAACATACTACAGCATTTCCTTAACATACCAAATTACTTCAGTTTTGACCTATATATATAGGGAAATGATACTTCCACATATAATTTTGATATTTCCACGTGCTCGTCTCACAAAATATATATACATATTTTGCTGGAAAGTGACTTCAGCATTTTCCTTTTTAATCTAATCAGGCTTTCAATAGGAATTCTGATGATTATCCTACGAAGGAGTAACGAGATAGAAGGGAAAAGGAATTAGATAATGGATACTATTAGTGTCTTCTTTAAGGTGAACATTGTTATTATTTTTGAAGTACTTTAAAATTTTCAGTTTTTCACATTACTTGGGTTTTAGGGTACATGAGTATACTCCAACTACACCCTTGTAGTTACTACAAAATTGTTGAAAAATATAGGATTTCAAATAACTTAAGAAAAACAGGTACTTTTAATCATTGTCCACTAGAACAACTCTTGCTGAAATCAGAACTCGAATGGCGAA
This sequence comes from Aralia elata, assembly GCA_034770075.1. Classification (NCBI taxonomy): domain Eukaryota; kingdom Viridiplantae; phylum Streptophyta; class Magnoliopsida; order Apiales; family Araliaceae; genus Aralia; species Aralia elata. Next base: position 7,662,083 of record CM068384.1, on the reverse strand, counting down.
AAATCTCAATTCACAAATTTTCTAGCCAAAATATATATAAATCTGCAAGAGATTGAGAATGATATCACAAAAGGGTCCTGGAAAAAGAAAAAGGAAAGGAGAGCCGATTTTGGAGATAAACAGCCTGCAGTTCTCTTTGCCCCCCTTTTCTCCTTTGGGCTTTTCATTAGTGGGAGCACCATTGGTGTTTGCAAGCAAGACGGATAAAATTTATTTAAGAGGTACCTGGGGATTCTTAAAAAATGAGCACTATATACCATAAACAACATAGTAGGCGTCATTTGAAGTTCATCAAAAGGTATATTTCAATAAACATGCCAATATTTAATTGATTGCTAAGAAATAATATAGTGAAAAAAAAACAAGAGTAAGGATGAGACCAGTGATCTCAATTCTTAATCTCTTAAAAACATACCGTGTCCAGTAACAACTAATTGATCATATAAACTTCATGAAGTTGAAATTATTAAAGAAAACTTCAAAGGCATGCTAATGGACATACATTAAATATACATAGTGCATCACACACGTTTTGGAAGTGTTTCAAGTTTAAAACTCAATAAGTCAACCCAACTAAAATAGTGAAGCGATCATTTTACAGAAAAGCTTTTCCTAAAAATGAACAAAACCCTAGTTTCAGAAAACTTTAATCCTATCACCTCATAAAGTCCTATTTATATGCTACCACCACTATAAGTTATGCTCATTTGAGAAACCTAACACAATAATGTCCTCATAAAACTCCTAAAGCAAACATTTTTCCAAACAGATTACATATACCCAAATATAATTCACTCCAAATTACAGATTATCTAATATATAGTTGAAGAAAAACGGACCTCAGTCTCATAGCATTTAAATCAGCTTCCTTTGATGCAGCAATCGATGCCATAGCCTGCCCACATACACACACAACATATATATATATATATATCAAGATAGAGACGGAAAGAGGGGATTAGGGCTAAAGTTTAGGATTAAGATACCTCTTGCACACGGGTGGAATCGAGCTGACGATCTTCGACATGGTCAGTGAGCTTGTCAAGGGCTTTGCTTTGCTGCTGCAAGTCCTTTGAGTCCTCCACTCTCTCTATCGTCCCTTCTTCCCCCATTCCTCCCTCCATTTTCTCTTTCCTTTTCTTTCTTTCTTTCTTTCTTCTGCTCCCAACCCTCTCCTAAATCTTTCTGAAGTAGCCCTAGCCCTGGTATTTTATTCTTACGGGTCAGATCGATTAACTAACCGAAATTTGAATGACCCGGTCCATATCTGTGAACCTCTGGGCTCTGGCTTTGATTAGACATCATGGGCCTTGACATCATTCGGCTGCTTTTAAATCTCAAAGGTCATTGAGGCTGGCAATTTTAAAAGATTTTACAAGACTATGTTATATTTTTTTTTTCATTTTAAAATATAAAATTAAATTTAAATTTTTAAGTCGATTTAAAATATTTTTAAACAGATCACACAATTTTTAATTTAAAAATATAATAAATAAATCTTAAAAAATTAATATTAAAAAGTTAATATTCCCTCCGTCCCAAATTAATTGCATTTCTAGGACTTTTTAAAGTCAAGTTGACTATTTTTAAAACTAATCTTTTTACTATTTTTGATAACATATAGGTGAAGATATTATAACCAAAAGAAAGTATATACAATTTATTACTAATTTCAATTTTTATAATTTTAGAAATATATTTATATATGCTTAATTATTAATTTTAAAAATAGTCAATTTGACTTAAAAAAATTCTAGAAAAGCAATTAATTTGAGACGGAGGAAGTATTAATTTTATAATATGAAACAGATAAAATATAAAACAAGAGGTACTCAATTGTTGACCATTCTTGTAACTTCACATGAATTGTTATACAATGTTACAGTTATTAAAGATATAGGATATGATACACTCACAATAAAGTAATCCACAAAACATAACTTGACACGTTAGATTGACTAATATTTGCACAATAAATTTATAATCATGTGAGAATCTTATGGCCAGAACAGTTCTTAGTTTAGTGGTTATGATCGAAGTATTGTGATATTTAGGTTTTAGATTTTTTTTAAATTAATATCCGTATTCGTACAACTTTCTATTCTTTTTCATGACACTCGTAATCGCCTTTCATAACATAATTCACTTAATCAGAATACATCTTAAATAATTTTTTGACATCCTAATAAATAAATAAAAAATAATATGTTTTTCACTTCAATATATAAATGCAGTTCAACATTTCCCAACCATAAACAAGTTTTTCAAAACTCAAAGATATGCTATTAATTACACTATAATATTTCATATATATGTAAATGATTAAAGATCCATAAATAATGCGAGTTGCAGGATTTTGAAGCAGTTGGATTCTAAAATCTAGTTGCAAAAATGGATCGAGTAGCTATTGGCACATCTAGCTAGTAGCGGCATCCGTAAAAATTGCACTTCAAAACCAAGCCGGCAACCAGTCCTTGCCATTAATGTAGTCTATAGACAGGAAGGGAGCAATTTCTTTATCACTGAGCTGTTTTGACCAAAGAGCTCGCCTTTCTGGAGCAGATCCTGGTCCATGACACTTGTACTCTGCTTGGTATAAGTTTCTGTTTCCAATTCACAACATTTTTCACATGAGAATTTTATTTTATTTTATTTTTAAATGAAGTATCTTCACCTCATAAAAATTAATATTTCTATAAATATATCAAATTTAAAAAAAATTATAAAGTCGTATTAGGTACAAGATACTCCCACAATTATGTTTTTGAAAATGAAAATGATAACGAAAATAACTCAAAATGATTGTATTTTGTTCCGGTTACTTTAATATTATTTTTGATTTATTTTTGTGATGATTTTGTTAGAAAATTAAAAAAATAAAACACATAATTGACAATCATTGCGGGACAGTGGTAGTAAAGTCAAGTATCTTACTCTGTACTGCCTGGGTATCTCCAGTTGGTCCATCCTTCAGGCACAATGGTCTTTGAAATATAAGTGTGTGCAAACACTACCCTGGAATAGGCTCCTTTAGATCTACCCAAGTACACATCTCCAAATCCAAACACCTTCCCTTTAATAAACACAAACCCACTGTTTTCAGTTGCAGTAGGCCTGTCGTGAGCTGTCACAGACCCATGAATTTCAAGCTTTCTGTTTGCAATCACAAATATCTCACAGTTCTGCATCCACAAGTGTAATAAGGGAACTGATATTTCCACAACACTTTTTGATATTTCCACAACAAAAGTGTCGCTATAGACGGTAAAAACCGTCGCAATAGTGACTTTATTTACATGTAGTGTGTTATTCTCTCCATTCCACAAAAGTACAAATTTTAAGAATATATTTAATTAAATCCACATGTACCCCTAAATTAATGTGTTTAATAATGATGACTTGATAATAATAAAATTATGATAATAAACTTAAAGATATCGTGTCATTTTATACTAATGAAACTCAATTTCTTAAACAAATGTTTTTTTTTGTGCGAAGCACGAGTACATGGATTAACTATGTTTCTAAAGCTTATGTTTTCAACATATATACCAATATGATCTATACTTGTGCAAAATGACCAAAATCAAATGAGAATAGTTCCATTTTCAAGTCAATCGAAATGAAGAATTATAAACCTATTTGATGTTCTGTTTTTTTATTTATTTATATTTTAATGATAAGCACTCACATAGAAAAGGGATCGAGCACCGCCAAATATGAAGTCCATAGAGCCCTGAATGTAACAATTGTCATAGTAATGCCTGCCTTTGCTGTCAAAAAGAGTGTTGTGGGTGCTAAAAAATGCACAATGGTAGAAGGCAACCATGTCTCCTCCCACAAGTGCTGCCACCGACTGATTGTGTGAGGTCTGAGCAATTCCGGTGGGAGCCTCATTCTACAAATTTATGGAATAAAAATATGTTAGATAACTATCAGATCATTATATATATATATATATATATTTCTATTTCACACGAGGATTAAAATGAAAATGTAACAAATATGGAGTAACTTGGAAAAAATATGAACCTTGAAACTAATACCAAAGGCAATGAAATGCGGAGCTTCAACTTTGAAAGTGGCAGACTCCGTGTTGTCAACAGAGTTGTGGGACCAGACAATGGCTGTTTTTCCTTTTCCTTTCCCTCGCATAAATATGTTAGGCTTGTTCGCTGGTATGCTCACCTTTTCCCTGCACTCATATTCCATCAACATTGCAATTAGGGAAATACTCCATTTGTCCACAAAAAAAGAGTCCTATTTTTATTTTATTTTATACTAAGAAAATGGTACCATCTTCTGGGAGTGTAACATAATTGATACTCTTTCTGTTTCACAAGAAGAATATTATTTATAAAATAAAATAAAATTGTTGCACAAAAAGAGTCATCTTTTGATAGTAGTATAAAATTACACATATCCTCAAGTTTATCATCATATTTCATTTTTATATATCCACTACTTAATTAACCATTCACATTTTTAAGGATAAACATGGAACAAATATACATCCTTAATATTTGTAAATAAGACCTTTTTTGTGAAACGGGGGAGTATATAATTTGCAATAGCCCTAGCTAGGTACCATTTAATTACCTTTACAATGTGCATAATGATTTCATAATTACCTGTAAATCCCTTTCCTAAGATGGATAATGATCCAATTGGAATTCCCGTTTGGAACAGAATCAATTGCAGCTTGAATGGAATCGAAATCCCCTTGTCCATCAAGATCAACAATTATTGTGCGGTTGGTGCCAATCTTTTCTGTCAATAGATTAGCATCGATAACGGATTGATCAGATGAGGCATGGACAACATCTAATAATGTAATAAAAGTGAATGCAAAAGCAACATAAATGGTTTTAACAAATATTGAAGATTGAAAAGAATATGAGGACATGTTTTTATTAAGGGTACGTAGAAGTATTTTTGATGAGATTGGTTCAAGTTTTGTGTGAGAAAAAGGTTTGCCAAAAAGGTCGTTGAAAGAATTTGAGGTTTGAAATGTTTGATTTTCATTTTTGGATGTGATTATTTGGAAGGTAAATACTTGCATGTTAGTACGTACTACATTAGCGCGGGAAATTCAGTTAGGAAGGTATTTCTACAATGTAGGGCTTCCAATAATCCTTCTGTGGTTGTTATGCTCGTTTGCTTTGGACCCCATTTTTACAGTTGTAATAGCATTTTAAACTGCCATGCATAGGTTAATTTCCCATTGCCTTGGCTGTTTATATTCTCACAGTCCCAAAATGATTTTCCCACTTGTATTTTTATTTTTCTTACCTTAGAGTCGCTTCTCATAATTACCCTCTATAGTCTTGGCCTAGCCTTTTCTACCCCTCACACACACACACACACACACACACATATATATATAGTTAAATCCATCCAGCTTAGCTTAATGGTCCTAGCTCCTAGACCTCCTGAACCCATTGAGCTTGATAATATTCTCCAAGTCAGCCTCCTCTAGCTCAGCCTGCTTGAACACTTCTTCCTCTCTTTAGTCCATGTCATTAACTGTGTACATGTTGTCCTCCCTTGTTCCAGTCAGAATGGTGTTTCCCTCATTGGACTTGCATGATGTGGTCCTTACTAGGTCCATTTGGTGCTCCCAATTCTCGTGCTACCTCTGTTGTTGTTGTGTCACCAGCCAACATGTGTTGACCCACATCTCTAGTCCATTATATATCTAGCCCATTGTCTAGCTCACTATAAGCATTGCATTGCCTTGCTGAAGCTCAATGACCTCCTCACTTGTAGGTTCCCTGTCCAGCTCCATGCATGTGTCATATTGTGACTGAATTGGTGCATTTGTAACACACACACACACACACATATAGAGAACCGTTCTCCAACGGACCCAAAAAACGGGTCCAAAAAACAAACCGGCTATAGCGACGGACAGAACCATCGCTATAGTATAAACCGTCGTCATAGGTCTATGATGACGGTTAGCTATAGCGACAGAACCGTCGCTATAGCCCTATAACGACGGTTCTGTCGCCATAGCTAACCGTCGTCATATACTTATGACGACGGTTTATGCTATATCGACGGTTCTGTCCGTCGATCGCTATAGCCGGTCCGTTTTTTGGACCCATTTTTTGAGTCACTTGGAGAACCGGACCCTATATATATATAACATGATTCTTCATAAATTGAATAATAATGATGAGTGTGCTAGCTTGGAAGTTCAAAAAAGGGTGATAAATTAAAGGAAATTAATGTCGATGGAGATTATTTCAGTTTTTTTTAAAGATCGATCGTACTTAATGCACAAGATTAAAAAATAACAAGGACTAAGAATTAAGGATCGATGGACTTGATTTGTGACTAAACATGTAATATTCCAAAAACTGTTGTAATAAATTCTGTGATTATAAATGCAATTATTATTAAAGTCTAAATTATAATTCTTGAATATTGTATAATATATGTGTAGAATGTATATAAATACATATATTACTTGAGTAAGTTTAATGAAGGGAAAAGTAACTAAAAAATGTAACACTTTAAAATTAAATTACAATAATACAAATAGATTACAAGTATATATATATATGTGTGTGTGTGTGTATAATTTATACAACTATGTATACATGTGTGTCATCCATATATGTATAAATATACACACACATATATATATATATATATATGTGTGTGTGTGTATATGTATAAAGCAAGCTAGCAAGGTCAAATAGTCAAGAGTCTAGAAAAATCTCCAAACTACCAAATAAGCTAGAAAAAAAAAGAAAAAAAGAAAAAAAACAGAGAGATAATGTCCAAGACACTATGCCATTTTCGATTATAAAGGGACAAGGGAGGGGAGGCTTCCTTGAGAAGTCTCCCAAGATATTGTGATAGGGGATTTTATCCAAAAAGCCTTAACCAATTTGACCTAATTAACTAACAATGCTTAATTAGTTTAAGAGGATAATTAACTTATGTAAAGCATTATTAACTTCCTTAATGGTGGGGCAAGTTTAGAATAAAAGTAAATTGAATAGCTTGACTAGGAAAGAAAAGAGACGTTGAAGGACCAACTTTAATAAGTTAGCAAAAACTTTGCCTATAAATAGCCAAGTTATCTTTTTTTCTTCACTTTTCACAAACAAAGCAAAAGCCAAAGAGAGAAGAGAGAAGAGAGAGAGAGAGAGTATTCGACTGGAAGGGGAGGTGAGAAAAAAGTGAGCTAAGTCACCAAGAAAGAAGGAAAGAGAGGATCCAAGCCACTACACATAAATAGGTATAGACTCTGACTTATTTAAAAATTAAAAATCATTCTTTAATAAACATAATTAGGCTTTATGAATACTTGAGTTTATTTTGAAGATATATATGTTGTAATACCATGGATCATGGAGAAAAAGTTTAAAAAACGTTAACAAAGAAAATCAAGAAAGAAACATAAACTAGTTAAAGAAAACTCTAAACTAACTTCTATAAATATTTTATAAAGTAAATATGTATGTCTATGAATTTATTCATGCTAAGGGTAGATAATAACATGTTTAAGTGTGATAAAATGAACTATGACAAAAGAAATCAAAGATTTTACAAAAAATAAGAGAAGAAAATAATTGAACAAAGTTGTTGAAATTTTCAGCAAATAGGGTAAAAACCTTAAAAATGAGTCTGATTTTGTAACGAATAGAACTTTTAGTATGTTTTGAATTTTTGAGTAAAGTTTACTGAAAAAGATAGATCTATAAGTTAACTAAAATTGTGTACTGCTTTCAGGTAAAAAGTTCTTTGTAAATTATTTTTGATGAATTTTCTAGTAAAACATGATAGACTCGACAACTCCCTGACCTAATTTTAAAAAGGAAGTTTTGGATAATTAAAAGAGGAAATAATATTAGGACCTTTGGAGTATGAACTTTGAAAGTATAAAGTATATTATTTTGGCCTAAGAATGAACATAAACGGACTTGTAATGAAGGAGTTATGACCAAAATAAAATCAGAATTTTTAAAATAAAAACAGTTATAACTTGAGTTTTACAACTGATCAATTTAAGATAAATTTTGGGTAAAAGTATTTTTTGATGTAATAAAGATATTGTCCAAAATTCATAATTTTTGGAATTAATTTCGAATTTTAAAGAATTTCACAAATTTGGATAGAAATGGGTTTAAAATAAATATTAATAATGCTGTGAAAAAACTAAAAAAATTAGAAACTATCTAAAGTATAATTACCTATGTGGGATCAGAAGGAGGAAAAATAATAAATTAGTTAAAATGGTTTAATAGATGAAATAAAGTATAAAAATTTATGAGAAATTAATTTAAAAAAGTCGGGAAATAAGTAATATATTTTACCGGCAAGAATCAGTCAAAAAAGAACGTGGAAGACTACGTGAGTGATAAATAATACTGTAATGAGATTTTAATGGTGTAAGAATGTACTCGAGAATAAATTTATGGTATCCAAAAATATCGAATTATTTAGCAAAAAAAATATCGTATTGGAGTTACAAATAGTTACCGACGATAACTAATAATTAATTAAATCTGTATGAGTGATGTAGGTTACTATTCAGATATGGGAAATAACCTAAACGAGAAAAGCGCGCTCATAACAGACAAGTTCCCGCACTCATGTGCATTTGAACTTCGCTTATTATTAAACTATAAATTTTTCTGTGATACTTCTTAGACAGTCTATAAAAAGAGTTTGTCATTTGTTCGGCTATACTCAGTTTTTATGTTTATATTAATTTATTGAATTTTTTATGATTCTTTGGAGATATGTTATCCAATTCAAATTGCTTTGGTGCGGATTTTAATGTTATGACTGTGTATGAATAACCCTACAAATAGGGGTATTATGTTATGGTTAGGTAACCGACATATGTTGTAAAAACACAACATGAGTAAAATATTACGCGTAATATAGGGTATTATTAGGCTGATCACCTAATGATACTCTTGGGAAAGAGTTCGCAGTCTTTGTGATTGTTGAACGCCATGTTAAGAGTTTGCAGTCTTTGTGACTATTAAACTTTGTGAAAAGAGTTCATGGTCCTTATGAGCACTCAGTGACCCTCAAAATTTGTCCTTGTGAACGTTTAATAAATTTTGAGATTCCAAACTTTAATCCTACTCTAAAATTTGATGTTTTGTAAAGAGATTTTCATTTATTTTCTTGAATTGTCGATAATATAAATTCTTTCTAAATCTTTAAGTATTGATTCACTTCCAGTTATTTTTATTTTATTTTAAACTACTATACTTACTAAGTAAATTAATTAGTTGCTTACTTTTACATAAATTTTATGTATACAACTAAAACATAGGAACCCGAGGGATCGAGTATAAAAGATAAGGAAAAGGGTAAGGCAAGCGAGGAAGAGCAATAAATAATCAATGATGTAATATTTTAGAACTAATGTATTAATACGTATTGTGTAATTAAGACTTGAGCATGTTTGTGTAAATAATATAAATTATAAATGTATCGTGTAACCTAACTTATATTATTAGCTAATTGTCATGTATGTAAATAAATAGTGGTGCACTAAATTTACTGTAACAAATATACTGAATTCGGGCGTCACAAAACGTCTAACAAGTGAGCACTTAATCATCATTGAATTCTATAACTTGCAAGCGATCGAGCACTTAATCATCATTGAATTCTATAACTTTCTATCGATGGGATGGAAAGAATAAATTTTGTAGCAGCTTTGATGAAAACTAAAATATATTTGATCACACCACCAGGACTGAGCTAGTTGTTCAGAATTTTGATATAATAGTCTTACTTGTATGCAAATATGCGCAAGAATATAAATTATGTAAAAATTATCTGGACTTTTGGACAGCACGCTAATAGGTTTCGCTATTATTATGATAAAAAGAGATTCGATACATCTTCATTAATTTATATATATATATATATCTGGATTGAGGCAGGCAAGTGATAGATCAATTGAAATTATTGTGGATAGCAACAGAAATTATAGTCGACAAGAGGCATGTTCATTAAAATTAAATACGTTTATGGTTGTTAATAAGTTATTAGTCATTGGCCATCGATTTCTCCTTCGTAATAAGTTATTATGTCTACTTCATTGTACGTAAAGAATAATGCCATGGATATTAAATATGGAGTTACAAATAAGAAATTATACTCTCTCCATTTCACAATTGAAAAACAACGGAAAATAAGAAGAAGAAGTCTCATCATGATTAAACAAGTAAATTCACAAAATTATATAAAATTTAAATTTAAAATCGATGTGAATTTATTTACCTTTTGATAACAACAAATTAACTTTTAGATTACAATATTCACAATTATATTAATTAAAATCAAATCAATTCATAACCATTATACATCCCAAATTGTTATTATTTGACCTTAGATTATATTTAAACAAAGGTAGTGTTATTTTTTACATGACAAATTACAAATGATATTGTTAATCAATGCGATAATAATTTGCATGTGACTTCAAATTTGAAAACCATAATCATGTTATGGTTATTTTATTCGTATTCTCTAGATAGCTGGTCAATTGATGCATGCTAATTCATAGCTAGTCTTTTTTGGGGCAAGAGACATTGAATTCCAATCATAATCAAGAAATACAAGTTGATGGAGTGGGGTTAATAAAAGACATGTTATATGTATAGAAAAATTTGATCTTTTTGCAAAGTCCAAGTTACATATATAACTAAAAATGAATGCCAAATGAGAGGATCTTGTAAAAATATTTTTCAAAAAAATTAAGATCCTTATATTTATTGTTAAATTTGAATAAATTAGTAATTAGAGTTGTACATCGAAATAATGAGAAGTTCATCTTAGTATATACTTTCTTCGTTTCAAAATTAACATACTTTTTTTAAATTATTTTTTTTTATAAATTATCATTTTTATCAATATACCTCTAATTTTAAAATGAATAAGTCCCGAGAAAAAAGCATCTCTAAAATCATGATGCAACCAAGTTTGCATAAACTTCACTTAAATATCAGACATTTTTACCGCTGAAATTGTAATTAATGCAAAGAAATTTGACTCATTAATTAGTCACCAAACGGGAACGACGTATCTATTTCTAGCCACCAACTGCTACCGGTCTGACATTGATGAAGCCGGCAATGTGGATCCCTACTTGCATGTGCATGGTGACCACAACTTCATATTTTAGACAAGGATCCTCTTCATTTGGATTCCTTTTATTTTTATCCATTTTATCAATTATTTGATCTTGACACCTCGATGTCGACTCATCACATCCTAGGGTTGAAGAAGGTCCCAAGAGTTTGGTTGTTCGATAATTCAAATGGTACATGATTTTGTTAGTAATGATCTAAATATGTTAATAAATAATTAATGATATTAAAATCAATCCTAAAAAAAATTAAAGTAATTCGACATTTTTTCACCGTTAAAAGTTTAAAAGAATTTTCATTCATTGAAATTTTGATGAAAAATCTACATGTTCATTTAACGGTGAAAAAGTGTCGGATTACTATTTTTTTTAGGATTGATCTTAATATCATTAACTATCTATTAACATATTTGGATCATTACTAACAAAATTATTATGATCAAATAATTAATAAAATTGATGAAAATAAAGGGGATCCAAATGAAAAGGATCCTTTTTCCCAATATTTTGACTTTGAGGACTGTACTCTACATATATGCTCGCTCCATTAACATATAATCCCTCCATTAAAAGGGGGATCTCAATTTTATTGACATTTTTTAAGATTATTAAAATTTACTATAGTGCATTTAAATGTAATTTAGTTAATGGATTTTTTAGAATATCTATATATATATATACACATACATATATAGTAAAACAAATTTTAATTTTTTAATATTCGTCTTTGGTATAAGTTTAAAATTTAACTACCACTAAAATACTTTTTAAAGTCTCTCTAATTTTATTTATCAAATACATTTATAAGTTAACTACAATTAAGACACTTTTTAATGTGTAAAAAAAGAAGGAAAAAAAGGAAGGAATTACAATTAAAACACTTTTTAATGTGCAAAGAAAGAAAGAGAAGAAAGGAGAAAAAAAGGAAGAAGAGTACTTTTACGATAATTGCCTACAAAATTACATTCAATTTATTAACAATATTCAAATATTATTTCTATCTTTAATACTTCAATTGCATATAAAAAATAACTCTTAGAAATTATTCCAGTTATATTTTAATTTTAAAGATATTATGTCATTTTATATGACTCTTTTTGTGAAACAAATTAATATTTTATTATTATTATTTTAGAGACAACTCCTTTTACGAAATCGAAATAATAAAAAATATAAATAATAAAATACAAAATACAATATATATATATATATATATATATATATATATATTATTGGGCTTTAAATGATGTACTCTTCCATTAAATGTCCCATTGTAATGAAAAACTGAGGGGCAATGTTGGGCATGTTTATTTGGGCCCGGATGGTATGATGGGCCAAAGTCCATGGGGAGGAATCTCTTCACGTAGGAATTTGTCCACGTGGAGGAATCGCCCCACGTAAGAGTTTGTTGGGGTAGTAGGAGGATATAAGGAATTCCTAACTATAATTAATTTCCAACTCCTAAGAAAAGTGTCAGGATATAATTCGATTTTCTTTTTTTAAAGAGATTTAGTTTAATCCCATTAAGGTATCCATCCTAATGAGGAGTTCTATTTCTACACGGGGACGGGCATGAAGCTAGTGGTGTGATCACTATAAATACAAGGCTATACCCTAATTCGCAAGTAATGACCTTTTTGAGCACTAAAATTATAAGCTTCCATTGTTAATTTCTTGAGCAGCATGTACTTATTCTCACACTGGAAATCTTGGCGTTAACAATTATTTTTCGCATTAATTTTTTAATTATTGATGATAGGTACAAAAATTTTAGCATTGATTGAATACCTCTGTTTGTTCATTTTTCAAGTTTTATGAATGAATCTAATCATAATCACATTTAGTATGAACCGTTGTGATTAATTTTCTACACAAATTATCCAAAAGAAAGGAAAAAAGGATAATAAAACAGAGAAAAGTAAAACAGAGTTACAAATTTATTGGATATTGTGCGAAAATTATTGTAATTGAGAGACTGAGAATCTAAGACCAAATTTCCTGAGAAGCTTTATGAGTTCAATAGTACTCGGTTGATATTTTACTTGGGTTGGACTTATATTTAATGACTAAGGAAAACTGACAATTACTGTATTATATGTTTAAGTGTATACCTTTGATTAACTGTAAATTTTGACATTTTTTATATATAGATACATGTTATTGAATTATTCAAAATATTTATAAAATGACAAAAAATTAATGGTCGTGTCTCACACAGGCTATTAGAAGGTTTATAGCGACCATTTGCATAAAGACTTAAATACATTATAAGCCTAAAAGTTTTTCACTTTTTACGCTTTTAACTCTAATGTTTTAACTTTAAAACATTAAACCTTAATGTCTTTATATTTCTATAAATAAAATATTTTGGCTACCGAATTAATAATTTTTTATTGGAATAAGTTACATGACTCAAAATAAAAGGGTAATTAAACTTTTGAAGGGTATATATCATTTATATTGACTCTCGTTAATTTTTCTTCATTTTTCCTCTTTATCACACACTAATCATGTGGTTACAATTTTTTGTACTTCCAAAAATATTTAAGATTTTCTATAAATCTGGAAAATTAATTCCTTTAAGTGAATATATTTTCGTATTGGCTTTAATTTTCTCTATTATTTTTTTTCTTGACTATACACTAATCACATGCCTACGTTTTTTTTTGTGTTTTTAAAAATATTTTAGAGTGAAATTACCTAACATACTCTCATTTGGATCAATTATTACTCGTTAGTAGCCCAAAGGTTTAATTGATAGAAATTTAAAGATATTAAGATTCAATTTCTTAAAGTTGAGACATTAGGGTTTAAAATAAAAAATATAAAAAACTTAAATGATTTAAAGTGTGTTTAAACCTTACATAAATGCATTTCTGCCATTTTGTCTCTCCCGGCCCCCTTTGTTTTGGACACGAGAAAGAAGCATTTCAGCTGTTCAAAGTACAGTTTCATGTGATGGTCTACCAAACATAAATTTTCTTATCTCCTAACTATGCTGTTGAGGTAGGCTCCTGGCGCAAATGAGTTAGCTTTAGCCGAAATTAATTAAAACTTTCTTTTAATTAGTACACAGAATTGATATTTACACGTGAAGATGTGATATTTACACATAATCTTTTTCAGATAAATGTGGTCTCATACGAGAAGAATCATATAATTTTTTTTATTAATATTTGCATATGAAAATATCAGTTTCATTAATATTTTGTCCACCATTCATCCCCGATTAATTATTAGTTAATAAAAAATTTCTGTAATAGGCATGTTTTGTTTATTTATTTATTTTTTATCTTTTTGGTTATTGACCAATAAGCAATAAATTTATTTCTGTAATAGGCATGTTTTTCAATTAATTATTTAAATGTTTACTTATTTGAAGAATTGAACAGGAAGCAGGATTGTTTTATTTTTCTTGAAGCTCACACAATGGTGAGAAATTATAGAATATCATAATCAACATCATATCAACTATCTGATTGAAAATTATAATATCACTAATTAATTGAGGAAATTATTTTTACAGAAAGAAAAAACTGCATATATATCTTACATAGAGTATAAATAAATCTCACGTATTTTCGGGGAGAATTGAACTTTGGACACAAAGGTTCTTCAGTTTGTCTTTACTCTTTAACCGTATGGCGTGCCAAATATCACTCCCACAGTCCCACAAGAACATATGTAAGATTTGATCAGCTAGCTAGCAGACTAGCTAGTAGCTAGGCCACTTGGCAGTTTGACTTTTTCTTTTTTGGTCATAGGCGACTTAATTAATCACTTGACTTAACAGCAGTGTTAATCGATCATATAAATAGGGGACATGTACATTTAGAAAGATACGAATGCACAAAGGATATATAATTTCCATGAGATCTCAGAGGAAATTTAAAACCATGTTTGGTGCACTTGTGTTTTCGATTTTGTTTGTATTCAACCTAAATGTACTTGAAGGAGGAAGAGGATCAGAATCCCTCTCTTATGACTTCTATCAACAGTCATGCCCACAAGTTGAGGACATTGTTAGAGCTGGCATTCGATCCATAGCCCTCATAGATCCCACTACTTCTTCAGCTCTCTTAAGGCTCATGTTCCATGACTGCCAAGTTCAGGTCTCTGTATTTCTCTCTCTCACACACATTAATTATACACCAACTTTCTGTACCTTATAAATGGTGTACGTGAACTTTATATATATATATATATATATACACACACACAGATACGCTCAGGACACTCGTGAAGGAAGGAAGGATTCCTGAATTTCAGTCTAACCAATATAGGTCAAGTAAGAATAATCCAGATGTGTGTGGATATTGTAAGCGCAATATGTCTATCGTGACTTACATATATTCATCCCATTTTCTCACAACAAAAAGAAAACACACACGTTATAGATTTTTTTTTAAAAAAAAAAAATTTGGTTATGATTATAACTTTGGTAACTTCTTAATTTGGATTTTTGACTCACAGGGTTGTGATGCTTCAATTCTTGTTGATTCGGAGAATGGTACGCCGGAGATTTATTCAGGTAAAAATTTTGGAATCCGAAAGAGAGGGGCAATAGGGATGTTAAAATCAATGGTGGAAGTAGCATGTCCCCAGCAAGTTTCTTGCGCGGATATTATAGTTTTGGCTGCTCGAGAGGCCGTGGCATTGTCCATGGGGCCGCGTATCGCAGTCCCGTTGGGGCGGAGGGATTCTTCCACCGCTCCAACCGATAAAGATGCCGACGCTTCACTCCCTGCGGCGGACGTCGGAGTTGACGGGATGCTTAAAACGTTCGCCGACAAAGGGATGACTATTGAAGAATCAGTTGCCATTCTGGGTACGTACGCACGTAACTTTAGTCATGCGGTGGAATTTGGCATTTTTAGTCATTCATACATTAATTTTCTTTAATGCTCTCTAGTCTTTTTTGTTACATTTAATGCACCTTAACTGCGTGTGGGTGAGTAATTGAGTATACAAATCTAATTAAACATCATGCATGTGGGTGAGTATTTATACAAATCTATGTAAACTTGCTTGCTTATTATAATTATGTCCTTTTCTTCTTCGTATCCGATTTGAATTCCTCCATTATACTTTTCTCTAATTTCATCCAATACACTATATATTTATAATTATGAATGCTATAATTGAAATTGATACTGATCAACCAATTTAATATATTAAATAGCATAATTGTTTCAAAAATAAATGTAATCTGATACTTTTTCACCATTTGATGAACATGTGAATTTTTCATCGAAATTTCAACGGATGAAAATTCTTTTATTTTTAACGGTGAAAATATTTTTTATAATTCTATTTTTTTGTAGGATTAATTTTAATACTATCAACTATCTATTAACATATTTTGATTATTACTAACAAAATTATTAAGATTAAATAATTGATGTATCGGTGAAATTGAAAGAAATGTATAATGGAGGGGCCGGGAGTGAAATCCTTCATATTCATATAGATGTGTTCGTCCAAAAATAAAATTCTCATGACTTTTTGACCCTTTAAGTATATTAAATTTGTCATAATTGTATTGTTTTCAGATATTTTTTTAATAACTTTTTTTTACTCTAATTAAATATAAGATTAATTATTTGTCCGTATAAATATGTGTCTATGTGACCTTAATACATGTGTCAAATACTTATGCACTTACATAGTGATATTTCTTCCTAGCTCTTCCTCGAATTTTGTTTAGGGAATAAAAGTCATTAATTAAGTTAAGCCCGATAAAATTAGAGGATTCCTTTATGAATTTTATTTTTTTGAGAATTAATATTTTCATATAAAAATATTACATTTTTACATGAGTCTCTTGTATATAAATGTGCGTGTGTCATTCGATTCATATGAAATCATATAAAAATATCATATTTTTATATGAAAAATCAAAAAACAAATAAAAAGAATTCTCTTATAAAATTTACTGAAACTTTTTCAAGCACAAGTTTGTACAACCGCAGCTAGACCCCCTATCTATTATCCCATTTTCCGATATTTATAAAAGCAATGTAGTATAGCAGTATGATATATAAATCTCATTGTTCATGGGTGCTTACACAGGGGTTAATAATGTCGGAATAATATATATTTAACGATATTTTTATATTTATTTTAATAATACTTTAAACTTTTAGCGACACATATTATTTTAACATTATCAATAACTTAAATTTATTCCCTATATGTAATTATTCCTGAATGAAAAGTCAACCTTATTAATAAGTTAAGCATGCATGTATATAATTTTGCAGGTGCTCATACATTAGGAATTACACATTGCTTGAACATTAATTTAAGCCGTCTAGGCGGACACCGAGAGAGAGCCCCACGGTTTAAAATGTCATTATCATTAAGATGTCCATTGGGAAGTTTAATTCAAAATACTACCTTTGTTCTAAATGATCCCACTTCATTAATTTTCGATAATCTCTTCTACAAGAACGCGATGATTGGGCGTGGGGTACTAAGGATCGACGCCGAAATGCCGACGGACCCACGAACGGCGCCGTACGTGCAACATTTCGCGGCGGACCAGGAAGAATTTTTCCGGGCATTCTCTTCTGCATTTGTGAAACTCTCTTCTTATGGTGTGTTGACTGGTGAGCAAGGTATGATCAGGAAGCGATGTAATGCAATAAACTGATCAGTGATATATATACATATATATATTTATAGATAAAATTAAGGGCACTAGAAGAAAAACAAGGAAAAAAAGTTGTATGCAACTCTTTTTTTTTATATATATATATTGTATAAAAAAAATTGCATCTTTACTTGTTTCAAAATAATATTCTAGTGCCCCTATAAAGTTTATTGTATATTATTACATTTTATATACTACTATGTACTTGCACGAAGCTGCCTGCATGATAACACCTCATCTCAATTTTACTATTTATGAATGTATAGCGCACACATATACACTCTATTTTTATTAGTCTTAAACCGAAAATTAGAGCAGCATTATACGTGGCATGAGATGTAAACGACTAAGTTGGTCAGAAAAAATATGGTCTTTATTTTCTTCTAATTAATGTTTGTTCAGCATGAATTAAATATATATATATATATATATTTGAAAATATAAAAATATATATTAATTATATAACGTACGATGTGTTATGTGTCAAATATCCAAAAAATGACCATCTTTTCTAGATACACAGAAGAAAAAGTTGCTATCTTTTCTGGACTAAAGGTTTATGCTCATGCAACTATGCTAGACCCGGAGTACAGGGTTTATACTGGCACTGAAAGAACAGGAGGCCAGGATACGTACGGGCCTATTGCTTGTTTCTTCCAATTAATTTTGCTAAAGGCCCATTTGTTGGTTCTTGAAATTATTTTGCACAAGGCCAATTTCATAGATCAAACTAGCTAATTAAGTATACAATCCCACAAAATAAAAAATACTATAAAATAATAGCATGCATGTGTGGTTCCCTAAGCTATACGTCAGTGGCTATTATATATAATATTGACTTCTTCATGGCTTAACATCCATGCATGAATTAGGTATGTGATTAGATTTGTTTTACCAATGTCCTTCCATCACTTTGACTATAGATAGGAAGCTTTATTTAAGTAGAAAATGTAAAAGTAAGATTATATAAAAAAAGGAAAAAAAAATAGTTTTGAAAAATTTTAGTGAAATCATTCCATTATCTTTCTTAAATTACTTCCGTGTCATACCAGTATACAATATGGGAGCTATGTTTTAATTTTACCAACAAAAATAAATAAAAAGAAAAAAAAAGGAGCTTTGGGCCCAATAATATCAGATAAAAAGCCTTTTGCATTAAGTTTTTTTGTGAAATAGATATTGTTCCGTTTGCAGAAACAATATATAGGTGTAGACATAATTTGCATGTGAATAATTTTGTTTGACAAATTAAGAGCAGAAAAAAACTATGCGAAAATTTTCTCATACAATCACTTATAATATTCCAAGTGCCTCTAAATTTTGTTCCCCTACTCCAGAATAGAAGTTCCATTTAAAGAAATTAAGCTTCATGTTTTGGGCGAAAGCCGTCGGCATTTTTTCATTTAACATGCATGTATTATACTCCCTCCGTCCCAAATTAATTGCTCAATTTTGACCATTTGAGAATTAATAATTAAGCATATATAAATATATTTCTAAAATTATAAAAATTGGAGTTAGTAATAAATTGTATATACTTTCTTTTGGTAATAATCTTTTCACCTATATTTTAACAAAAATAATAAAAAGATTATTCTAAAAAAAGTCAATTTGACTTAAAATGGTCAAAATTGAGCAATTAATTTGGGACGGAGGGAGTATATGTTAGTTCGATTTTATTAGCAATATTGAAAATATTAGTATGTAAAAGTCAGATCTAATCACTTTTCATCGATGACAAACTTAGTTGAATTTCTCATTAATTTTGGGACAATCATTGCCCTAAAAGCTCGGCATTTCCTTTACCTTGCTTGTTGTCTACTTAATTTATCATGTGATGAAAGAAAAAGACATCAAAAAAATATATATATGATGAAAATGATGAGATCGTAGTTGTTGCACTATTTATTTGTGTCTTTGAATTATTAGTTTGGGTGGTCTAAAAAGCCAGGAGACCTTTTTTTAACAAAAATGAAAAAAAAAATGCAAAATGGTGCAACATGTTTACTTACTTAGATTAACCATATATATATATATATATATATATATATATATATATATCTTGTAGCCAATAATTAATTACACTATTATGTTTCATGTAAATTCAGTTCTGTAGTTAAAATTGACATTTATGTATAAAATTTATATATAGTTATAACACATATAACAGTACTACACATGCAGCAGGAAGAACATATATGGGAAAGAACCAAGAAAGTCTGAAAGAACAGATGGTGCAAGCCTTTATGAAGAAGATATGGGCAAAAACCTAACAAATTAACCACAAATTATGAGTATGTCTAATGCACCCATACCTCTAAGTTCTTGTTGGTCCTCTCTCTCTCTCTCTCTCTCTCTCTCTATATATATATATATATATATATATGTGTGGCTAGCCAGGGGTGTATCTACTCACACTAAAAGGTGGGCAAAAAATTAATTTTACAAAAAAATAAATAAAGCACCCATACCTCTAAGTTCTCGTAGCCCACCATGATTTTTGGGAGGAAAAATAAATGGTAGTGCTATAAAAAATTTAATTTTAAAAAATTAAGACAAAAGAAATAACGTGATTATGAGATTATATTTTTACTCTTCGAGATGGAGGTTCATAAAAAGAGTTTTTTTTCTCACCGTTATTTTGAAAAATAATTGAACTATATGCTAACATTTCGACCACCTTTTTTTAACTTAAAGTTATATTTGCCTAAGATAAATCTTGCCTACATTAAAAATAAAAAATTCTGACTTCGCCGCGGTGGCTAGCAAACTTAACCTGCATAATCACAGATATATAAATATGTAGATACACATGCATATAGGCTATCTAGCTATAGAGCACAGAAGCCTATTGTGTGGTATATATCGACCCTACGCTACAACACTAAATGACTATGTTAAGTTTTCAACTGTTAGCATTGAATATGAGGGATTCTGTAATTCCATTGGTTGATTTTTGAAATGGTCGACATTAGGTTCGGTGGCAGTTGAATACTGAGTACTTATTAGGTTGTTTACCCACATCATATCATATTACAGTTTTATATATATATATATATATATATATATATATATATATATATATATATATATATTGCAAAAACAATGCAAGGTTCCTGCTACTGCCATTGAATGTGTGGCTTGGCAACTTTTGCCCTTGCATGCCCACATTTGAACATCAAAATGCTTCTCTTTAATTTTGAACTCCCATTATTTTCTACATGTTAATTACTCTCTTCTTTCCATAAAATAACGTCTCATTTATAAACTTTAAAACATTAAATTAAAATGTATTTCCTCCGTTCTATATTATTTGATCATTGCTGACTTTCATCCTGATAAATTTTTAAACTCAAAATTGACATAAATTTTTTTAATTTTAATCAATACAATGATGAATATTGTAAATTATCTAAAAAGTATTATTCGTTGTAAGTTTTATTATTTCATAATTTTTAATTAGTAATCTTAAATTTGAGTTTGAAAATGTCTCAAATTGACTTTCAAAAATTAATAATAATTTGAAATTGTGGGCGTATTTTTTTCATGGTTATCCCTAAAATAATAATTTATTAATTTGGTAAGGACTACAAAATAGAAATTATGATAACAACTTGAGGGTATGGGGTCTATATATACTAATATCAATAAATAAAATAAAAGAGCATTTTTTTGTGGAATATATATATATATATTGTAGACACCCAAATTTTGCGTTTCCTTCTACTAACCATGACAGGAGGGCGAAATCGTCAATTGAACCAGCTTGCGGGAGCAAAGGAGCGGGCACAAGGGCGAGCGCCCGGCCCCGCCGCAATGTTTTGGGCAACCCAAGTTTACGTGACAATAAAGCCGTCCGAGGCAGGCACTCCCGAATGAGGTGGCACGTCTCCCGGAAATTCCCGGACTGCAGAACACGAGCCTGTCAAAGAAAACCGACGTTGCGGCACGAAAATCGAGGCGTGGCACGAAAATCGAGAAAGTCAAGCCCGCCAGCCGCGGATAGATCTGCGGCCAAGTGGGTGCGCCAGCACGGAAACCAGGAAATCAGCACTACCAGCTGAGTGCGATGGGAGGCGTGCCAGCTGGCCAGCCGCAGATCCATCTGCGGCCAGCCGCAGATAGATCTGCGGCTGGCTCTGGCCAGCCTATTTAAGCCGCTTCGGGCAGCATACAGGAGGTTCAGCAAGTTCAGCAAATTTTGGAGAAGAAGAAGAAAAACAGCAAACAGCGGCACGGAATTTGAGAGAAAAATAGTAGATTTTGCAACAAAAATAGGAAGAAAAGAGAGGAAAAAGAGAGAAATTTTACTCCTTTAATTTTGATTGTATCAAATATATTTCTCATCCTATTCAAATACCAAGACTTCATCCTTTTTGAGATCATTTTGCAAGGTAAAAATTCCTTTTGTTATGACAATTCATATCATCTTATTTGCTTAGATGGGATGTAGTCTTCATGTATATTGTTGAACAATCATGGATTATGGATTATTAGGGAGGGTTCCATCGGAATAAAATTCTTCCTAATAACCCGAGGATATCCAATTGATAAAATTTCTAGCTTGTTTGTGATAATTTATTGGGTGTAATTTATTTAGATTGTCATTTCCGGATATCATGGTATATTAGATAAACCCGGGTTGGTTAGTTATGTAATATTCATTTTGTAGGCATGTATTAATCTCGTGTGAGCCTAGGAATGCGACCCCGAGGTCCAAATCCGATGATGGACGTTTTGATGTATGTGGTAGATTCAAGATGCTCGTTTTGTAACATGTAACCTTTGGGCCTTAAAACGACACCAAGGCGGGAATCGTGTTTAAGGCCCCGAAATAGTGAAATTTGTGATTGTTGGCGTTCGGGGATATTTTGATGGCTTACATGCCCATGAATAGCCCCGACGCGTGTTTATGCTCGATTCGATTTATGACGCGAAATTGATTTCAAAGCTAAATGATAAGATTTTCATAAAAATCAAGCAAAGTAGGATATTAGAATCACGAGGTTAAAATTTGAGAAATGTTAATGAATGTCGATTCCTATCTAACGAGGAAGCTAAAGAAAGATCGTTTTCCAAAACACCACACAAAAATGATTTTGCAAATAAGTAACGTTTTATTAAATCTTTGTGCATAGGGTGAAAGAGATCCTAGAAATTGCCCGATCGTTTCACGAAAGCAATGTATAGATCTCGATTCCTATTTTGACGAAGGTTTAAAATTCTTCTTTTGCCAAAACGACATTTAATGAAAATCTCATTGTTTTGGACAATTAAAACCAAACCTTTCTCATAAAGAATAAAGCTTTCTCGGGTATACCGAAAAGACATTCCGAAGCATACTCAAATTAAAACACGATTTTCCCAAAAATCCAAATGACTCTTTCATACAAACTCACCACAACATTCACATAGGCACACACACACACACGCGCGCACTTACATACACATATTCATGAATTAAAGGATAGGAAAGCATTAAGATTGCGGTAACCGTGTTTCACGGAAGTCGAGGGGTGCCTAACACCTTCCCCTCACTTAAGCAAGCCCCCGAACTCTATGAATCTCAATTCGCAGACCAAATTAATTCGGAGTCACATATGAGCCAGCGATTTACAAAAGAGCGAAAACTCGGATGAGTTGGTACATCCATTTCAAATATACCAACTGGCGACTCTGGTTAATTGGCTCATCATAAAAAACGATCTTTCAAAACCCCGTCGACCTCAATGCCGACCTTTTCCAAAAATCATCTAAACCAAAAGGCTAAAATTGGGAAAGACCGAGAAAGCGAAAAACCCGGCGTCGACAGCTGGCGACTCTGCTGGGGACATTAGAGGGCTTAAGCCGCGTTCAAATCTTGATGATGTCCTATCCTTTAAAATTCATAAAATGTGTGTGTGTGCGATATTTTGATTTTTTACTTTTGTTGTGCGAATGTGTGTTGTTGTCCAATGAATGAATGATTGAATGGAATGGCTTTACTTTAAAGAAATCATTTGCATACGGTGAGGACGATGAATGTGAATGTATGTTGAGAGAGTACCTCCTCCTGAGGCGAACCTGTCGGTTGCTTATTACTGGACTCGATGGGGCTGCTCCCCGGAGATGGTTCAGGAAACGCACCACTCAAATCCGCTCCAATCGAAAGGGCTCAAACGAGTAGATTGCGAAGATTTGGGAACCTTCATGCCGAAAAGCCCGTGAGAGTAACCCTAGGATAGGTCATCCTCAGAATAACCCAACGCAGGAAAAGTCTCTTCATGCCTTTTTACGTTTATATGTCTAAATGTCATGATCTCATTCAATATTCATACATCCCTTTTCTATGTCGAAAGAGATTACTAACCGCTGTGAATTGCAGGGAATAGTTGGGGGAGCATAATAAAGCATGTTTAGCATTGGTTATGGCACTAAAGGACTACTAACTTTCTCTTTTGCAGGGAAAGATTAAAGAACCCCAAAACACAAAAAAGTTATAGCTTTAGCATGCATCCATGTTTTCATTTCCCCAGGACTAAACTTCGAACCATTTGTCTCTGTAGGATTGCTCCTCAAACCCGTTCGCAGTCTAAGAAAGCCCAGGTCTCTACATCTGAAATGGCTGATCTTCCTAACCATAATTCCATATCTCGGGAGGAGTTTGATGATTTTAAAAGACAGATGATGGAAATGGCCACAATGTTAAAGGAACAGTTCTTAATCAGACAGGATCCGGTAAACCAGGGATCGCATAATACTCCACCACCAGGGGATGATCAGAATCCTCCTAAAAATGGTACAAACTTGCTTAAAGAGGACCAACCCCGACTCAAGGATGAGCCAGTCATCCCAAAGCCCGTTCCCATACCTAGCAGGACAGTGATTACTATCCCAGAAGAGGGGGATAATGACGACCTTCGGAGAAAAATGAAACACATGGAGGAAACCATCCAATCTCTAAAGGGCATAGGATCCCTGGGCAGGGTTAATTACTCGGATTTATGTGTTTTCCCCGGAGCCAGATATCCAGAAAAGTTCAAAGTTCCCGAGTTTGAAAAGTACAATGGAAAGGGAGACCCCTATACACACTTGAAAATATACATTGGAGAACTCGGGGCTTATGCCGAGGACGAGGGGTTAAGAATGCAACTATTCCAGAAAAGCTTAACAGGGGAGGCAAGAATCTGGTATGCCCGCCTCGACAACGCCCGAATCCACAACTGGGAGGAATTGGCCCATACCTTCTTGACCCAATACAGCTTTCAGGCCCAGATGGCCCCTGACAGGTACCAAATGACAAAGGTTAAGAAACAGCCTAGGGAGTCCTTCAGGGAATATGCCCAACGATGGAGGGGCATGGCCGCACAGGTAACCCCCCCAATGAACGAATCAGAGATGGTGATGACCTTTGTAGACATCCAGGAGGCACCATATTATGAGAGGGTCATCTCGGGGATTGGAAGACCTTTTGCTGAAATGATTAAACATGGAGAGATGGTAGACATGGGGTTGAAATCGGGTAAAATCCGGGATCTTACTGCTTTAGAAACTGCTGCTGAGCAAATACAGAATGGAAACTATAGCAGCACTTCCCGGAGGGTCCAAAAGAAGAAGGAAGAGGATGTCTCCCTCATCCTACAAGGGTCATCCAGAAAAGCAGAAAGCCATCTTCCGGTACAGGCACAAAGGGGAGGGCCATCCCGACAGCCCAATTTCACAGATCAAAGAGCAGAAGGGCGAAGAAGATATGAGGCCTCGCAAAACCGAGTATTCACCCCGCTCGGGGAGCCGCTTGAACGAGTATTAGCGGTATTGATGGCCCAAAAGAAGATAATCAATTTGGCTCCCCCAAGTGACCCGAGGGGAAGGAGATTTGATCCAAGCAAGCGGTGCGCCTATCACTCGGGTTCCCCGGGTCATGATACACAGGATTGTTGGACATTGAAACATATAATTCAGAACATGATCGACAACGGGGAAATTGTGGTGGAGCAGCCAGACTCCCCGAATGTTAAGGCAAATCCCCTGCCAAGACATGATGGGGGGGAGTCAATGTGACAGAGGCAAGTGAGGCTGGGGGGCCGCCAAGGTTGAACTACGTGCAGAAAATTGAGGAGATGATCAACGATCATGGGAATGCACGGGTAACGCCCATCAGGTTGATAGGGATAAGTACAAATGGCATGAAAGGACCTGTCAAGTTGACAGCCCCGAGGCCCATCATCCTTGCAGCCAGGCCGCAACTCCCTATCAGTAGTCTGAAGACTGTACCCTGGAATTATGGGGGAATGCCAGAGGAAGCGGTCAGTTGTGCTTCCGTGACGACCAAGGGGAACCCCTTATATCTGCCCGGGCGAGTCCTTGAGAGCCAAAAGAGAAAAAATGAAGAGGTTTCTGAGGAAAGGGCCATAGAGTTTTTGAAAAGGATGGATCACCCAGAAATGAGGGGGATCCAGATTTTAAACGAGGAATCAACCCTAACATCAGTCATGGATTTGGTGTTGTCATCCAGTGAGCATTGCAAAACCCTGATGAAGGTTCTGGAGGAGGCATTTGTGCCCAAAGAAATTAGTGAGGAGGGTTTCGGCCGGTTGGTAGGCCACTTATTGGAAACCGATGCAATATCCTTTACAGATGAGGACATTCCCGAAGAGGGAAGGGGGCACCGAAAACCGCTACACATTGCAGTAATCTCCTCAGGATATGTCATGAATGGGGTACTGATCGACGGGGGATCGACATTGAATATATGTCCTCTCAGTACGCTGAAGAAAATGAACATCAGTCCCAAGCGCCTGCGGGCCAGTCATGTGGTGGTTCGGGCTTTTGACGGATCCCGGAGGGACACCATCGGAGAGATAGAATTGCCAGTGGAGATAGGACCCTGTACTTTTGATATCTCCTTCCAAGTCCTGGATATCACGGCAAGCTACAACCTGCTGTTAGGGAGGCCGTGGATACACATGGCCGGGGCAGTTCCTTCCACGCTCCACCAACAAATCAAGTTGATCATCGATGGAAATCTGGTAACAATCTCGGCCGAATGTGATGACCCTTCTCCTCCCAGGAGTGGCCTACCAGTAATCAATGTAGATGAGTCAGCGGCGCCTGCCAGCTTTCAAGCACTAGAGATTAGCACTCCCCATTATAGATGCCTGGGGGCTCCAGCTGTGAAACCAAGGGTCTCTCCGGAACTCACCTTTGTGGCAAGGGAAATGATTAAAATGAACTTCCAACCTGGACAGGGACTAGGGAAAAGCAGTCAGGGAATCACCGAGCCCATCCACCTACCACAGCAGATAGGCAAAGCAGGATTGGGATACCATGTGGGCGCAGTACGGGGACACCGTCAGGGTGCGACTCCGATTCGACTAGTTGGCAGTCCAGTGACCAAAGTCGACAATAAGCAGGGGATCAACAGGCCTGTGATTGGGGCAGGGAATGAAGAGTTAACCCCCACACGTAATGAGTTGGCCCGGAGGGAAAGTTTCCTGCAGGAGGTCGCAAAGGAGTTTGAAACCAAATGCTATATCCCCAGACAATCAACAAGCAGTAAGGAGGGGACGAATGTTATCGCACCACCGGGAGCCCAACAAGTTGTGCCTGTCATCGATTGGGCAGGGCTGATTATTCCTGGAGAAGATATGGAGAAGGATTCAGGCGACGTATCCGTAATCATCGGGGAGGTGTCCGATGTGAGGCCCTCCTTTATCCGGCGCATTTCATCTGACCTGACCATCGACAATTGGACCCAGAAACCAGTAATATCCAAAAAAGGGTAAAGCTCGACGTCAGGGGGATTGACCCCAGATGATGGGGGAATGAAGAAGTTTATTTTTGTTGTTGTTTTATTTCTGCATCATTATGTCGTTTCTTCTTGTTATTTGAAAATGCGATCATCGTGAAAAATCGATTTATATATGACAAGTATTTTGTTTCATGTCAGGTGTACCAATTTGAGTAATCCTTGCCTAACAAATGGTCTTTCAAATTTGAATGATGATTATGATTTTGACATTGAGCTGGATTTCGATTTAATGGGCATTGAACAAGATGAGACAGATTACGACGACGCACCTGACGAGATCAAGGGATGGGTCGAGGATAAACCCAAACCCAACTTGGACCAAACCATCACCATTGATATTGGAACCCCTGACCAGCCAAAGGAACTCAAGATAGGGACGGACCTTACCCCCAGCCAAAAAGTCGAAATGACTGAGGTGCTTAAACAATATGAGGATGTCTTCGCCTGGTCTCATGAGGATATGATTGGCTTGTCCACCGACATTGTGGTACACCGATTACCCATCAAGGAGGGTTTCAGGCCTGTCAAGCAGAAACTGAGGAAGTTGAAACCGGAGTGGAGTTTAAAGGTGAAGGAAGAGATCATCAAGCAGTTCAGGGCGGGAATCATTATGGTATCTACTTACCCGGAATGGCTATCCAATGTAGTCCCAGTAGCTAAGCCTGGAGGAAATGTGAGGGTATGTGTAGACTACAGAGATCTAAACAAGGCCAGTCTCAAAGATAACTTCCCGGTGCCTTTCATACACATCCTGGTAGATAACACAGCCCAGTACGAAATGTATTCTTTTGTGGATTGCTTTGCGGGGTATCATCAGATAATGGTGGCGGAAGAAGACCGGGAAAAGACCGCATTCATCACCCCCTGGGGCACTTTCTGCTATAGACGACTGGCTTTCGGTCTCACAAATGCAGGGGCTACTTATCAGAGAGCCATGATGGCCTTGTTCCACGATATGATGCACAAGGAGATAGAGGTCTATGTGGATGACATTATCGTGAAATCGAAGGTGGAATCCGATCATATAATTCATCTCAAAAAGCTATTCGATCGGCTCAGAAAGTATAATTTGAAGCTCAATCCAGCCAAGTGCGCTTTCGGAGTACAGTCGGGTAAGCTCTTGGGTTTCCTGGTTAGTGATCGGGGCATTGAGTTGGACCCAGCAAAGATTAAGGCCATTGTGGATATGCCGGCACCTCACACAGAAAAGGAGATAAGAGGATTCCTCGGGAGGATAAACTTTATCAGCCGTTTTATATCCCACTTGACGACCACATGTGAGCCGATTTTTAGACTGTTAAGAAAAGGGGTGTCCCAAGAATAGAATGAGCAATGTCAAAAGGCGTTTCAGACCATTAAAAAGCAATTGACTGAGGCACCAGTGCTGGTACCCCCGAAGGATGGGATCCCTCTGTTTATGTACATATCGGTCAATGCCATTGCGATGGGATGCATGCTGGGACAGAAAAATGAGGCGGGTAAGGAGCAGGCCATCTATTACCTCAGCAAAAGATTTAGCCAATGTGAGCAAAATTACACTCCCATCGAGAAGACTTGTTGTGCTCTGGCCTGGGCGGCAGGGAGATTACAGCACTACCTCCATGGGCATACAACGTACCTGATATCAAGAATGGATCCCCTGAAATATATTTTCGAAAGGCCCATGCTGAATTGTCGACTATCAAAGATGGCAGTTAATTTTACAACAGTTTGACATGGTGTACGTGACCCAGAAGGCCATGAAAGGGCAGGGAATTGCAGATCAGTTGGCAGAAGCCCCGGCAGGAGGGATGGAGCCGTTAGAAACTCCTCTTCCGGGCGAGGATATATTTTGGGTATCGCGCGAAAAATGTGATGACGAGGGACAATTCTGGAAGCTGTATTTTGATGGTGCCATGAATGCCGAGGGGGCAGGAGCCGGAGCGGTCCTAGTCTCTATCACCGGAGAACAATATCCCGTGGCCACCAAGCTTCGTTTCAGCAATTCGAACAACACCGCTGAATACGAGGGGTGTATCTCGGGACTCCGATTGGCCCGCGACATGGGAGTGAGGAGACTAGCAGTGTTTGGGGATTCAGAATTGGTAATCAGACAAGCAATCGGGATATACAACACTAAGGAGCTTCGGTTACTTCCATACCATCGTTGTGTCACCCAGCTTATGCAAGAGTTCGAAGATATCGCCTTCCGCCATATTCCTCGGGGACGAAATGATTTTGCCGATGCATTGGCGACTTTGGCTTCCTTAATCCACGTGATCAAGAGTAGGGACAGTCCACAGATTGAGATCACCGTACAGAATGCCCCGGCATATGAGGAAAATGTGGCAGTGTTATCAAACGAGGTGGTGTTGACAAGGCAGCCCTGGTATCACGACATAAGGGAATATCTGAGAGACAGATCCCTTCCCGATCAGGCAAATCGGACTGAAAGGATGAGAATTCAAAAGATGGCGATGAAGTTTTACCTGAGTGGCGATTCTCTTTACAAAAGGGATGCCGGATTGGGACTGTTGCAATGCGTAGACGAAACGCAATCCCAAAGGATTATGAATGAAATCCATGGCGGGGTGTGTGGGCCACATATGAGTGGACCGATGTTTGGCCAAAAAGATCTTGAGGACAGGGTATTATTGGTTAACGCTGAGGGCCGATTGCGATGATCATGTCAAACGGTGTTACCAATGCCAGGCGCAACGGTAATGTGATCCATACACCTCCCAATGAACTGCACTGTATGACCTCCCCGTGGCCATTTTTCGATGTGGGGAATGGATGTAATCGGACCAATAGAGCCCAAAGCAAGCAACGGGCATCGATTCATCTTTGTCATGATCGACTATTTCACCAAATGGGTAGAGGCAGCTTCTTTCCCTAAAGTAACTCAGGAGGTCATCGTCAGCTTCATCAGGAATAATGTCATTTGCCGATATGGGCAACCTGAGGTTGTAGTCTCCGACAATGCCAAGAATTTAAACAACGCCCTCATGAAAGGACTGTGTGACCAGTTCAAGATTAAGCATCTCAATTCCGTCATTTACCGTCCCAAAATGAATGGGGCAGTGGAGGCGGCCAATAAGAACATCAAGAAGATCATGGCAAAAATGTCTGCTAATCATCGGGGATGGCCAGATCTGTTACCCCTCACCTTGCTGGCATACCGAACATCAACGCGTACTTCTACAGGGGCAACCCCTTACGCTTTGGTGTATGGAATGGAGGCTGTTCTACCAGTCGAGGTTGAGATGGCGTCCCTCAGAATAGTGATCGACGCTCAGATAAGCGAAGAGGATTGGATGCAAAGTCGATATGACCAATTGGCCCTGATTGATGAAAGGAGAGTGGCTGCCATTTGGCATGGTCAGCTATATCAACAGAGGATCTCTCGATCGTACGATAAAAAGATAAGACTTCGGAAGTTCAAGGAAAACGATTTGGTGTTGAAAAGAGTCATGCCTTGTCAAGACGAGGCCAAGGGGAAGTTTACCCCGAACTGGGAAGGACCATTTGTGATCGAGAAAGTGCTGTCCGGAGGAGCCCTCATATTGCAAGAAATGGATGGTGAGGTATTTCCACAACCCCTCAATTCTGACTCGGTGAAGCGGTTCTACGCTTAAATCATCAGTTCCTTTTTCCCCTGACAGCGAACTACGTAGGACCTGATCTTCCAACTTGTGGGGGTACGTAGGCAGCCATCATGGCGCGGTCCGATCCTTTAAAAGAAATAATCCTTTCCCTAACCAAAACCAATTTTCGATAGCCAGATAAAACCTTCCTACACCCTCAAAACCTTCCCGAAACCAACTGCCTAACTAGTTTCATCCCAGAATACATACCCTGAGCCAACCCAAACAGTTATCCAAAATCTGAGATTCAATCCGACAAAATCAAAAGATGTGCGGCAATACCTGTCAAATCTCCATCAAGTCTTGAGGAAAGAAAGAAGGCGAAATGTCAAAATCATAGTCAGTTGGATAAAATGATGATCCAATGGATGGCAATGATACGACAAAAGGGGAAAATGACTAAATTTAAATGCATGTCTATATATATAAGTCGTTTTATTACAAGATTTCTCTTTCAATAACTGATGAAACCAACATAGTCTATGCAGGAAATAAAATAATCTACAAATCTGAAACTAGCCGCAGCAGGATGGACAGGGTGGTGGATAGATCTGAAGCATCAGCATCTCCTGCAATCTGCTGCCCCAGCATATCAATACGATCCAGTAGAACAGTAGCTCGGCTGACAGTCCCAGAATGAGCATCTACCACTGCCCTGGTCTGAAATACAATGGCCTCTCTATCAGCAATGGCAGCATCTCTAGCCCGAATGGCCTCATCTCTCTCGGCAAGGGCGGCATCCCTCTCGGCTTCAGTAGTAATCAGGGCCAGGAGGAGTCAGGAATCCTCAGCGACCCGACTCGGGGCAGAATCGGCTGAAATGGAGTGGTCTGTGGTATCTTCTGTGGAAATCACTCCAGAGTCATCAAAGGCCCCAGTCCGACTCAAACTAGCCGAATCCAGGTCTCCACGCAACCACTGTACGTAGGCAAATGTCTGGATGTGACAGCTTTCACTATATTCGGCAAAGATCCTGCAATCCCAAAGCTCGTATACCTGCAGTAGATCCCTCTCTGTACAGGATGATATAAGGAATCGGTATGCGGTTGCACCCGCGAAGGGGTGTAGATCCTGTGTCTGATCAAACTGCCCCATAACCGCCAGGGGATGATAGGTCGTCACGCCCCTTAACCCAGCAATGGGAATGAAATCCAGGTCAGGCACATGGGTCAAGAAACGCATGAAAGAGCAATAGCCCGAGTAGACCAATAGATGAAAGGGATCCTCGATGACCGACAGAAATGCTGTCCAAGAGACCGCATCCGTACAGCTCATGGGACGAAACGGAAACTGCGCGGCTATGTTGTGACTGAAGCAAAACCCTTGGCGGCGGAAATGGCCGATGGGACTAAGATGACTCATGAACCATATGTACAACAAGGTCGAACTCCCTCTGAAGAATCTCCCTCGGAAGGACTGGCAATATGTGGCCGACATGTAGGTATCCGCCAATACCATGGGGAGAATGGTGTAATCCTCCTGAAGGGCCCTAACGGCCGCAACAATCCGCATGTCCAAATGATCGGATCCTGCAGGCAAATACAAAACTGTGATGACACAGGCCATCAGAACGTCCACTCTCAAGGCGTCCCAGCGCTCCTCGGACACGGAAAAATCACCGAAAAATAGACGAAAGCTGTCAGGTGAGCCAAATCGGTCAATCAAGAATTGAAGGGGAACCATATGGTCTGATGTGATTACCGGTAATAAGACGGCCCTCCGCAAACCGGTGAAAGTCAAGAATTGACGACGCATGGAACCAACGGTAACCCTAGCACAGGGACCATCCAACGGCAAGCCGGTGAAGCGAGCATACTCCTCAAGGGTGGGGGTCAGCTCTACTGTCCCAAACCTAAACACCTGACGGGCAGGGGCCCAATAGCTCAGAAGGCCATCCACAAAGCCCGCCGGCACCCGGAAGGTTAATAAGGACCAAGAATGTCCCAGAAGACCATCTACGATAACCCTATCTGCTGGCAGTAGACTGTCCAACCAGCGGAAGAGGCTGCCAACCAACCCTGTGGAAGGAGTGGAATCCAAACGAACCACGGCATCTGAGGACGACATCTGTGAAAAAATAGTATCAAAAAAGACTGTACAGGGGTCATTCTCTACCCATAAATAAAAAGCATGCATCATACAGTTAATAATAAAGCAGGTGAATCCCATAAAAATGAAAAAGAAAGCTGTGCATAAATAAATAAATGAGTTCAGTACATAGTGCATAAATGAAAAAGAAATCTAAGCAGGTGCTGATACAAAAGACCCTATCCTATCCTGGTCTAAATAAAATCAGTATCATCTATGAAAACAGGATCCTCGAACTGATCCCCTGGAGTCGCCGAGCTCGGAGGACCAAAGTTCATATCAGGAATGTAGGGATGCGCTGTGGCATCAGATGAACTCGGGCCTGCATCATAACCTGCACCGTCAGGATCGTAGGTGTAAGCCTCCTCCGGGGTCCGGCCCAACCCCCGAATAAACAGCGACAACTGATCTACCTGACGGGTCAATGAGGCGATCTGCTCCGCGTGGGTAGGGGTCCGAACACAGGCAGCCCAATCGGTCATCGTCACCGAGCCTGGAACCATGTCTCCAAGGAAGAAAGTGGCCCGAGTCTGAGGACCGATGGTACGGGGCACCCACCATGTACGGAATGCATCACTCGTAGTGGGACCTGTGGAAAGCATCCGACCATCCTCCCCGGCAAGCATGATCTCTAAAGGCTGAGAATCCAGCGGCCAGAAAGTAGTGAAAGAAAGGGAGTGCGGGATGCGGATCTCCCCAGTGACGCATCTGAATGCGCGCTCTCCCAGATACATCACCCAGCCTCCAACACTCTGCAAAGTGAGGCGACGGGTAGAAAGCTCGAACTCCGGGCCGGAAGGATGCCCGTCAGCAAACCCCACAGTCAAATGCTCGGAGAGGTAGGGAATCCAGACGACGTCGGCAGCCGTGATCAACTCCAGCTGAATACGACAATGTGCAAAGCTGCCCGACACGGGGACCTCCTCCAGAGTACTATGATGCCATCGCCGACCCCGAGGATAGGTATCCGGGCCCAGAAGTAGTGATAGGCCTCAGACATGGCAGCCGCTCGTAAGCCCAGAACTGTGAATAGAAACAAGGCAAGGCATGAGTCACTATCAAATACAGGAAAGAGATGAAAGGAAAAGAAATACAGTAAGAGAGAGGAGGAGGGGACTCACCAACAGAAAATGGTAGAAGCCGAGCCAGGCATCAGTCTGTCCCTCTGAGCGTAGACGCATGCCATGGAGGAAATAGGCAAAGGTGAATGACCCCCAGTCATAGTCACCGATGCGGTCCACGTCTCTGACCGCTCCAACGACGCTGAAATGAATAGTGGAGGAGTTGTTCCCCAGAAAACAACCCCTCATAATGGTCAGGAACAGGCGTCGTAGCAGAATGTCCCTGGTGCCCTGATCCGCGGGAATGGGCAGTGCGTACAGACCCCCAACAGCATCGACAGCTAAAGCGCCGGATCGAATGTTACGGGCCTTAAAGACCCGATCCTCAGCAGCGAAGCCCAGCAAAGCTCGAACCTCCACAGGAGTGATATCAAGATCCAAGGGGACGCGGGACCCGATAAACTCAATGCCGGTAATGTACCTCCAGTCCCATGGGGTCAACACGACCTCGCAGTCGAGGAGATGAAGAGACTGCGTCTGGTGGAACCATCGCTCGGATAAAGCCCTCATGTAACCCCAGGGGCACTGGCGGGGGATGATGGTGAAGAAATGTCGGAAGCCCCAAGAGTCCACCATCGCCCGATAATCACTGTGCAGGGCCGCGTAAAGGGAATAGATGTTGAACCAGTTACCCCTCGGCTGGGTAA
The DNA here is from genome assembly GCA_034770075.1 of Aralia elata. Lineage (NCBI taxonomy): Eukaryota > Viridiplantae > Streptophyta > Magnoliopsida > Apiales > Araliaceae > Aralia > Aralia elata. The sequence goes on along the minus strand of CM068384.1, from coordinate 7,627,019 downwards.
ACTCAGGCACCTGTGAAAATCACCAATGGGTCAATCCAGATAAAACCGGAAATTGAGAAATCAAGAACAAATGAAAAGCCGAATCGAGGATACCTCATTAGCCACAAGAGATGCCGAGGGATGACGACTGAGATCCCGACCCAATAGATCGGGTATCTGGACAGAAGCGCCAGATAGGGTGCGATGAGTGGGGGGAGCTGATGTGCTGGAAGACGGCTCCTCCACCGCAACCTCCGGAGGAGCAACCTCCTCAACGTCCGGGTGATCAGGACGGATGACAGACTCCGCCAAGCGACGAGCCTGACGGGTACGAGGGGGAATAGGGGCAGGTGCAGCCCTACGACGGCGAACACCCGAAGTCCGAGAGGCGGAGGAGCTACTGGGCGTATCACGATCCATAACTGGAATAGAACGGGCGAGAAAGAAGGTAAGTTTCCTTTTAAAATTTATGTAATGAACATTCTAAATTTCTAGCCTCATCATATGATTAATGCAATATGATGCATGTTAAAAAAAAAAAAAAAAAAAAAAAAATCGGCAGAGTTCCGTTTGTAAATTGAACATCCCAGGCATAAGCCAAACGTGTTTTCCATCAATCAAAATCTCAAACAGATCTAAATTGCATTCATATATGTAATTACAGCATGTAATGCATGATTTTATTGCAGAAAGGGAATAACAATATGTGGGACCGCCTCATGAACATAAAATAGGACTCACATAGTTGATACATAGCATGTATATATGATGGTACATTACATAGCATTGTAAAGCATACATTTTATCTCTAAACATGCAAATAGTCAAATGTATAGCAAAACATTGACGAAATTGAAAAGTGACCGGTCAAAGTGTTACCTGTAGCGTGTAGATCAATCCTACCGGAACAGTTTTTGCAGGAAAGTTGAAAAATCGACGAAAAGCCCTTGCGAACAAGCAAAAAATCGCGAGGAATATGTGTGAGTTGGAAGTTGAAAGTGACAGATCTGGAAGCGGGACGCCGCTTATAAGCCCGATCTTGGCCGCAGATCCATCTGCGGCTGGCCCTGATGGGTCCCACCTTGCTCCCTTGCAGCCATTTGACGTGTTGAAGTGAAAAGTTTACGAGATGGGTGACCGGCGACGATACCCGGCCCCGACATGACGATCGACCGGCGACGATAACCGGCGATCACGAGATGGATGTCCGGCGACGATAACCGGCTCCGACAGATAACCAACCGGCGACGATAACCGGGGGTTACGAGATGGGTGACCGGCGACGATACCCGGCCCCGACGAGACGATCGACCGGCGACGATAACCGGCGATCACGAGATGGATGTCCGGCGACGATAACCGGCTCCGACAGATAACCAACCGGCGACGATAACCGGGGGTTACGAGATGGGTGACCGGCGACGATACCCGGCCCCGACATGACGATCGACCGGCGACGATAACCGGCGATCACGAGATGGATGACCGGCGACGATAACCGGCTCCGACAAGATAACCGACCGGCGACGATAACCGGAGGTTACGAGATGGGTGACCGGCGACGATACCCGGCCCCGACATGACGATCGACCGGCGACGATAACCGGCGATCACGAGATGGATGTCCGGCGACGATAACCGGCTCCAACAGATAACCAACCGGCGACGATAACCGGGGGTTACGAGATGGGTGACCGGCGACGATACCCGGCCCCGACAAGACGATTGACCGGCGACGATAACCGGCGATCACGAGATGGATGACCGGCGACGATAACCGGCTCCGACAGATAACCGACCGGCGACGATAACCGGGGGTTACGAGATGGGTGACCGGCGACGATACCCGGCCCCGACATGACGATCGACCGGCGACGATAACCGGCGATCACGAGATGGATGTCCGGCGACGATAACCGGCTCCGACAGATAACCAACCGGCGACGATAACCGGGGGTTACGCGATGGGTGACCGGCGACGATACCCGGCCCCGAACGAGACGATAGATTGAAAGAGTGAACCCAAGGACTAACAAACACGGTCAAGGGGTTAATACATTGACACTCTTACGAGTGTCTTGCATGCATTACATCTTGTGTTGCATCATAAGCTATATGTGTGGCATCATGTATGTACTGTCATTCTTACGAACTGTCATTCATGCATCGAGTGTCTATTCTTTATCCTGTTCATTTCATTTATCATTTCATAAACATGATAAAGAGGGGCAGCTGTAGACACCCAAATTTTGCGTTTCCTTCTACTAACCATGACAGGAGGGCGAAATCGTCAATTGAACCAGCTTGCGGGAGCAAAGGAGCGGGCACAAGGGCGAGCGCCCGGCCCCGCCGCAATGTTTTGGGCAACCCAAGTTTACGTGACAATAAAGCCGTCCGAGGCAGGCACTCCCGAATGAGGTGGCACGTCTCCCGGAAATTCCCGGACTGCAGAACACGAGCCTGTCAACGAAAACCGACGTTGCGGCACGAAAATCGAGGCGTGGCACGAAAATCGAGAAAGTCAAGCCCGCCAGCCGCGGATAGATCTGCGGCCAAGTGGGTGCGCCAGCACGGAAACCAGGAAATCAGCACTACCAGCTGAGTGCGATGGGAGGCGTGCCAGCTGGCCAGCCTATTTAAGCCGCTTCGGGCAGCATACAGGAGGTTCAGCAAGTTCAGCAAATTTTGGAGAAGAAGAAGAAAAACAGCAAACAGCAGCACGGAATTTGAGAGAAAAATAGTAGATTTTGCAACAAAAATAGGAAGAAAAGAGAGGAAAAAGAGAGAAATTTTACTCCTTTAATTTTGATTGTATCAAATATATTTCTCATCCTATTCAAATACCAAGACTTCATCCTTTTTGAGATCATTTTGCAAGGTAAAAATTCCTTTTGTTATGACAATTCATATCATCTTATTTGCTTAGATGGGATGTAGTCTTCATGTATATTGTTGAACAATCATGGATTATGGATTATTAGGGAGGGTTCCATCGGAATAAAATTCTTCCTAATAACCCGAGGATATCCAATTGATAAAATTTCTAGCTTGTTTGTGATAATTTATTGGGTGTAATTTATTTAGATTGTCATTTCCGGATATCATGGTATATTAGATAAACCCGGGTTGGTTAGTTATGTAATATTCATTTTGTATGCATGTATTAATCTCGTGTGAGCCTAGGAATGCGACCCCGAGGTCCAAATCCGATGATGGACGTTTTGATGTATGTGGTAGATTCAAGATGCTCGTTTTGTAACATGTAACCTTTGGGCCTTAAAACGACACCAAGGCGGGAATCGTGTTTAAGGCCCCGAAATAGTGAAATTTGTGATTGTTGGCGTTCGGGGATATTTTGATGGCTTACATGCCCATGAATAGCCCCGACGCGTGTTTATGCTCGATTCGATTTATGACGCGAAATTGATTTCAAAGCTAAATGATAAGATTTTCATAAAAATCAAGCAAAGTAGGATATTAGAATCACGAGGTTAAAATTTGAGAAATGTTAATGAATGTCGATTCCTATCTAACGAGGAAGCTAAAGAAAGATCGTTTTCCAAAACACCACACAAAAATGATTTTGCAAATAAGTAACGTTTTATTAAATCTTTGTGCATAGGGTGAAAGAGATCCTAGAAATTGCCCGATCGTTTCACGAAAGCAATGTATAGATCTCGATTCCTATTTTGACGAAGGTTTAAAATTCTTCTTTTGCCAAAACGACATTTAATGAAAATCTCATTGTTTTGGACAATTAAAACCAAACCTTTCTCATAAAGAATAAAGCTTTCTCGGGTATACCGAAAAGACATTCCGAAGCATACTCAAATTAAAACACGATTTTCCCAAAAATCCAAATGACTCTTTCATACAAACTCACCACAACATTCACATAGGCACACACACACACACGCGCGCACTTACATACACATATTCATGAATTAAAGGATAGGAAAGCATTAAGATTGCGGTAACCGTGTTTCACGGAAGTCGAGGGGTGCCTAACACCTTCCCCTCACTTAAGCAAGCCCCCGAACTCTATGAATCTCAATTCGCAGACCAAATTAATTCGGAGTCACATATGAGCCAGCGATTTACAAAAGAGCGAAAACTCGGATGAGTTGGTACATCCATTTCAAATATACCAACTGGCGACTCTGGTTAATTGGCTCATCATAAAAACGATCTTTCAAAACCCCGTCGACCTCAATGCCGACCTTTTCCAAAAATCATCTAAACCAAAAGGCTAAAATTGGGAAAGACCGAGAAAGCGAAAACCCGGCGTCGACAATATATATATATATATATATATATATATATATATATATATATATATATATTCCAAATATGACTCTTATTTTGGACCGGAGGCACATGCACTTAACTGTAAACAAAATGCATCAAAGAAATTTTAAAATAATGTGAAAAAAGAGAGGAAGAAATAAAGAAATATGTAAGGTGAACTAGGAATATTGGAATTGGAAATGTATTAATTAACGAATCCATGCAAGTTACCTAAAAGTTGGTCTCTTTACAGAAACATATAACTATCCATCTCCTAAAAAACGTTATCAATCAAACTCGAGTACCAGAAAGATGAAGGAAGTTGGATAGTTTTGGTTCGTAGTGGCACCAAACTCGAGTACTTGCTAAAAAATTTAAAAATAATGCTTACTGCTATTTAATTAGAACAAGTCATTGAGGCTATCAACGAAGTAAGATGGAATTTTTATTTATTTTTTTTACTGATGCATAGCAATTGGAGGGAAATTGATATAATTCAATCTTGATTTTGAAGGTCAATTTTGTGATCTCCAAAATTTTATTTGTTGTATTGTAGATATTTTTACATGAAAAAAATGATATTTTTGCACGATTTTTTCTTAAAAGGGTGTTTTGTAGAAGTAGGGGACTTAGTCTACAGTGATTTTTACTTAAAAGTTCATATCAACGGGTTCGTCCCTTATTTCTACAATTTGCTGCTTTGAAATAGAATAATAATGAAGCAACCCATAAGAGAAGCGGCGAGGGTACTCTTAAACAAGTGAATATCGCTTATTCTAGTATTTACATGAAGGTGAGACTTATTGTAACAATAGCTCCTTTTCACACAAAAAAAATGACTTGAGAAATATATATATATATATATATAATTGATGTGAATAAATTTGTCTCTAGTTAATATAGTCATGAATTTGTACTTCCTTCCTGCTATAGCTATATTAAAACGACGGATTTAGATCCCTCCATTATATTTTTTTCGTCAATTTTATTTAATACACCATATTTTTATATTTGTAAATAGTATAATTGAAATTGATACCCGTCAACTACTTTATTATATTAAGTAGCATGATTGTTTTAAAAATAAAATTAATCTGATATTTTTTCACCATTTGATGAATATGTAGATTTTTCATTAAAATTTCAATAAATGAAAATTCATTTAGACTTTTAACGGTGAAAATATTTTTTGTGATTCTAATTTTTTATAGGATTAATCATAATACCATCAACTATTTATTAACCTATTTTGATTATTATTAATAAAATTATTAAAAAATTAAATAATTAGTGTATTGAATGAAGTTGGAGGAAATATTTAATGGAGGGGCTAAACCCCAAAACTACACAAAAATACTGAGCTCATTGAACTCCAATAATCTCGGGCCTTCGGCTGCCCTTATTTTCTTTACTCCGAGTGCCTTGTTCAAAACTTTATTTACGTCCAGTTGGCTCCAACAATGATCTTTCTCTCACGGATTCTTGTTGGTTTTGCAGCGCAATTAATGCATTTTATCTCTCTACCCAATCGACTGTTTCCGAAAATAATCTATAAAAAGGTAAGTCTCTGAACAATCTCTGCTCCACATTCAACATTTCTCATCCTATAGCATTCAAGGCCCTTTATCTATTTACCTTATTAGTATTTGTTATGCATCTGCATTTTATCAAATCTAAAATACCCATGACACTGAGTGGCCAATAACTTTGTCAAATATTTGTTATTGGTCATTTTTTTTTGGGTTTTGTCAATGTCTGAAAATATTTTTTACTTGGAATCTAAAACTTTGATTTTCATTGAACAGTATTAAAATATATTGGATCTTCAGAAGAACATTTGTTGCATTCTTGTAGAGATTCCTCCTCTTCCTCCTCCTTCAATTGTGAGGAAGGGGAAAATTTTCTTTACTTAGTTTTTTCATGCAGATTCTGTATTGGTAGAGCATACCCAAAACTGTTTTTTTCTCTTACACATTGATTGTAATGGCTAATCTATTATCTCAAAGAGTTATTGTTGGTGTTGTGCTTCAAGTTTTGACAGTCTTTGTTTGGTTGGGCATTTGCTCAGCAGAAAATATTTCTGCTAATTTTATTTTTGGAGATTCTTTGGTTGACGCGGGAAACAATAACTACATTGTGACTCTATCCAAGGCTAATTACCCTCCTAATGGTATTGATTTTGGGAAGCAAACAGGACGATACACAAATGGCAGAACAATAGCCGATATTTTAGGTAAGCTTTTGTTCTTCCATATGCAAATGGCAGAACAATAGTTGAGTTTATGCGGCAAACTTTGACAAAATCATTATACGTCTGTTTAGCAACAACAAAAAAAATCTTTATATGTTTGTTTATATGTTTTTTGTTACACCAGGACAACAAGCGGGTTTTAAAGATTTTGCTCCTCCATATTTGGCTCCAACCACCAGGGGACCTATAATTCTGCAGGGTGTCAACTATGCTTCCGGTGGAGGAGGAATTGTCAATGAAACTGGAAAGATTTTTGTAAGTTCTTTTCCATGAAATCAACCCTTGATTTTCATGCTAGGTCTGGCAACTCAATTTCAATTTAAAGACTTGGATTGAGTTGCAAACACAGCTTAAAAGATTTCGTTGAAATCTAATTTGATGATTATGTTGCTTACTGTTTCTTACATACATATTTTAATAATGCAACTTATTTCTTATGTATAATTCGATATATTATGTGCTTCATATAATATACAGGTTGGTAGAATCAACTTGGATGCACAGATTGATAACTTTGCTAATACCAGGCAAGATATAATCTCACAAATAGGTGCTCCTGCGGCAATGCAGCTTTTGGGAACTGCTCTTTTCTCAGTTACAATGGGTTCAAATGATTTCTTAAACAACTACCTGGTGCCTGTGGTTACAATTGTTAAGCAAAAATTAATATCTCCAGAGATGTTTGTGGGAACTTTAATTTCAAGATACAGAATTCAACTTACGGTACAACTTCCTTTCTGCAACCCCATAATCATTTCTAAAATCTGCAGCTGAATTCAACACCCTCACTTAATTTTATTATATTTTTTTTTCCTGTTTCAGAGACTATATAAATTGGGTGCTAGACAATTTGTTGTGCCAAATGTGGGTCCAATTGGGTGCATACCATATCAAAGGGATATAAATCCATTATCTGGGGACAACTGTGTTGTTTTGCCAAATCAGCTTGCCCAGTCATTCAACAGCCAGTTAAGGAGTCTTCTAATGGAGCTTGCTGCCAATCTCAAGGGATCAAAATTTCTTTATGCAGATGTCTACCACATTGTAGCTGATATCCTTCAAAATTATGTATCATATGGTAATTAGTACTCCTTCTATTCCAAAACTAGAGATACATTTTTTTATTTTATCTGTTATAATAAGATAGATACATTTCTAATTTTAAATTATGAAGTACATGTTTGGTTTGGCGCTTTTAGGCTTTTGACGCCCAATCGCACCTAAGAATCTTGTTCATTTAAACAAAACATATTTAACTTACAAACGCGTCTTATAAGCCCCTCAAATGCTATTATTTATACTCTAGGTTGATTAAGTACTATCATGTCACCCAATAAATATTTCTTAAAAGTTGCCGTTTTCAAAATTTATCTCTAGTTTTGAAACGAAAAGAATAGTATTTGTTTTATATTCATATTAAATGGTTTGAATTTGGTTGGTGTATACAGCGAGAAACTAATTTGTATATTGTTTTAACAGGTTTCAGCAATGCCAATTCAGCATGTTGCTCTTCTGTTGGGCGGCATGGGGGAATAATCCCCTGTGGCCCTGCTCCAACAACAGTTTGTTTAGACAGATCAAAGTATGTTTTCTGGGATGCATACCATCCAAGTGATGCTGCCAATGCCATCATCGCAAAGCGTCTAATGGATGGTGGATCTGATGATATTTCACCCATAAATCTTAGACAACTTATTGAATCTTGACTTGACAAATACTGGAACACTATATATATATATATATATGGATCCAGAGGAAAATTATCTAGTTAAAATGTTCAACAGAGAAGGAATTGCATTCTTTCTTCTAATATAGATACCATATTTATACAATGTGTATTAATTATTTAAAATTTGGAAGGAGTTATATATGTGTACTTATTTAGTCTTATATATTCATCATTATTTGGACCGAATAAAATCTCAAAATTACCTTTCTTTAGGGATGCTGTGGATAGCAACATGTGATTGATCAATACTAAGTGTAAAAGATTGATCATCTTTAAGTCAAAGGCACTATGTCAAATCTAACTAAACCCCGAAAATATTGGAGTACTTGTTCTAATCTTAATTATTGGTCTCATTCAGTGTGATTTGGTGGGCTCACTAAATTATTTATTCAATTGTCTGAACCTACAATAGATCCATTTCTCAAACTTCAAGAAATTGTATGTGTCCTCACAACTTTTTGCCCTATTGCTAGTTTTTTCTTTTCTTCCCTTAACAATATGCTCAAAACATCTCTATTTAATAAAGGTTCTTAGTCTTTCTCATTCTAATTCACTTTATTATTTGTCAATTGTATTCACAAATTACGAATTGAAGAACTTGATGACAAAAAAGAAAAGAGAAAAAAAAGAAGAAGAAAAAGAATGAACTCAAAGTTATCGTCCCCCTTCTCAATTTTTTGCATCAAAGAAAACTGTGATAAGATATTTCTTACTAAACTTTGACACATTTTACATATATAATTTCTTGTTTTGGAAAAAATTTAAATAGTTAAAAAATGTCTTGTCACACAAAGACAAAATTGTTAAAATAGAAAATTATCTTGATCATAAGGTTAGAGGTACACCAACATGTTGTCCACCCTAGTCCGGTCTAGTAGGTCTTGGTCGTTAACTAGACTGGTCAAGCTTTAACCAAAAAGGCCACTGACCAGGCCCATACTATGTTGCGCAAGAAGATGATTGTTGTGGTCTACCGATCAGGCCAAGCCAAGGCACGATCTTGTTTTTATCTTTAATATTAAATGTGAAAAATAAAAACTATAAAGTATAAGATAATAAAATTTAGTGAAAGTGAAAATCTAAATGAAGATGTATATTAATTAGACGTATTTAGAAGAAATCAAGAATGAATAATTAAAATTTTAAATAAACTTTATTGATATATTAATTAAACCTAATTTATTACAAGAATAAATAAGTAATGCTTTAAACTTCATTGATGAATAATTATAACTTCAAATTTCACATCATCATTCTTAAATATAATTTGTAATAAATTTTTTTATTACTAAAATTTATTTATGTGAATATAATATCTCAACCCAAGTTCATCTATCTTGATTCTGGACTAAACAGTCCATTTCCAATCATCCCACCTCCCATTTCTTGAAGTGATATAGATGAGCAGCTTGTTTATAAGTTGATGTAGATGAGTGGGTTGGCCGAGGGTGTGTACTGGACTTAATAGCTTGCTTGGGCTAATGTTTGCATTATTACTTTTATTTTTGGACTGGGCTATTTCAATAAAGAGACGTGCATATTCAGGCCAGGCCAGGGGAGGGATCTGGGCTGCTATTGACTTAGGCTGGTAGGCCTGGCCAGGCCAAACCGATTTCAGGCCTTAGGGTAGGCCGGATCTAGGTCTTTTTCAGGGCGGAGCAAGGCGAGCATAGGGGCCGAAATCATGGTCTGTTTGTAGCCTTCAGGCTAGGCCTTAACCGGACCGGTTATTTTTAAATTTGGAATAAGCCAGACTTCGAGTCTCTAACTTTTTTTGTATTACTATTTAAGGCCCTATATGGGTTTTAGATTATGTTTGCATTGTAGGAATATGAAGATAAACTTATCAAATTTTCAGGTAAGACTTTTTTAGACTGTAGAAACCAATTTTATTATTTAAGAAACAAGACCGTACCGCTACATTTTGGGGTCGGTGAGATTCAAACTATACTAAAAAAAAAACATAAATATGATTTACTAATCAATTAAACTACACTAAATGCGTCAATATTGATTTTTAAGCTAATTTTAAATATTTTTAAATTTAAAATTAATATAAATTATTTAGTTTAAAAAATACATTTATAAAAAATTGTAAACTATATAAAAAGTACTATTATTTACAAGTTTTTCAAAAAATTAAATGAATCGCAACAATTGAATTTAAATATATTTCATTATGATCTTGAATATTTAGAAATATGTCCGAAGTATCGTCATACATTAAGTATGTATTATTATGTCAAAAGTTTAATATTTAGAAACATAATCAACAATTAAACCATGTTATTATTATTTCAGTTCATTCGAAGAGGAAGCCTATGCTTTTAACCTAGGACTAACTGCAACACAGTTGAAAGCATTCACTATTGAAAATTTTCAACAGTAGTTTAAGAGAAGGGTTGAAAAAGATAACGTTTCCGAGCATTTTAGAAATGTTATTTCAGGTCTGTACAAACTTATTAGTTCATTTTTCGGTTGCATCGTTAATGGGTATAGATTCAAGGTTGATGAATTGTATGGACTGACATCAGTCAATTCTGGCGTTGTCATGTTAGAAAGTTGTTACCAAGATTCTGAGTTCAATTACTATAGAAGATTATAGAAAGTTGTTGTGCTCAATTATCTCGAGAGTAATAAAGGTAGTTACATTTAAATGTCGTTGGTTTAACACTGAAAAGAGTATTAAAGTTGATCGTAATAGAATCATCACAGTAAATATAAAGTCAAAGTTACAATCTAATGACGTATTCATGTTAGCCAGCTAAACGACTCAAGTGTACTACGCCCTTAATGTCGTAAATTCTATAAGCCCATGGTATACTCTTGTCATAAACGAAGACTCGGGCATTTGATGGTACTAATGTGTGTGGAACAAATAACCCGTTGCAAGAACAAGTTAGCAATCCCAACAACGTAGTGTTAAATGATGACGTTGTGCAGGTAGATGATATTGTTGACTTACCCGATGATGACAAAGAGGAGGAAGACGTGGTTGTCAGTAACTATCTCGTCGTACAAGATGATAACAATGAAAATTTTGGTACGGAAGAGAAAGAAACAAAATCAAAGGATGACAATGATCTTGATTCTAACGGGTTTGACGACATACTAAGTCTAAACTAATTGTTGTTTTATAAAAAAAAATTACCAATACAAACAGTTATTAAAACATGTGTATATTCGACTAAATTTTCGACGGAATATTTCGTCAGAAATATCCTAATTCCGATGGAATAAGGCTATTTCTGACGGAATATTTCGTCGAAATTACATCTTTTTCTTGTAGTGAGATATTTGTGTTGATATTTCTAATGCCTTTTGGGTAAGGAAGAAACACACTATATCTCTTCCTTATATTGACAGTTTCGCTGAAAAGCATATCCCGATAAAAGCTAGGTCAATCCAGATGAATGAAAAATATTTGAAATTGTGCCAAGAAGAAATTTCGTATCTTCTAAAAAAGGGATTAATTAGAAAAAGCTTTTCACTATGGTCTTGCCCAGCATTCTATGTTGAGAATGCAGTTGAAATAGAACGAAGGGTTCTAAGGTTTGTTATCAACTATAAACCTCTAGATAAAGTTCTTAAATGGATTTGGTATCCAATCTGAAACAAAAGGGATTTATTTAATTGATTACTTAAAGCAAAAGTTTTCTCTAAGTTTGATATGAAAAGTAGATACTGACAAATTCAAATAAGAGAAGAAGATAAATACAAGATAGCGTTACAGTTTCATTTGGACACTATGAATGGAATGATCAACCTTTTGGTTTGAAGAACGCTCCTTTTGAATTTCAGAACATTATGAATGATATATTTAATCTTTATATGAATTTTATGATTGTTTATATTGATGATGTTCTCAAAGACCATTGACTAATACCGGAGAAATACTTAAAGGTATTTCAGTCTGTTGTTAAAAGAGAAGGATCAGTAATTTTTGCTATAAAAAAAATCTAACTCTTTAACTACAGAATTGAATTTGCATGAAACATAATAGTGTAATTTATTATTGACTACAATATATATATATATATATATATATATATATATGTTTTTGTGTGTGTGTGTGGTTCTAAGTAAACATGTTGCACCATTTTGCTTTTCTTTTTTTTTCTTTTTTTTTGGTCATTTTTGTTAAAAAAGGTCTCCTAGCTTTTTAGAGTACCACTCAAACTAATAATTCAAAGACACAAATAAATCGTGCAACAACTACGATCTCATCATTTTCATCACATATATACATATATATATATATATATTAATGTCTTTTTCTTTCATCACATGATAAATTAAGTAGACAATGCCGAGCTTTTAGGACAATGATTGTCCCAAAATTAATGAGAAGTTCAACTAAGTTTTCTTAGACAATGCCGAGCTCTTAGGACAATGATTGTCCCAAAATTAATGAGAAGTTCAACTAAGTTTTCTTGTTGGTCCACTTTCTCTCTCTCTGTGTATATACATGTGGCTAGCCAGGGGTGGATGTACTCACACTAAAAGGTGGGCAAAAAATTAATTTTACAAAAAAAAAAAATGAAGCACCATACCCCTAAGTTCTCGCAGCCCACCATGATTTTGGGAGGAAAAATAAATGATAGTGCTATAAAAAGTTTAATTTTAAAATATTAAGACAAAAAAATAATATGATTGTGAGATTATATTTACTTTCCAATAGGGACGGATCTGTGCTGGGGCAGGGGGTCACTTGTCCTCCTCAACTTTCAGAGCTCCTATATAAAAAAATAGTAAAAGAGTATTAAGTAAAATTTTATGCTTTAGACTTAAAATTTAAAATTTCTACTCACTCCCGTTAAGCCATTACCGAATGATAAATTGAATTTTCTCATTACTTATTTAATTTCCTTGGAATCATGTTTCACTTTCTTGGACACACCATTCTCTTGCTTTTATAAAGAAATCAACTTAATTCCCATTCGTTTTTGTCTTTGTTCCCCATTCAATTTCTTCAATACCACATGGCCACATTCCACTTCTCACTTCCACTTCCCACAATTCAACAAGTATATTTTAATTTAAGTTTTTTAATTTCACAAATTTAACAATTGTTTTAGAAATTTTGTAATTGTTTATGGATTCTTTTTTTGTACATTTATAAAATTAGGGCTTTTTACTTGTCAAAGCAACATTGCAACAATGAAGAAAACTCTATCAAATAAAAGTTCTTTAAATATGTGTTCTATTCTATTTTTACTTTCTTTAAATTTTATAATTTATTTTGTAATGTTATTTGTTAATGGTTTAAATTAATTGAGATTGTTTATTATTGGTGCTAATTATACTTACTATTCATAATATATATTGATCTTGTTTTGATGTTGAATTAGTTTTTAAATATTTATTGATTGTCAGGAATGGACATACGCAATGAAATCTCAAAAAATGTTATTATAAACAATATTTGAAAATTATTTAATTTTATGATTAATTTTATTAAATTTTTATTTTTAAGTAATTTTTATTTTGAATATGACCCCCTCAATTTTCAAGCTAGATCCGCCCCTGATCTCCGAGATGGAGGTGAAAAAAAAAGAGAATTTTTCTCACCGTTATTTTGAAAAATAATTGAACTGCATGCTAATATTTCGACCACCTTTTTTTAACTTAAAAGTTATATTTGCCTAAGATAAATCTTGCCTATATTGCCGCGGGGCTAGCAAACTTAACGTGCATAATCACAGATATATAATATGTAATTATGTATATACACATGCATAAAGGCTACCTAGCTATAGAATACAGAAGCCTATTGAGCTATATATCGACCCTACGCTAAAACACTAAATGACTAAGTTAAGTTTTCCACAATTAGCATTGAATATGAGGGATAATTCCATTGGTTGATTTTTGAAATGGTCGACAGCTCTCTCTCTCTCTGTGTGTGTGTGTATATATATATATATATATAATATATATATATATAATGCAAAAAACAATGCAAGGTTCCTGCTATTGCCTTTGAATGTGTGGCTTGGCAACTTTTGCCCTTGCATGTCCACATTTGGGCATCAATATGCTTCTCTTTAAAATGTATTAAAAACATTAAATTAAAATGTATTTCTTCTATTTCATATTATTTGATTATTGTTGACTTTTTAAAATCAACTTAAGAGATTTTTAAACTCAAAATTGACATAAATTTTATTAATTTTAATAAATACAATGATGAATATTGAAAACTATCTAAAAAGTATTATTCGTTATGAGTTTTGTTGTTTCATAATTTTTAATTAGTAAAATTTGAGTTTAAAAATATTTCAAATTAACTTTCAAAAGTCAATAATGATCAAATTATTTGAAATAGAGGGAGTATTTTTTTTCATGTTTAGCCCTAAAATAATAATTTATTAATTTGGTAAGGACTACAAAATAGAAATTATGACAACAACTTGAGGGTATGGAGTCTATATATATTAATATCAATAAAAAAAAGAGAGCATTTTTTGCGGAATATATATATATATATATATATATATATTTTTTTTTTTTTTCAAATAGGACTCTTATTTTGGACGGGAGGGAGTAAATAAAATTAGCTTTAACACATGCACTGAACTGTAAACAAAATGCATCAAAGAAATTTTAAAATAATGTGAAAAAAAGAGAGAAAGAAATATGTAAGGTGAACTAGGAATATTGGAATTGGAAATTTATTAATTAACGAATCCATGCAAGTTACCTAAAAGTTGGCTTCTTTACAGAAACATATAACTATACATCTTCTGAAAAACGTTATCAATCAAACTCGAGTACCAAAAAGATGAATTAAGGAAGTTGGATAGTTTTGGTTCGTGGTTGCACCTAACTCGAGTACTTGCTAATAAATTTAAAAATAATGCTTACTGCCACTTAATTAGTACAAGTCATTGAGGCTATCAACGAAGTAAGATGGAATTTTTATTTATTTATTTTTACTGATGCATAGCAATTGGAGGGAAATTGATATAATTCAATCTTGATTTTGAAGGTCAATTTTGTCTCCAAAATATTATTTGTTGTATTGTAGATATTTTTACATAAAAAAAATGATTGTTTTGCGCACCTTTCCCTTAAAAGGGTGCTTTCTAGAAGTAGGGGATTTAGTCTGCGGTGATTTTTACTTAAAGGTTTATACCAACAGGTTCTTTCCCTATTTTTACGATACGCATCTGCTTGTGAATAGAATAAAATAGAGATGAAATAACCCGTTAGAGAAGCGGCGAGAAAGCTCTTAAATAAGTGAATATCGATTATACTAATATTTACATGAAAGTGAGACTTATCCGCTATTTGTAACAATAGCTCTTTTCCACACAAAAAAATGGCCCGCAATATATATATATATATATATATATATATATATATAATTGATGTGAATAAATTTGTCTCAAGTTAACATAGACATGATTTCGTACTGCCTGCCTCTTATAGCAATATTAAAATGACAGATTTGGATCTCTCCATTACATCTTTCCGTTAATTTCATTTAATACATCATATTTTTATATTTGTAAATAGTATAATTGAAATCGGTACCGGTTAATTACTTTATTATATTGAGTAGCATGATTGTTTTAAAAACGAAATTAATCCAACAGTTTTTCACAATTTGATGAATATGTAGATTTTTCATTAAAATTTTAATGAATGAAAATTGTTTTAGACTTTTAACGGTGAAAATATTTTGTGTGATTCTAATTTTTTGTAGAATTGATCTTAATACCATCAACTATTTATTAACATATTTTGATTAATATTAATAAAATTATTAAGATCAAATAATTAGTGTATTGAATGAAATTGAAATAAATATTTGATGGAGAGGGCCAAATCCCAAAACAACATAAAAATACTGAGCTCATTGAACTCCAATAATCTCGGTCCTTCGGCTGCCCTTATTTTCTTTACTCCGAGTGCCTTGTTCAAAACTTTATTTACGTCAGTTGGCTCCAACAATGATTTTTCTCTCAAAAAAATTTTATGTGAACATGAAAATTGGATATTAATATATTTGAATTTTATTTATTTATAGTTTGACCAATAGTAAATAAAAATATAAATAACTAAAATTCAAATACACTGATTTACAATTTTTATATCGGCCTAGAAGAGCTCCTTTCTCTCGCGGATTCTTGTTGGTTTTGCAGCGCAATTAATGCATTTTATTTCTCTACCCAATCGATTGTTTCCCAAAATAATCTATAAAAAGGTAAGTCTCTGCTCCACATTCAGCATTTCTCATCCTGTAGCATTCAAGGCCCTTTATCTTTTTAGCTTATTAGTATGTGTTATGCATCTGCATTTTATCAAATCTAAAATACCCATGAAACTTAGTGGCCAATAACTTTGTCAAATATTTGTTATTGGTCATTTTTTTTGGTTTTGTTTTTGTCTTTGCATCCCATTTGTTTGATTGATGTATGTTCTGACTGAATCACAAATAAGGCATTAGTTAGTTTCTGTCAAGTGGTCGGTCTTTGATCAATGTCTGAAAATATTTTTTACTTGGTATTTAAAACTTTTATTTTCATTGAACAATATTAAAATATATTAAATCTTCAGAAGAACATTTGTTTCATTCTGTTAAGTTGTAGAGATTCCTCCTCCTTCAATTGTGAGGAAGGGGAAAATTTTCTTTACTTAGTTTTTTCATGCAGATTCTGTGTTGGTAGAGCATACCCAGAACTGTTTTTTCTCTTACACATTGATTGTAATGGCTAATCTATCATCTAAAAGAGTTATTGTTGGTGTTGTGCTTCAAGTTTTGACAGTCTTTGTTTGGTTGGGCATTTGCTCAGCAGAAAAAATTTCTGCTAATTTTATTTTTGGAGATTCTTTGGTTGACGCCGGAAACAATAACTACATTGTGACTCTATCCAAGGCTAATTACCCTCCTAATGGTATTGATTTTGGGAAGCCAACAGGACGATACACAAATGACAGAACAATAGCCGATATTTTAGGTAAGCTTTTGTTCATCCATATGCAAATGGCAGAACAATAGTTGAGTTTATGTGACAAACTTTGACAAAATCATTATACGTCTGTTTAGCAACAACAAAAAAAATCTTTATATGTTTGTTTATAATTTTTTGTTACACCAGGACAACAAGCGGGTTTTAAAGATTTTGCTCCTCCATATTTGGCTCCAACCACCAGGGGACCTGTAATTCTGCAGGGTGTCAACTATGCTTCCGGTGGAGGAGGAATTGTCAATGAAACTGGAAAGCTTTTTGTAAGTTCTTTTCCATGAAATCAACCCTTGATTATGTTGCTTACCGTTTCTTCCATACATATTTTAATAATGCAAAATATTTCTTATGTATAATTCGAGATTTATGTGCTTCATATAATATACAGGTTGGTAGAATCAACTTGGATGCACAGATTGATAACTTTGCTAATACCAGGCAAGATATAATCTCACAAATAGGTGATCCTGCGGCAATGCAGCTTTTTGGAACTGCTCTTTTCTCAGTTACAATAGGTTCAAATGATTTCTTAAACAACTACCTGGTGCCTGTGGTTACAACTGTTAAGCAAAAATTAATATCTCCAGAGATGTTTGTGGGAACTTTAATTTCAAGATACAGAATTCAACTTACGGTACAACTTTCTGTCTGCAACCTCATAATCATTTCTAAAATCTACAACTGAATTCAACAGCCTCACTTAATTTTATTATATTTTTTTTCCTGTTTCAGAGACTATATAATTTGGGTGCTAGACAATTTGTTGTGCCAAATGTGGGTCCAATTGGGTGCATACCATATCAAAGGGATATAAATCCATTATCTGGAGACAACTGTGTTGTTTTTCCAAATCAGCTTGTCCAGTCATTCAACAGCCAGTTAAGGAGTCTTCTAATGGAGCTTGCTGCCAATCTCAAGGGATCAAAATTTCTTTATGCAGATGTCTACCACATTGTAGCTGATATCCTTCAAAATTATGTATCATATGGTAATTAATACTCGTTCTAATCTAAAATTAGAGATACATTTTTTTATTTTATTTGTTGTAACAGGATAGATATATTTCTAATTTTAGACTATAAAGTACATGTTTGGTTTGACGCTTTTAGGCATAACGATATCGTGGAAATACTGCGTGGACCCATATATATAGGAACGAAACAGAATCACCTTGATACTAAACTAGATCGAGCCCGGGATCTTCTTGGAAATGGGAAGATCTAGGAACCTTAGAATCTTGTTCATTTTAACAAAACTTATTTAACTTACAAACGCATCTTATAAACTCTTCAAACGCTCATGCTCAACTTCCCAAATGGAGCAAATTTAACAAGTCTTAACTGTCATATTCCTAATATGCCATTATTTATACTCTAAGTTGATTAAGTACTATCATGTCACTCAACAAATATTTCTTAAAAGTTGCCGTTTTTGAAATCTATCTCAAGTTTTGAAAGGGAAAGAGTAGTAATTGTTTTATATTCATATTAAATGGTTTGAATTTGGTTAGTGTGTACAATGAGAAACTAATTTGTATATTGTTTTAACAGGTTTCAGCAATGCCAATTCAGCATGTTGCTCTTCTGTTGGACGGCATGGGGGAATAATCCCCTGTGGCCCTGCTCCAACAACAGTTTGTTTAGACAGATCAAAGTATGTCTTTTGGGATGCATACCATCCAAGTGATGCCACCAATGCCATCATCGCAAAGCGTCTAATGGATGGTGGATCTGATGATATTTCACCCATAAATCTTAGAGAGCTTATTGAATCTTGACCTGACAAATACTGAAATAATATATATATATATATATATATATATATATATGTTATATGTTCATCATAGCAACATGTGATTGATCAATACAAAGTGTAAAAGATTGATCATCATTAAGTCAAAGGGTCTATGTCAAATCTTAGTAAACCCCGAAAATATTGGAGTACTTGTTCTAATCTTAATTATTGGTCTCATTCGGTGTGATTTGTCCTTTTCTTCCTTTAACAATATGCTCAGAACATCTCTATTTAATAAAAGTTATTTGCATGTCTCATTCTAATTTACTTTATTATTTGTCGATTGTATTCACAAATTACGAATTGAAGAACTTGATGACAAAAAAGAAAAGAGAAAAAGAAGAAGAAGAAGAATGGACTCAAAGCTATCGCCCCCCTTCACAAATTTTTGAATCAAAGAAAGTGATAAGATATTTTATACTAAACTTTGACAATTTTACATAATGGAACACAATTTCTCGTTTCGGAAGAAATTTAAGTAGTTTAAAAATGTCTTGTCACACAAATACAAATTTGTAAAAATAAAAAATTATCTTGACTGAAAGTTAATACGTAAGGTTAGAGGTGTACAAACATGTCGTCTACCATAATTTAAAGTAATAGATCTTGGTCGTTGATTAGGCCGGTCGAGTTTTGACCAAAAGGCCCCAAATTAGGCCCATACTATGCTGCGCAAGAAGAGGATTGTTGTGACCTAGTGGCCAGGCCGAGCCCAGGGCAGTCTTGTTTTTATATTTGAATATATTAAAAATAAAAACTATAAAATATAAGATAATAAAATTTAGTGAAAGTGAAAATCTAAATGAAGATGCATATTAATTAGATGTATTTAGAAGAAATCAATAATGAATAATTAAAACTTTAAATAAACTTTATTAACATATTAATTAAACTTAATTTATTACAAGAATAAATAAGTAACACTTTAAACTTCATTGATGAATAATTATAACTTTAAATTTCAGATCATCATACTTAAATATAATTTTTAATATTTTTTTCTTACTAAAATTTAATTATGTAAATATAATATCTCAACCCAAGATCATCTATCTTGATTCTGGACTAAACAGTCCATTTCCAATCATCACACCTCCCATTTCTTGAAGTGATGTAGATGAGTAGCTTGTGTACAAATTGATGTAGATGAGTGGCTTGGCTGAGGTGTGTACTGGACTTAATAGCTTGCTTGGGCTACTGTTTGCACAATTACTTTTATTTTTGGACTGGGCTATTTCAATAGGGAGACGGGCATATTCAGGCCAGCCCAGGGGAGGGAGCTAGGCTGCTGTTGACTTAAGCTGGTAAGCCTGGCCAGGCCAAACCGATTTCAGGCCTCAGGGTAGGCCGGATCTAAGTCTTTTTCAGGGCGGGGTAAGGCGAGTATTGGGGCCAAAATCATGGTCTTTTTGCAGCCTTCAGGCTAGGCCTTGACCGGACAAGGTTATTTTTAGACTTGGCACAAGCCAGAATTCGAGTCTCAAACTCTTTTATGTTTTAGATTATGTTGCATTGTAGGAATGAGAGACAAATAAAGTTATCAAATTTTCTACAGAAACCAATTTTATTATTTAAGAAACGAGGCGGTACCGTTATATTTTGGGGTCGGTGAGATTTAAACTATACTAAAAAAAACATAACTATGATTTACTAATCAATTAAACTACACTAAATGCTTCAAATATACGTTCAATATTGATTTTAAAGTTAGTTTTAAATATTTTTAAATTTAAAATTAATATGAATTTATTTAGTTTGAAAAATACATTTATAAAAAATTGTAAACTGCATAAAAAGTACTATTATTTACAAGTTTTTCAAAAAATTAAATGAATCGCAACAATTGAATTTAAATATATTTTATTATGATCTTAAAAAGTCAATCATATTCTTATAATTTGGAAGAGTATATAAGATCAAATTCCTTGGAGCTAGCTTTAGGTCTTGTAGTACTTGTTATTCTCACTGTTTCAAAAAAAAAGACAGTTTTATTTGACAAATTTTTTACTTTTACAAAAAACCTTAATTTTTAGTGATATATAGTTGTACAAAATTCTCAAGATTTTATTATCGTATCACATTAAAAAATTAATAACTTATTAATAATATACATTAAACAATAATATATATGCTCTTAACATTGACATTTTTAAAATTTTACAATGAGTATTTTTTTTATGGCTACGGGTAGAGTAGTAAATAATTGGGCTGATCCTCGAAGCAAACAACTTACAGGCCGGCCTATAATCAGGCAGAGTTAAGACCCAGCCGAACAATCCCGTGCTGCCCAGGCCATTGCTATAAAATTGGTTCGATCAAACGTCCTTCCCTCGCGCTCTCAATCGCATTCACTCGCTCAAGAGCTTTAGATTTCGGATTGCTTGGAGAAGTTTCAAATTGGTAGCTATTCAATTACAAGGTATAAAATGGATTTGATAAGTGATTTTATTTTTCTTCATATATCATGTGTTTATATGTCATGAATTTTGATGTGTGAACTGGAAGGTGGTGTTGAATTAATTGGTACTAATCTTGTATTTTGACTCATAGTGTTAATTTTGAAAATTGTAATTAAATATTAGTGCTGTTTCTCCTATTTTACAAATCAATTTACATAACTTTCTGGTTCCTAAATTTTGTAAGTGTCTTCCAGTTTGGGATTAGGGCACTTTGCATAATGCATATAGTAAAATACTCCATCAGTTCCCAAAAAAAAGGTCTAATTTTTTACCTTTTGGAGTCCATTTGTAAATTCCCTTAAAAATTTATATGATTTTATTTATTTTTTAATTTGTAAATCGTAGCCATTGTATGGCTGCGACAGGATCATTTCCTCCTGGCGGATGAGTGCCTTAAAGACACACAAGACTAGCAAAGTCTCTCCTGCATTATCTTGAATGTGTTATAGTCACCTTCCAAAAGATGAATGGCGTGCCCCTCTTGTATGTCCATCCAGCTTGTGCTTAAGATAATTTATTTTATTTATTTATATTTTGTAAATTACAAAATTTGTTGTTTTTAAAATTACATGAATCACAAGAGTTTTAAATTTTAGGATTTTGCGAGCTGATTTCAAAATATCGAAATGGAACTTTTTTTGTGGAACGTTTGGAAAATATTTTTGCATATTTCTATTTAATTGAATTTCGGCAAAAATAACACTTATCCCATTGTAGTTGGCACAATTTGTTCAATAGGCCACTGAACTAAAAAAACTGTAATTAACCGACTGAACTAATAAAAATGTTGGAATTATACCATTCTGTTAAAAAAATTGAACAGACGTTAAAAATTTCCTACGTGGCATTACCAAAAAAATAAAAATAAATAAAATTCTTTACTTACTTGGCAAAACAATAATAAAAAAATATTTTAAAAACAATAAGTTACCAATTTAATTTTTAGGGAATTGATATTTCCACAAGGAAAATTGATATTTCTACAAGGTTATCCTCACATGAATAGTGAGTGAACCCCACTTTCATGTGAGTGAAACTTTGTAAAAATATTATTTTTCCTTGTGGAAATAGTAACTCCCAATTTTCATTGTAAATTTTCTTTTTCTTTATCTTTATTATTATTATTACTATTATTATTATTATATAAAGGAAATTATACTCTTCCAACATATCTGGGTTCTTGTTTGCATAGGCAACAACATCAACGTGCTTTCACCACCATCGTCATTTCATTCATCTTACATCTCACTGCAAAAACAATTCAAACCAACCTAATTCTTCTTTCTTTCCCATATTCTTAGCCAAAGATTTGGGTAATTACAGAGCTGTTCATGAAGTACAAATCCTAGGTTTTATTGTTCATCAAATTAAAGTTTTGGGTAATCTTCTTCTTTTCATTTTGTTCCCTCCTCCTTTCTCAATCTGTTCTCTCTCTACATGTATAATTTCTCTCTCTAATCTTTGCTATCAAACAATTTATGCTTGCTGGGTTTACTTTTGGAATTGTTTTTGAAAAACAAAAGTTTTAGATCTGGTGCATGAAGAAGATAGATGATAGGTAAGTAACTAATTAAACCCATAACTAATTGGGAAGAAGATAAGACGATGGATTGAGAAGAAGCTGAATTTGGGTAGTTTGATTTTGCGTTTTTGAATCGAAGAAGATGGCTTGGTTTCAGCTAGCTAATTTATTTTCCTTATCATTTTTATTTTTGTTCCAGGTTCCAGCATTGCCACATAGGAAATATTGAGCCTAATTTAGACAGCTGTTAGATAAATTTGACGGAATGGATTAATTGCATTTTTTTTAGTTTAATTGGTTGATTACAAGTTTTTTTAGTTCAGTGGTGTATTGCACAAATCGTGCCAACTACAATGGCGTAATTGTTATTTTTGCCACTGAATTTCTAATATGTGAATGTCATTGATTTTGGAGATCAGAGAAGGTTGTTGCTGTGTAGATAATGAACAACTCTGCTGCAGGATCCTCATCAAAAATGAAAGTGGGGTTATCCCAGCAATCAGAGCCTACGTTTAAGCGTAAGAGAGCGGTTTTCCAGAAAGACTGTAAGTATCTTGTACTTTTTCACTTGTTATTAAGTTTTTTACTTGCAGAAATTTTGATTTTGTTCCTCCTGAATGTAACAGTGCAGCACATGATGTATGGTTTTGGAGATGATCCCAATGTAAGTGTTATTTTTCAAATTTATTTTCCATTGATGAAATAATTATTGAGTTTGGTACTTTAAGTATGCACAAGTTTATCCGTGTTTGTGTGTGTGTGTGGATGGGGCCTTGATTATTATCTTTGTGGTCATAGGATTAATTTAAAGTGTTTCTTGCACAAGTTATCTTAAAGTACTTTTTTAGTTGTTCAGCTCTCATGAACCATGTTTCACCTTCTATGCTTGTATTTGAGTCAGTTTAGGGTTAGCTTTTTGTATTTTAAAAATTAAAATAGATCAGAACCATTTTTAATATATTTTTATTTTTCAATATCCATTTATCAGTTTTGATATATAAATTTTGTGATGTGTAAGTGGTGTGCAAACTGTGTTCCTTAAAGCTCTGTGGCGTAATTGATTGACGTTTTAAGGTTGAATTTTGTTTTGTATCAGTAAAGTAAGAATGTTTCTACTTTCTAATGAGTTTCTCTTTGTTTTGTTCATAGTTGAACTAGTGGATATCTTATGACAATATTAGGTTACTTGGTGTATCATGAAGTAACTTACAGATGAAGTTGGTTTCATCTCCCCACTATTGTATCTATGCAAGCCCCATCGTACAAAATGCATGCTATTTTTTTTTAATTTTTTTTTCTTGTAAAACAAAGAACACTTTAAAACATTGTTATATCCACACACACACAAAAAAAAGTTTCATATACTATAATATGTATTTTAGACAGAAATATGAAAAAGAAAAAAAAAACTGTAACATAGTTTAGAGGTGACAATATTTCTAATTTTTTAGTTGTTGGCTTAGTTTTTCCTGAATTCATGAATTTCTTATGTTGCACTATCAGCCCCTTCCAGAAACTGTGGCGCTTGTGGAGGACATTGTCGTTGAGTATGTCACAGACTTGGTAAGCTTAAATTACTTCCATTTGCCTGCTTTATTAACTACTACTCCCTCTGTTCCACTTAAGAGGAAAAATTGACTGTTTCTGGAACTTATTTAAAGATGTTCCAAAAACCCATTTATACATTTAAAAAAAATATATATTTGTGTGTTCTTAATATATTTGTATGTTATATTTTCTGTTTATATTTAAGGCATATAAAAAATATAACGTATAGATGGATTTTGAAACATTTTAAAATATGTATAAAAAACAGTCAAATATCTTTGCCTTGTAAAGTGAGACGAAGGTAGTAAATCAATAGCGAAGCTTCTTCCTCCCAACCCCACCAATGACCACTTCACGGAGTTGAGGGAAGACGAGTTGGAACTATGTAGGATATATTTAATCCACTTAGGCTCCTACCAGTTGGACCCCTTGGATGGCTGTGCAGTTTCTCTGCTTATAGTAGTCACCAGTCAGTACTATTGATCATGTGGAATGATTCTGACATTAGATTTGAAATATGCAGGTTCATAAAGCACAAGATGTTGCATCAAAGCGGGGAAAGCTTTTGACTGAGGATTTTCTATACTTAGTGCGGAAGGTACCTTTTCTTGGAATTTTTACCCCAGCTGTTGAAGTTTCTTAATTTCTTCATCTGCTTTCCCCTTCTTTCTACTCTGTCTATATGTCTCTCTCTCTATATATATATATAGTTATCTTCATTGGTGTTTACTATCAAGCAAAAGCATATTTAGGAAATGGTTCTTCTAAGATTTGGGTGTATAATTTTTCTTGCTCGAGTACATTGTCATTGACCTGTTAGTTGATAGCTTTCCTGTCATCATATAGTATGAGTGCAAATTTTAAGAATACTTTGTGGATGCTGTCATGGCACTCTTGGTAATGACTATCTAGTGGATCAATAGGATCTTCTGTTTTTCAATGTAAATAAAAAAAAATATTAAATTGTAAAATCCTCTGGAACTTTTTAAGCAGAAGTTATTTCAGAAAGGAAGTTTTCATTAGCATTTTCATTTTTGATAGTCTTTATCAAGAGCAAAATGAGGGATTGATCACTTGTCTATTATTACTATTTTCTTATTCACCTGCCTACACTACACCTACAAGTTATTTTCCATAAAAGAGGCTGGCTATGCTGAATTTACTTGTCTAACGCTAAACATTTTTTGTCCCTTAAAGATGGCGAGGAGAATTTTATTTTGTTTGAGAATTGAAGCAATAAAACCATAAAGCTTAGAGGACAAATGCTTCTTACTTGTAATATGTAGCACTTAGTTATGCAAATTTATATTTTTTCAGGTTGAAATATGATGTGAGGTAGAGAGATCCAACACAATGATTCATATAGAGTCATGCTTCTTAATATGTATGAGAATTATTTATTTCTTTATTCAATGACTGTAGCCTAATGATATCCAATACATGGTCCTGTAGGATGCTCCAAAATTTAACCGCTGTACTGAGCTTTTGTCCATGAATGAGGAGCTGAAACAAGCCAGGAAGGCTTTTGAGGTAGACGAAGAGAAGCTGGCAACAATTGAATGAAAGAGTAGAATATGTCCATTTTGTTTTATACTCTGCTGGTTAGGGTTTGTGAAGATTAGGCAGTTTGTCTGTAAATAACATGCTATTCCAAACTAATTCATGTGTAGCAGTAGTTCAGTTTCATTGTATTCTCAGCAAACAGTTTTTAGGCATTAACTGCTCACTGGGATACTTTGTTCCATTTGTTTCATGTACTATTTTGTATTTTAGGTAAAAAAATAAAAATAAAAATCTGTCACCTTTCTTCCTTCTCTCTCAATTTCATATGACCATAATTGTGTTTTAACTTTATCAGGAACTTGTAGGAGTACCTGTTAATGTGACACACATGTATATATATGTGAATGAAAGTATAGGTAATAGCAGAGTGCAAAGTTAAAAGGGAGTGTATTTTGCCGGAAATCAGTTGCTTATAAACTGTGAACTTGAGGTGTTTTTGCTTGCTAAAAGCATTCTTAACGGTGAGGTTTCAACTTATTGTTTGGATCACGGATAGTAATGGCACGTGCTAGGTTTCAACTTATTGTTTGGATTTTGTGTTCGATGCCATGGGAGATACTAGTACACAGCTCACATATGATGCCGAGATTTGGATGACAGAAGTATTGAATGTGGACTATGCAGTAGACACGTTCCAAATGAAGGGTGCTGCTAATTGCAAACCGATTGATGACCATTGGCTGGTTGTTTTCATATCAAGCCGGATTGAAGATTGCTCTTGCCTGTATCTGGACTTTTTTTCTTATTTATTTGATCTTGTTAGTATTTCTTTTTCCTTCTCAATTTGACAGTATATCTGCACTTGATTAGCATAGCACTTGTTCAATGGGAGCTACTACTTCTCCAGAGCTTGATAGAATATATTGATGGTTTTGCTTTGGCAGAGTTATTTCACGATCATTTTCCGAGAAATGTTGGACTTTTCTCGTCCCGGAGGCCCCTAAACTAGCACCAATACTAGTGGTACAAACTAACTTGCGATGAATACCAGATGCAGCTTCGAAAAGATTTTAAAGTTTATTGTTATTTTGTTTGTTTATAAAGTTAAATGGTGGCATAACAATAAACTATGATATGGCATACTGAGGATGTTGGGTGGTTTAATACTCTTATTAATAAATAAAAAGAGAACTCTTTTTATGATTTTTTTTTAGACAAAAGGACTTTTAAAACGCAATATAAAATTAATGGAACTAATAAAAACTTGTGTATGAATACCAAACAATAAAAAAAAATGTGACTTAATTCCACTTATCTTTTCCACTAAACCACACAATATAAATTAAATTTCACTCTCCGTTATTTCTCTAATTTCCCAATTTTAAGGACACGAGATAATATACCAAATGGAGTAATAGTTTGTCTAATTTTAGCTATCTGCTATTTCCCTCTTGTACGAAACTCGAAACCTTAAACAGTGACCCAGCCAAAGTAAAAAGCAGGCCGCGATTTCGATTAGCCATCTGTTACTAAAATTTCCAACACGAACTGTAACTTTAGTGCCATCACTATGGATAATACCAGACTGATGGTCCAACGTCCAACGTAACCAACCCGCACCCCAAGACAGCACACACTTCAACACGCAAAACTTCATGTTCATATAATCCGATCATTTCACTGCAATAAAATAAGTTATATACATAGAACTCATTATTTTTACGACATATCTCGACCGTTCATTCACAAGTGACAGGTGAGATATATATATATATGAATACTGATTATACTTACAAGCTAAATTGAAATCTCAAATCTGTGAATCCAAAATGGAAAATTCCTCGCCGGAAAAGTTGATACTAGTAAGCCGGGAATCGAACGGGGTGGCGTATGTGACAATTAATCGTCCCAAGTCGCTGAACTCGCTGACGAGGGGCATGATGGGGGATCTGGCCAGAGCCTTCAAGAGCTTCGACGCTGACGATTCCGTGCGAGTCGTGATTCTCTCCGGGTCGGGTTCATCGTTCTGCTCCGGCGTGGATTTGACGGCGGCTGAGGACGTGTTTAAGGGGGACGTGAAGGATGAGGCGACCGACCCGGTGATCCAGATGGAGCGGTGTCGTAAACCTATTATCGGAGCAATTAACGGCTTTGCCGTCACTGCGGGGTTCGAGATTGCGCTAGCTTGTGATGCTTTGGTAGCTTCGAAAACTGCCAAGTTTATGGATACTCATGCCAGGTATGTAATTTTAGCTCATCTTTTATTACTGCTATTAATTCTTGTGGTATTTATTTGCATATCCTCAGCTTAATGCTATGTTCAAATTGGTTGCATATCCCTAGCTCAATGCTCTGTTCAAATTGGTTGCATATCCCTAGCTCAATACTCTGTTCAAATTGGTTGCATATCCCTAGCTCAATACTCTGTTCAAATTGGTTTTATTTTATGCTATTCTGCAGTGAACTAGTCATTTTGAGTTAAAAAGGTTTAATTTTTAGTGTTTGTACGCTTATTTCACTAATAATTTGTTTGATACGGTTATTTATGTGTTCTGTACATTAAAAAAAAAAGTTGTGAATAACAAATACAGTACAAGTCAATAGTTATTCATAGGCTTCTGAAATTAATTTATATGCAGAAATGAACATGTTTTCTTAGGGATAGAAGCGACATGTTTGGTGATTTGGAACAATTGGTATCCATTACTCTTTATGAATATAGCATAGTTATATCCTCTCATATATGTCTCCAACAGTTGGTAAATACGAGTTGAGAAGCTAGGAGATTACCAATCATTTCATCTCTACAAGGATGGAAAATATTCATTTACATCTAACAAACTAAATAATTTAGCAAATGGTAACCTTATATTAGGAGGGCTATAACCAGGTTACTTTTCTGAAACATTGGCCATTGCCCTCCTTCCGCAGAAGCTGAATACAGGGCAAAATAGGGCAATGGCCAACATCTGCTGTGAAGTAACTTGGTTGTCAGCCCTCATAAGGAATTTTGGTATTACAAGTCTCACACAGTTTGTTTTGCAACTACTTTGACATTCAATCTTTTTAGTTAACGATTGAATATTTCTCTCTCTCAAGCAATCATAATCCTTTTGCAACGACTTTGACATTGAAGTTGTATATATTAACCATTGACAGAAACCTAGTCACCTATTTACTGTTGTAGTGTGGTTGAAAGTTGGACTTATTTCTGGAAGCGCAATAGGTTCTAAAGCATTTCTTGAAAATTGTAAGACAACCCAAGTGGATTTTCCAGGTTGGCGGATTCCCTCCTCTCAATTATATGTTACTGATCCAGTAAGAGGCATTAGACTGTGATCACACCAAATAATTTTTCAACTAGCAAAGTGGTGTTGCAATTTGCTTGTTGATTAACCCCTCTGGAGTGGATGAATAAAATTTGCCAAATTGTAATATGTTGATTGTATGAGATTGTGATGCTACATTTGGCCAGATGTGCAAGGAGTATTGAACATCAAAGAAAGGAATAAAAACGCAGTCAAAATGGACTTCTTACTTTAGTTAGTTCATTTCTCAGTGAATATATGTTCAAGTCACATGAGACAAAACAGCTAAATAAATTCATGAACTTATTTTGCATTTTGAGCTGCAACCAAGTCATTTGAATGCATGGTAGTTTCTTGTGCAGTCTTTCAACTGGGTATTAAACCTTTTCAAATACTTGTCAGCTATTATGTTTCTAATCACGACTATTGTTAGTTTCATATTATTATCTGTAAGTCTATTACTTAATTAAGTTTTTTGATTTCTTTTCATTTATTTATATGTTTTATCAATTCCCATTGTCTATGATAAAGTGGTAATTTTATCTTCAACTTGCAGGTTTGGGATATTCCCTTCATGGGGTCTGTCTCAAAAGCTTTCCCGAATTATAGGGCCTAACAGAGCTCGTGAAGTGTCTCTAACAGCCATGCCCATAGCTGCAGAACAAGCTGAGAGGTGGGGCTTGGTGAATCATGTTGTTGAAGGAAATGAATTACTGAAAAAAGCCCGGGAAGTTGCAGAGGCCATAATAAAGAACAATCAAGACTTAGTGTTGAGGTACAAGGCAGTTATAAATGATGGCCTGAAGCTGGATCTGGGACATGCACTTGCATTAGAGAAGGTAATAGTTTTGGAGTCTTTTGTTTGATATCTTTTGGAACTTATACCTTCAAGTGATATTGATTGGTGATCCTATTAATTGTGATCAGTAATGAGCTGACAAGATTCTAACAATCAAACTGCAGCATATAAATACTGTTCATGTTAGGATCTTCTTGATGTGCGCCTTCCCACGTACGCGTATCTTCCAACTTTAGCAGATAAAACATTACCAATGTTTTATTTGCTGTGGATGATTTAAATGACATAATTGTTAAACCCTTAGTGAATTTGTTTACTAAGATTATTATTTTTAATGACCTGAAATTCATAACATGAGGCTAATTCCCCAAATCTTGGAGGTTCTAAAACATTTTGTGGTCCTTGTTCCTATCATCAGTGATGTAGTATGGACATATTATTGGTAGAAGCCTGTTTTAGTAATTAGACAATCTAATTCTGTTGTAGAGGAAGTTACAAAAATAAATTTCTCCCGAGAATGTAGAAATTGCATGGCGGCTGGTTTATATGCTTAATCATCATTATTGTTATTGTTTGGGGGTGTTAGATTTTGTTTTTATGAAAACTCTGTTACGACTCACTTTTTGTGCTTGTAATTTAAATTTTCAGAAGAGGGCTCATGAGTATTACAGTGGAATGACAAAGGAGCAGTTCAAGAAAATGCAGGAGTTTATAGCAGGTCGGAGCTCGAAAAAACCTCCTTCCAAGTTGTAGACAGTTGTAGACATATGTACTCTTGTAACAATAAGTTTGTTGGGCTGTCAAAAGCTAGGAAAGCGAAAGTATAATAGCTTTGGTTATAATAATAAATTAGCTTTGGTTAGAATGTCCTTGTTCGTGCTACTTATAAAAATTTAAATAAAGATGCTCTGTGTTCTCTCTCAGTACATGAAATCTGTGGGTTGGTCTATGCCTGATCTGAAGGTTTATTGCAAGAACTAAAAAAAAAATAAAAAAAATATTGAGTTCTAATTGAAAATTTAATTTCAAAGTGAGTTATCAAAAGAGCAAAGAGGGCTTCAGAAAGGAAGCTTCTATTGGCACTTTCTTTCTTCATTTCTTTATCAAAAGAAGCAAAAGGAGCTTTGCATATGGGGTTACTAGTTTTCTTCTTCAACCAATTACCTTGCTATCAACAAGCCACTCTTGGTAAAAAAGGTTACAGGTTTATCTAAAGCTGAATTCACTAGTGAAACTAGCAGAGTTAAAACTTTCACCATTACTAACAATATATTTGTCCCTTAAGAGATGTTATCGATACTGTTTTATTTTCTTTTGGAAATTAATAGAAGCAAATACCACAACCTAAAGAATCAACATCTCTCCACCGTATTATGAAAGTGTAACACTTGGCCATAAAATTCTGAACATGTGAGCCTGTTAGATGTGCCAAAATTCAGTTGCTGTACTGAACTTTTGTCCATGTACAATATGCTGAACCAACCCAGGAAGGTAGCTGAATGAAAGTTGAAAAACAGCCATTTCTAAATAGTGCTTTGTTGAAGTCCTCAGTGGCGGCGTCTGACCCCTTTTTGGCAGTAATTTAAATTAGAAACAGATGCATACTCATAGTTTATTAAGGCCAGTCATATCATACGACTGTTTGTTGATGGTAGAGTTGGTTTTGGATTGATTTCGATTGGACTTGGTGTTTTAAAGAGTAGAAAAGTTATGGCTGCGGAAACGACCATCTAGAATCCATATGAAAAACATCTAAATTTCATCATTATTTTATTATTATGTTATTACTATCAAACAAAACTATTAGGATTAATTCCTCTGTTTGAATCTTTTCCAATTTTATTTTATTTTCTAAAGAAAATTGCGGGGATGATTTCAATCGCTATCAACCTTCAAGCTGCAACTTGAACATGGAAATATAGAGAGTTTGCTTTTAAATAGTGTGTCTGTGTGTATAACTGACGTGAACTTGCAATAGCAAAAAAATAAAAATGGAAAGGTCCTCGCCGGAAAAGTTGGTAGTAGTAAACCGGGAACCGGACGGCATTGCATACGTGACGCTTAATCGTCCCAAGTCCCTGAACTCTTTGACAAATAAGATGATGGCGGATCTGGGCGGAGCCTTCAAGACCCTCGACTCCGATGATACGGTGCGGGTCGTGATCCTATCCGGGTCGGGTAGAGCTTTCTGTTCGGGTGTGGATTTGACGGCGGCTGAGGACGTGTTTAAGGGCGCGGATTCAATTTCTGAGCTGGCGGTCCAGATGGAGCGGTGCCGTAAACCGATCATCGGGGCGGTTAGCGGGTTTGCAGTGACGGGTGGGTTCGAGTTGGCGCTAGCATGCGATATTTTGGTTGCTTCCAAAACTGCCAAGTTTATAGATACTCATGCTAGGTTTGTGTTCTGAGCTGATCAATTTTACTGATGTTAATTTGTAGTTCAGTTTGTGATCGTATATATTTGCACAGCACTTGCTCAGTGAGAAAAGCCCATCTTCGTCAGTCAATATTAAAATTTAAAATTCATATGAATGTATTTGATTTTTTGAAAACAAACAGAATATCAAATTTGGAATTTTATTTTATTTTATTTTATAGAGTGCATGGGGTATTGCACGAAAAACTCATATTGGCTTGATTTATAGCATTTGCCACCTACTAGTAATTTGAGTTGAGGTTTAATTTTTGTGTTATTTCAAGAAACTTAGTGTTTGATATGGTGTATGATTTCATTAGCAAGAAAAGCTAGTTAGCTAAATAATTTCATGAACTTCTTTAGTGTTTTGTAGGTGCTACTAATGCATGCGATGATTTTTAGTAGCATTAGTAATTTTCTGCCACCTTTCAAACTGAGTGTTGAACCGTACAGATCCTTGTCCACTAAATTTCAATTCTTGATAAATTTTTCTTTGTTTCATAAAAGTATATCAATCAATTTTTTCACCATAACCTATATTTTTATGAAAAGTGGAAAAATTGAAATCTTTATGCGTTTATGGCTTGTCAACGTATGTTCTAATTCTGATGAAGTGGTGATGTTATGTTGAACTTGCAGGTTCGGGATTTTTCCTTCATGGGGTCTCTCTCAAAAGCTTTCTAGAATTATAGGAGTTAAAAGAGCTGGTGAAGTATCCCTAGCAGCCATGCCGTTAACTGCAGAACAAGCTGAGAGGTGGGGATTGGTGAATCATGTTGTTGAAGGTAGCGAATTGTTGAAGAAAGCCCGAGAAGTTGCAGAGGCCATAATAAAAAACAATCAAGACTTGGTGTTGAAATACAAGGCAGTTATCAATGATGGCCTCAAGCAAGATCTCGCTCATGCACTTGCATTAGAGAAGGTACTAATTTTTTAGTGTCCCTCTCTCTTCTATGTTTTTTGATGCTGTCCACCTTCAAATAGTATTGAATTTCAGTGATCCCCTATTGACTTTCGTTAATGTAGAACTGAAACCATTTCTAATGATCAAACGGCACAAATTAAACACTATGCAAATCAGCTTACTCTTGATTTCCTCTTAGCTCCCTTGTACGTGAATCTTGTGACTTTACAAGATATAACATTAAAAGTGGTTTTCCTTTTCATGTAATGTTCAAATGATTTAATTTGTAAGCCCTTTATTTCGTATGTTTGGTTTTTACTATGAACAAATCTTGGATGTACATAAATTTCTTTGTCCAAAATTTAAATGGTTTGCTGTTTTTGTTTCTGGTATCAGTGACTAGAAGGCTGTCCTAAGTAGTTAGATGGCAGAAAAGTTTGGAAAAAACAGGAAAGAAAGATTGTTGTGAGAGAAGATTGTTACGAGATAGTTTATATGATTGATTATGTTTGCTTGAAGATTTATTAGATTTTGTTTGCATGAAGTTTATTTACGCTTCAACATTATGTTGTTATTGTAATTTTCAGGAGAGGGCTCATGAGTATTACAGTAGAATGACAAAGGAACAGTTCAAGAAGATGCAGGAATTTATAACAGGTCGGAGCTCCAAAAAGCCTCCTTCCAAGTTATAGATGTACTTGCTCCTAATTCATTATATCAATATGAGACTTGTAATAATAAGTTTTGGGAGATGATATTTCTTTAAGACCGTATTTGTTTGTAAGAATTATAATTCCGAGATTATGATTCATGGAATTATAATACCAAGACTATTAATCCTAAGATTTGTTCTCTATCAGTTATGTTGTGGGGGCAAATTACTATATTGTTTGAGAAATTCTACAAGCATACATCCATCAAACGAGAAAGTTAAGTTGTTTATCTAATGTGAATTGAGGCAATTGAATTTTATTATAATAGATGAATTATTATATATAAACTTTCTTGAGAGAAATTAATATAACCACCTTTTAATTATATTAGGTAAATTATTGATTTTTTTTATTCCTTTGACTACATGGCCAGGCCCCGGCATAATTGGTACACCATACCATATTACAAGTCTGTCTTTCCTTTCAGGCACTTATGTTGAATGAAAAGCCTGTTCTCAATGAGGCTACAATGTTTCAGTTTCCGTGGTCCAGATCCCCGAGAAAGGTTTGAGGAATTATAACAACTATCAACTATGCCGTTTGTATGTCTTGCTATACCATGATTTATTTGCTGCGACAACCGCCAAGAGTTTTGAGGATTTGGTTGTTGAGCATTTTCGTGCTCGTGGGCGTGTTATATTAACAGCCTGCAAGGCATATAGTAATGGATTTGTTAGAGTAGGGGTATCAACATGTTGGGGAGTTTTTGGCCAAAAGGGTCGAGGTGTCGAAAGGTTTTTGAAGTGCATGAGTAAGCTGTATCTGGTTCATATTGAATCATATTGTATCGGTTCATATTGTATCCATTATCACATTTGATGTATCATATAATTTGTTTTGATCTGACCCATGGTCTACATGTTTGCACTTTGAAAGACACGAACTCCAACTTAAAAAGCTTCTTAACTTATTCCTCATGACATCCATAAACAAGCAATTTGGTACATTATTGGGTGACAACAACTTTATTTATGATACCAGACATCAGTTACCTGATCACAAGAAATTCACATGTAGCTACATTACTAAACGTACCTTTATAAAAATTAGAATTTTCAAATTGGGTGAGTGTTGAAGCAAGTGAAACTCTGGGCTTCTAAAAACTTGTATCTCTAAATGGTTCATGTCGTAAACAACTGCAGACAGAAATTATGGGACAAAAAGAAAGACGAATCCGTCGTCAAGCAGAGATCTAATGGGGTAGAATGGGGTAGCAGAGGCCCCTGAATTCCTTGAATTCCCATTTGAAGGAGTTACAAAAACTTTTTCCATCAAATTAAAACACAAATCCCAGCTCATGAAAATGGCCTAATAAGTAGGGACAATAATTTTCAACACGACGCGATAGCACAATACGAACACGATTCTTAAACGGGTTAGTATCATAAACATGTTTCATAGGTTCGTGTCGTAAACACTATTGTAAATACGTATTAATTTTCTGACACGAACACAATTTATAAACGAATTCATATTATAAACATGTGTATATACGAGTCTCGATGCGACACCACTCCACTAATAAGCAAATGGTTGGTCACAAATGCAGGCATATTGACAGCTGACATTATGTGTGCCTCCTCCGGAAACATCATGGGTGACAAAATATTCTTGTGTTGCCACTTGCCCCCATTTTGTACGGTGAATAATGTCAAATCAGTTTCTTGTTCATATGACTGTAAGCAATTGGGATTCAGTAAAATATTAAAATCCAGACTTTTTGAGTTATGTTTCCTCGGACATTCTAGGGTTCTAGCTCATTATTTATATCTATAAACAAATTTTCATCTTTCTTTTTCTCTTCCTTCATCGTCTCCTTCTCTCTTACTGTTCATATCCCCCATTTCCCCATTTTCTCCTAACTTTCTCATAATCCAAACACCACACCTCATAAACACCAAATGATGTTAAGAATTAGGCATCTTAAAGTTACTCAATAGATTTTATGATTCATCACGATGAGAACTTCTACCTAAATTAAATAAAATAGAACAAAGTAATAGAACTCTAAATCACCTCTTTGTTTGAAAATTCGAAGGAATCCTAAAAAGATTAGAAGGTTTTGTTAAATGAAGACTAATGTGAGTTGTGCGCATCCTTTTGAGCTATCAGAATGCTAAGATTGATACTTTTGATGCTAAACAAAGCAGAACAAAGTATTCCTTCCGTCCCAAATTAATTACATTTTTAGGAATTTTTAAAGTCAAATTGACTATTTTTAAAACTAATCTTTTTACTATTTTTGCTAACATATAGGTGAAGATATTATAACCAAAAGAAAGTATATACAATTTATTACTAATTTCAATTTTTATAATTTTAGAAATATATTTATATATGCTTAATTATTAATTTTAAAAATAGTCAATTTAACTTTAAAAAGTCCTAGAAAAACAATTAATTTGGGACGGAGGGAGTAATATCTATACTTTCTATACTTTTTATATACAAGAGAAGCAAATCCTGCATCAAGACGTAACATAAATTAGTAGTTTTAGAAATTGAAAACGAATTTTCAAACCATGACACGCCGTTTTAAGAACTGAAAGCTTCCGCCTCTGTTCTCGGGATAAATAAAAAGGAGTATTTATTTATATTAAAAAAGTCTTAAATTTTTCCCCAATAATAATAGTAGTCTAAATATAGAAGTCTTGAATGTTTTTTTTTTGCTATATATATATATTGCAAATATTTCATTAATTTTAAAATATAAAAATAATTTATCAAAAATATAAACGTTAAGAAAACAATATCTTGTTGAGAGATGAAACATGTACTCATTTGTATATTTTTTACTTTCAGAAGTGATCTTGTTTGTAAGAAAATTTTTATCTTATATTTTAGAATAAACAGAAAAAGTTATATATAGAGAGAGTTGATTATTATCCCTATAATTTGAGATTTTTATTTTATTTTTTGATAATTATGACATTATCCGTTCTAATGATGGAGTTATAAGTAATGAAATTTTTAAGTTCGCTTATCATTTACCACATAAATAGAAAAATTGTGGACGTTGAAAATAAGAGCCAACGGAATGCTCCCCCACGCCACCTTCTTTCAAACGGAATGAACACGTTCTTGTTCCTCCACAACCCAACACCCCCACCTCCCTTCTCCTCTCTCTTTTTCTAAATATTTATATTTATATCTGTATCTATATCTGTATTTCAATTTCCCAATTTTAAAGGAGGACAAAATAACAAGATAATAATAATAAAGAATAAAAAAAAATCCCAACTGCAAAATTGTGGGAGGGATTATTGTAGGGGAATTATGCCTTTGAAGGCGATATAAGTAAGACATGTGGGATGCTTGGGTTAATGAAACTCGTCTCGCTTCTTTCGAAGCCATTTGGGGCGCGTACGGACAATAACAACAATTTCAATGGCGATTTTTGCAAGGATGGTTTGCTGTGGTTTCGGGATATGGTCCGGTATGCTGGTGGAGAATTGTCGATGGCAGTGATTCAGGCGAACATGGTTCTTGAAGACCAGAGCCAGATCGAGTCCGGTCCGTTTGGGACCTTTGTTGGTGTTTATGATGGTCATGGTGGCCCTGAGACTGCCCGATACGTGTGTGATCACTTGTTCCGGAATTTCCAAGGTTTGTGGTTTCAATATTTTGATCCGGTAAAGTTAATTTTATTATGTGACATTGTAAATGTTATAAAAGTTATGAAATTTTGGTGGTGAGTCATCTTGTTTGAAATTGGGGATTGTTGGATCTGCTTAGCTGCTAAGGTAGTTTTAGACTTTAGTTAGAGATGGTGTTTGAGTTTTGGATGTTGATTGGTGGTTTATTGATTGGACAATAGTTAGTGAGCTTAGGTTACTAAATTTTGGATATTGAATCGAGTCTCAAAGTGGAAAGTTCATAATGAGTGATCCTTATAGGCCCAAAGTCTTAATGCTATTGTAGTTAAGTCCTTGCATGACTTTCAGAAGGAGGGTTGGATTAGGTGTTCAAATTCTCTCTCTCTTTCCCCACACCCCCTTCACTCCCCCTTCACTCCTTCAAATCCCCGAATTCGATCGGTCCTTAGTATGGTTTTGGGGCATGTTGATATTTCATTATTTTTTGGGTATGAGAATGAAGAAGGAAAGCTTCTTATGTTGGTGTTTTATTAGGTTTGGTATTTATGCAGCAATATCAGCTGAGAACCATGGTGTTGTGACGCCTGATACAATCAACAGAGCTTTTCTTGAAACAGAGAGAGGGTTTACTGCTCTTGTGACAGAAATGTGGAACACTCGACCCAATATTGCAACGGTTGGAGCATGTTGTTTAGTTGGGGTTGTATATCAGCAGACTCTGTTTGTGGCAAATCTTGGAGATTCCCGTGTTGTTTTGGGGAAGAAAGTTGGCAACACTGGAGTTATGGCTGCTATACAGTTGTCAACAGAACACAATGCCAATGTTGAGGAGACTAGGCAGGAGCTTAAAAAATTACATCCAGATGATCCTCAAATTGTTGTCCTCAAGCATGGTGTTTGGAGAGTAAAAGGCATTATACAGGTTATTCTCTGTACTCTACTGCTTTAATGATATTTTGTGGTTTATAAAGTTCTGTTGAGAAGCTTCTAAAATTGTTAATTTTCTTTGGTATTCAATTGCTCTCTTTATGTTTTTGTATGCACAAAACCCGTTCTTTGACTATTTAGACAGCCTCCTGATCTTCTCCTAATTTAAAATTTTTCTTTTTAAGGACAGTCTCCTGAACAACAGGGCTAAAGGAAAAAAGGGGAGTAACCTGGACTAAATATCATAGAGACGTAAACTTATTGGTCGTCCATAGTGCTATTATGTCGATCAGAATTGTCTTGGCAAACTAGGCGTAGATGCCATTAGCACCAGCTGATGCATTAAATTTGTAGCAGCAGTCTGG
Source organism: Aralia elata (assembly GCA_034770075.1). Classification (NCBI taxonomy): domain Eukaryota; kingdom Viridiplantae; phylum Streptophyta; class Magnoliopsida; order Apiales; family Araliaceae; genus Aralia; species Aralia elata. The sequence continues at coordinate 7,587,944 of CM068384.1, read as the reverse complement.
TCTTGGTGCTTTTTTGTGAATTGGTGGACTATGCAAACAAAAAATAAAATATAAAATTTGAACCAATAGATAAGCGGAAGTGCTGTGTCTTTGCATCTTTCTTATGTTTAATTATAAAAGAGACCGGAAAAAGTGTGCAACTTTTCTACCAAAAAAATGTGTACCTGTTCGGCTTCACTATTTTATGTCATGTGCCTTGTAAAAGCATTGATGATATGTATATGATGCATTATTGACGTCAGTATTTGATGCAGGTTTCTAGATCTATGGGCGATGTGTATATGAAGCATGCACAGTTTAATAGGGAACCAATTAATGGGAAATTCCGACTTCCTGAACCAATGAACATGCCTATCATGAGTGCCACTCCGTCAATTATTTCTCATCCTCTTCAACCAAATGACTCTTTCCTTATATTTGCTTCTGATGGTTTATGGGAGCAATTGAGTAATGAAAAAGCTGTGGATATTGTCCACAATAATCCTCGCGTAGTACGAGTTTTTCCTCTCTTTTTTGTGCTATTTTCTTCATGTGCAGTGGAGTGGCAGTTTATGTTCTTGTCTTCTTATTTTATCTTCTTATTTCTAAATTGACTTGTTAATCCCTATGTATTTTGAAGCTTTTTTGCGGTAGACCATAATGCATCATTTTTGTTGTTGATCTTGTAATGCTAATTCCTAAAAATTCGTCTGCCAATTTTCCTAGAAAGTGATGATATAGAAATCTCAATACCATGGGTTTTATTGTATACTATTAGTAGTTTTTCTACATATTTTTACTATTTGATTTTCTTTCTATATAATTGATACTATTTAACATGCTGATTGCACTTGGGAAAAAGTTAATTTTCATTGTATCTTCTTCTAACAGCATCATTCCCCAAAAAATAAAAGAATGAAGGAAAAAATTCATATACATACGAGCATGTAGCATGTACATGTGCTCATGCGCGCGCGCACACACACAAAAGTACTAGGTACAAACAAATTAAACTTCATTTCTAAGTGGTTGTTTGTTTTGTTGTAATCTAGTACATTGATCAACACATCGGCTTATCAGTGTCAATTTTTTTGTCCTCGTGTTGATGCTCTTCGTCCTCAAAAATTGCAAACTTGCAGTTATTGATAGTCATGCTTTCTCTTGAATTGTACTCAACTCTGATGTTATGCTGGTTGGCAGCCACAAATGATATATTTATTAGATGGTATATATTCTTCTTTCGGATAAATGATAATTTATTGGTATGATCCGGCAATACTGCATGACTGCATCTCTTAGCTTCCCCCCCCCCCCCTCCTCCTGCTGCTTACCATCTGTCTGCCAATACAGGGAAGTGCCAAGAGGCTTGTCAAGGCTGCCCTCAAGGAAGCGGCTAGAAAACGAGAGATGCGATATTCAGATCTTCGAAAGATTGACAAAAGGGTGCGGCGTCATTTTCATGATGATATAACCGTCATTGTTTTGTTCTTAAACCATGACCTATTATCCAAAGGCATGGGGCAAGATACTCCAGTCTCAGTTAGAAGTGCTCTAGAACACTGATCGTTTGTTTCTCCATGCATATTTCTGCAACATCTAATTTCCGCCAATTCCTGAAAACCCATATCATGGTGGCAAAGATACTTCAACGCGTATGGCTATTGAGCAGTGTTGTTGCTCTATAATGTTGATAGTCTTTAATTATTTAGCTTAAGATTTGTAGAATGCCCTCCCAACCCCACCTATTTTTTCGTACTTTCTTCTCTTTCTCAGGCGATAGGTCAGTGAAGCGTGAGCGGGCTCCCACCCCGCCCCTCACTGTTTTTCTGGTTTAATAAATGTACAAGTTCTTTGTAATGAAAAACCGTGATGAACTCTAGTTTGATGGAGAGCTTGTTACAAGTTTTCGGCTTTCCAGTCGGCGTATTTGTATCTCCTACTCTGTACTAGTCGAAAATTTATTCAATTAGTATACAATCCTTTCTATTTTCTAATAAAAACTTGATTTGTCTTGACATGAGCAGTTCATGAATGTTCCTCTTAACTGTTAAAAGGAAAACAGAATAAAAAACTCCCATTGTAGCTCAACTCTCCTTTGAAATTGCCTGTGCCTCCATGCTGCATTTGCAAAAGTATTATGGAATCTGGAAGCAATTGAGCCGTTCTGCTTCAAGAAAGGGAGTAATGTGGTTTGGTTAGATTTTAAGCATATAACATGGTTAGATCAATCAAGTTGATAATTGAAGTCATTAGGACAAAAGAAACAAGAACCAGAGGATTCCAAATTATTCTCTTGCTATCAAAATGAATGCAAATACTATTGGGAGTCCACCCAATAACTTCTATAATAGGTTTCTCTATATGGAAATTAAAAAATAACTAACTAAGAAATATTTTTTTTTTTTTTACTTTTTTCACTAGTAAACACTAAAAATATGATAATATATGTATAATAAGATTTAATTTTAAAATTTGATATGAAAAAAAATTGTACCTTATGCAAATCAAAAGATTAAAGGGCAAAAAGAACTTGAAGGAGTAGATTCTCATGCACTAGCTAGTAGCAATTGACAAATTATCACAAGCTACTAATCCAAAATTTCCATGTTTTCCAAGTGGAACTGAAGATTTCATTTTAGCAATAAAAAAGGAAAAAAAACTGACTATTTTTTTGAAGCCCTTTTTTTTTTTTTTAAAATTTATTTATTTTTTCTTTTGGACAAATTTGACCATTTGAAATCTAAATTTATCTGAAAAATTGCAAACCAGAGTAATTTTCATATACAGGAGGGCATTTTTGGCATTTGCCTAGTACAATCAGTCAAGTTTTCCAGTTCACTTCGCGATGACCTAAGAAACAACAAGAGCAGGACCGTATACCTCAAGGATCGAATTCTTACCGGTGGATATATATATGTATATGCATATCTAGAGGGAGAAAATCGGAGGAGTGAGATAGGCGTCAGTCATGCTATCTGTTCGGAGCTTATTGATAATAGTAATCGTAATAGTGAGTGGGATTCTTGTGCTGCAATCGGAATCAGCACCGGAAGCTTACCGGAGAGATCCAGGTCACCCTCAGTGGCATCATGGAGCCTTTCATGACGTCAAAGATAGCGTCCGATCCGACGTCAGCCGGATGCTCCATTCCCGAGCTGAGGTCTCTCTTTGCACACTACACTACATAAACACTTATCGCAAAGGCATTTCATCCCTCACCATTTTATTGATCATTAATATATTTCCTTTATATAATAAGCAAGCTCACATTTAGATTAGCCTGAATTGTCATTTGCATATTTTTTTCACCATTTGTCGTTACAAATTCCCGTTGTTTAAAGTTCTTTCGAATTAGCTAGATTGTTCAGCTACTATCTCTTATTAATGTTGTAAACCATGATATGTATGAATTTCAGTTGTACTAGTCATTACAACTTGGCATCTACTGCTCTAGCTGTTAAAATATGATTAGTTTTCTTTAGTTAAATATTACCGCATTTTAATGTGATTACTATCTGAATATGTAGCACTAGATTCTATTTGAATTTTGCTTGGCATATTATTTTCCAAATTTTGCATATTCAATTTTCTCAGCTAGGATTTGGGTGAATGATTATAGAAATGGGGAAGGAAGTTATTGCTTCAACTTCCTATATGACTGAACCAATCATTTTTGGCATAAGGGTTCCAAGCCCATGAGACTAGTTTATTGAACTTGGGGCTGATATTACTGTGTCCCAAAACGTTATTTACTTGTTCAATCATATTTGTTTGGTTTGTGTGTTTACTCTGACATAGCAATGGTACGGCACAAGAGAATGAAAAAGCATATCGTTTTTTATTTGGATGGCTTGCCGTATGGGTATATCGCCACCTTCGTTTTTTCTAAAGTTAGTCCATAGCCTTCTTTGCTAAGTCGAAATAAAGGCATTTGATTATGATTCATATGTATATTTCCCATGTACCAAGATAGTTTTTGAATTCCGTTCTTACTCTTCAACTGCTACTATTGCATGTTATATAATATTAATGGTGTCATATTGCATCTTCATTCCTTGTTTGAAGTTGTTAGATGATAGAACGGAAGGTCTGTTTTCATTTTGTTTATTATAAGAATTTTGTTGAAGTACCTCAAATAATTTTGACATAATAATCATGCAGGTTCCGTTCCAAGTCCCACTTGAAGTAAATATTGTCCTAATTGGTTTCAATGGTGATGGAGGCTATCGATACTCAATAGATTCCCAAAAATTGGAAGAGTTTCTGAGAGTTGGCTTCCCAACTCACAGGCCATCATGCCTAGAAACAAAAGAGCTCCTTGACATCGAGCATCACATTGTCTATAATGCATTTCCGGTAAGCTTCTTTAATGTTCTTGTTATTAACTTAAACTTTTAATTAGCTTGATTGGTACAGTATGAAGTTTCATTATACTTTTGGCATGTTATTACCTACCTTGTCTATAACACAACGTGAAACGTTGTTTCAAAGTTGATATTGGTACATTTTCTGTTTTTTTTTTACTTTGTGCGGACTTACTTGATTAATTGGAACTAAGAAGCTAAAGTAGAGCTTATGTAAAGATCCCTACACACATTACTTTAGTTAGTTAGCGAGACGAAACATTTCCCTTAAATGTCTCAACATCATGTTGTTTAGGATGAATATCAGAATTAGGTTGTAGTTGATTGCTGTGTTCCACTTGAGCGCTGTCCAAGACTACATGGGAATGGTAGCACTATGTGCGGACTGCGGATGAGATAGGCTTTGCAGAAATGAAGCCATTACAGAATTAGCTAGGCAGCTGTCTGCGAGATTCTTACCTTTAGCTTATATGTCTCTTAACCTCTAGTGTCATATCAAAACATGTAACATCTTGGATTTAGCGAAGCTTAGTCTTCTTGCATAAAAGTAGTATTTTTTGTACAAGAGAGAGAGTTATAGGATGCAAGAAAACATGTAACATCTTGGATTTAGCAAATCTTAGTCTTCTTGCATAAAAGTAGTATTTTTTGTACGAGAGAGAGAGTTATAGGATGCAAGTTGTACAACTTTCTTTAATGATATTGGGTTGATTATACTGAAAAACTGTAAAGGAAAACAAAGGTGACAGTCAGATCGCCAAGTCATCTGTATCTGTTTATTATTGCTCATATCATATACTTGTACTCAACTCTCACCACAGGCTGGACAGCCAGAACTGATAGCACTTGAGAAGGCACTGAAATTTGCCATGGTTCCTGCCGGGACTGCTAGAGAGGTGACGACAATTGCTTAATAGTAATGCCGTTTTTGACTGTCCTTTAGAGACTTGCTAATGTTTTGAGATAAAATTTTTAATTTACTAGCGTAACATGTAGGCCGATTTTGGAAAGGAGGTTCCCTTGTTTGAGGTGGATGCAACAACAGTGGAGCCAGAATTTAAGAAGTTGTACTCCTACTTATTTGACATGGAGAGCGGAGGCGATTCTACAGAAGAGATGGACAGACCAGTGCCGAGTGCAATATTTATTGTTAATTTTGATAAGGTATTGTGTACCAATTATTGATTTTCCACAACTATGCATTTCCTAATAGAGGTAGCTGCTATTAAGATTGCTATTCCATATTTAATTTGGAGATTGAAGATTACCATCAATATTCCCCATAAATTGTTTATGCAGTACTAGTTACTACTTACTATGCATGTTATTCTCCACATCATTTATCAATCTTCTGTTTATTTCATCATTGTGAAATTTTACCAACAGCTGGCTCTTCTTTTATACAGGTGAGAATGGATCCTAGGAATAAGGATATTGATCTCGACAGTTTAATGTATGGCAGAGTTAACCCCTTAAGTGAGGAGGAAATGAAGAAACAAGAGGGAGATTACATTTATCACTATCGTTATAATGGAGGAGGAGCATCTCAAGTTTGGCTTGGCTCTGGCAGGTATAGTTGTAGATGCTGTGTAAATCTATTCTGTTTTTCTCAGGTCTTAAGTTATTGAAGAATTCTGCTGGCTTGGAACTCTAATATGCGATTTCATAATCTTACTTGATTGTAGAATTTTTCTTCCTTATTCTTGAGAAACCTATATTATTACATTTTAATCCGAGGGGCTTAGGGGCCTAGGGGGAACCTTGGAGGAGGGGCCAGGAGGCGAACTAGGGAGACCTTAGGGGAAACATACTTTTACTCTGTAGAGCCTGTGTTGACTTTGCTTGGATTTGTTTCACACAACTTGCCTACTTGGTATCTGGATTAGGTTATTTTGAGTTTTTGATGATGGGATTACCTTTTAGAAGTATGGCTTACATATAACCAAGCATGAACCTATCTGATAAAAAGTGGCTTGGTTTGTGTAGGTTAAGGCTTTTTCAAAAGCTTGAATTAGCTTGGATGTTTCCTTAATGGATTAGAAATGATTCAGCTAGTGGCTATTGGGGTAGTCAAACGAATCCAATCGACATTAGTGTGATAGAAGCTTTTGACGCTCAGTCTTTGACCTCAGTAACAAAATTCTGGCTTCACCCCCGTCTACAATGACATGTCAATGCACTATTAGCTGTGGTGGTACTGATTTCCCAAGAACAACATCATTTGTGCAATATGCATATACTTGAAACCATGTTGTGGACTGACTAATAATAGTATACTAGTATCATATTATCTGTTGGTTTCTCAAGGAGTTGAATGTGATGACCTTTGAATATCTTTTTCTTGTTATGGATTCAGGTTTGTAGTAATCGACCTCTCAGCAGGCCCTTGCACATATGGAAAGATTGAAACTGAAGAAGGAAGCGTCGGTATCAAAACGCTCCCTCGTTTACAAAATGTGATGTATCCAAAAGGTTCAGGTGCAGTTAGTGATTCTTCCAGCAATGACATATTTTTTGGTCGGCTTGCTTCTTTGGTTGCAACCACAATTGAGCATGTTGTAGCTCCAGATGTTAGGTATATTTTGCCACCTTACAATGATAAACATAAATGTTACGTTTCCTTGATTTACAATTTTTCACTTGTTAATAGATGCTTCGTGCATGTTCTCTCAGGCTATGTTTTGACTTTAGGTATAGTTGACTAATTTCATAACTTAGTGTCTAAGATAATCCATGCAAAAGAGAATAATGTAATCTACAATATTTAGTCAGTCATATGAGCTTCTGAAGGTGTTATTTGGTGGTACTAATTTATTAACTACCATATTGCTGCTTTACTGAGCGAATCCTTCATTATCAGCTATTATTATAGTCAAGTACAAGCAGCATACTTCTTTAATTGAAGCCCTAACTATTAGACGGCTACCTAAATCCTGCCTTGGAATAGTCTGAAATATGCTAGATTTCAGAGTTCACAAGAAGAATTAACCGACAAGACAAGGTGTTGAAGGATAATTTATAATCCAAGATTAATATATTAAAGAAAATAATGAAAATCCAAAAAAATCTCAGGCTGCAATAATCTAGACTTGTGCTTCATGGCTACATCAGGGTCTGCGCGTGTGAAGAAGTTACATCCTTACAACCCATCCAAAGAAAATCTTAGGATGCAATAATCTAGACTTGTGCTTCATGGCTACATCGGGGTCTGCACACGCATGAATCAGTTACATTCTTACAACCAAGTGCCTTTTTTAAACTTGATGACAGTACCTCTAAATGATTTTGTATCAGATTGATATCTGTTCAAGACATGCTTATCTGTCCAGTACCCTGTTTTTCCTTTATTTTCATCTCATCTTCTTAAGAATATTTTGATTTCGGTTTCATAGAACTTCCTTTACTTTTTATTTTTCATTTTTCATTTCTTTTCTTTTTTATGTAATTAAATGTTTATTGTCCCTAGATGAATATGCTTGTTTGATTCTTTATTTTTATGCAATACCAGTGTGTCTTATATATATTTGCTTTGTTAATTTTGTGGTTGGTCTTTATTGTCTTTATTGATTTATGGGTTGCAAAGTTAGGTTCTTATAAAATTTATTAATAGAGATATGCAGTTTGTCCAGAGTCTGATTTTGTTTCTGTCATATGTTGAATTAGGTTTGAGACTGTTGATCTGACCACAAGGTTGCTGATACCAATTATTGTCCTTCAAAATCATAATCGATACAATATCATGGAGAAAGGCCATAACTACAGTATAAATATTGAAGCTATTGAGGCCGAGGTGAGTTGTTTCTTCATGATAAATTGTTCACTTCTTTAAGCTTTCCTGTGACGTATTTAGGAGATAAGCTTATCCTTCATCATCAAATTTTAAGATGGTTGCTAGATACTGTCCTTTTTTCATGCTTTTTAGTATGTATGTTGGATAGCAAACAAGATAGATCACGATTCTACCAATCATGATTCCACCTTGTCAGATAACTAATATTGTGGGCTTGTTAGGGGTGGGGCAACAGGACTTCAGTCACTATCCCTACTTTAAGAGGTTTCAACATGAAGTTCATAAATTATGCTCTGTCTTTGAAACTTGGATTTACAGAGTAAGCAATTTTGACCAGTGGGTAAAAAGATTTTGGAAACTTGGGGTCCTTTGAAGTTGGCATGCTATAAATTAAGAAGAAATTCTGCCCGAGTGTTGATGTTGTTCCACAATTCTGAGATCATCATAACAGATGAGATAACATTGATGTATGCTTTATTTGTGCTCTATTTTGTCCTTTTCAGGTTAAGAAGATGGTACACTATGGGCAAGAAGTAGTGATTGTAGGTGGTGCACATGCATTGCATCACCATGAGAAGTTGGCGATTGCTGTTTCAAAAGCAATGCGAAGTCATTCCCTTCAAGAAACAAAGAAAGATGGGCGTTTTCATGTTCATACTAAGACATATCTGGATGGTGCTATTCTTAAAGAGGTATGCGTTCCTTTTTGCTATTCTACTTTACTCTCAATTTGAATTGCCTGGCTTTGGAGTCTTAATAACGATGCACTTACCAATCATACATGTAAAAAAAGAGACAGTATTAATAATGTTTAAACTGTTGTATTAACCTTCTATTATCGTTATAGGCTGCAATTTCTATTTTTATTTTTATAAAGTATTTGGGGAATATGAAATTCGTTACAATCACTCATCATAGAAAGAAAGTTCATTTCTTGTTGAATAGCCTAACCTTGGACTATTGATGACGGCAATCATGCATGGGGTGAATTAGGAGCCTAAGTGTGATAATATTTCAATATCCTTCTATCGTCTTTATTGGCTGCAATTTTTTTTTTCTTGGTAATTTTTTCTTGTTGCGAGTATTAGGGGAATATGATTTGCATCACTTGTAATAAAAGGAAAAATTCATTTTGTTTACTAGGTCTTATTGCTCAAGTTATGTTTATGATATTTGCGTCCTTACTTAGAGGAGGGGTAAGTTCTTAAACTATCTCGAAATGCTCATTTCAGGAGATGGAACGGTCTGCTGATGTGCTTGCTGCAGGTTTACTTGAGGTGTCTGACCCTTCCCTTTCGAGTAAATTTTTCCTCCGCCAGGTTGGTTTGAGTAACTATGCCTACTTGTTACTTTTGCAATGTGATACATGGATGCTTAGCATATCCTTCATGAAGTATATAAGTTATCTTTTTAACATTATTGTTTGGATGTGTGTTTGTGTTTTTCATTTCATTATTGCATACTAACCCTGAAAGTAATTTTTTTGTTTCCACCAGCACTGGGCTGATGAGACTGATGGTTCAAGTGATTCAATTCTAAAACATAAACCTCTCTGGGCTACTTATAACCCCAAACGAGGCAAGGATAAGAAGAAAAAGAGAGCGAAACAAGGGGATCTATACCGGACTTATGGAACAAGAGTGGTTCCTGTGTGAGTGCACCACCTATCTTACTGACTTTATGAACATCTTTTATGATACTTGAATACTTTTAAGAGATAGGTCCTCCAGTTACTAATAAACATAGTTATACTCTACTATTTCTTGGTGATTACTAGTTATGAGCAAATACAGTTTCCCTGCATCTATTTGTGTGTGTTTACAACTAATTTTGTGGCTACTTAAAGCCCTAAAACTTAAAGTTGGAATCCCAAGAATGCTATATGCCCCTTAACAAATGGCGGGCTGGAGAAAAGACTAGAATATATGTTTATGTTGACACATTTAGAGTAACTGTTCAATTTTAAACTATGTAGTAGGTTCCTAGATGAACAGAATTTTAAAAGTCCTAAAGTTTGAATCCCATGAATTCTATAGGTCCCTTATAAATTTCGGGTTGGAAAAAAGAGAATACAGTTTCATGTTGACACATTTAAACTAATTGTTCAGTTTAAAGTATGCAGTGACAGGCATCTGATATCTAGTAAGCTGTAGGCCACATATCTCATTGTCAACATGTGGTTGTATATAGATATCCTATGGAGTATTATTTATTCAAGTGTCTTTCCAGTCCTCTATATCTTTTGTCTTGCTTATGGATTGATTTGCTCATGCTTTTACCTAATTCCTTGTTTAGCCGGCCATAGTGAATAAAATTAGAAGACCGTAATATTAGTACTTGCTCGTTCCTTAATCCTATATATAGCCATTTTAATTTTAGAGGCCTATTATTATTATTATTATTATTATTATTTATTTTTTAAAAATCTTTTTCTGCTGTTGTGCTGCCCAAGAAGGGGCAGCATTGCAATTTCAGCTGTTGGTACTTTTGTTTCAAAGAATTAGAAATATACTATGTTACACTGACTCTTCACTTTGCCCTAAAGTACCCATGTCCCATACTTGACACTCGGACAAGTGTATTGGTACTGGACACTTCATTTTAGTGTAAAAAATTGGCAAAATTGAGGAGTATCCATGGCGGACTCTTCAAAATACCGTGTCCAACCGGACATTCTATCCGAGTCCGTGATATAGGAAATATATAATGATGAAACAGGTTGTATTATTGGCCAATCCTAGAAAATAGCTGCTTCAATTTTACAATAGTGGTCAATCTTTGAGAACTCATGTTCAGTGCAACCCATGGTTGTAACGCAACAAATACTGTTGTGGCTTGTTACTTGATGAATATCTTGCTTTCGATTTTCTTTTCGAGATTGCCTAGTCAATATAACAAAGTAACATACAACTAATTTCTTGTATACTATAAGAATAGTGATTGTAATAGGTATTTATATGCAATCAACCTTTTTTGCAGCTTTGTTCTATCATTAGCTGATGTGGATGCACACCTTATGATGGAAGATGAAAGTCTTGTATGGACAAGTAATGATGTTGTTATTGTACTTCAGCATCAAAATGAAAAGATACCTCTGAGGTATGTGGACATGATATTCTTCTTTGCTCCTCATTACTTCGTACCAGTTTAAACATAAGTTTGGTTAGCATTCAAGGAAGTACAACATAAATTCACAGCTTTTGTTAACTTGTATTTCCAAATGGGCCACTGATGAACGACAGAAGGCTTCGAGCTGAAGGAACTACTACTTTACTAAATGCAAAGTTGATTTTTCCGCATTTCTCATAACATCAATCCCTGGTGATGTGTTTGGTCAATTTTTTTAAACTTCTCAATAGATCGCTACTTTTAAACATCTGCAGTTACCTTAAGACGTTCATGACATGGTAAACTTTCTGTTCTTCTCTCCCTCTAACTTTTTTTCCCCCTGATTCAAATTGGTATCATCATGCATGCAATCGTTATTCTTGTGTCACAGACTTTTCTCCTTGCCCCTGATGGTAACCTGTTATCGTATATTAGCATGACCCAATTTGAAACACAATTTGACAGCTTGGACTCTGTGTTTAACATCCTTAAATGCTTGCCAACTTAGCATTTCTGTTGTATAGTTCTTTTTATCTTACACTTTAGTATGTGTGTCCATCAAACTTGTCTTGACTCTCCCACTCTGTAAGTGGGAAATTTTAGGACAATAAAAGAAATTTCTGAAACTTTGTTCCTAATAATAATCAGTGTAGTACAGCATCCCCGTATTTTTGATTTGCTCTACACAACAACCTTGTGTTATTCAATTGGCATCTTATGTTATCTCACTTTGGTAATCACATTGTTGTAGTTTCTCTCATCCTTGTGTGTTTCTGAAATTTTGTGCTCGTCTTGATTGCTTTATATCTGCTGTTAGTTGTATGTGGTGGTATGATAAGAGTTTTGTATCTGATTCTTTTTGTCGTATATCTGAACTCAAGATGTACATGTAACTTTTCTCTGCCATATAGACGACGTGACAAATTTATTAGCTAAACTCATTTCCATAGTTAACTTCTATTAAGTCATTCACATAGATCCTTGTCTTGTGTGTTCTTTATATACCAGCTGCTAGTTTTAATTTTATTGTTCAAAGACTTCTTGTTGGCATTTCTAGCAATAAATCTTAGCTCTTGTCATGTGCTGCTATTGTTTGTGTGTTTCTCTTTCCGTTACATTCGACTGAATCATGTTAATAAACTTTTTAGTTGGACGGATCATTTTAGGGCAGAATAAAGAGATGGTTGGAATTGGAATTGGGCCTGAATGTAATTGAAATCAAGCATTCCATTCACGCGTTTGATAGGCGACCTGGAAACTGTGTTTTAAATGGAATCATCATTCCAATCACTAGTTTGGTAGGTGGGAAAATAGAATGAAATGAAATGATTTTTATGAAAAATGACCCAAAACACTCCTGAAAATGAATCCTTTTTATGGAGATAAAGTGAGAAGAGAGGGAAAAATAATTAGAGAGAAAATCTTAGAGAAAAATTTAAAGAGAACTTTTAGAATTTTTCTTAGAGGACCAAAAAAATTTGGACACATTCCGGCCAATGGTGGAATCCGTTTTCCTTACCTCCCTAAGGAATACTATTTCAAATGAATAGGTGAAATTGGCATTCTGACGGATGCACATTCCAATCATTTCTAGGATACCAAACACTCAAAATGGAATGTTTGGTCGGAATCAGCATTCCATCCCCCCCCCCCCCCCCAAAATTTCTGTCCGACCAAACGCCCTACAACTGTTTCACCAAGCAGTCACTATGAAACCTTTTGTAACGATTAAGATTAATCATGCTAGTTAGTGTTCAGTTTCTTTCATGGGAAATAGTGTGGTTTCTAGAATATGGTTTCACAGTATAAGGATTAGAAACATGTCATTTTTAAAGTTTTTGCTCCAATTTCTTGCTGGACAGTTATGTTTCAGAAACAGTAAGAAGACATGCTATTCCATCACAAGTGCAGCGCCATATATTAGCTGGGTTAGCTTCCGTTGTGGGTGGAGTAAGTGCACCGTATGAAAAGGCTTCACATGTGCATGAGAGGCCAGTTGTAAATTGGCTCTTGGCAACTGGTTGTCATCCATTTGGACCATTCTCTAATACTTCCCAATTAAGTCAAATGCTTCAGGATGTTGCTTTGGTAAGGCTAATCCTAATTGCCCTTGTATTTGCATAATTTGAAAAATGATATTATATATAATATGGCATCCTCTTTGTGAATCACTGGCGAAGCATTGAAAGCAATTTATCTTCCGACTTTAATGAGTATGTTTATTGCCCTGTTATCTGATCAGAATGCCTGCTCATATTTTCATAATGTAATTTCTCATAATCTTCCCTTGTTTACAGAGGAACACAATATATGCACGTGTAGATTCTGCCCTTCATCGAATACGGGATACCTCAGAGGTGATTTTCATTTCATTTGGTCATTCTGTACATCTATGCGCAGATGCTCATTAATTGGTTTCATTCTACAGGCTGTCCAAGCTTTTACTGCTGAGTATCTGAAAACTCCCCTCGGTGAACCTGTGAAGGGTAAAAAGAATAAGTCAAGCACTGAGCTATGGTTGGAAAAGTTCTACAAGAAAACGACTAACCTGCCTGAACCATTCCCGCATGAATTAGTTGAACGGTTGGAGAAATACTTAGATGTAAGTCTATAAATTTGAATTACTGCTGCATGGAGCTATCTTGACCTCATTTCAAGAATAAAATATATTTTTTTTTTGTACAAATTAAAATAGGGTCTCGAGGAACAACTCGTAGATCTATCTTCCCTGCTATATGATCATCGGTTGCAAGATGCACACTTGAACAGTTCTGAAATTCTTCAGAGTTCCATCTTTACCCAGCAGTAAGTTCTCCCGGACTATGTTTCTCACAGTGATTGAATTTCCTTTCTTTTTTCTTATTTACCCTCCCGGAAGCTTAGCTAGCAATTTAATTACTAATGTGGCCATCCATTTGTTATACAGGTACGTGGACCATGTTTTGATCAGTGAGAAGGACAAAATGAGATGTTGCAGTATTCAATACAAATTGCCTGTGCAATCTTCTCAAAATTACATTTATGCAGGAATCCTTCTAGCTGGATTTTTTGTGTATTTCGTTGTCATTTTCTTTTCTTCTCCTGTTCGCTGATGTAATAAAGTTTTCAAACCCAAAAGTTGCATCTATTTTCAAGGTGGTTGCAAATTAATATTTTTGGGCTAGTTTAAATATTTAAACAGATTTCACCGACTATGAAGCACTGAAGTAGTTCCAGCAAATGTGCTGAAGAGGTGTAGTAATAGGATCGCATATAATGCAATAGGAAAAATTGTGAAGTCTATACTTGATTAAGAAGCTGTAAATTATTCTCTCCATTTTATAATTATTTGAGATACATTTTGGTTTTTGGATTATAAAGTGATATGAAATTCTTAATATATTATTACTATATAATTCTTGGTTGATTGCGTACTATAAGACCATAACTACTTATTTATCATTAGCGTACTTTGTTTAAAGGAGGTGTTCACACAATGTCATGCTACAATTTCATAGCAGTTTGCAGAAGCAAAAAAGATTTACTAGAAGGATAATTTTTTATTTTTTTTTTAAATATCATCCAATTTACTATAACGAGTCCAAATATGGATATTGATCCCTCATCAAAATAAGACTGTCAGGTCTCAAAGATTTCATGCTATCACGGGAAGCCCCAAATTTTAGAAAATAGGAGTGTGTGTGTGTGTGTGTATATATATATAGCTGGTTCTTCTTCACTGCGCCTCAGCATAATGCCACTCAAAACATATTTACATATGTCATAAAACATGGAAAAATCCTTAAATTGAGTGTTCTAATGTAGAGGCAATCAATCGAAAATTCATATATATATATATATATATATATATATATATATATATATAACCATAAAATCCAGCCCATATTTTTTACAAATTTTGTTCGGCCCATGTTTAGCATAGGCTTAAACGTCTGTTTGTGAGTTTTGATTTGGAGAATAGAAAAGGAATGAGTAGAAAAAATTGTTTAAAAAAATAAAATAAAAAAAAGAGTAAAACAAATATGTGACGAAACAAATTATAGAGAGAAATTCTTGAACTTGCAAAAACATAGTACTCTCTTCAACTCAAAGAAAGATCACCATGTACATAGACCGATTAGGTGCTCGTTTTTAAAGATTATTTATCAATCCTATCCAAAGTTTATATGATATTTGGTGTTTTAAGTAACTCACAACGTCACTAAACAAAATATATCTTAAAATAAAATAACCAAGAATAAGATAGTTTTCAACTTAAATATACCCTCCCTATATTTGGGTTGATCATTTGGTTTGATTTGATAGATTGACACAAGGCGGCATCCAAGAAAAAGAAAAGAAAGAATTGGCCACTAAAAAGTTTATTCCAAAATAAGCATCGAGCATCACACAAACATTTGCATATTAAATAAATACCAAAATCATATGGAGTATGGCACATCTATCCTCCCTCAGGTGAAGGCAAGGCAGTGACCACCACAAAAATGAAAAGATAGTTGGAAACAGAATCTGTGAATTTAAGAAGAAAAATACAAAATTTACCACTCAATGTTGTATGTTTGTTAGTGAGAATTGCTTAGCTTAGCTTCTGTAGCAATCAACTTTCAACACACAGCGGAGCGGCCAAAGAAGACTCGACATCCAACATGGACCGACCACTTGGCTACACCCATTTATTTTGATGTCATCCCATACGTATATTTATTTATTATTAGCTGGCCATTTTACTATTATTCTCCATCGCCTTGACCTTGCCAACCAAGCCACACTATGAATACCAAATTTAATGGACCCCACATTTCCAATTCTATATATATCCCTCCCATTTTCTCTCAACCCTCTTAATAATTCCAATTAAACCTCAAAACCTTTATTCTGTTTTTCTTCTTCTTTATTCTGGTCTCATTTGCGTTTCTGGTTCAGGCATAAACACAAACATCATGTGTCCAACCGGCAGCAACAGCAGCAGCGACTTTACCGCCAAAAAGCCAGGTCTGCAATCGGCTTTTGAAGTTCTCGACGTCGACCGCGACGGAAAAATCAGCCGGGACGATCTCCGGACGTTTTACGGAGATAAATTAGCGGCGGCGGATGAGGATGATGCTATTGGGTCAATGATGACGGTGGCTGATTCGAATAAAGATGGGTTTGTGGAGTATGATGAATTCGAGAAGGTTCTGGATTGCGGCGGCAGGAGGAGAGAGAAAAATGGGGTTATGGAGGAGGTGTTTAGGGTGATGGACAGAGATGGAGATGGAAAGGTGGGCCATGGAGATCTCAAGAGTTACCTTGGATGGGCTGGTTTTGATGCTTCAGATGATGATATTAAGGCTATGATTCGATTGGGCGGTGGAGATGAAAATGGCGGAGTTACATATGATGGGCTTCTCAAGATTTTGGCAGTTTGATTATGACGACGACGACGACAAGTTTACTTCTTTGGGTTTTGGGGATATTTGTACAAGTACCCATTATATTGATTGAGGAACTTTTGTGTTATTTTTGTTATTGAATTCTTGATAAATTTAAGTTTTGCAGATTGGGGATGATGCTTTTGACAAATTGCTACTTTCCAAATTGTTAAGAATATGGCGATTCATTATTTGTGTAATATATTCATAGATATATGCTCCCTCCGCGTTCCAGAAAAGAAAATCTCATTTTTTTAATGATAATAAAAGATTCTCAACTTTAATATCACAATTTCGTTAATACATTATCAATATATCCGAAAATTTAAATTAATTTCTCGCATTATTATACTCCCTCCATCTCAAATTAAAAGTTTATTTTTGATTAAATTGATCATTTTTATAATTAATAATTAAGAATATATAAATATATTTTTAAAATTATAATTGATAGCAAATTGTATTTAGTTTCTTATGATTATAATTTATTAACCTAAACTTTATCAACAATGATACAAAAAGTAATTTTTAAAATAGTCAATTTAATTAAAAAAAGTCAAAATGAAACTTTTAATTTAAGACCGAGAGAATACTAGGCATCCAATAAAATTAGTGACAAACATGGAACAAAACAATGTATACTTAAATTTGTCCTCAAATTTATAATAATTTTAAATAGGACTTTTTTGAATTTATTTTTATTTTTATTTATAAAAAACTGAAACGAGGGAGTATTATTAATTAATTGTGGAGTTGGACTGTTGACGAATGTATGCTAAAGAACCTAAGGTTGGTCCTTTCGTCTTTTTCTTTTTGACCTTTTGCATGTACGTGAACTTCAAAATTTTGAGCCATTCACGGTTTTACCAAAAAAGACGAAACAACTGCAGTTAATTAATCCCACCCGAAGCTTTTTGAAATTATAAAAGGTACTACTTACTAGTCCCTTCGTCTTAAGTTTCATTTAATTTGTGACAATTTTGAATATATTGAATAATTCAAATATGGTTAGTTATTCAATATGTTAAATATTATACTAATAAAAAAAAATTAGATGACAATTTTTCCTAAGGTCGGACTGAATGAAAGAGGGAGTAGTACAATTTTACGTTGAATATGGACGGTCTCTATATACTTCCCATGTAGAGCTAAGTATCTGAATTCATTTATTTCGGTAGAAAAGGCCAACTGGGGGTACTCGTTTTCCCAGCTTATGGGCTGGTGGCTGGTGGAAAGACTCGTCACTAGTCAACCAAAATAATAAACGTCCTCATAATTCATAGAATATCTATTCCCTTTTACTTCGTTCTAAAATTTATATTTTAGATTATAAAATAATATAATATTTTTAATTTATTATTATTTTACTATCATATTTAACATCATATCACCGTTATTAAATTCTTAATTAATATTAATGATACATATAAAAACATAAATTATTCTTAAAAATAGTCACATAAAAAGAAGTTATTTTGAAACACATCTTTAATTTGGGAAAGTATCTAATTTATTAGTGTCTACAGTCAATTGGAAGAAAACACAAGTCTAACTTGGGAACCAAGCATAGTATTCTTCATTCACCCGCCACCAAGTGGTTTCATTTTCTTGGTCCTTGACAATCACAAGTATACATTCAAATGCAACACGATTCTTTTCGCTGCAAAATAAAGCAAACCAAAACAACTAACTAACTAATTGTGGGGTTCTTTTAACTAAGGATAAGTCTACATACACTACATGAATTACTACATTGCACATTTAACAATTAAAAAGTGGGACCTGACGTGGATTTCTGTGTCAGGTCCCACTTTTTAATGGTTAGATGTACAATGTAGTGATCTATGTAGTGTACATAAACTTATTCTTTAACTAATGTTTTTAGATTTGGACCAATCATATATCCAAAAAAATTATAAGTGATTGAGTTACTGGTTTAACTAGTGACCGAACCGTTATTAAACCAGTGATGTCATAATTATATATATATAATTATTAAACATATTACTAATTATAATAATTTTACTTAATACCATATATTAAATATGTAAAGAAAAATAACATTTTTTAAATAGTAAATTTTAATAATTCTCAATTGCATTTTTGTTTGATCAAAACAATGTTATTAAAGTTTAATATTTTTATTTTTTTAGTTTATTTAAATATAAGTGACTAGACATTCTCCTATCATATACTTGATCATCTTTTCATATTTCTCCACTTATTCTCTCTTCTCTTATTTACCAACCATTTCATTTTATCTTTTCCTTCCAAAGATTCCTGCTCTTATCTTACTTTGACATAATATGTAAAACTTCATCCTCACATTGCAGAGCTCAACTTACTAGCACCGGTGGAGGTGAGAAAGTAATAGGTGAGAGGAGACTTAAGGGAGATGAGAGGCTAGCCTTTTTCGGTGAGAGAGAGAACAGTTGCAAGAAAGAAAATGAGTGAGTTGAGGCTGTGAAAATGAGAGAGAAGACCAAGTCTTCCGACCATTAAAAACCGAGAACCAATCACCGATTCAACGGTTTAACGGTTCAACCAAAGGATTATTGGTTTTTAACGGTTATTAAAGTAATCCGGTTTAATCATCTCAATTAGCACGTTATACCGACCGATTCTCGATTTAACCGACTGAACCACCGATCAGGGTCTGGTCTACCCATATGTTAAGCTATTTAAGCAATGGCTTGAGACCCTCAAAATTGAGAAGACCTCCAAATTTTAATAATCCATATATATTAGAGCCTATTAAAAAAGTCCAAATTTTTTTTTCCCACCAAAGCAATAGCTACAAATACAATCATACAAGATATTTTTTTCTCCCTAACGGAAGGCTGAAATTTATTCTTCTTTTTTCCCAAGGCTCACTGACCACTGTCTTCGATCTCTCTCCCTCCCTCTCTCTACGAATTACTCTCTCTCACTCTACCAATGAACCTCTATAAATTATTCAATATTCTATACGTATTTGTATATCTCTCAGACTCTCTACTTCTCTCTCTTCCTCTCTTTATACGCCTCTCACTTTCTCTTTCTAAATAAATCTCTTTCTCTCACTACAAATCTACAATTGTCAATTGATAAAATTTTACTTAAGAACGACTATGTCTCAAAAAAGATTAAGTGGATTAGTAATTTTATCAATTGAAAAGAATATGTTAAAGAAAATTAATTATAAAAGTTTGATCAATCATTTTGCATCTAAAAGAGTAAGAAAAATGAAATTCTAATTAAAAAAATTATAGATATTAATTTAATTTAGTATTGAATGGATAAAAAAAACTCAAATTTAAAATTTGATTTGAGGCCCCTAAAAAGTTTGGACCGGCCCTGCCACCTATTCCAAGCCAATTTTTAAAACATTGCTTTTAACATCGAGTAATACTAGGTAACCAGAAAACATTTTTCTTTAAGATTACCCATTAAAATCATACTAAAATATGTAACTAGTCCGCTAGTATTTTTAACAGAGCTTTCCTAGCACTGTGCCTATATTTTTGTCTACAGAACTTGCATAAAATATACTGTACATCTTTAACGTCGGAAAAAGTAGGTCCAACGGAGCAGCCAGATCCATTGTTGGTCAATTGTAATTCAAAGAGACTTTTCACATGGTGGATTCGGAAGCGTTAGATATTACAGGAGATCCATATGCTGAA
This sequence comes from Aralia elata, assembly GCA_034770075.1. Taxonomy (NCBI): domain Eukaryota; kingdom Viridiplantae; phylum Streptophyta; class Magnoliopsida; order Apiales; family Araliaceae; genus Aralia; species Aralia elata. Next base: position 7,567,627 of record CM068384.1, on the reverse strand, counting down.
ATTATATTCTAATATTCCACTTTGATATCCCTTTCAAGATTTCTACAGAAAATGACAAGAAGCATACAGAATATATTCCCATTTTCAAATTGTACTTATAGAGAAGAGATCAGAAACTATTTGATCTCATACAACAAGCAGCAAAAAACTCAAACCAGATCAATTTGCCCGCTTTCAACAAGCGGCTTTATTGATTTGTAACGCAAGGCATATAGATCATCAGCTTCCAGATCTACTGGCTTCTCTACCCCACTGCCAGATGGAAGATAACACTTGGTTAGCAAATAGATGCAATGATATTATCTATTAAGTAAGGAACCCATTAAAAGTACAATAAATTACTTCTCATCAAGCTGAAAAGCTCCTAAGAATCTCTTGCATCTGCAAATGACAAACCTGTCCAGCTGTGCTTCAGGGACTGAAATGCATAAAAACAGATAAATGCAAAATTTATTGAAGAACTTATACTAAGATACCCAATCATCAGAAAAGTTGAGTCATTAAATGTTATATTGAGCTGAAACAAATCACTAGACTTCTGCAAACCAAGCTTTCTCAGTTCTGCATAATAATCTGCAGAAGGTAGCCTTGTTGAATCAATTATCATATGTTAATAGATTCGTTTGCTTTAAGTTTTGGTCCTTTCCCATCAGTTTATAATTAGCTTGATCCCTTGTAAACAGTAGGGAAGGTGAAGCCTCCTCCATCTCAAGGTGCTCCCAACAGTGTTAACATAATAATGAAGTAGGCGAGAAAGCTACTCAAATATTCAACATATATATTTGTAATAATTATAGTCATTGCCAAGAAAAATAGTTTTGTAAATCAATAAGGAAATCGATGATTTAAATAATGCAGGCATAAGTTTATACAAGTAGGAAAATATTACCCATGTCATCCTCTTCACTTATTACAGATTGCTTCAAATGGGACTTGTAGCGATCAGGCAATTTTGATAAAACAGATTGTTCAAAATGTTGTTCCATATCCTCGGTACACCTAAAACCATAATATGAAGTACAACAAGTAAGATATACTTGATGCTTGAAATCATGAGAAATGAAATAATTACCATTACCTTTTGGCAAACTTCTGTTCTTGTTTAGACAGCCGATTCCAAAGTTCAGAAGTTTTTTGAATGTGAAATACGTATTTCTCAATCTGCGAACGAATATTAATTATAACACATGTAAGTGAACAATGCGAGATAATAACAGATTGGCAAGCCATCGTAAAGGTACCAAGTCTCTTTGTTCTACAGGTAGTTTGATCAATCTTTTGAGCTTAGCTAGGGCCAGTAAGTTTGGTTTTTCTTTTTTGGCTGCTGTTCATCATTGCATTTGAACGTCTGACAGTGTGTCAAAAAGATATTTATGTTCTCTGAAAATTCATTGTTATTTAGTTCTAGAAAATTGATTAGAAGAGCACGTTTCAGCTAAGCTGAGATGACTTTCTGTCGACTTGCTTCTCTTACATATGGTTTGGGACCTTCACTTTATGTAATACAGTAATAGCTACATTCAATATTACATATTGACTCAATTTTATATAACATTCAGGAACACGTCAAAAACACAACAAGAAATTCAGTTCAGTTCCACCTTTTGAAGACGAGTCCGAAGATACGATCTCAACAAAAACAAAGTCCTATCCAAGTCCATCTGATAGAGTGATACACTGAGCGGCTCCACCCCATTTTTTGTGAATTCCTCCACAGTTTCTTCCTGAACATTAATGCAAATGAAGTAGCACAATCATCACAATCACAAATTTGACATACATGCAAGTATACAAGAATCTAAATGTCTAATGAACTAAACACAGCACTGCAATAAATTTGGAAAATTTGCTAGTGGAGGTTGTGATTAACACACCCATGACTGCTAGTTTTGTGCCTCTCACATCCTGAGAAAGGCCTGCAGTCCAAGGCAAAAAAAACAGTTTAAAGATACATCTTCCATGAGGACAGTTAAGATGTAACTTAGACTAAACAAAGTGCTGCATTATGATATTGTAATGTGTATAAAGATTTTTCTTCACTCTAGCCATACAAAATTACTATCTAGATATTTCTTCAAATATTTGTTTAATAAAAGGGTAGAGGCCGGTTTAGCAAGTTTAACTGTACTAACACGACAAATTCAATTAGTCCATTAAGCCCATATAGGATACACAGATGCTACTTTTACCAGCTTACAACTAGTATGCAAACCCCCCCCCCCCCCCCAAATACATATATGATATATCCCATCAATTAGGGTTAGTCTGTATGAGTGATTGCTTATATTACGAAATACATGGTCAGTCAAAAACACCAAAGAGTTGTATGACTATTCAGGCTATATCAAACAGTAATATGACAATTCAGCCTATGTCAAAGAGTTGTAGTTCCTCACACTTAAATCCCATACAAACCCAACAAAGATGTGCAGATATCATACAGTAGGAGCAACTATACAATACTTCCAAACTAAAGATACAATTTGACCTTTTGAAGTCAATTTGCAAAATCCTGAAATCAAAGATACATGTTGTCCTTTTGAAGTCAATTTGCTTAGTATAACCACCCAATTCAGATAAATGAAGGGTGAAGATATTATACAAAAGGAAATAGCAAAAAATTTAAATATCTTAGCTAAAAAATAAATCAAAAACTCTAAAAACCTATAAAACTAGAAAATAATACAAATCAATAAAAGCTAAAACTTTTCCAAAATTGCCACACACAAAAAACCCAACAATTTAAGGAATCAATATGTATATATAAACGGGAATTGGGAATTGGGATTTGTAAGGAGTAATACCATCAATTGGATCTGTTCTCTAGAACGCTGAACCAAATCGGCCTCAAAGCCTAGAATTTCAGGAGCTGCCTTCTCGTTTCGCCATGCCCGTTTCAAGAGCTCCGCATCGGTCGTTGAAATCAACGACTCATAGTCGTCCATACCCGAAAACCCAGACCCAGATCCATCCCCAGTACCCGACGCCATCAGATCTCCAGAGAAAATCTGTCAGTTTCTTCCACAACTGTATCATTCAAATATTCAAATCATCAATCAAAGAGAAAAGGAGGAGGGAAAATGAAATCCCAAAGAAAAATTTAGAAAACTGGCGGCAAAAGAGCAAAGTGTATGTATATATGTATGTGGCTTTCACAGGATAAAATGTTATCACGAGTTTGTGCGTGAATCTAACACCATCAGATATGCGGAAAGTCGAAATGGACGGACGGTTGCGATTGACGGGGTTGAATTCACGCACAAACTTGAGATAAATGCATCCTCTCTCTTCTCTTGTGGAGTGGAGGTCCTAGAGAACAAGGGGAGCGCTTGCCTTTTTATAGAGGAAATTAAAATATGCTGACCATGCAGCAAATATTAATTGATACTTCCTATACTAAATTTTGATACTTCTTATATTACTTACGATTCCTACCGCGTCTGTGTTCCGATAAATTTAAGACGAATTATAGTTATAAAATTTATTAACATAAATATATATATATATATATATATATAACTCGTAATTAAAAAATTAACTTATAACATTTATAATATATATTATTATTAATTACTTATTTAGATTTTTAAAAATTGATATTTTCACAATAATTTCATGTAATATGATAATATCATATATATATATATATATTTTGCGATTTTTAAAATATTTAGGGCTTACAAATTCAAAAATTCAAACAGCAGCTCTCCTTGTTTTTTTAGATTTTGGCAAAATTAACTTGGTTGGATCCAACAAGTCAACTTGATTAATTAAATTTTTTTTTTTTTTGTAATTTTAGAAAACAACAATCAGATTGTAATCCAAAATGACTCTTTTCATCCGATCATATTCTCTATTTTGCCCTTTTTCAAGTCATCCCATTACATTTAGGAATGGTCGTCTTTGCATAATTATTAATTAGTCCCCCAATTTTTAAAATTAGATTTTCATTTTAAAAATGATGATGTTTAAGAATAAATTTAAATTTCTAATATAGTCCTAATATTATCTCCAAACGTTGTACTTCTGGCATGTTACTATAATCAATCGACTTAAAATATAAGTAATAGCATGTTAAAAATAACATGTCATTTGTAGTTTAAAATTAAAAATATATATCTAATTAAGGACTAAAGACAAATATATCTAGGAATGGAACTAGGGAGTATAAGATTAAACACTAGTTGATTTAAAATGGAAAATGTTTATTTTTAACAAATAAAATGAAATAAAATCCAACAACATATATATAATGGGTATAGATTATACTGTCTTTTATTCTTTTCTATTTTATTTGCAAAGAAATACGGTAGAGAGGAAAAGAGTTAAATAAGCTGTCCTGTAGAAGTAATAATGTTTTTTCTTTGTCAAACCAAAACTGCTTAAGGTTTAATATAATTAATTATACGCTCTTTAAAATTAGATTGTATATATATTCACCTGTAATTAAAACAAATAGGTATATAATTCTTCAAGTTTAGGGCAGGGCAAGGCAAGGCTAGGGCAATAAAGAAAACACAAAATTTTAAATCCTTTATATATCTCATCACCTTTTCTTTCTATTTGACATGCCAGAATCCTAGCTCAGTGTATTAACACTTAAAGACAATAGGTAGCTTTGCTGAGATGGAATTTACAATGGAATAATGTACAAAAATTTACTGTTTTATTTTATTATAGTCATGAAAAGAAAGCATAAAACACTTGGAACTATGCATGGAAATGGAATTGTTTTGGATTTTGCTGTGATCTGCCTAATAGCAGCAAGATGTATTATGTATAGTACTAACTTTGGTTAGATGCCCAATATTGGATCTGGACTTAATTACAACTCATGCCAATCCTCCTCTCGAAATAAACAAATTTGGATCGGATGAATCACTTAAATAACCGGCGCCTTTTATTAATTCTCAAGTTTCCACAAATTTCATTTTATTTGGGCTCTATGAAAAGCTAGTAGGTCGGACCGGCCACCACAAATTAATGCTAATCTATTAAATTCTTGGATCATTAAATTTTATACTAAGAAATTATTTATAAGAATTATATTCTAGCTCTTAGGAAAGATTCTATATATTCTTTTAACAAGTTAAATTTCCGATGATGGAGAGTATTAATTTCACAATAATTATATACTCCCACTGGTATAATTTTTTGTTAAAAATGCTTTATATGTAATTATATATTTCAAAATGCTTTTTTTTTAATATTAAAATTTTGAGCCAAAATTTTTGGTTAAGAAGAATTAGGTTAATTAATCTGTGTGATCATATATCTTTAATATGCTTTAAAAAGGTCAAAAGTCAAAGGATAATATCATGTATAATGTATAATGATATGTTCCTTATATAAACATAATAACAAACCATAGTAAGTTGATGAAGCATTAGAAACTGGATATATCTTGGAATTCTGGATATTCTTGTCACCTAGCTATATATACATATATGTATATATGTGTGTGTATATATATATATATATATATGTGTGTGTGTATTTTATTAATTAATTCTGCATATCATATTAAATATTTCACTAATAATTAACTAGGAAAACTTAAGTTGTGTAAGTCTTTGATATCTCTGTCACTCACTGCCGCTAGGTGTATAATTTATATACACTCTTAGGGTGTTTAGGGTTCATGAAAATTTAAATAGTACTATATATGAAGAAGCAAATTATGCATGACACATGTAAATTTACAATACATAGGAGGCAGCCAAAGCGAGGCATCCTTTTGCAATCACACATACATAACATCAACAGACACGTACATCTCATAACGTGATAAGTTGTACATACGTTATGAAACTCGATGGAGTCACATTATTGCAACAAAGTAACAACACCAATTTTATATGTGCAAACAGTAACAGTAGGAACATGCACTTCATTTTCCCATGCATATATAAACGATTGGAGATAGCTTATTTACATACAACTAGCTCCAGAGTAATTTGAATTTAGTGAAGTTGATCTTTTTACGAAATTGGATAAGTTCAATATTATAAAAATAAATTGCATATACATAGCACAAAAGTGCAACACTTTTGTGCTATATGGATACAACTTTTTTTTATATTGAACTTAGAAACTTTTTTGCTATATATAGATCACTTCCCTATATATATATATATATATTTATGTATGGTTTCCTCCGGCCCCAGGGCGAACGCCATGGCTATGCGTGTGTGGAGTTGGAGAAGATCCTCCCGTATCACCATTTTCTCCACTGTTCTCATCAGCTTGCCCAGGAGTACCCACCTGCTTACTGTTAATGATAGACGTGGTAGGCGTAATGTTATTTTCATGAGCAGCTCCTCCTAATTTGTCCCCACTACTAGTTATACTCTTACCATCAACATAATTCACATCATCTCTTTGAAGAAGAAGCCTGCGATTTTCTGCGTTGGTTTCTAAAGTTACCGAAATCAGCACCAGCATTATTAACATGAAGACCTTCATGATTAAAATCTTTGTCACATGCAGTCCTTCCCTGATGAACATGCATAAATTAATTTATTAATTTTCCATGAATACTAAATTAAATTAAGCATGTATGTACAAGTGCCCTATAAAACAAGTAATTAAGACAATAATATATATGTATATGTGTGTGTGTGTGTGGACAGTATGTGTGTATTATTAAGAACAAGGGTTAGAGCGCATACCTATTATTTCGTTTAATATAGAAAATCGGTCGATGAAAGTATGAAATTTTAGTGGCTAATTTATAAAGGTAAAATTTTGTTACTATTTCTGGAATTAATCGACGAGTGGAAGGCAAGATAGTAATTAAAAATGTAATCAGTACTAGTAAGATACTACTAAGATTATAACGAGGACACAGACGGAAGCTGTGACGTGTACTAATAGTCATCGAACAAGTGGTGATACCCCCTGTAACAAGTAATCATGATTGAGATAATTTTCAAAGAATTATTTTATCCACTTGTTCGATAATTCAGTAAATAAAGTAGGAGTATGTGTCCATTTTAGGGTTCATCAGTGAGTGCATACACCGCAATATTTAGTTAATTTCCAAATTAAAACAATTACGTAACACAGTCTTTTGATCACTATAGCTAGCTATGTTGTTTTCCTTTGGAAAGATCTACTCATGTTTACTACAGCCGGAGATTAATTAATTACCTCAGTCAGAATTTTGAAACCATACAATTTAAATGTCGTCTTTTTCCCCTAAACCCCTGACCCCGTCCCCGTCTCCCTTCAACATGTTCCTCCGTCCCAGCCCCTTCCTCTTCTTTACTTTCATTTCTTTTTTTAAATAAGCATTCATAATCCATATCTGAGCACAGAAAAGTGGAAGAAGAAAAATCGAACAAAATACTATAAAGATAACCTAAGAAAACATATACTCCTTCCATTTAATATTCTTTTATCATTATATATTAACTTTTTAAAGTTAATTTAAGAGATTTTAAACTCAAAATTGACATAGTTCATTTTAATTAATATAATAATAAATATTGCAAACTATCTAAAAAGTATTACTTATTATAAATTTTATTGGTTTATATTTTTTAATGAGTCATCTTAATTTTGAATCTAAAAATGTATCAAATTAACTTTTAAAAGTCAACAATGATCAAATAATTTAGAACAGATAAAGTACATTAAATGTTTACCTAATGATTATGACTGATATTCCACTCATTATAATCACAACAATATTTCAGTGTTTACCTAATTTTGCGAACAAGAAATGAATGCAATGTTTGTTATCTCCCTGTAAGAAGATTCAAATCATCATGCCACTCTAGCATTGTATCTCTATTAATTGTATTTAATAAACAAAATGGGATTGTGCTTCAATGGAAGGTACTAGTGTTCACTCATTAGTGACACAGCAGTGAATAATTATAATCACAGCAATATTACAGCAGTAGTCAATAAATTAACAAGTCATCATGATTAAGATAATTTTCAAGGATTTCTTTACCATGTTATTCAATTATCCAATTAAATATTAATTTCCATGTTAGGGTTCATAGTGGTTCATATAGGCAATATTTAGTTAATTTCAAAACCAAATAATTACATAGCATTGTTTTTTCACTACAGGTAGGCAACTAGCTATATATGATATGACTAATTGATTTAGGGAATTGATATTTTGATAACTTCATAAAACTCCTCTTGTATGAATATTGAATAGATAATGAGACTCACATTTATGAGAATAAGGCTTTGCGAAAATATCAAAATTTTCTTGTGAAAATAAGAATCCTATTTAATTTATTTATTCTTTAATTTATTTTGGACAAAGCTAGGTTCAGGTAGAGATTATATATCACAATCATATTTGAAAATAGATTGTTTTTAGAGATATCATTAGTTTAAATTTTGCCTAAGTATTTTAATTTGAAAGTTCTAGAAGTTTCACTACAAAAAAGCTCTCAATTATGACGGAATTATTTTCGACAGAATTATTTCCGTCAATATTACGTTATTCCCGGTGGAAAATTCTCTCGGAATTAATTCCCTCGTACATAAGCCAATTTCGACGGAATTCCGTCAGATATAATAGGGCTCGTTTGGCGCCAACATTCCCACCAGCGCCAAACTCAATTACGACGGAATGGTCCATATTCTCGACGAAATGTCCGTCGAAATAAAGTTATTTTCGACGCCATTAATTCCGACGGATATTCCGTCGAAAATAACCTAGCCCTAAAATTTATTAGTCCCCAGCCGCCGCATTCAGTTTATTTTCTTCTCTTTGTCTCAACTCTCCCTCTCTCTCTGCGCTCTCTCTCTCTCAAGCTCTCATCTCTCTCCCTCCCTCATTAGTCCTCCTCTTCCCTCCCTTTTTTGTGTGACCTCGGCAACACGGTGGTGGCGGCACAGTGGTGGGAAACTAATTAGCTAAATCAGTGGTGGCGTGGTAGTGGGAGAAGTCCTCAGCTTGGGTGCGCACCTTTAATTCTTCATTAGTCAGGTAAGTGGGAATCGATTTACAATATTAATTTTCATTTGGGACTCCATTTTCGTTTTACAGTATATATTTGTAGTATATATTTAAGTTAATTAGTTGATTGAAATTGTTCAATTTGGGACTGAATATATGTGGCGCGAATTGATTTGGGCCTGGATATGCATTATAAATTCTCTCTGATTAATTAATTTAGGATTGTATTAATTTCGTATATTTTCTTCCATTTACAATATGAATTTTCACTCACTGTTGGGATTGTAATATATAAAATGTTGGAATTTGCTTTAAATTTGGGACTGAATATAAATGTTGTACTGAATTCACTCGTTGTGTTGTATTTGGATTTTGGGACTGTCATATATTTTGGGATTGGGACTGTCATATATTGATTATTGCTACATTTGTTATTTCCGACGGAATTCTAGACGGAATTTCTGTCAAAATTGTTCAATTCCAAATTCTATTGGCCCTACTTTATAATATTTATGTAATTTAATTAGTTTTCAATATTGAAATAAACGAAGTAGTATTTACTTAGTTTCCTACTAATAAAATAAACTGAAATGACTAAGTATCATTTACTTAGTTTTGCATTACTAAATAAAATAAAATAATATAATAATATAAACTTATTTTAAATAATATATTATTACATAATATAATATAAAATAATAAATTCAAATAACATAAAATAAAATGAAATAAATTAATTTAATTTACTATAAGTAAATTAAATTAAATTAAATAATATGATATAATATAATATAATACAAAATACAATAAATTATAGGTTAATATTAAATGAAATAAAACTAAAGTAAATTAGATTAAATAATATAATACTAAATAAAATGGAATAAAATAAAATAAAATAAAATAACTTATTTAAAATTACATAATTAAATTAAAATATATAATACACAATAAAAAGAAATATAAAGAAATAAAATAAATTAACTTAAACTAAATAATATAATATAATATAATAAAAAATAAAATAAATAAAATGAAATGAAATGAAATAACTTATTTAAAATTACATAATTAAATTAAATTATATAATACAAAATAAAAAGAAATATAAAGAAATAAAATAAATTAACTTAAACTAAATAATATAATATAATATAATAAAAAATAAAATAAAATAAATAAAACAAAATGAAATGAAATAACTTATTTAAAATAAATAAATAAAATAAAATTATATAATACAAAATAAAAAGAAATAACTTATTTAAAATAAATAAATTAAATTAAATAATATAATACACAATAAAAAGAAATATGAAGAAATAAAATAAAATAACTTAATTAAAATAAATTAAATAATATAATATAATAAAAAAATAAAATAAAATAAAAAAATAAAATAAAATAACTTATTTAAAATAAATAAATTAAATTAAATTTTATAATACAAAATAAAAAGAAATAAATTCAATTCAATTCAATTAAATAATATAATATAAACTGAGTAGTATTTATTTAGTTTATCATTGAAAAAATGAACTAAGTAGTATTTGCTTAGTTTTCCACAATTACAATAAACTAAATATATACTTTTGCATGTAGTATACTTAATTTGGAGCTTATAAATCCATTTGACATTCACTCATTAGGAGTGAATGTCGAATAGTCCCCAGTTTGGGACTGTTATTGGATGTTATGTCTCTCACTTAGGCCGGTGTCAATGGGTTGAGTACGTTTTTTTATTGTTTTGAGGATTTGTCGGGACCAACGTATAGCTGAGTTGCAGGCTGCTGCTAGGGAGAATTCTGAGACGTTAGATTCCACCGTCCTTCCGCCCGAGTTTGAATTATCTCGGGATAAAGAGCTGAGACTATGGGTCGCGTCTTAGGATCCCCCTAGTAGTATATAGTACTAGCAGGTATAGAGTGTTGGGATTGCCGAGGATACCGGTGTATACATTACCTGTGTAAGACCCCGAATTTATGAAATAAAAGTTTATTATTTTCTTTATGATTATTTTTCTAAATAGTGAAGTGCTTAATTGTTATAAATGATAGTTAAGGGTGTTACATGCAAATTATCTGATAAACAGTATGTCGGATAATATTCGGTACCGTACGACGGCGCCAAAATGGCAATATTGTCAATGATAGTGGGCCCCACAACGGATTAACTGTCGGATATAGAAAGTGATAGAAATTGGCGGCAAAACTTTAACCGATAACTGTTGAAATACCCGGTGATAAAAAGAACAGTAAAACGCGTTATTCCACAGTAGCACACGTTATTCCACAGTAACACATGGTATTCCACAGTAGCTCACGATGTTGCACAGTATTTTATATTATTGATTCAATAATTGATAAAGTAGCAATTGCACAGCATCTTGATTCAATAATTGATAAATAGCATCTGCATAATATATTTTACTATTTGTCACGACACTGTAACTCATATCATTTAATAGGATATTTTAGCATTATTGACAATGTCTAGAAATTCTGTCAAGGAAAGAGGTTATTTAATTGCGCGCCATTTTTATGGAATGCCCCCTCTTTCCTGGGAATAATCTGGTTGTCAGTATTGCGAGTATATGTTATCTGTGATATTAATACATTTAACACAATAATACATAAAAATGGATTTATTGTGATAATGGAGTTATTTTTTAATGGTTTTATCTTTTGATAATGGAATTATCTTTTGATAATGGATTAATCTTTTTGAATAAATGGATGGATGATATTAATGGAAGAAAAATGGATGGATGATATTAATGGAAGAAAAATGGATGGATGATATTAATGGAAGAAAAAATGGATGGATGATATTAATGGAAGAAAAAATGGATGGATGATATTAATGGAAGAAAAAATGGATGGATGATATTAAAAGAATATGGAGAAAAGACCAAAATGCCCTCACCTTGATTTTCCTATAAATAGGGAGAGTTTGCTTAAAAATTTTCACACCTTCATTGCCTATACTTCCTCTCTCTCTCTCTCTAAATTTCTTAAGTTCTCTTAGTGTGCTAGGTTACTGTGAGTATTTGTGAGGATACTAGTATTGTCCAAAGTTAGTAAACTTCATAGAAAGCAACATCCAGTCTTTTATTAACGAAGGTAGGGAATATCATTTCTTTCATACTCTTATATAGTATCATTTGCTTCATGTTCGTAAGTGATATTATACTCATAAAGGTTGTTATTCATTCTGTATTAATTTGTGGGGATAACCTGTCTGTGCGGTATGATGCATGCCTGGTGAATATCCTTTTGTATTCATTCCTTATTATTCTGTGGGAATAACTTGTATGTACGAGTGTCGTACCTGGTGAATATCCTTTTGTATTCATTCCTTATTATTCTGTAGGGATAACCTGTATGTACGAGTGTCGTACCTGGTGAATATCCTTTTGTATTCATTCCTTATTAATCTGTGGGTATAACATGTCCGTGCGGATTGACGCATGCCTGGTGAATAACCCTTTGTATTCATTACTTATTAATCTTTTGTGGAAATAACCTGTCTACGCGAATTATCGCATGACGGGTGAACATCCATTTGCAGTTTCATATATTCTGTTATACTTGTATAACGTATCATTTCTTTTGTACTCTTTAAAGGATATCTTTTTCTTTCACATTTCTCCATTTATGATAAGAAATCTTTGTTTGTTTCCAAAGCTTATTTTTAAATGGAGAAAATCCCTGAAAATTAGTAGAATATCCTTAATAGTTTGTGCTTCATCTAATATCTTTTCACTTGAATCTTTCTATTTCATTTTATACGTTATAGTTGAAGCATGAAGTAATTTCTTGAATATCATTCTTGAATTTGACACCACAATTTGGTCATCGTGTTGGCAATTTGGTCAATCTTTGATACTGATTAAATTATAGAGCTTTTCTTATCCTTAATCTCACTGTATCATTGTCATCATCCTCATCCTCATACTTAAATTGTGGTATTAGTTCTCTTTGGCCCGTAGTGCAAAGATGAACTGGCGTGACATGATTTTGACCAAACTGTGTATTGGTATAATCATGACTTTTGGTGTTACAAACAAAGGCGTATGGTGAAAGTTCTCTTTGGCCCGTAGTGCAAAGATGAACTGGCGTTTGGCATGATCATGACAGGTGATGTTACAAATAAATATCTTTGGCACGTAGTGCAAAGAGAGGCTGTTGAAATTGTTGATTGGTGTTACAAATAAATATCTTTGGCACGTAGTGCAAAGAGAGGTTGTTGAACATGAATTATTGATTGGTGTTACAGGGACATAATATTGGTGGTGATCTTTTAACTTGTAGAAGATAGTAGATATTATAATCTACTTGACTCTTCTAATGGATTGTTCGTTCCGCTGTAGTTGTTGTTGTTGAACAAATATAATATCTTTAAATCTCTGATTTATTATTGTTGAAGACTAAAGATAATTTTTATTCTTCATTATCTTAGTCATGATATTTCTTACTGGGCTATTTGAGCTCACCCTTTTCCTTTTTGTTCCATTGTTTTCCTCAGGAAAAGAGAATGTAGCGGGGACTAGCCGAGGAATGGAGTGATGGTCCGAGATAATAGAAGTGTCTCAATACCTTACTATTAGTGTGACAATAAGTGTATTGAGAATTTAAGATGTATTTGTATTGTGTTGTCATATTTTGCACGACACTTATTAGTTGTAAATGGAAAAATTCGTATTTGTATTTGTATTTTGTGGAATGTTATTGGCGACTCAAAATGGGTTGTGTGGACCTATTTTGGGTGCGTCACAACCTGGAGGTAATATTATTTCTGATAAGTTAAGATAAATTAATTGCATATATTATTAGTAATGGTATATTTATTTGCGTAGGCTCTAGCCAGCGTCAACGTCCGAGTGCACCTGTTAACGTTGGACCATCTCATACAGGTGCTGGCTTGGACGACGAGATTTTTCAGAGGGTCATGGCGGCGGTGTCAGAGACGTTCCATATGGATCCGGTTATCGGTCGCCAGGAGTTGCCCGGTCGAGCTCGCCTTCACCAGCTAGTCCAGGATATTACAGCATGGGCCACCGTCGATAGTACGGGTATTCCGCAGGAGCAGTTCGTCGCGATACGCGATGAGGTGCTCTGGTTGATGGTTACATTACTATCGGAGGCTTTTGGCCCGATTGGGAGTCAGCCCCCGCTTACTCAGGCATTATATTTACTTTAAGTTATTTAATCTTCATGTTATTAATTTTTTTAAAATAACTTAATTCTCTCATACGGACTAATGCGTTATATTTTTAATTGTATTAACAGGATGACGATACTGATATCACTGGTGATGGTGAGCGGGTTGACGATGGAGATCGCGACGGGAGGGATGATGGCGAGGATTTACATACACCATAGTGGGAGATGCGTTGTTTTCCCCATGCCCATTTACCCTTCAAAATGTAAAACATAGTATCTAGTTAGATGTTTTGTAAAATATTGTATAGTTTAGTTTGATTCTTTGTAAATCAATATAATTTACTTTAGTTTTGAAAGTATTTCGGCGCTATATCATTATTCTTTGTAGTTTATAAGTTATATCATTGTTATTTAACGTTATGGATTGATTTTGATATATGTTGTTGTTGGATTACGTTATTGGTATCATTATTGTATGTGTTGTTGGGATAAAACAGGTTACATGTACAAAAATGGAGTTTAAAAACCTGAAAAATGTAATAAAAAAATTATTTTTTAAAAAAAGGCTATTTCCGACGGAATAAGGTATTCCCGACAGAATTTTCGTCGGAAATAAGCTATAATATTTATTTTAAAAAATGTCAATTTCCGATGGAATTTAATTAGTTCCAACGGAAGTTCCGTTGGGAATGCCTTATTCGCGAACAAGTGGGAAAATGCCACGTGGCACACTTAGTTTCAACGGACTTGTTCCGTCGGACTTACGTCCGTCGCAGATATCTTATTTCCGACGGATAGTCCGTCGGCCGTATTCCGTCGGCCAATGTGTAACTCCGACGGAATTTCCGACGGACTTAATTCTGAGGGTCTGATTTCCGACCGAATGTCCGACGGAAATAGCCCTTTTTCTTATAATGTTTATTAAATAATCGAACATTAATCTATAATCTGATAAGAGTCCTATTATGTATTGCGATAAATTTACGCCGAACTATAATTGGGAAACTTATCAATACATGAGGTTTGTAGGAATTATAAGGAGCCCCAGTTATTGCACATATTTCTAAAAGTTACAATTAATACTTATCCATATAACTGAATCAACAAGTCAACGTAAACATTTACAATATATATCATTTTTCATATAATTGATATATTTAAAATTGACTTGTTTATATACACAACATTTCCTAAAGAAAATCTCAAGGACACATTCGACTTTCATTTTCTCTCCATTTAATTTCAGTTTAGGAGAAAAGTATATATCTTACAACAAAATTTTAATTCGTGATAGAATGTGTTGGGTTGTTTTTAATGATAATAAAGGGAGAGATCAGCAAAGATGAATGGGAGATATACATATACATATATATATATATATATATATATATATATATATATATATATATAACGACTTCACATACTTTCCAAATCTTCTTTGGACCAAATTTAATTTTCTCTCCCTTACTATCCTTAAAAATCTACAAGTCACCCCATGCTTAAATTATCTCCTAAAAAAACTCCTAGACACACCGAGCTTTTCATTCTCTCTCATAAAATAGTACTCCTTTCTTTTTTAGACAGCCAAAGTGTCCATGACAGGGGTATATTGCTTATAATTAAATTTTTTTTATTCATATTAAATCTTTCATTAACGTAACCTTTATTTATTGGAATTAATTATGTATATTATAATTTTTTTCATCTTTTGTAACAGATCACAACTTTAATCTATTTAATTAGTCATATCAACTGTTTGATAACAAGAGAGAGTCTAATTTGATCTCTCTCTGTTGCTATATATTTAATTTTTATATATATGCACTCTTTGGTTGATTAGAGTTGATCATGAAAATGATGAAAAGTTTCAACGCATGATGAAGCAACTTATGGTAGCCATATTAATTATTTCATTTGATGATAATTAGATATATTATTAAAAGTACTTACTCGTACATAAACAGAACATCGATAAACAAACTCAAACCCCATAAGACTGACAAGTTGTAGGTTGTGAAACTCCTCTCATCATGTGATCATGAGTCATATTATTACATAGTAATTAGTAGGTAACATAGATAGGAGTATATATTTCGATTAATTCACCATGCATGAATTATTGATGGGGGTTCTCTGGGCGCTCATTTTTTCTATAAGTGTGGTGAGACCCACCATATGATCCCGAATCATCATCATCATCAGCTCCTCCTAATTTGTTCCCGCTAATTCTTTTACTCTTCCCACCAACATAATCTGCACGGTCTTCACTTCGAACAATTAGCTTCCGCCTTTCTGCTTTGGTTTCCGGACTTCCCAAAATCAGCACCAACACTACTATTAACATCAAGCTCTTCATCATCCAATTTCTGTACATAACAAATTTCCATGATCAGCAATAGCTACATATACACACACATACAAAAACACACACACACACACACATATATATATATATATATGTATGTATGAAGATTGAAGAGTATGTTCTTACTGATTAAGCATTAGGGTTAGTGTGGATAAACTCGATCGATGGAAGTATGGGATTCATCAAGTGGCTATTTTATAATGGTTACTATTTCTGCACCAGTCAATGAGTGGTGGTAGGCAAGATAAAAAAATCTGATCGGCACTTATAAAATTAAAGCAAGGAACTTGTGATGTGTTGTATAGTAGTCAGCAAATAAGTCATAATGATTAAGAAAATTAATTTCCAAGGTATACTTTTTACCCACTTGTTCAATTATTCGATATGAATAAACTAAATGCGTTCATTAGTGGTGCCTATATATACGTACCGCAATATTTAGTTAATTTCAAAACTATAATGATTATATGACAGATTTTTCACTATATATATCTAGCCTTTTCTTTTTGTGCGAACAAAGCTAGCCACGATTATTGCAACGGGATATTATCAATCATATACTCCTTTTATCTAATTTTATTTGTCTTAATTTAAAAATACACGCTTATTGAAAAAAAAATTTATCTTCAAATTATCTATCTTAACTATTTTATTATTATCTTGTTTATTTTAATTAATCGCCTAACTCTTTAATGGGAATAATAAAATTGAGAAGAGATCATAGAGAAAGGAGAAAAAAGAATTGTGGTTGTATTTCCAATGTCAGAATCAATATTATATATTATTTTTTTCAATATATGTCATTTTCAATAAAAAAAATTTAAGAAAAAGTTAAATGAGAATAATATTGATAAAATAAGGTAAAAATAGTACTACCTCCATTCCATAATAAGTGACTTTTTAGAAGAAAAAATTTGTTCCAATTTATTTGTCGTTTACGACTTTCTAGGAGAATAAATTATTTACTTTCTCATATCACTCTTAACTTCTCTCATTGTCCCAAGAATTTTTCTCCCTTATATTAATAGTTTTCAACTTTCCATAAAGGGGTAGTGATGAAATTTCATACAAATTTTAATTATTAGATGATAGTATTAAATGACTTTCTTAATTCATGTGCATGAAGCTAAAACGACACTTAATATGGAACCGAGGGAGTATTAAAATAGAGAGAGGACAATCTACAAACCAAAAAATAAAATTAGAACAAATAAATTTGGACAGAAGGAGTATTAATAATTGATTCCTTTTTAGATATGTCATCAATTTTAATAAATTTATTTGAGAGTATTTTTTTAAAGTTTAGAAAATTTATTGAATGACTGTACAATCTATAAAATAATCTCATAGTGACCATCTAAGTTATTTATCTGGCCTCTGTTGCAATTTTCTACGTACAATTCATCTTAATTCTCTGCGCATATGTTATAAAATAAGCACACTTTGTTAGGAAGGGATAATGATTATCGATTTTATCTGTGCATGGGAAATTAATTTATTGCTCTCTTGATGGGGTGAAGATGGATTATGGCAGCGCAGCTAGAAAAATATTGTTAATTATGGATTTGTTATTTTATATATGGAAATATCTGATTCATACTGTTGCCACTAAATGAATAGGTTTCAATTATATATATATATATATATATATATGATTAGCAGACCAGTTCTTCCTCAAATTTTCTATTGGCTGCAGTTAACATGTATGTCAATAAATTAAGGACATTAATGTTTGCTTACGAAATATCTGATATATAAACCTGCAGAAACACATGCCCTTACTCATGGTCCGGGATCTCTTATTCATTAAAAGATACGTACTAAAACTTGTTAGGAAGGAAACCGAGAAGCTCGCGCGTCACGTGTGCATATACAAAACACTAATATATATATTTTGAATTTAATTTGACTCAAAATGTTAAGTTAAAAAAATAAAAGCTTAAACTCTGAAGTTAAATATACATTCGTCCTTCACTCTTTAATTATTTCTCCGATATAGGATTATAACTCACTTGTGATATCTTAAGAATCTCTCCCTCACAATTGAGTTCATCACATCAAGAACTTCCTTTTACCGCAACACCAATTTTTAGCTAACCACTTTCAACTATTTTTTCATTGAGAGTCAACTTCCATAAAAAAAATTAAACATTTTCTCTTCAGTCAACTTCAAGGAATTTTTTAAAATTTAGGGCTTTAAAATTCAAAAAAAGCAGCTCTCCCTAGCTATTTCGATTTTTGCAAAATTTACTTATTTGGATTCAAAAAGTCAATTTAATTTTTGGTTTGTTTGTAATTTTAGAAAACAATAATCAGATTGTAATCCAAAATGACTCTTTCTCATCCAATCATATTCTGTATTTTGTCCTTTTCAAGTCATCTCATTCCACTTAAGGAATGGTATTTGCATAATTATTAATTGGCTGAATAACATTTATTTTTCTTCACGTTGTCACCGAATGTCAAAATCGTCCTTAAAATTTATTTTTTGTCAATTAAATCTTTAAAGTGACAAATTGATATAATTCTATTCCTTTTCTCTATTTTTATTTAAATCCGACCCAAATTTGACCCGATTATTTTATTAAGGGCAAATTTATCTTTTCAAATATTCAGAAGTATTACCTATATTATTTAAAAATAAATTATAATTAAACTCCACAAGCACTATTTATCTCCAACCTTAAACAAAAGAAAGACAGAATTATATTATATAGGGGTAATATATAATTACATAAGATAAAAAAGCAAAATAGAATTTAAAAAAGAGAGAGACACAAAAGCAAAAACAAAATAAAAGAAGTAAAACGAAAAGAAAAAAGAAAAAATCAACCATCAAAACCCCCCACCATTCACAAAAATTTAATCCATCTAATTAATCAACAAACAATAGGCATCATCTTCACCATATATAATTTAAGGCTCAAAGGCCATGTTCGGAAACAACTTATAAGTTGATCAAATTAATTTATAAGTTATTTTTTATTATTAAAGTATTTAACAATCACTTATTTTTTGATTTATAAGTTGAGTTTTAAGTCAAAAAAATAAGTAACTATTTGTGACTTATTTAAAAATGACAAGTTAGTTTGACTAAATGTATTATCTATTTTGCCACTCTTCTATTTTGCCCATATTTTTATTAATATCCTTTTTAGTAATCTTTACATTTATTTTAACTTATTAGTCATTATAAACCGAATACCTTCATAATTTGTTTTAACTTAATTTCTGACTTATAAGTCAAATTGATACTGAACACTTTTACTTATAAGTCACAACTTAAACCAACTTATAAGTCAATTTATATTTTAACTTATAAATCAATTTAAAATAAGTCATTAATATTCCCGAACCGACCCTTTAGCCTCATGACTCTTAACTAAACCAGCGGACCAACTCAGATACGTAGCAGATCTAGTGGCTATGGAAACCTAATGGTAACGATTTGATTTTGGAACTTTAAATTTGGACAAAATAATGGTTGTGGGTTCAAATGGCAACAACGGCGAAGAACACGACGGTAAAGAACACGATGGCAAACAAGGACATCTTTGCAGCGGTAGTAGCGTCACAAAGCTTCTCACGGCGGCTATGGCTGAGCTCGTCGAAGAATTAAGCCTTGGTTGGCGGCAACAAGATGAACATGACGTAACTCCTTTTGGATCGCGAAGAACAAGATGGGTTTGCTTTTGCTTTTATTTTTCTTCTTTCTCCTTTAAAAATCGATTGTTGCAACTGTTTATGGGTTCAAATAGATACTATTTTTTTTCCTGTTCAGATGAAACTTGTCAAGATATTGTGAAAAATTTGGGAGCATCATTGAAAGTTTTGTGTTTAGGATATTGATTTTAGAGGAATCGATTCATGTTAATTGGGAGGATTTTTTTTATTTATTTTTTATTTTGTTATTGTTAAGATTGAATTTTTTTCTAGAAGATTTTTAATATTTTTAATTAATGTTATTGTTTAATTACATCAATTATTTCTAATATGTATATATTTTTTTAATAATATATATAGGTAATACTTATGAATATTTGAAAAGATAAATTTGTCTTTAATAAAAATGAGTTTGGTCGAATTTGGGTCAGATTTAGATAAAAATTGGAAAAAAAGGAACAAAATTGACACTAATTTGCCATTTTAAGAATTCAATTGACGAAAAATGAATTGTAGGGTTAATTTTGACATTCAATGACTACTTGAAGGGAGAGAGGTGTCATTCAATCATTATTAATTAATCCCTCCATTTTAAAATTAGATTTATATTTTAAAAATAATAATTTTTAAGAATAATTTTAATTTTCAAATTATATCCTTCATATTATCTCCAAATATAGTACGTACTTATGGCACGATATATGCTAATCAATCGACTTAAGATATAATTAAGTAATGACATGTTAAAAACATATTATTTATAATTTGTACGTACTTATGGCACGATATATGCTAATCAATCGACTTAAGATATAATTAAGTAATGACATGTTAAAAACATATTATTTATAATTTGAAATTAAAAATGTATATCTAAGTATTAAAAAGAAAGATGTATCTCGGAATATTGGAGGAAGTATAAAGTTAAACACGAGTTGATTTAAAATGGAAAATGTTTGTTGTTTTAAAATAAAATAAAATAAAATAAAATCCAACGACATAATGGTCATTATAATATTTTTTATTCTTTTCTGTTTTTGTTGTGATCTGCCTAATAGTAGGAGCCAGCGAGATGTATACTTTGTTTTAGATGCCTAATATTGGCTCCGAACTTAATTACATGCAATTCGTGCCAATCCTCTCGAAATAAACAAATCTGGATTTGACGAATCACTTAAAATAATATTTTTCTCTCTCCCCAAACAAAAACATACGTACAGAAACAGTTTTTTGTGGTTTTATTCTTCGAAAAATTAAAGCACAGTCAAATCCTCCAATGAAAAATAGAGTTAATTAAATAACTGCCTTTTATATATTGTCAAGTTTCCACAAATTTTATTTTATTTTATTTGGGCTTTATGAAAAGCTAGCTAGGTTGGACCGGCCACCAAAAATGCTAATCTATTAAATTCTTGGATCATTAAATTCTATGTTGAGAAGTTTTTTCAAAGAATTATACTCTAGCTCTTAGGAAAAATTCTATATATTCTTTTAACAAGTTAAATTTTCGCATCTATTATTACCCGACGAGAAGAATCAAGCCTAGAATATTAATTTCACAATAGAATTATATGCTCTCACTGTTATATATATTTGTTAAAAATACTTTATATGTAATTATATATTTCAAAATGTTTTTTTAATATTAAAACATTAAGCCAAAATTTGTGATTTGGAAGAATTATCAAAGTAATTATCTTAATTTGAGTGATTATATATCTTTAATATGCTTTAAAAAGATCAAAAGTCAAATGAGAAATATCATGTATATGTATAAATGATATGTTCCTTGACAAAACATAGTAAGTTGATGAAGCATTAGAAACGGGATAAATCTTGGAATTCTGCTCGTCTTATTCTTTGGTAACTCATCATATATACGTACTTATATATTTTTTTAAAATATCCATATTAGATGAAGAAGAGAATAACTCATTGCAAGATAGGGAGTAATAAATTAATCATGTCCATGACAGGTTATATATATTGCTTATTCTTCATTTCATATGAAATCTTTCTATAATTATAAATAGGTAAACTTAATTTATGTAGTAACTATAAATAGGAAAACTATCTAAAAGTTACTATTAATTATAAAATTTATTTGATATATATTCTTGTCACTTACACACACACACACACACACACACACACATATATATATATATATATATATATGAAAAAAATAATCTAAGGTATGCCTTAGCCAAGCTTGACTAAGTCTACTTAGTAAAATCTTAGTAAAACGACATAGTTTTACCCCCTGAGGTTAAATATTTCATTTTGAGTTTTATATAAAAAAAATTAATTTTGATTATTATACAAAATTACGTCGTTTTGTTAAGCAATCTTAATCACGCTTGACTAAAGCATGTCTTAGATTACTTTTTTCCATATATATATATATATTATCAATTCTTCATATCATATTAAATCTTTCACTGATAATTAACTAGGAAAACTTAATTAGTGTATAATTCAGGATGACATTCAACAGTGAATCACTCCAAGTCTTTGATATCTCTCTGTCACTCACTGCCGCTAGATGTATAATTTATATAAACTCTTGAAAAATTTAAATAGTATGAAGAAGCAACTTATGCCAGCCATATTATTTTGTTTGAAGACATGTATTACCTTACATAGGAAGGCGGCCATCCGAGGCATCCTTTTGCAATCACACATGTATAACATCAACAAACAAACAGGTACACCTCATAACGCTGATAAGTTGTACGTACATTGTGAAACTCGATGGAGTCGCATTATTATAACAAACACCTATTTTACACAAATAGTAACCGCAGGAACATGCAGTTCATTTCCCCATGCGCGCGCGCGCACACATATATATATATATATATATGTATATATACACGATTTGAGAGCTTTTATATATACACATACAACTAGTTCTAGAGTAATTTGAATATGATGAAATTGATCTTTTTAGAAAATTGAAGAAGTTCAATATAAAAATCAATTGCATATATATAGTACAAAAATGCAACACTTTTGTGCTATATAAATACAAACTTTTTTTCTTTTTATATTAAACTTACTAACTTTACAAAATCTCAACTTCATCGAAAACAAATATGCTCTACCGACTAGTAAATTAGCGCTACTCCACACAAATATATTTATTTATGGGATCCGCTAAGGCGGTCACGAGATCTAGGACCGTGCTGAGATGCAGAAAATCCTCCCAAATCCACCTGTTTACTGTTAATAATAGACGTAAGAGGAGTAATATTATTTCAATAATTCTAGGGGGACCGGGGTTGGCGACCGAGATTGGCGATCGGGTGATGTGGTTGTGCCACATCAGCATCAGCTGGCAGCATGGAATTGAAACAAAAAAAAAACACTTTACCAAACCAATCTCACTTTACATATTGTTTGAAATCACTTTATCAAAAACTCTGTCTCTCTCACACCAAACTCTCCGCTTCGCTGCTGCTACTCTCCCCCTCTATAAACTTCCTCCGGGAACAAATTCAGTCCAAAATCAGCCGTTTTTAAGGTATGAGTTCAGGGAAATATTATGTAGACATGCCCTTACGGTGTTGCTGAAAAAACGAGTTCGAACTTTACCAGATAAATTCATTCTTCGAAGGTGGAGGAAAGACGTGAAAATGTATCATAAGAAAGTTAAGATCATATACTCCGACTGGACGTTGAATTCGAAAAATAAACGTTTTGATAGGATGTGCAACTCTTTTTATGAAGCGGCAGATTTGACGACAAATAATGAAGATAAGACAAAAGTTGTTATGCATTGGATTAAAAGGCTTGTTAATGTACTAAAAAAAGATGATAAAACGTGTGGGCTGATTTTGGACTAAATTTTGTTCCCGGAGAAAGTTTATAGAGGGGGAGAGCAGCGGCGGCGAAGTGGAGAGTTTGGTGTGAGAGAGACAGTTTTTGGTAAAGTGTTTTTTTTTAAAAGTGATTTCAAACAATATGTAAAGTGAGATTGGTTTGATAAAGTGTTTTTTTTTCAATTCCTTGCTGCCGGCTGATGCTGACACATCACCCTATCACCAACCCCGGTCCCCCATAATTATTGATATTATTTTCATGAGCAGCTCCTCCTAATTTGTCCCCACTACTAGTTATACTCTTACCATCAACATAATTCACATCATCTCTTTGAAGAAGAAGCCTGCGATTTTCTGCGTTGGTTTCAAAAGCTACCGAAATCAGCACCAGCATTATTAACATGAAGACCTTCATGATTAAAATCTTTGTCACATGCAGTCCTTCCCTGGTGAACATGCATAAATTAATTTATTAATTTTCCATGAATACTAAATTAAATTAAGCATGCATGTACTAGTGCCCGCCCTATAAAACAAGTAATTAAGACAATAATAATATATTTATATATGTGTGTTTGTGTGGAAAGTATGTGCTTGTGATTAAGAACTAGGGTTAGAGCGCATACCTATTTCTTCGTTTAATATATAAAACTGATCTATGTAAGTATGAAATTTTAGCGGCTAATTTATAAAGATAAATTTTGTTACTATTTATGGAATTAATCGATGAGTGGAAGGCAAGATAATTAAAAATGTGATCAGTACTAGTAAGAAGGAACCTGTGACGTGTACTAGTAGTCAAGAAATTAAATAAGTTGAAATACCCCCTGTAACAAGTAATCATGAAGAATTATTTTATCCACTTATTCAATAATTCAGTAAATAAAGTAGGAGTATGTGTCCATTTTAGGTGTCCATTTTTGTTGAAAAATAAACTTGTCCCAAAAGTAATTAAGTATTTTTATTTAATTAATATTCATGTACTTATTGGTTCATGTATTTGAAGATTCATGAAGCTAGTTGAAAAAGTGTCTAGGGAGTTGTTTTTTCATTAAGTGCTCATTTATGTATTTGGGTTTATACATGTTAGGAGATTCCTATAAATACCTATGTACTCAACTCATTTGAAGCAAACAAGAAATATAAAACTTCCTTTGTGATAACATCTTCTCCATTTTCTCTAGTGTGTGTGAGAGTATTATTTCTAACAAAGTAGTATCAAGAGCTAGGTTGCTAGTAACACCCACTAGAAAATGGCAAATGGATCGGTCCAATTCCAAGTTCCTCAATTGAAGAAGGATAACTATGAGAGTTGGTGTATTCGCATGAAGGCGATTTTTGGTTCACAAGATCTATGGGACATTGTGACCAAAGACTATGAAGAGCCCGGAAATGAAGATTTGTTATCACAAGCACAAAAGGAAGCTTTGAGTTCTACAACAAAGAAAGATCAAAAAGCAGTCACTGTCATTCATCAATGTTTGGATGATGCAATGTTGCAAAAAGTTGCTCTTGCCACCACCGCCAAGCAAGCGTGGGAAATTCTCCAAAATTCGTTCAAGGGAGTTGCCAAAGTAAAGAAGGTTCGTCTTCAAACCTTGAGAAGTGACTTCGAAGGTTTGCATATGAAGGAGTCCGAATCAATTTCGAATTATTTTTCTAGAATTTTGGCACTTGTCAATCAAATGAAAAGTAATGGTGAGGAAATTAGTGTTGTTCGAGTAAATGAAAAAATCCTTCGTTCTTTAAGTCCCAAGTATGAGTATATTGTTGTAGCCATTGAGGAGTCAAAAGACTTGGAAACTATGACCGTTGACGAACTTATGGGTTCATTGCAAATCCATGAAGAGAGGCTTGAAAAGCAAAAAGAAGGGGCCTATTGAGCAAGTGCTCCAAGCGAAGCTTTCTTTCAAGGAGAGAAGAAAAACATTGAAATAGTCAACGAGGTCGAGGTCGTGGCCAAGCACGAGACCATGGAAGAGGTGGAAGAGGAAGTCACTACTCTCCTCACAAAGAAGAAAGGGGTCAAGAGTCTCACCACACAAGGGGACGTGGAAGAGGAAATTATTCACGAACGTACCAAAGGAGGTATGATAAATCTCGAGTTCAATGTTACAATTGTCATGATTATGGGCACTATGCTTCGGAGTGTAAGAATGATTCAAAAGATGTTGAAGGAAAGTCAAATTATGTGGAGAAAAATGTTGAAGAAGTGGAGCCCACTTTATTTTTGACATGCAAATGAGAGATGAGTGAAGATGACAATACATGGTATCTTGACACGGGTACAAGCAATCATATGTGTGGAAGGAAAAATATGTTCGTTGAGCTTGATGAATCTGTATGCGGCAATGTTACTTTTGGAGACTCGTCAAAAATTCCGGTTAAAGGAAAAGGTAAAATTTTGATTCGCTTAAAGGATGGAAGGCACCAATTTATTTCAAATGTTTATTATGTGCCAAATATGAAGAACAATCTTTTGAGCTTGGTGCAACTCTTAGAGAAAGGTTATGATATTTTGATGAAAAATTCTAACCTTTCAATAAGAGATCAATCCAGAAATTTACCGGGTGCCTATGACAAGAAATCGAATGTTCTTATTGAATATTCAAAATGATGTGGCAAAATGTTTAAAAGCTTGTCTCAAAGATTCGTCTTGGCTTTGGCACTTAAGACTTGGGCACTTGAATTTTGGTGGTTTGGAAGCTTTGTCGAAGAAGAGGATGGTGAATGGGTTGCCTTCAATTCACCACCCGGATCAACTTTGTGAAGGATATCTTTTTAGCAAGCAATCTCGAGAAAGTTTTTCGAAAAAGTCAACTACTAGAGCAGTCATACCGTTGGAACTTGTGCACTCGGATGTGTGTGGTCCTATTCATCCATCATCATTTGGTAAGAATAATTATTTTCTCCTCTTTATCGATGATTTTAGTAGGAAAACATGGGTTTATTTTCTCAAAGAAAAATCGGAGGTGTTGGAGCTTTTAAAAAATTTAAGGCTCTTGTGGAGAAACATAACAGGTATAATATCAAGGTCATTAGATCCGATAGAGGGGGCGAGTTCACGTCGAATGAATTTAAATTATTTTGTGAAGAAAATGGAATTCGTCATCCTTTAACGGTTCCAAGATCGCCACAACAAAATGGGGTGGCGGAGAGAAAAAATAGAAGCATCCTTAACATGGCTCGAAGTATGTTGAAGAGCAAGCAAATGCCAAGAGAATTTTGGGCTGAAGCTATTGATTGTGCCATCTATTTGTCAAACCGTTGCCCGACTAGAAGTGTTAAAGACATGACACTACAAGAAGCATGGAATGGGAGAAATCCAAGTGTTTCTCATTTGCGTGTTTTTGGGAGTATTGCTTATATGCATGTACCAGATGAGAAGAGGTCGAAGCTAGATGATAAAAGTGAGAAACATATTTTTATCGGCTATGATGCAAGATCCAAAGGCTACAAATTGTACAATCCAAGCAACGACAAAATTGTGATAAGTAGATATGTGAAATTTGATGAAGAAAACTCGTGGAATTGGAACATTGTAGAGGAAAATTATAATTTCTTTCATTCATTGACCAGGAAGCGCAAAAAAGAGAAGAAGACTCGGGGAATCCTATTTCTCCACCTCCGTCTCCACCACCATCTCCACCATCATCCAATGGACAATCTAGCCCATCTTCATCTCAATCAAGTTCAAGTGAGCGACCTCAAAAGATGAGAAGTGTGCAAGAAATTCTTGATAGTACCGAGGAGGTAAATATTGATAATTTGAATTTATTTTTTCTTTTTGCGGATTGTGAACCTATGGGGTTTGATCAAACATCCAAAGACAAGAAATTGAGGAGTGTCATGAATGAAGAAATCAAATCCATTGTGAAGAATGAGACATGGGAGCTTACTACACTTCCAAAAGGTCAAAAGCGAATTAGGGTGAAATGGGTGTATAAGACAAAGAAGAATGCAAAGAGTGAAGTGGAGAAATACAAAGCAAGATTAGTAGCCAAAGGCTACAATCAAAGACCCGGTATTGACTATGATGAAGTATTTGCCCCCGTTGCTCGCTTGGAAACTATAAAATTTCTTGTATTATTGGCGGCTCAAAATGATTGGTCGATTTACTAAATGGATGTGAAGTCCGCATTTTTAAATGGATTTCTTGAAGAAAAGGTGTACGTGGAACAACCACTTGGCTATATTGTCAAAGGAGAAGAAGATAAAGTTTTAAGATTGAAGAAGGCATTATACGGATTGAAACATGCGCCAAGAGCTTGGAATAACCGAATTGATAAATATTTCCAAGACAATAATTTCAAAATATGCCCGTATGAACATGCCGTTTATTCAAAAGTTGGAAAGAATGGCGATATTTTATTTGTGTGCTTGTATGTTGATGATTTGATTTTTACGGGAAGTAGTCCAAGCATGTTTGAAGAATTTAAGAGGGCTATGGAGCATGAATTTGAGATGAGGGATATGGGTCTCATGGCTTACTACCTTGGCCATGAAGTAAAGCAAAACAAAGAAGGGATTTTTATTTCTTAAGAAGGATATGCTAAATATCTTCTTAAGAAATTTAAAATGCTTGATTGTAAGCCGGTGATCATACCCATTGAATGCGGAATTAAATTGTCAAAGCATGAAGAAGGAAAGACAGTGGATCCAATATTTTTCAAGAGTCTTGTTGGAAGTTTGCGATACTTAACATCCACAAGGCCATATATTGTATATGGAGTTAGCCTTGTTAGTCGTTACATGGAAAATTCTACCGTGACTCATTTAAAGGTTGCTAAACGAATTCTCCGTTACATCAAATGTACTCTTGATTTTGGCTTATTTTATTCAATTTCAAATAATTTCAAGCTTGAGGGATATTGTGATAGCGATTGGGCTGGTGATGTTGATGATAGAAAGAGTACAACTGGATTTGTTTTCTTTATGGGGAATTTGACATTTACATGGTCCTCAAAGAAACAACCTATTGTGACCCTCTCTAATTGTGAAGCGGAATATGTTGCTGCTACATCTTGTGTTTGCCAAGCCATTTGGCTTCGAAATCTTTTAAGAGATCTTAATTTACAACAAGAGAAGTCAACGGAGATTTATATCGACAACAAGTCGGCAATTACATTGGCAAAGAATCCGGTGTTTCATGACCGAAGCAAACACGTTGATACGCGGTATCATTTTATAAGAGAATGTGTTGCAAAGAAAGAAGTTGAACTTGTATTTGTGAAGACTCAAGACCAAATTGCTGATATTTTCACGAAGCCACTCAAAGTCGAATTATTTTGCAAATTGCGAAGTTCACTTGGTGTGACAAGTTTAAGAGGGGGTGTTGAAAAATAAACTTGTCCCAAAAGTAATTAAGTATTTTTATTTAATTAATATTC
This sequence comes from Aralia elata, assembly GCA_034770075.1. Lineage (NCBI taxonomy): Eukaryota > Viridiplantae > Streptophyta > Magnoliopsida > Apiales > Araliaceae > Aralia > Aralia elata. The sequence continues at coordinate 7,538,288 of CM068384.1, read as the reverse complement.
ATGTACTTGTTGGTTCATGTATTTGAAGGTTCATGAAGCTAGTTGAAAAGGTGTCTAGGGAGTTGTTTTTTCATTAAGTGCTCATTCATGTATTTGGGTTTATACATGTTAGGAGATTCCTATAAATACCTATGTACTCAACTCATTTGAAGCAACCAAGAAATATAAAACTTCATTTGTGATAACATCTTCTCTATTTTTTCTAGTGTGTGTGAGAGTATTATTTCTAACAATTTTAGGGTTCATCACTGGGTGCGTATACCGCAATATTTAGTTAATTACCAAATTAAAACAAATTACGTAACACAGTCTTTTCACTATAGCTAGCTATGTTGTTTTCCTTTGGACAGAGCTACTCATACAGCCGGAGATTAATTAATTCTCTCAATCAGAATTTTGAAAAGAAAATTTGTTTCAGGGATATCAAGAATTCTTATAAATTTGTTCGAGAGTATTGTAGGAATTATGGCAGCGTAGCTAGAACTTAGAAGAATATTCTAGGAATTACATTTTATTAACCATACAAATTAAGTATTAATTTCATCCCTCTGATTCATTAAGGGTACATTTAGCACTTGAAATATACAATGGACAAAAATGAGCAGGAAAAAAATGTAAAAAAAAGTAAAAAGATTATATTAATAAAGATAAATCTAATTATCTATATATAGTTTTTTTTTAAAAGTAATATAAAAACAATATTAAAATAGGATTCTCATTCCAACGTCAGAGAGTATTTCACAATAAATTATATGCTCCCACTGTTATAACTTTTTGTCAAAAATGCTTTATATGTAATTATATATTTCAAAATGTTTTTTTTAGAATTAAAATTTTAAGCTGAAATTTGTGATTTGGAAGAATTATCAAAATAATTCTCTTACTCTCTGAGATTATATATCTTTAATATACGTTAAAAAGATCAAAAGTCAAATGAGAATATAATGTATAATGTATGAATGATATGTTCCTTAAACATAATAACAAACCATAGTAAGTTGATGAAGCATTAGAAACTGGATAAATGTTGGAATTCTGCTCGTCCTATTCTTTGATACCTGAGCATATATACGTACCTGAGCATATTTATATATGGTTCCGCTGGGGGTACTGAAATGTATTGCATATCTTAGATGAAGAAGAGAATTAATGATTCTTGTGAGAAAGGGAGTAATAAATCATGTCCATGACGGGCTATATTGCTTATTCTTCATTTCATATGAAATCTTTATAATTTTGGGACTCTTGTGATAAAGGGAAAACTTAATTAATTTATTTTGGGTGTGGATCTTCACCCATGAAATAAATCCAAGTTGAAGATGAATTTACTTGTTAGATTGGTGACCAAGATAAGTACGTGATCCCTAATCTAATTAGGAAAATAAGTTGTTTCCAATCTATAATAGGAATAGATTAAAAAAGTACTATAAATAAAGTTATGAGGGAGTTTTATCATTATGAGAGAAGTTCGATAGCAAGAAGATGCCAAATTTTTTTTTTTGAGAAAATTACAGTTGGTTACTCGTGGGATTCCACCGCCATCTCCATTCAGTTGAAAACTGGAAGACTTTATTGTTTGGGTGGTGAAGTTAATTAAGTTTCTTAACCTAATTAAGGTAAATTTGTACTCTTTCAGTTTATTGTGTAACCTCAAGTTTTACCTCAAGTTTTAGGGCGTAAAACTTTGGATGATTATTATATACCCATCATTAGTGATATAGTAAAGATTCGAAGTTCGACTTGTGATTTTTTTCTCATTAAGAATTTTTCACGTTAAATATTGTGTCTTGTTTGTGGATGGCTATTTGTTATTTTCTTTCTTATTATTGGGTTTGTTTATTTCTTACTTATTTGTATAAAGAGAAAAAAGTAATTCTTAAGATTGAGATTATTTTTAGGTTCACTTTCCCAATGGTGGTATCAAGAGCTTGGTTATTTTTGTGGTTTTATTGTGCGAATTAAATGAAAGACTAGATAGCAGGATGCATGATTAAACTCAAGGCTTCAAATTATGCGATTTGAAAGCAAGGAATGGAGGATTTGCTTTACTGCAAGGATTTGTACGAGTCACTTGAGAATGAAGGAGTCAAGCCTATGAACAAGAGTGACACACAGTGTGGAATAAGATGAATAGGAAGATTATTGGTCTGATTAGATTGTGGATTGATCAAATTGTGTTTCATCATGTTGCCGCGAAAACTAAAGCCTATGCTCTATAGCAGAAATTAGAGTCCATGTACGAAAGGAAGACGACGCAGAATGAAACTTTCTTGATAAGGAAGCTTGTGAATTCTAAGTTCAAGGATGAAAACTCCGTTTTGCAGAATACTTGAGTGATTTTCAGAGTTTGATAAATCAGTTGAGTACGATGAAGATGATCATTGACGATGAGATGCAAAATTTATTGTTGTTGAGCTCTTTGCCTGATAGTTGGGAGACGTTAGTTGTATCGTTGAGTAACTCTGTTACTAATGGTACGCTGACTATGGATACAATTAATGATAGTTTGTTCCACGAGGAACAGAGTTGTTGAAACATAAGTTTTTATCATGTAAAGTAGGGGCAGAAACAGAGGGAAAATTAAACTCTCCTGAAGACGAAAGATCCAAGGGAAGGTTAAAAGATAAAAAAGAGGTTATTTGTTTTCATTGCCAGAAACCGAGTCTTATAAGGTGAGAATGCAGATTTTTGAAAAAGGGGCAGTCAAAGAAAAAAGATGAGAATAAGGATTCGATTATGTATCTATCCAACGGTGATGTAGCCATTGTTTATGATGGTAAACCTAAGTGTCATGTTAATAATTAGGTGATTGATTCGGGTCGGGTGCTTTGTTCTATGCTACTCGCATTGTGAAATCTTCACATTCTACACTAGTGGTGATTTTGGCTATGTACGGATGGGAAATGGAAGTATATATATCCAAGGTTATTGGTATTGAAAATATTTGTTTGGAAACTAACAGTGGTTACAAGTTGATGCTTAGAGAAGTCAAACATGTTTCGGATATCCATCCTAATTTGATCTCTATTGGTAAGCTTGATGAGAACGATTATAATTGTTTATTTAGTGAAAGTTAGTAGAAGCTCACTAAAGGGTCTTTAATGGTGATTGGAGGTAAGAAGGTAAATACTCTTTACATAATGCAGGCGCATGTGACTGATGTTGAAGATGAGGGAGCTAGGCGCAAAAAGATGTGGTATACAAAGCCCTACAAGATGGGAGAAAAACCTTGCATGAGAACCACGAGTTCGCTTTAAATGGGTGTTAAAAGTGAAGAAAGAAAGTGTGATAACTTGCAACTAGGGTACAAAGCAGTTCTGAAAGAATTTGGCAAGTAGAAATTTGTCAAGTTTGAGTTAGATCTTTCCATTGAGAAAAACCATACCAATGAGACAAAGTCGGACATAAAGATAGTTGAAATTTCTAAAATACTTGAGTTGAGTCAAGACTTTGTTAGAATTAACTCCGAGTGAGGAGTTGTGTTGGTGATCTCTCCTCTCATGGGTTCGGAGGGGGAGATTGTTGGGTGTGGATCCTCACCCATGAAAGGAATCCAAGTTAAAAATAGATTTACTTGTTAGATTGGTGATCAAGACAAGTATGTCATCCCTAATCTAATTGGGAGAGTAAGTTATTTCCAATCCATGATAGGACTGGATTAGAAAAAGTACTATAAATAATGCTATAAAGGAGTTATCATTATGAGAGAAGTTTATTATTAAGAAGGTGCCGAAAGAATAAATTGAGAGTTATACTTTGTTGCTCGTGGGATTCCGGCTCCATCTCCGTTCAATTGAAAGCTGAAAGACTTTATTGTTTAGGGTGTTTTGGATGATGAAGTTAATTAGGTTTCTCAACCTAATTAAAGATAAATTTGTACTCTCTTAGCTTATTGTGTAATCTCAAGTTTTAGGGTATAAAATTTGACCTGTGGTTTTTTTCATTAAGAATTTTTTACGTTAAATATTGTGTCTTGTTTGTGGATGGTTATTTGTTATTTTCGTTTTCATTATTGGGTTTGTTTATTTCTTATTTAATTGTACAAAGAGGGAAAAATAATTCCTGAGATTGAGATTATTTTTATATTTATTTTTCCCAACAATTTTTGTAGTAGCCATATATAAATATGAAAACTATCTAAAAAGAATTATTTATTATAATATTTATTCGGTATATATATATGTGTGTGTGTGTGTAAATATCATATTAAATCTTTCACTAATAATTAACTAGGAAAACTTAATTAATTTGTGTATAATTCAGGACGACATTCAATAGTGAACCGTTCGTAGTCTTTGATATTTGACTGTCACTCACTGTCTCTAGATGTATAATTTATATACACTCTTTTGGGTGTTTAGGGTTTATGAAAAATTTAAAATAGTATGAAGAAGCAACTTATGCCAGGCATATTATTTTATTTGAAGACATGTAAATTTACAGTACATAGGAAGGCAGCCAAAGCCAGGAATCCTTTTGCAATCACACATCATATATAACATCAACAAACTCGTACATCTCATAACGTGACAAGTTGTACATACATTGTGAAACTCGATGGAGTCACATTATTACAATAAACACCAATTTTAAACAAACAGTTCATTTTCCCATGCATATATAAACGATTGGAGATTGCTTATCTACATACAACTAGCTCTAGAGTGATTTGAATTTAGTGAAGTTGATATTTTTAAGAAACTGGACAAGTTCAATATAAAAATAAATTGTATGTACATAGCACAAAAGTGCAACACTTGTACTTTTGTGTTGTACTTTTGTGTTATATGAATACAACCTTTTTTTTTCCTTTTATATTGAACTTACTAACTTCACAAAATCTCAACTTCATTGAAAACAAATCTGCTCTACAGATCAGTAAGCTAGCGCTACTCCACACATATGTATATAATATATATATATATATGTACGTATATATGTATATATTTATGGATGGGATCCTCCAGGGCGGCCGTTATTAGATCTATGCTTGTGTACAGATCCAGAAGATGTTCCCGAATCACCTTTCCCTCTCTCGTTCTCATCATCGTCATCTAGCTCAACACCCACCTGCTTATTATTAATAATAGTAGGAGTAATATTATTTTCATGAGCAGCTCCTCCTAATTTGTTCCCACTACTAGTTATACTCTTACAAATATAATTCACATGATCATTTCCTCCTAATTTGTTCCCACTACTAAAACTCTTACAAACATAATTCACATCATCTCTTTGAAGAAGAAGCCTGCGATTTTCTGCGTTCGTTTCAAAAGTTATCGAAATCAGCACCAACATTATTAACATGAAGACCTTCATGATTAAAATCTTTGCCATGTCCTTCCCTGATGAACATGCATAAATTTATTAATTTTCCATGAATATACTAAATTAAATTAAGCATGCATGTACTAGTGCATGCCCTATAAAACAAGTAATTAAGACAATAACATATATATATATATATATATATATATTTGTGTGTGTGGAAAGTATGTGCTTATTGATTAAGAACTAGGGTTAGAGCGCATACCTATTTCTTCGTTTAATATAGAAAATCGGTCGATGAAAGTATGAAATTTTAGTGGCTAATTTATAAAGGTAAATTTTGTTACTATTTCTGGAATTAATCGACGAGTGGAAGGCAAGATAATTAAAAATGTGATCAGTACAAGTAAGATTAAAACGAGGGCACAGAAGGAACCTGTGACGTGTACAAGTGGTCATCAAACAAGTTGTGATAGCCCCTGTAACAAGTAATCATGATTAAGATAATTTTCAAAGAATAATTTTATCCACTTATTCAACAATTCAGTAAATAAAGTAGGGGTATGCGTCCATTTTAGGGTTCATCAGTGGGTGCATACACCGCAATATTTAGTTAGTTTCCAAATTAAAACAATTACTAACAGTCTTTTCACTATAGCTAGCTAGCTATGTTGTTTTCCTTTGGACAGAGCTACTCATGTTTACTACAGCCGGAGATTAATTAATTCTCTCAATCAGAATTTTGAAAAGAAAATTTGTTTCAGGGATCGATATAAGAGTTCTTATAAATTTGTTCGAGAGTATTTTAGGAATTATGGCAGCGGGTAGAAGAATATTCTAGCAATTACATTTAATTAACCATACAAATAATTAAGTATTAGTTTAATCTCTCAGATTCATTAAGGGTACATTTAGCACTTCAAATATACAGAGGAAAAAAAATGAGCAGGAAAAAAATGTAAAAAGATTATTTTAATAAAGATAAATCTAATTATCTGTACGTATATAGATTTTTTAAAAAGTAAAATAATACAAAAACAATATTAAAATATATTTCAATTAATAGTTAAAAACGTCCAATAAATTTTTAGATTTCATTTCTTTTTTCCAGCCTTCCAAGTTAATTATAATTATAACCTAAGAAAACATATATTCCCTCCGTCCCAAATTAATTGCATTTCTAAAACTTTTTAAAGTCAAATTGACTATTTTTAAAACTAATTTTTTTACTATTTTTGCTAACATATTGGTGAAGATATTATAACCAAAAGAAAGTATATACAATTTATTACTAATTTCAATTTTTATAATTTTAGAAATATATTTATATATGCTTAATTATTAATTTTAAAAATAGTCAATTTGACTTAAAAAGTCCTAGAAAAGCAATTAATTTGGGACGGAGGGAGTACATTAAATGTTCCTCCCCCCTCCCTCCCTCTTATATATGAGACATTTTGATTTTTAAAGTCAACTTTAGATAATTTAAAATTTTAATCGATGTGATTCATTTAAATTTAGAAAATAATAAATGGTGTAATTAATTATATATTTTTAATAATTAAAATTGTATTGACTTAAATAACTAATTCATTATATTTATCAATTTTAAATTATATTTTAAATTAACTTTAAAAAAGTCAAAGTAGCCCTTATATTTATAACCGATCTAGTACTTTAACAAACAAAATGGATTGTGTTTCAATGGAAGGTAGTGTTCACCCATTAATGATACAGCAGTAAGGGAAATTATTTTCAGCTAGAAAATGATTATGAATGATACTCCACTCATTAGAATCACAACAATATTACAGTTTTTACTTAATTTTCCGAACAAGAAATGAATGCCTGCGGTACAGGTTAACAATATTACAGTTTTTATTTACACATGCATTGCATGTCCTATCGAAGGTTAATATATGTTATCTTCGTTCTTAAAAAAACTGCAAAACGAAAGAAAAAAAAATCTTTAAAAGAATATATATGTAATATGCAATCTTCAGGTACAACATATGTGCTTTAAATTTGCACTCTTTACAACGCATGTTGTACTTTAAATTTTATGTACAATATATAACACGTATGACGACATACAAGTCTAAAATAAATATATCAATAGTATTTTGTACCTTCTATGCACCAATACAACATTAAGCATGTATCGGGGCAGATTTAGGAAATTGATTCAGTTAGTAATATATATATATATATATATATATATATATATATATATATATATATGAGAGTAATGATCCATAACATATATTTATTATGAATTTTTATAAGGCATACATCATCTATACTGATGAAAATAAAAAAAGAACGATCAGGATTAGAAAAAGTTATTAATAGTAGCGGACGTTAATCAGAATAAGGGTTTGACTTTATTAATTATAATTTAGGTTTATCAACTAGGATGTAAGATTTATTAATTAAAATTTAAGGCTTATTAATTAGGATTTATTAATCAGAATTTAGGGTTTATTAACTAAGGTTTATTAACCACATTAGGGGTGGGCATTCAATTCGGTTTTTCCGATTTTTTGGCTAATCGAACCGGTTCGAATCGGCCGATTCGGTACAAAACAAAGCCGATTCGGCATCGGTTCATATTTTTGGTATATACCGTTTATTCGGTACCGAGTTCGGGAAGCCATTTTGTACATCCGGTATGTACCAGACCGAACCGGTTGCACCTGTGATGCCCCCAAATTCGGGTCTCAAATGCCCGGATTCGGTCATCACGATCCAATACAAACATCCACCTCTAACAACATACAATAACTAAATGCGGAATATAATAAACATATGTTGTTCATTCAAAAGGTGTTACTAGTCCCAAGATACGATAACCTTAATACATAACACAAAACATACCCTAAATAGTAATCAGGGTTCAAATTACATTAATAGCAAATTAAACTAAGCATAAAATAAAGCCAGCTACTTGAAGTTTATTACTTCATCCTTTCTTTGCCTTTGCCCTTCCCTGAAGTTTCGGGTTTAACTGCAATAAGAGTCATGATATAGCAAGGATGAGCAACTAGTTTGCTCAGCAAGTTTAAATACAACAATAAAGGATATATCATGAATGACGGAATATATATACAAGGGATTCAACAATATGAATATCGGAAGCAATGATAGTAATTGCTTTTAGAATAAATGATAGTCAAATAGACTTTGAACAATAAACTTTCAATGGAATCAATAGCTAATTGACCCTTTGGTTACTGACTACAGAATAAGTACTTGAGGGGATCAGCCTCGCGTACGCTATGTATATGCATAACATTCAACTCTGTTGTTTGTATCTTATATTAGATACGTGGGGTACTCCCCTATAATAAAAGGGGTGTTCACATCAGTCTAAGAATCCATACCATCAATTGACGTGGATAGCTTTTATAAAAATTTTATGCAATGGTCTGACCGAACGAAGGTTCAAACTCAATCTTAAACAGTTCATGAATTATAGAACTTTGAATAATGTACAAATCCAAGACTGTACGAACTCAATTGCACTAAGTGCGAGTACCAATAAATATCATAGATGCGGAATAATTGGAAAGTAATTAAACCACTTAAAGCATGTTTGGAAATAAGGTTCAAGCTTAAATAAATAACTTGCGATACAATAATACCCTGCTCGAATATAATTTGAGTAGGGTTAAGGAATTTGCTCAACAAAATATGAGTAAGGATAGGAAACTTGCAACAATTAAAGTTTCGGGATAGAGAACTTGCCTGTCTGCTCAGCTACAAATAATTTTAGCTTTAATTAATTGACTTTGAAGGACCTAACATTGATAAAGTCGATCTATCAATTAGCATTGCGTAGTTGTATATCGATACGCTTACTTATGCTATTTATTTAGCAAATAAACAAATCACATAGCACACATAATTTAATAAACTATCACTAATCCTATAAGACACTTAATTGATCTTTAGGTTAACAATGTTTTCCTTAAGTGATCAACACTTATTAAACCCCTAAACAATTAATTATAATTGTTTAATTAATTTACATTACTTTTTCTTAAGTAATATTCATTTATTAAACCCTTAAACAATTTATTATAATTGTTTAATTAATGTGTTAGTTAAACTCTCTTTATTTTATTAACTCTATCTTCATTTAATTACTATTTAATATTTATTAAACAGTAATTAATTAAGTACCTTTAGTTATTATTAAAATAAAATCACTAATTATATTTACTTATTATTTAATTATGAATTAAATAATAATCGAATTATTAATATTAAATTGTCTTTAATTATTATTTAAGATTAAATAATAATTAATTAGGTTTATTTATTATTTTAAAGTTAATCAAAATAATAATAATTAATTAGTAACTAAGAATTATCTTTAGTTATTATTTAATTAATAAGTAATTAAGTAATTAGGTTTATTATTATTTAAAGTTAATCCAAATAATAAATAATTAAATTAGTAAGTTAGAAATTATCTTGAGTTATTATTTAATAATAAATAATAACTACTTAGGTTTATTTATTATTTAAACTTAATCAAATAATAAATAATTAATTAGTGAGTAAGAATTATCTTTAGTTATTATTTAATAATAAATTAATAACTAATTAGGTTTATTCATTATTATTAATCAAATAATAAATAATTAATTTACAATTCTTAATTATCCTTAATTATTGTTTAATAATAATTAATTAATATAATATATTTAGAAAATATAATATTTAATGCCCAAAACTTAATTTTGTACATTTACTAATTTTTACAAAATTAAATAATAACATTTAAGTATTTAAATTAATTAAAACAAGCCTGGATGGCAATATTGTAAATAAGGCGAAATCCGGACGGAGGGGCAAAATCGTAAATTCTCCGCTCGGTACCTCCCGCGCCTTGCGCGCGTGTCTTCCTCGCCCAGCCCAAAACGACGCCGTTTGGTTGCCGCTGATCTAAGGAATACGCTGGCGCGCCATGCGCGGCCAGCCCCTTTTTTTTTTTTTTTAAAGCGCGCCATGCGCTGCCGGCTTTCTCTCCCATTTGATGCAGCGGCTTACAGGGAACTTCTAGCACACTCAAACAATTCTAATACCATCAAGCAAGCCTAAATCTCCAAAATAAATTTCAAAAAAAAAATACCCATGACTAAGAAAATATTTCTAATATTAAAACAAAATATTTATGACTTAAATCAATATTTTTCATCAATAAATTTTGTACCCCATAAATCATTGTACCCATGTTTTGGCATATCAAACTCACCAAAACTTGCTACAAATATTTTTAAACTTAAACATATTATTAATAAAATATATTAAATCATTATTTCTTAGTACCTAGGTTTAAATCATACGAGTTAAGCATTCTTTTAAAATAATGTAGATCTAACAAAATGAAACCTAGATCTATACATACTACATTCCTTTCATAAGCATCAAACAATAAACATTTAAAAACCCCAACACAAATAACTAGGGTTTGAAAGAGATGAAGATCCATACCTAGATTTAATGGCTATTCTTCTCTTCTTTCCAAAGTAGGTTGTAAATGGAGATGGCATAAACAACCAAGATTTTCTCCTTCTTCTTCAAGGTTTAGACACCACCTTCTCTTTAATCTCTCAATATTTGCTCTTGCCTTTCACCAAACCCTCTCTAACACTCTCTCAAGGTTTTAGAAAAATGAGGATACAAATGACCACTTTTTGGCCTATTAACCAAATAAAAAGCAAGAACACCTATACTTGCCATCATGAAGCTAGTGAAAGACTTGCATCACTAGGGTGGCTTGGTGACATCTTAGGAACCTATGTGACAAGGTAGGAAGTTACTTGACCTCTTAGATAGCTATAATATCAAGGCTACAATTTCAACTTCCAACACAACCTAGCTACTTAATTAAAATAAAATTTGAAATCAACTTGCTCCTCCTCTCTCCTAAGTGCATGGCAAGGAGGAAATTTGTCTCAAAATGTTGTCCCAACTAGTAGCCTTAAATTAATAAACAAATGTTACACATTTAATTTATCAAGTGGCTAGGGTTTTTGGACCACACATTTAAATACCATTGGGCTCTCCAATTTAATTGATTAGGCTAAATAAAATCCACATCTATTTAATGCAATAATTGGTCATTTAATTTAACCCAATGATTGATTAATTAATTTGTCACACTATTAATTAACTACATCCATGATCAAATAAATAATTTATCTTAGTTCCTTAATTAAATAAGCTAATCAATAGTAATTGATTACTAATTGAACTATTAAATTTTATTAATTCAATGTGGACTATATTTCATTAATTAATACCTTTATAATAATTAATTTACTTAATTCAATATACTAACTATATTCAATTTAATTGAATGATTAATTAGTAACTACTTTATCAATTTAATTGATATTAAACCTTAGGGCTTGTTCACTAATTTAACTATACTATTAGTGACCCCCTTTACACAACTTAAAACAATTCATCACCTAGTCATGTAGGCTACCAATGCACACAAAAGGTTCAAATAAGCACACAAACTAACTCATTAAAAATTAAATTTATATATTTAATTAATAATGACGTTTAAAAATTCACGGGCATTACAGCACCGGTTAATTGAATATAAAAGCAATTTGAAAAACATGAAACTTTATCTTCTCCAAAAAAAACTCTACCAAACAGACCCTTAAATCCACAATATAAAAATTGCTCATTTGAGATAGTCATTGAATTTAATAATAACATTGTAATTCATCAAGAAATCTTAAATTTTAACATATCCCCAATTCTGATTGAACTTAATTGAAAAGACTATAACATCAAATCAGGTAAAGAAAATGAAGAATGTGAAATGAAAAGTTACCTTTCTGGAACCGGCTATGGTGACGACGCCTCTACATCCTTTATAAGAAGAAGAGAAGCAGAGGTGAGAGTTGACGTTTTGGAAGAAAGACTGCGTTGTAGAGAGAAAATGTGAGTCGAGCATGAAGATCAATGCAATCCAAAGATGATAGGACTTAAGAAGTGACGATTGAGATGGTGTGAGAGATGTAGAGTATCTCAAGATATTTTCAGATAGATATAGATAACATGAGCTTTTCTGCCACGTGTTCATCAGGACATGTCATAATAATCAAATACTAGTTAGCAAATACCATGTTAAAAAAAATCGATACAATATGAGATAAAAACCAGTGTCGTACCGGTATCGGATCGACTAATCGGTTCGGTATACCGGTCTGACAGATACTGGTTTCAGTATCCACCTTTAAGTAAATTCGGTAACCGATCCGATTCGATCTGATATAGGCCGATTACTTACCGATGAACAATCCTAAACCACATATTAATAAGATTAATAAATTCTAAACCCAGTTAAAAAAGAAGTTAATAAACTGTAGAATTTGTAATGAAATGAATTGACATCTTCCCTCAAATTCTCCCTCTTGTTTCGCTCTCATATGTTCTTCTTTCTCCGTTCTTATTCTTAAAACCAACTCAATCACATGCACTAACATGGAAAACATATATATTACCAAAATGAATTCATTCCAGACTTGAAGGAAGCAAATATAGGATATCTCATTTTCTCTCTCCTATCTTTTGTCTATATATGAAAAACATATGTATTATATATGAACATAAAATACACTATATATATATACATATATATATATATATAAACAAATCCAAAAATCCAACTATGGCAATTGTCAGCTCTAAACTGGGTCCACCCCTGGGCCGTGTATCAATGCGATCATATATAAATGATAAACAAAAAAATTGAAAACACACGCATATGGCATTTATGTAGGTATGGACTATATCATAGCTTTAGAGGGCAAAAATATGTCGCATAACTCTTATCGCCAATGAAGTACGTTCTAAAGGTTGTGGATACAACTGACAAGGTTAAATGTAACCATATTGAATTATATATATATATATACACACACACACATACACATATGTATATTTATCAGCTAGAGTATAAGGATTACACGCATACTTGACAAATATTTTCTTATTTTGGAAAAGAGAGTATCATTTTGAATCCCAATTATTACAAAAAAGAAGTAGAACTCCTTTTGTCCTTTTTTTACCTGTTCTTTTTCTTCCTTTTTTTAAAACGAAGATTGAGTTCCAATAAATCTGTATACTGCTAATAATGCTGTATCTCATATCAAATCTTTCACTTTTTAGTAGTGACTAGGAAAACATAATTTATGTAGGAATTAGGAAGACATTAGTTTCGTTAGTGTACCACTCGATGTCTTTCATCTCTCTCTCACTCTGCGGGCGTATATTTAGTTTAATACAGTACTCTTGGGTGTTTGGGTTGATGAAAAATTTCAGAGTATATACTTCTTCAGTTTATCAAAAGAGTTGTATTTGACTTTGATCTTAGTTAACATGCGAAATTTTTAAATCCAAACTCTGATATGAATTTAAATTTCAAAATAATAAATTTGTAATTAATAATACTTGTTAAGTTGTCTACAATACTATATACCTATAACCTATTGCTTAAGAGAAATTAAATAAATTCACATAAATTTTAAATTTTAAAATTTTACAAATTAAATAGTCTAAAAAAATGAGTAAAACTATATATTTTGGGAAATATATGGAGTATGAAAGAAGCAACTCACAACCACCATTTTATTTCACTTAAAGATGCATAGGTACGTAAAATACAGCGGTGCATGGGAAGGCGGCATCTGATAATTCACCTATACATATATATACGTACAGAGCATCAACAAATACACCATTTTTACACAAGTAGTAGGAGTAGGGTGGTTTAATATATATATATATCTGGGAATTTCCTCTTAACGAGCAAGCCAACTCAACCAACCTGACGAGAGCTGGTTAATTACTTCGTATCCTGAGTTTAGACTGTGGAGGCAAGTGTGCCAATGCGTGCTAGGCGAAGTGGTGAGCTCATGCAGGCGTAATATATATATATATATATATATATATATATAAAGGTTGCTAGTTAGCTAGCTCTGGTGAGTAGCTAGGTATATATTATGGTGTGATTCGTTGGACGCTGGGGCGATCGGGGGTACTAGTAGGGTGGGGAGGTCTAATATATGATCCGGAATCAAGTTGGCCCTGAATCGGGTTCTTATCATCTTCATGATATCCTCCTTTATTATGCTCTGTATTTATAATAATACTATTCTTTTTATCGTTAACACGGCCAACGTTCATCTTTCGACCAACATAATAATTATAATTATTTGCATGATGATCACTAATTAGAAGCTCCCGCCTTTCTGTTCCTGCGCTGTTGGTTTCAACACTACTTGCCAAAATCAGGACCCACACTATTAACAAGGCCTTCATCATCAAATCTCTGTCCCCGACCTCCTGATTACATAAAATTTATAAATTAACCATGGTGCATCATGCCCTCTAAAACAACTAATTTATTAAGTATACAATACATAATTATAAATATAAATATATATATGTACATACGTATATATATATGTCTGAAAAGTACATGCTTATTGATTAAGAATTAGGGTTAGAATGCGTACCTAGTTTCTTCCGGTGGGCCCAAGTGTATATTAGGGTTCACATGACCTAATTAGATTAAATGTATAAATTAGGGTTTACAAAAACTTAATTAAATGTACAAATTAGGGTTCATATGACCTAATTAAATGTACTAGACCCGGGGAAGTCTCCACGTGTTCCAAGGCAGAAGACTCGTGGATGCAACCCATTTTGGGAATTGATTGAGAGATTGGATTGGTGGTTAGAAGAACAGGGCAATTTGGGCATTACTTTGATGATTAAAGGGCATTTCTGGAATTTCTCCTTTAAAACATAATTAAAGGGTATTTCGGGAATTTCCCTTAAAACATGTGTCTGGCATGTGACTATTTCCCAGGAAAACTCTATAAATAGCCCCTCTATTCTAAGAAAAGGGGATCGCTCTCAAGACATTACATTTAGACTCTTGGAAGCTCTAAACACTTGAAACTCTCTCACAACTTGAAGACTCTAGAAGGCTTTTGGAATCCCTACTACCCTAACCCGGTTTCCGGATTCTAGGAGTTCTGTCACGTGTCATTGGAGTAATTACCCACCTGTTCTTCTCCCCTCTTCAATCAATCAATCAGTTCCATACTCTTCGTGAATTTCTCTCCTCTTCAGCCAACACGAAACCCTAACCTTAGCAAGGTGTAATTTCCTTACCTACAATGTCGATGCAATTAAGTATCAGGATTCTGCTGGTTATTTTATAGAGGTAATATATGTTACTGTTTCTTTCTTGATTAATTAATGAATGGGAGGCTAAAAGAAAACTGTTACCAGTACTAATGAAATTAAAATAAGTGCTGAAAATAAAAATGAATAAACAAACAAATAAATAAATAAAAAGGGGTGCAACGGGGAACTTCTGAGGTATAGTAGTAGTCAGCAAACAAGTCATCATGATTAATAAGATAATTTTCAAGGAATTCTTTTACCATGTTATTCAATTATCCAATTAAAAATTTCCATGTTAGGGTTCATATATATATATATATATGTGTGTGTGTGTATAGTGGGTGCATATATATAGGCAATTAATATTTAATTAATTTCAAAACTAAAATAATTGCCTAACATTGTTTTTCTTCTTTATTTTGGACAAAGCTAGCTTCAGATAGGGATTATCACAATCATATTAGTTTGGAGAAATCTAGCTTAAGTTTAGCTTAAAAGAGTATTTTTGAAAGTTCAAAAAATGATCGCACAATCCATAATCTGATAATGGATATCTAAAATGACTTGTTTCTTTACACAATATTTCCTAAAGAAAATCTCAAAGACACATCCTACTTTTATTTTCATTTTCTCTCCCTTTACCTAAGAGAAAAGTAGGATAAAAAAATATTAATTCATGATAGACTGTGTTGGAGGAGTTTTTAAACGGAAGAGATGAGAAAACATAAGAAAATGGTAGAGAAATACTGACTTCACATACTTTCCACATCTTCTTATTTTTTTAGGAGAAAATTTTGGACCAAATTTAATTTTCTCTCCCTTTCTCTCCTTAAAAAACTACAAGACATCCCATGCTTAAATTATCTCCTAAACAAACACCTAGACACACCCATTTTTTCATTTTCTCTCATAAAATAATACTCCTTTCTTTTTTAGACAAACAAAGTGTGACAAATCCATGACAGCGTAAATTGCTTATGCATCTTTTTTTTCACTTTTTTTTCATATTAAATCTTTCACTAAGATAAACTTTATTTAATTCAACTTGGAATTAGTCCTATATTATAATATTTTTCATCTTTTGTAACAGATCATAATTTAGTCAAATGAAGTGTTTGATTAAAACAAAGAGTCTAATTTAATCTCTCCCTGTTGCTATATACTTAATTTATATGCACTCTTTGGTTGATTAGAGTTGATCATGAAAATGATGAAAAGTTTCAACGTATGAAGAATTAAGCAACTTATGGTAGCCATATTATTTCATTTGATGATAATTAGATATATTATTCAGAACATCAATAAACAAACAAACCCCCCATAAAACTGACAAGTTGTAGGTTGTGAAACTCCTCTCAATTCATCATGAGATCATGAGTCATATTATTACATAATTAGTAGGTAGGTAGCTAGGAGTATTTCGATTAATTCACCATGCATGGCTAGTCAAAATTATTGGCATGAATTATTGATGGGGGTCTCTAGGGCGCTCATTATTTCTATAGGCGTGGTGAGATCCACCATATGATCCCGAATCATGTACTGATCTACCGTGATCACTCCAATTAACATCTCCATCATCAGCAGCAGCTCCTCCTAATTTGTTCCCGCTAATACTTTTACTCTTCCCACGAACATTATTTGCATCATCTTCACTTAGAACAATTAGCTTCCGCCGTTCTGCTTTGGTTTCCACACTTCCCAAAATCACCACCAACACTACTATTAACATCAAGCTCTTCATCATCCAATTTCTGTAGATAACAAATTTTCATCAGTAAATTAAATATATATATATATATATATATATACACACACACACACACAACATGTGTGTATGAAGATTGAAGAGTATGTTCTTATTGATTAGGAATTAGGGTTAGAGTGCTTACCTGTTTCTTTCCTTCCTTCCTTCAATAAACTCGATCGAAGTATGGGATTTATCAAGTGGCTATTTTATAATGGTTAAATATGTTACTATTTCTGGTCCAGTCAATGAGTGGCGGTAGGCGCGCAAGGTAAAAAAAAATGTGCTCAGCACTTACAAAATTAAAGCAAGGAACCTGTGATGTACTAATAGTAGTCAGCAAATAAGTCATAATGATTAAGAAAATTTTGAAGGAGTACTTTTTACCCACTTGGTCAATTATTCAATATGAATAATGCGTTCATTAGTGGTGCCTATATATACCGCAATATTTAGTTAATTTCAAAACTATAATGATTATATAACAGTCTTTTCCCTATATCGATCTAGCTTTTAATTTTTGTGCGGGCAAAGCTAGCTAGCCATGATGGTTGAAACTGGATATTATCACGATCATATATTAATAATTGATTCCTTTTTTAGATATATCAAGAATTTTAATAAATTTGTTTGAGAGTATTTTAATTTTTAAAGTTTAGAAAAATTATTTAATGACCGTACAATCTTTAAAATAATCTCACAGTGAGTCAGTGACCATCTAAGTTATCTATCTGGTCTCTGTTTGAATTTTCTAGTATTCGTCTTAATTCTCTGCGCATATGTTCTAAAGTTCGAATCTTGGAGCAAAAGAAAACCTCTGTTTAGCTGATAGTGATAAGCGCCCTTGGTTTGAAAAGGATAATGATTATCGATTTAATTTATAACTGTGCATGGGAAATTTATTGCTCTCTAAAGGGGGTGACGATGGATTATGGCAGGGCAGCTAGAAGAATTAATATTGTTATGTAATTGTATGTCAAGAAATTAAGGACAATGCATGTAGGCACACGAAATAGATCTGCTATATAAACAAGCACAAACACATGCCTCATGCACACACATGCAGAATATTGATACTACAACTTTCTTAATACGTAAGAACAGACTTTAATTATTGCTTAATTTTTAAGCACCATTTTAATTAATAACACAATCTTTATCAGATTTATTTAACACCATTATATATAGAATATTATTGGACTTTGAGTCGATCTATTGCTTAGAACAATCAGATCGAGCAACGCAAGGGAAGAAACGGTGAGTATCAGTGGATGATCCGGACTGATCACGTCCAAAATTACCATAACTATTATTCTTGTCATCTTCACTATTTTTCGGAGCTTCGGTCCCGCTGGTTTTGCTAGTCTGATCACTTTCTTTGTTTCCAGCAACACTACCCTTATTCTGATCAGCACCAGTACCAATGTTAACCTTTCGGCCTAAACTATTTGCATCACTTAAAAGCCGGCCACGCTCTCCTAAAGGCAGCCAGTTTTTCGCATGGGCTTCTTCCATAGTTACAAAGATGAACACCATTGCCAGAAAGAGTGCTAGGAGAATCTTCATGATCAAGCAAGCAATACGTTTTCTGTTAATCCTGAAAATCAATTAAGTTGTAGAAAAAGTTAGTAAAATATTCCAAGTAGAATGAATAGGTCACATACATGCAATAAAAAGAGTTTAATTAAGTACTTACAACAATTTTTTGGTTGGAGATTTTTGGTGAAAATACAAATATGGTAAGGCTGCATTATATACAATAATACAAATGAAGTTGGTTACACTATTTGAAATAATTAGTGGGAAGGGAAGCTAGAAATGTGATTGGCTAGAACGCACGTAGTATTTGTCGTGCTATTTGGGGTAAGTTGTGAGCCACTACAAACAAGTAATCATGTTTAACAGTGATAATTGAGGAATTTCTTAACGACTTTCTATAAATTTAAATTTAAACTTTGACGATGTTTCCATTTTAGGATCCAATATATAATGGATTATATTGCTAAAAAAAGTGAATACTATAGATTCGCTCCTGAAATAATTACAAAAACCATTAAAAGAGTGGGTGATGTTAAGAGTTTCAAATTTTTAATCTCAAAAAGTATCTCAAATGAACTGTCACCACAATATTGATTAGATAAATCTCATATGATTGACTATATCATAAATTATTATTAAAATATTTAATGTCATGTTATTTGAGACCAAAAATTTTAAAAATATTATCTTATAGATGGGTAGTATTCACTTCATTAAATATAGTGGATTGTTTGCAAGAATTAGGGAAGGCTTAGCTTGTGTAGTAAGAATTCTAGAAAATTTCTCTGATCAGGTACGTACTACAAAAATTATAGTTTAGATATGTTAGAAAATATTTTAGATTAATTATAAATCAAACCTTTACTCCTTTAATTTCCTAACTGATCTAGGTAAAAATAATCTATCAATGATAAGTTGCCACGTGTTATTTCTATATCCTAACAATATAATAATTTTGTTCGTAGAGTATTTTAGAAGTATATATTATATTAAATCTAATAAAATATAGAATTCCCATGAAATTTAATCAACTAAGGATTGACAAACTTGAAAGGTCTCTAAAACCAATTAGGATTCTAATTTTTAACTCTTGAAGAAAAAGACTCGCATACTATAAATAAGAGATGTTCCAGCACATTCATGGTACGCTATTTACTCTAAGAATAATTCTTTCCCTCTATATCAGTGTTCTGACTTAAGCATCGGAGAGTAAACTCCTCAATTTCGGTGGACTTTTTTATAGGTTTTTCAGCGAAGTTAAGGCGGTCAAGTGGCGATCAAAGTCAAAATTCATGGGTTGACCAAAACTCTAATTTGGAGCAGTTGATTGACGCGTCAGATTGGCGTCATCTATGGAAAACGAACAAAAAGTCATCTCTTTATCACAATCTAGAGATTCAACATGGTGAATACCTGCACTTCAGCACGAGGTTACAACCTTCCACCTTATGAATGAGCCTCTTCCAAAGGCTTCAACATGTCCAAATTGATAAGTATGATGGAATAGGTGATCCCACGAATCATATACTCACATTTGATGCACTTTTGTTGCAACATAATGTCTCAAATATTATAAAGTGTAAAGCTTTTTCATAAACCTTGAAGGTTCCAGCCCAAACTTAATTGGAGTGGTGAATCTCTGAGGGGCTATTTAAACTGATTTACGAAGGAGGCACTAAAAGTTCCTAACTTGGATCAATCTGTAGCAGTGGTGGTCCTTGTCAATGGAACAACAAATGAACATATGAAGGTGTCCTTAGCTAAGAATCCTCTGAGGACCATGGCGGAGCTTCGAAAGAAATTAGGAAAATACATGGTCGTCGAGGATGTTGTTCAACAAAAAGGTAGTGATGACAGAAAAAGAAAAAATGATGAGTTTGGAAATAAGGACAACAATAATGGAAAAAGATTAAGAAGTCTTTTACACTCTCATACCTAAGGTGCCTCACACCAACAGAAGCCAACTACCCATTCGGGGAAGTCTATGAAGTTATTTGTGGTCAATACTATGGGATAGAGCTTTAACCCATATAGCCATCGAGACCTAAAATTAAGGCCATGGAGGCCTAAAATCAAAACCATAAAAGCCTGGAATTAAGATCATGTAGGCTAGAATCAAAATCATGAAACTTAGAATTAAGGCCTTAGAGGCTCAGAATTAAGGTTATGAAGCCCAGAAGCAAGGCCATCGAGGCTCAGAATCAAGACTATGGAGCCCAGAATTAAGGTCATGGAAGGCTAGAGTCAAGCCTATGGAGACCAAAAATTTAGGCTATATATAGAGACCAAAATTAATGTCATACATGCCCAAAATTAAGGTCATAGAGGCCTAGAATTAAGGCTATGGAACCCAGAATCATGAAGGCCCAGAATCAAGGTCATGTAGCTCAGAATTAAGGTCATGAAGGCCCAAAATTAAGGTCTTGGAGCCCAGAATCAAGGTCATGAAGGCCGAAAATTAAGGCCTTGGAGCCTAGAATTAAGATCATAGAGCCAAAAATTAAGGTTATAAAGCCCAGAATTAACGCCACAGGCGCCAAAAATTAAGGTCATGGAGGCTAAGAATTAGCGCCATGTGCGCCAAAAATTAAGGTGATCGAGCCCAGATTAAAGGCCATGGAGGCCAAGAATTAGCGCCGTGAGCGAGTTGTCACGTGATATTTCTAAATCCCTATTAATAAATAATAAAATAATAATTTTGTTCGCAGAATATTCTAGAAGTATATTAAATCATATAACGGATAGAGTTCCCATGAAGTTTAACCAACTAAGGATTGTCAACCTGAAAAGTCTCTAAAGCCAATTAAGATTCTAATTCCTAACTACTGAAGGAGTGTACTCTCATGCTATAAATAAAGAATGTTCCAACACATTCAAGGTATGCTATTTTACTCCAATAATAATTTTCTTCCTTCATATCAGTTTTCTGACTTAAACATCAGAAAGTCCTCCCAGAACCCCCCAATTTCGGTGGACTTTTTGTAAGTTTTTCGGTGAATTTAAAGCGGTCAAGCGACGGTCAAAGTCAAGATTCGTGAGTTGACCGAAACTCTAATTTGAAAGTTACTGATTGACGCATCAATAACTATATAATATTGAATTGTATAAATACACACACATATATATTTAAATATAAACATATATCGCGTAAAAATAAAATCTATTTTTGAGGACTGTAGAAACTACCATGTCAAACTAATGATACATGTATAAGATAAACAGCCAACCGAAAAAAATAAAAAAGAAGAACATATAATATTCTGTCCAATTGGATCACAACTTTTTACAACATCACAATTCTGCGTTCTAAAATACCCAGTTATGACAGTATATTCCCAAAGGCTGCAACCTATTTTTGAAGGGTACTGCGAATGAATGTAAATGGTCAATTAATTTTATGTCCTATAAATATATACTAATATATAAGTTTGACAATTTTTGAAATTAATATTCTATTCTCTCTTATTATATCTTAGGTCATATGTCCCTTTTATAACAATTATAGTCTCAAGATGCTATACTTTGTTTCTTCCATTATCAAACTCTCTAATTCAATCTCAACTAATGGAGGGGTTGCAATTGAGCCATGTTCTCCAAGTATCGGCAGTCGGTAAAACTCCACCTAGCTAGGTGCTACATCCACATGTTTTATATTGCCTGCATGCAACATGCATGTCAAGAAATTAAGAGTATGTACATGCAGAGTATTATAATATCTGATATATAAACTAAGTATAAACCCATGCAGTCATCTTATAAACTCTTACTGTAGGAAAATACATATTCCCTCCATTCTAAAGAAGAATGGCCGTATTGATGACAATATATATATATATATATATATATATATATATATATATATATATCCCCAAAAGAATGGTTAAAAAGAACATATATACATCAAAGTTATAAAGCTTATATATCCATGTAAATTTTTTTTATCTTACTAAAGTAATTAAAATAAATTCTATATATCGCATGTAATTTTATTTTTGGGCTCCTGGTTTGAATAGAGTGTTTTTTCTTCTTCTTTTTTTACAACTTTCACAATTTTGCAGAATATATACTTAAGTAATAGTTCCAAATTAAATATGTATTAAAAAACAAAATTAGGGCTCACACATAAATATTTTTATATATTCAACGACTTGGCTAACTAATTAATTCGTCCTACAGTACATACTTTTGACTACAAAATCACAAATTGACTGGACAATTATAGCTTCAAAAGCACAATATATTTTTAGACAACTTTCATTAATTAATTATACCAACATAAATCCACGGAGAAACTAGCATATATAGATGGCCAGATCGGTTGTTGTCTTTTCTTTCAGTCTAGTCTATTGCTTAACACAATCAGAGTGATGAAAATGAAAACGGGGTGGCTCGATGGATGATTCAGGCCAATGATAGTACTGTCCATAGTTACCAAAAGTATTCTCATTCTCATCATCTCTTTCATCTTTAGTTTTCCGAGCTTCAATGCTGGTTTTGCTCTCTGTAATTTCTTCACCTAGTATATTTCCAGCAACACCAGTGTTTACCTTCAGGCTTGTTAAACTCCGGCCATCGGCTTTCATAATTCCAACCATCGACACCGTGGCTACAAAGAATAATACATGCAGAATCTTCATGATTAATTAATAATATGCCCTTCTTCAGTTAATCCTGAAAAGTAAAGAAAATTGTGAAAAAGTTGGCTAATTAATTTGCTTCATAAAATATAATATGCAATAAAATTAAGTTTTACCGCTATTGAAGCTTAGAAATATTTGGTGATATAATCAGAATGGTAATTAAGATTACATTATATATAAGTGAATAATTAGTGGGGAGATAAATATTTGATTAATTAGAAGTCACAAATGTGTAAGTCTGATTGGGGAAGGTTGGAGCCACTAAAGAAGTAATCATGCTAAGGTTGATAACTGAAGTATTTTCAACACTGAGTCTTATAACTTTGATTATGTTTCCATATTTGGGTTCAATATATAATGGATCACTGCTACATTGTGAATAACTGAAAGATTACGCACGTGAAATCATTACATGCATGTATCTATTTAATTTTGTTTTTGCTGGATTAAAAAAGGTGAGAATACCATGATCCTATATTATTTTATTTTTGGTTACAGTGATCCTATATTTTAAATGGAGGGAGTATGTCTTTTGTGTTAATTTGTATATTGTGCTCCCTCTATTTCATACGGGAATTTTATTTCTTTTTGTTGACCTTTTATTTTATTTTGGAATTAAAGTTTGTGCAAGACAAGACAAGTATAGATATCTGTTATTAAAAATTTATTGAAACCAACCATTATTTTTAAATATTTTATGATTTTTCGAGAGCATTAAATATTCTATGTAAACATTAATATTTGAAGGAAAAAAGAAAAATAAATAGAATTATCATTTTGAAATGGATGGAGTTTTTTGTATCGATCACATTCGTTTGGGGCACCATTAGATAATTCTTACTAGTTTGTAAATCAGACTACTTAATCATGCGTCACTATTATGAATCCTTCTCTATCTAGTGACAGCATATCATTGACACAAAATAAAAATCTTACAAAATGTTTATCATTTTGAAATGGATGTTTATTACCATCAAGAAATTACCATCGAGTGTCACTATTTTGTTCAAACAAAAAATCCTATTTCTTTGATGCTAGTAGAAAATGATACAATGTCTAGAAGTTTATTATCATAATTATGTTATTATTACAAAATTAAACACTCGAGAAATTTATGGATAAATATAAAACAAAAATATATCCTTATTTTTTAAAATTTTATTAGTGAAACTCTTTTTTTTTTTTTTGCAACAGATGTAATAATACTTTGAGTAAATCTTCTCACCCAAATCGAAGTAAAAAATAAAATAAAAATCAAGTAATCAAAAATGATTTCTAGCCAATAAGGAAATAAATAAACAAATAAGTTCTACCCAAAATACCAAAATAACAGGTTATGAAACGGTAGTGTCAGTGTTATTATGTTCCATGTTAGTTCATTTAATTACTTCACAAATTTAAGTTTCTGAGTTTCAAGTTTCAACCAAGTCCAGCTCGAATAGAATACTAGCCCATCGGTATTAGTTGTCTAAGCTTAGTTTGGGCCCAATTATACCTGGGCCTTAAGACGGAGTAAAAAGGCATTATGCTCCCAATTTATCGAACGGTCAGAAATTTATGTAGTTTGTTTACTGTGAAGCTTGATCAACCCATCTATACCGCTATACGTTATATATGTACAACCAGGCCCATTATTATGCGTTTCGGTAGCACTTTTACTTGCACACAAGTTATTCAAAGCTTTCAAATTCTCCCGCCACGAACAAGTCAGAGAGAGAGAGAGAGAGAGAGAAATGAGAGACCATCACCTTCACACTCCACAGAAGGAGCATCAGATCGCCAATCGCAGAACGAAATCGAGCTCTGAACAATCTAAAAAGCCTCAAAAAGTATAATCAATTTCGGATTTCATTTCAATCTCTCTTGTATATATTTATACATATGAACAACGCTTCGATACTCTTTGTATTTAACTTCAATCTACCGTTTCAATCTACTTCTGCAGGTCGCCATTAAAAGTTTGAATTCCGTATATTCGCTTGGATCAGAAGATGTCTCGCTCGAATTATCCAAGGACTCGACCGATGTCTCTTCAATCTTCGAGGTTTCAGACGATAATCAACTCTATGAATCAACGGAGGTAATCTCAGATCCGCTGATAACTCACTGTAATTTTAGAAGTAGTATAACTTCTGTTGAAAACACTATGAGAGTGATTCATTGTTGTTTTCACTTCTGCAATCAATAAGAACCTATATATTTAGTATATCTTAAGTGATTTTCGTATATTTTTCATTTCAAAGCAATTTAAAAGCATATAAATCAGTACTGAGCAATTCCTTTATTGCCTGATTAGCAATCAGTGTTTTGTTTGTGATATTGAAGTAAACCTGTTGAGTGTACATTTTTTGAGATTTCTCCCAAAAAATAAAATAACAATTAATTAATTCCTAGCATACTTGCCTATTACTTGATTAATATTGGTTTGTTGGTGGTTTTGGTGGTAATTCTCTTGGTTATTGAGTGATATTGATGTGTTGTATAGCAAGTTAAGAGCAATGTGTGTTAATTCACAATCCACAGTCGCCTATATTAGTGTTAGTATTTTGTTTGTTAATGTTTCTAGAAGTAATTTTGTTTTCTTATAGATAGTTATTTATTTCAAAGCATCAATTAGCAACCACTTGCATTAGCCAATTTCGATTTGTTGAATATCACTCTTTAATGGGGAAGTACTTCTACTGCTAAGATAGTAAGTTCAATATTTGCAAAACAACTTCAGAACAATATATATCCACAATTCGCACTTGCCCATTGTTGGACCAGTAATGAGTGGAGTTTTTTCTTAAAGAATTATTTTCTTGCTTATTGAGTGAATTCTGAGAAATTTCTGTTGCAGAATTTTGTCAATTCATCAAGGCCAGCTGTCTCACCATCAGTAACATCTGCAGTTTCTGATCTCTCTATAATGTCCTCCACGGTCGCTTTTGATCTTTCTCACTCTTCCTCCATGATAAATTCCACTCTCTCTCCGTTGTCCTCCACGGTCACTTCTGACAATGGTGATGTCTCAGTCAACTGTGGAACTACTGGATCGACTATTCCTGTGAAGAGAGGCATTAAGGCAGAGCTTGTGGCAAAGCAATTCAGACAGGCTGGAATTCAGGTCTCAAATTCAAAGGATATGGTTCTTCTATCTAAAAATATTGTGGATGCATTACTCAAGATCGTGATTGAGGAATTTTACGATTTGCCTGAAGTGCGATACTGGTCTACTGAAATTGTTGAAAAGAAAGTTTTCCTTGTCCTAGGGAAAGTTTTTCGTGTCACTCTGACTTTTATGCTGTTGATCCTTGTTTTCGCGGGAGTTTTCTTCTTCACTTCAGGTGGCCAATGCTCTTTCAGTGAACCTTCGCCAACATGATAATTTGGTTGAAGATTGATTTATCCTCTATGGTAAGATCTTCAAGTTTGTGCTTGATTGCTATCTACTTGCTCCTTCACTAAATACTACTGAAGTATTGATATTATAATCCATCAAGTAAAGTTTACTCAAACTATTGGACTTGTTAGAAATGTATAGCACTAGAATGATCAGAGCAGATATATCAGTTCCTATTGTTAGATTGAGATGGATTTACAATCACCACTGTTTGTTTGAGTAAATTCAGTAGGTGAAGAAAAAAAAATTATATTCCCTTAAAGTTTGAAGAGTTGTACACTTCTTGTTCCCTTTTGTGTTTGATGTATTTGCTAGCCTAAGAGCCTAGTATGCAGCCCTGCATATCAGGGTTAAGCTATCATCTACATATGACCAAACATGGGAAAATATTTTAGGTAAAAGGTTGAATAACTTGAGGATGATCTGCAGGATTGCTCCAAAGTCTATCTGTAGATATTCTTGTGGACTACTGTAGTTGCATTTAGCTTATGCTATATTTACTAAAATGAAATCCACCAAGGTTTACGTAGAATCTTAACAGCTTAACCTAATTTGGGAATAGGATACGTTGTCAACACACACCATTTAAACCTTTTGTTGGCTTTGTGTGTTATCACTATTAAACATGCATAAATTTGTGCAGGGGATAAAACTTGAACCTTATCTTTCAAGTTTTAAAAGACCGAAAAACTTTACTCAAGTTCTACTTGGCATATTAGATCTAAATCTTAAAGCTTTTAGCATGATATTTAAACTCATGGTTCCATACTTTGGAGTTTCGATCCTCAAATGTTACTCCACTATATGTTAATACATTCCTTTTTGGCCCTAATACTGGCTTTAAAATGCAACCTCCAAAGCTTGTGGACTGGGCTGGACTTGTCATGAGCCCACACCTTGCTGAGGTTTCAGTTGCATTCATCCTTTGTGAGAGTCCGCAAGTTATGGAAACATCCTTCATGAATTGGTAATTTGGTACTAGTTTCAGGCAGATGGAACCTTCCTTTTGTCAAGTTGGTGGCCTACCTCTTAATATGATGTTCACATGCAGTAACTTCGTACAACAATAACTTATCTGTCCCGTGACAGTGATCTTGCTGGAAAGCTCACTCGTCTGACTCACACAAAACTTATGTTAAGTGAACCATTGGCAGACCATATTATTGTCCAACAATTGTTTTCTAAAAAAAGAATCTTACTTGCTAGGTCAGTTCTTTTTTATTAGCTATACCTGGGGAGGGTCTTGCTGAGAAGGGCAGCGATGCCCAACTACCCTGATTACTTGTAATTAACTGATTGGACAATCCTAACTTGGTCGTTAATTGGGAGTTGGGACCTTCTCATATTTTCAAATGAAATCAAGGATGTTAGGCCTCCAAATGCCAGACAGGTGAAGCTTACTTTGGATATAGTTTCTTATATGAAGTCTCTACTCAATGAATCTTGTATGTAACTTTTAATGTTAAATGTATGCAAAAGGATACAAACGAAGTAGAAACACATCTTTTATTCAATTAATATTTTAATTGATCACTCTTATTGGGAGTATACATCATTTTTCTCCTACTACACTAAGATGTTATCTATTAACTGTGGGTTTGTTGAGAAAACATTCTTTGGTTGGTTTGTTACTGTCTGTTCAATCTGTAGTGGCTGAGGCTGAGAAATAAAGCAGGAAGTCGATTAGATTTTGAATATAGTACAGAACTGCATGGCTCACAGGTAATTTGGACCGTATTATTTGTCTTTGTAAGCTAACAAGTTGGATAGATATATTAATTCAGTGATTAGTCTGCTTAGAAGTCTTGAATCATTAAATAGTCTAGTTTATATGGTCGATATTAAGTGTAAATTTAAGACATGACATTAAGATAATGACAGTTTATAAAATGCTAAAACTAAATATGCTGGAAAGAGAAAAGGGGGGGGGGGGAGCTGGTTCTAAGAGAAACAAATGTTTTCTAAAGTAGATGTTTATGGAGTTGTTTATTGAATTAAATTACAGAAATCTACTCCTTCAAAGTCAGCATGTTTTTGTGTTCCATGGCAATGGATTATAGTAATAAAAGTAAAAGCAGTCAATCTAAAGAAGTCAAAAACCATTCTAACATCATAAAAGAGAAATTTTATTAAACATGGAAGCATGTTAAAAAAAGCAATGCAGCAAGAAAATTTCAAAACAGTACCTTTCATTAATAGCTGTCTTATCCTTTGGTTGAATCGGAGAATCCTAATAATTTATTAACCATTCTTTTATTACAAAAGTACAACAAACAAGGTTTTGATAGTCTATTCCATTACAGTTGTTGAAATTTCCCAGGGATGAGAGAATATGAAATTCTGAATGAACAAAGTCTTATAAGCTCCCACTTTCGGAGTGGTTATTGAGGGCGGCAGGTATGGATATACTTTGAATATATATGATACAGTAGATTATAAAATGGGATCTTAGTGGTAATTAATGTGATAGCTAGCTGGGAGCTGACTTGTTACTACTAATATTTTAAATGTTGTTTAACCTTGTCGTCTTACTGATAGTTTATGGACAGTAATTTTTTATGCAAAGCTTCCATTATTCACATAGTAGTTTGATCTAATCCACAACCGCACCAGCTGTTACTTGAAGGAATGATTGGCGTAATCCACTAAAGTATAAAGGTAAAACTATTTGTTGATGTACATATACATGTATATGTGTATATATATATTCAAAACCGTAAACATTTTAATGCATACAATTTGCATATATGATTTTTCCTTAAAAACTTTTTTTAGCCAATTGTAGTGCTCCTGTTGATTTTTATTGGATAACAAATCTTGTGCTTATTGCTAGATCATTTTAAGATTTGATATATCACCATACTCATTGATTGCAGAAGGTTAGAAGATGCTGCTTGAAACCGACTTAGTTTGTCCTGAAAGTCTTTACTTTTGTATGGCTTAGCTATGACAATGAAGTGACTAAAAGTGGATTAGATTGAAGAAGTAACTATGAAGATAAACAGGTTCGCTTATATACTAATCCATGGTTAGTTAGGCATGACAATGAGGTTAGCACTGTCAGTTAAAGGTTCAGATCCTTGCTGCTAATTTAAGAATGTTTTTGGTAGCAAAGTCTAAGGATCTTTGGGCGGATTATGTCTAGTTAATCTTATCCCAGACAACCTTCAGTGGAGCAAGTGGCTAATGAAGAAAATTTTAACAATTCAAAAGACCCAACAAGGTTGAAAAGTATGAATTGCCAACCATTTGACCTTCTTGGATCATGTTGTCTGGTCAGAATAAAACATAATATATCAAATCTTTATGTCTCTTTCTCCTTACTGTATGGGAAAACACTTTTTGCTAATTATTCACATGGTTTGTGCTATAACATTAACAGTGATTTAGATTCAATAATTGATTAAAAATGAGTCTGATTTTCTATTAGTATATGTTTAGGTACAGAGTGAGTCTGAAAATTATGTGTGTTCACATTTATGAAGTGAAACCAGATCCAGCGTTGGTCATTTTTTAAAATCACCAACCCATATGCAATTCAATGACTTTCTCTTCTCCTTTTGTTTAATAGAAGCTCATCACTGTTAAATGGTGTCATGGTAGGGGGCCAAATGCTCTGGCACTTGATTATGCTCTGTTAGCGTTTTGTGGTTGTCTTAAGGTTTCTTTGTGAAATTTGTGGGTGGTGTATAGAAAAATACACATGGAACCACGATTTTGGTGAAAATGTGGATTAGCTTCATGATTACTCAAACTATAACATAAATTAAGAAAAACAAAATCATGTATGCATTTAGGCATTCTTTTATCCTAAGCATGTCAGTCAGGTTGTCATTTCCTACTCTATTTTTTTTTTTTTGCTTTGGACCAGTCTAATTAGGACTTATTTGGTGATTACCAGACTGAAAAGTTATTCCTCATTTATACTATGTGCTAAAATTATTTCTTTACTAAATATTTTGACAACCCCCCCCCCCCCCCCGGGCCGATAGTGAGAGCGATACTCAAAAATTCTAGTTAATCCCAACTTGGTCGTGTTCTTATACTTCATCCATCTATTTCAAAATTACAGACTTTTAACTAACTTTTTGCATATGAATTTGTTTGACTTGAGTACAAACAACTTTAGTATTGTATACTAATTATTAAAATACTACTAATTATCATATTTGTTGTTTTAAGAATTCATCAATTTAAAATAAAAATATTTCTCTAATTTGGAAAATGGGGGAATTAGTTCTTTTTGCAAAAATAATTGCGTGTTATTGTTAGGATGGTGATGTATCTGGTTTTTCCATTGTATTTATTTGCTTGTGATAGTGATTTTACCCTTGAAAGATGAACAAGTCTAGATTCTTTCTTCAACTTGGATTTGGAAAATGTTTGTAGATTCTGAATTGATATCTAATTAGGGGGACCTAGGTTTAGGTAATTGAGGTTAGTATGATATGTACAGTATAAACAGTGAATTTTGTATGGACAACTAGAGGGGATAGAAGGGGGACACATTACTGAAAATGTGGAGCTGCACAACTGTCCACGTCTCACCACAATAGTAGAAAAGTTAAAAATTCCCAACAAAAATAAGAACAAAGCAGAAGATAGAAGTGCCAGATAAACGAGCACATGCATCTCTTTTGTTTATTTTTAATTTTTGTGCGTGATCAGCCCTCAATGATCATTGCACGGAATGAAAAACAAGAAATTTTGAGGGTGTCACAAAACCAGTCAATTAGTGACCACCTAGGGTCCTTCGAATTAAAAACTTACAAGTCATCACTACCCCCACCATTAAAATAAATAAATAATAATAATGCTGGATCTCTTTTCTGTTTACAGATTTCTAGTTTTCTACTATATTCTCCTCATCATTTTCACCAAATGTAATTCGTACAATTAGGTTGAATTGTAAGTTAACTTTATCAAAAGGTAAATTAAACAATGATCACAAGAATGTACTTTGATCAGCGTGTGATAAGTTAAGGTAATTCATGATATGGTTGCTCAAGTTTGTTTTGAAATTTTCTGAGCTGGACTTTAACCTAGCCGTTCATTAGTCCAGTAGTTTGGGTGTTTAGGTACCAAGATTTGATTTATAACGTCAGTTTTACTGAGACATGTTCCATATTATCTCAAAACATTTTGAAATTTTAAGTAGGTATAGTTTCATTCAGTATTCTTTCCGTTCTTCAATAAAAGTTTATTTTCAAAATTTATAAAGTGTAAGGATATTATTTCGTTCAGTGCCTAAATATAATGATTATTTAGTTATATAGTGACAGCGTGTGATAATGTAATTGTGATGATAAGCTTGAAACTACATGAGTTGGCCGGGTGGAGCACTCGGTTTGAGAACTGTTTGTGTAAGTTGATTTTTTTCCCTTCCCAAAATCTATCATCCGTTTGGAGTAGCAATCCTCTTCTGCTTTTGGTTATACACTGTAGTATTTACAAACTAACTACTTAATTCATTTAAGCGCAACCAAACAGGCTAGAAAACGAGCTAGATCTCAAGAATCTTATGCTTTGGAGTACCAACCTGGAATAACTGTTAGCTTTGGATATTGAATAGTCACAAAAGTTAGTGATATGCTTACCCTTGTCAAAAAATAGAGACAAAAACGTCCCATCATCGGTAAACATATACATGTGTTTCCATAAACTCGTTGGAATTAATGACCTGATTTTCTGTCCAGATTTCTGATATTGGCACTTCAAATTTCTTCTATTTTAGAACCAATGTCATTTTCTTTTGCTATATCCACCGTTAATGCTAGTACCACTTTAGTCCACTAGTCATGACTCGGCGTTTATATTATTCGGAATCTTGAATTAAAATTTCACCTATTTTAACCATGGCATCTTCTGAAAACTTTGCCAATCATATGAAAGTGAGGCAATTAGAAAATAAGAGAGGTTGCTACATAGCTCAACCCGTAATGTAGATGAATTGTTTAAGCCTATTTTGTGTACTTTAATCCAACCAAATACTCGATAAAGTAGAAAAGCATTTGACATTTCTTTTAAGCTAAGCATACTTAGGAATAATTAGTAGATTGATCTCCATGTGCAAATATTGTGCTCTTTTATTCTTTTTTAGTTACAGATGGCAGCATCTATATCTTTTCTCAAGGAAATACAAGGATCTTTTGTATATATTATATATATATATATATATATATATATATATATATATAGACAGGTTCTCTAACGGACTCAAAAAACAGGTCCAAAAAATGGACCAGCTATAGCGACGGACAGAACCATCGCCATAACATAAACCGTCGTCATAGACCTATGACGACGGTTTATGCTATGGCGACGGTTCTATCCGTCACTATAACCGGTCTATTTTTTGGACCCGTTGAAGATCGGTTATATATATATTTCTTTTTGGTTGAGAGTTGGGGTGGGGGTAGATGGACTCTTGGATGTTTCTTATTGCTATTCTGAATTTTTTAGAAAAATCCTATTTACAGTGTAACAGCATAGTCATTAATTTAATGTATTATTCTTGAATCAGTTCTTCTTCATAAAAAAAATGTGTGCATATTTTTCAACTCCTGTAACGATGTTGAGTCAAGAGTTTAATGTATGTGTCCTTTCCAGGTTCTAAAAATTCATCCATGGCATTTATGATGCATAGTGTTTAATTATAAATTTGAGTCAAGAGTTTAATGTATGCGTCCTTTCCAGGTTCCAAAAATTCATCCATGGCATTTACGATGCATTGTGTGTAATTATAAGTTTATGTATGTATCGTTAACCAAAACAAAATGTGTGTTGCATATTTTTTTTTAAATAGTATAACGGTGGAGAGTCATTAGTTTAATTGTATGTGTCTTTTTTTTTAGATTTTCAATTCATACCCGACATTTACACAGTTAAACATGTGTAATTAATTACTCCCTCCGTCTAAGGATAAAAATCTTTCATTGACTTTTATGATCAAATTGACCATTTTTTAAATCAATATATCTTATTATTCTTTTATATATATGTGTAAAAAGCCTATAAATATTATAAATTACATACAATTTAGTACTAATCTCAATGTTTTCTTTTTTAAAAATTTAAATATATATGTTTAATTATTAATTTTAAAAATGATCAATTTGACCACAAAAATCAATGAAAAACTTTTATTTTGAGACGAAAAAAATATAAATTTAACGTACATATCTTTAAACTAGCTCTTCATCACCAAAACAAAAGTTAGTTGCATATTTCTTTAAACAATATAACGGTGTAGAAGCATGAGTTAATGTATGTGTTGTTTATAAATTTCAAAAATATTAAACCGAGACCTGTTCAATTTTTGTGCAAAAATATTAAATTGAGACTAGTGTGATGCGATTTTTGTATTAACAGTTGAATCGGTAGTGCAGTGTCGCACTAGACGCTTGAATCGGTGGCGCAGTGTTGCACTGGAAGCTTGAACCGGCGATGCATTGTTGCACCGGAAGTTACTAGTTGGTGCACTTAACACAGTCAAAAAATTATAAAAATATTAAAACAACTCATGTTTAATTAAATTTTTAAAAATTAAAATATATCAAAAATAAAAGTAGTTTACGTAACAACAATAATTTTTCGTAAGAAATGAAATATTATCTACAAAATAAATAAATAAAACACAACTAAAGTAACGTCTAAAATAATTTAAAATTAAATTAAATAAGATTACAATAATAAAAAAAATCCCAATTCATAGTTCTCCCATTCCAATCCAATCCAAATATAGCGGATCAAGGGTGGTGCATTGCCGATTCAAGCTTCCAGTGCGACAATATACTGTTGGTTCAAGCTTCCAATGCGGCAATTCACCGTTGATTCAAGCTTCCAATGTTATTTACCGCGGCTTCATTGCTAATAATACTCCATCCGTCTTTTAATATAAATTGTTTTAGAGAAATATTTTTGTCTCTTAATATATAACGTTTGCGAATTTCAAGTAAGTATTAATTACTTAGTTTCCAATATTACTCCAAGTATTAAATATAACTTTAATTCTTTTATTATTTTTTGCTCAACAAATAACACTTTCTTTTTCTAATACAAGTATAATATAGACAATTAATATTATATTTAATGCTATTTAATTATTTTTTTAATACTTGTATATAATTTTTAAACGATTTATATTAAAATACGGAGAGAATACTATTTAAAAAGAGTTGGTGCGGTGGGGTGCATTTCTAGTACAAACTTCATTAGAGGCAGTGTAGTATCGGATCACCTAGTAAGTAAGTAAATTGCACCTTACCATTGTTACTCCTACACGACTACACATGATACACCTGTTTTTCATTATTTTTTTTATAATACAAAACTTTCAAAATTAAAAACAAAAAAAAATTACTAAATTAAAAATGCAACGTGTACATATTAACGTAATATATTATGTATCTTACGTGAGATGTCTTTAATGGGTAAAAATATAAAATGTGCGTGAAGAGAGAATGGAGTGAGTGACCCGGTAAGGGAGGGAGTAAATGGAGGGAGGAAAGCTGTGGCAGGATCCTAATGGCCCATAAGGCAAAACTCACGAGAGAGATAAAGAGCGCATTAATAATAAGTGGCCTTCTTCTTCTTCTTCTTCTTATATTTAAAGGAACAAAGCAGGCGTGCTTTGCTTTGCCATTCCCTTCTTCTCTGTGGAGAAATTCTCTTTAAACCCACCATCCCCCTTTCTCTCTCTCCTCCACCTCCGTTCTCTCTCTATAGTTCCATTCAAATCTCATCCGTGAGGTTAATTTATACCATTCATTTTCCGTTGAAAGGTATGTAACAATCTCATGATTCTATATTATATTGTCTCATAATCATGAAAAGTTACGCATTTGGATCTTCAAATTAGAATCAAAGTACTCAGTTTCGTGGTTTATTCAGCTCTAATCTTCTATTATTGATCATCTTTGTTTGTTAATCGATTAACAATAACATGTAATTAATCACTTACGCTAATTAATCTGTTTTAAGTTATTAACTTTTTTTCCCTTTGAATCTCTCTGTCTCTGTCTCTTCTTGTGATTCTTATTAATCAATTCACGTGATTGAATCTACAGGTTCCCTCGTCATCATATCTCGAACATCCGATCAGATCCTAAAAATAAAAAAGTAGCAATCAGCGTTCTAATGGCGTCAACCCTGATATCGAACCCGGTAACCAACTCCGGCAGAGCACGTGAATCATTGAAAAAGAAAAAGAAGAAAAGCCAAATTACAAGAGATGATCAATCTCAAAACCCTAACAACAGCACCAATCAAATCGCATGGAAGTCTGAGGCTCAACAGCAAGTTTACTCCTCCAAACTCCTCCAGGCGCTCCGCCACGTCCGGCTCAGCTCCACTCCTAATTCTGCTCCGCGGCGCGGACGAGCCGTGCGCGAAGCCGCCGACAGAGTTCTCGCCGCGACAGCCAAAGGAAAAACCAGGTGGAGCCGCGCGATCCTGACCAACCGGCTCAAGCTCAAGTTCATGAAGAATTCAAGGAGGCAGAGAGTTGCTGTGACCGGGGCTAGCCGGTCGCCGAAGAAGCCAAAGCTGAGTATATTAAAGCTAAAATCGAAGAATTTACCGGCTGTGCAGAGAAAAGCTCGCGTTCTCGGCCGGCTAGTTCCCGGTTGCCGGAAGCAACCGCTTCCGGTGGTTCTAGAAGAAGCGACTGATTACATAGCTGCTCTGGAGATGCAAGTTCGAGCCATGGCTTCTCTTGCCGATCTTCTCTCCGGTTCCGGCGCCGGCTCTAGCACGATGCCTCAGCTTGGCCAAGGCCGGCCTTCACCTAGCTGTTAATATCATTGTTTTTATTTTCTCTCCCTCCCTCTCTTTTTTTTCCCCTTTCATTTTATTTTTACTTTTGTTCTCCCTCTCTCTTATCCAAGTATTTTACTGTCGACTGTTAAGTACATCCCTCCTTAATCTTTTTCTTTTCTTTTCTTTTCTTTTCTTTTCTTTTCTTTTCTTTTTTAATCTCTAATTTGGAAGATACTCAACAGTTCATGTGGTCCTCAATGCAAAGAATCAAGTCACATTATAGGAAAGCTTGAAACTTTATTATCTTGTAATTGTTTTGGAGTCCTTCAAAATAATTAAGATCCCAAAACTGACCCAATATTATGAGGATTATACCTGAATAACCCCAAAGAGTCCTAGTCTATTTTAAACCCCTTTGTTTGATCTTTTGAGGTAATTGAATTAATTGAAAGCTTTTCTAAGATTCTTTCTCCCATGGAAGGAAGGTAGTTGGGGGCTTTAGTCTTTTTGAGGTTATCCATAGATACTGATCATTTAATATTATCTGTAAGATCTAATAGCTAGAAAAATGTTATTGCTTGTGTCCTTTTTGGCTATCTATATATGTTGGCATGGGGAGTTTGTTGGGATCAATCAATCTCTTCTTTTTACTGTTGAGAAGTTGCAATGATGAAGCAGTATGTGAGATGGAGTCGGACAAGAAGGTATTGAATCCTCCCTATTAATTATCAGTTTTACTTTTCTCTGAATAAACTAAAAAGTAGTTGTCCCAAAGTTATTTGGTTTCTTCTAAAAATTTATTGTACGTGCATGCATTTAGTATGCCCCTTCTATTGTGTTAGTATAATGTAAAGTTTGGTTTCAATTTCTACGGGAATAGTATTTGCCCGTTGGGAATTAATATTTTCACAAATAAAAATATTAATTCTACAATGTTTTTTTCACATAAATAGTAAGCGGGATCTATTCTCATGTGAGAGATGACATTGTGGAACTGACATTTTTACTTAGGCAAATATCAATTCCCTTGTCCTTTTACCCCAAATGATAAGTTGTAAAGTTTGGTTTCAGTTTTTATTGGAATAGTATTTGCCCTTTTACCCCCAAGAAAATGACATATCATTTGGAGGAGGTGGTGTATTCATGTTATCAATGGTAGGATAGGCTGATTATATTTTTGTCTAGAGCTGCAAAGTGGTAGGAATCTCATAAACAGCTAGCTTAGTACTATATATACAACAGTAAATATACTGCTGCTGCCCTCTAAAGCGAAGTTGCCCAAAAGTATTAAATGGGTATCTGCTAAAATCATGTGAGCATTGTTTTATTTGGTGTCCCTACGTAATATAGATATAAGATATGATGTGGTACATAGTAATAGTATTCTCATCTCAATAATAACACCTCTTGTTCTTGAATGTGGGTGGCATGTGGATATCTGCAAACCAGCAGGAATAGTGAGTAGTGGGTGCTGCGCATATGTTGGTTTACCTAAATTGGGGAATGTTAGGACAGCCCCTACCCCCAAAACAAGCAGTGTCACTCTCAACTGGCAAGTGTGACCTGTCTCTTTTGTGTTCGAGTCCAGGCCAAAAGCTTCTAGCTACCTTACCTACCTGTCGTTATTATTTATTTTTGTTTTGTGGTGGCAGAAAAATATGTACAAGGCCAGGTTGAATTTTATTAGTTGTGTAAATTTGGATTGGGGATGGGGGATATGGGGATCATTATTTTTTGTATGCTTGAAAGTCTTTGTTGTTGGAGTAGTGACACTTGATGATTGAACAAGGACCACTTGTAATGTTGCACGTATGATTTATATATATGGATTGGGCTTGAAAGTCAGTAAAGTGACAGCACTGGTGTTGATTCATACTTTCATGCGCACAACACAAACACAAACATAAACACCACCCCATGTGACTTATTCAATGAATCAATCCTATCTTGAAATTGGTTTTTGGACCCTGAATAACTGAAATTGGTTTTTGGGGTAGTGTTACCTTTTTCGTGTATATGTCATCCCATTCGCCTTATGAAAATTTGTGTAGAAATTTTATTCTGTCACGCACCAAAATCTTTGAGGAACTTCATGATAAATGTAAGTTTTTTTTTTATTAAAAAAAAAAAAAATTACCTAATTCTCCTCCTTCATAGTCTCTCAAGTCTTTGGACTTGACATTTTATGGTGTAAGTTGTTAAAATAAAAATAAAGAATAAAAGTTGTTCTTCCGTTTATGTGATGTGATTGATTGTGAGCTGAATGAATAAAATGATAAAATCTAGAAAAAGGTAGTAGAATTCAAAGAATGGAATAGAACAAAGAAATGGAAACTACATGCTAATTAACATCCATAAATAGTTAGGCAAACAAGTTTAGAATTTGGATTTGATCGATAATAGGCTTCATCTCTAATGTCTCAAAAAGAGGTGGTCAGAATTTTGATGTTGGTCTATCTTTTTCTTCTTCTTTTTCTCCTTTCTTAAGATATTTATACTATTACATTTCAATTATATGGGTCTACAGAAACTTAAGAGGAGGGTCACAGGAGACATTAGGGGATACCTTAGGAAGATTTACCTTGCAATGAAATGTTGGTACTAAATTTGTTGAAAATAAAATCAAATTAGTAATTATGATTCATGCACATTTTATTATCATTAAATTATCACGTATGTAAGTTGTCATCGGCTAAAGGCTCTCAATCCAAACATAAAAATGTGATAATAAGATTAGACCTAAACGCGCATATAAGGAAATATATAAAGAGGCATAACGCAATAAGATTAGATTTAATATATGGGGGTGTTGCCCTAATCCTAGTGGCAATTCTTGTCTTATATAATAAGCACTAATGAAGAATATGGATATTAACAAGCAAAGAGGATTAATTATTCTTATTCTTAGCACTATTGTTACGATGGAAATCTTATTATGGCAGGTGCTATTTGTTAATGGTGATACTTTGCATCAGTATTATGGGAGGTGCTATTTGTTAATGGTGATACTTCAAAATTAATCACCATTACATGACTATTTTTATAAGGAAAATAATATAAATATAATAACAAAATTAGATTGTAATTAATGTGGAATTCGATGCGACACTATAAAATAATAATATGTGGGCACTTTATTAATTTCTACCTATATATTTGTATGTCTTATTGATTTTTATATCAACATTTAATATCGATATAAATTTGTCATTGTATATAACAGGACTCTTCTTATAAAGCTATTATACCTTATTTATTTGTATGCTTTATTGGTTTTTATACAAATAAATAAGAGCAATAATAATATATTATATTAATTTGTTCTTTTCATTTTTTATTCATGTTAGGCATGTAATTTTGATGAATAAATATTCATTATATATATATATATATAGAGAGAGAGAGAGAGAGAGACTTATTCGTAGTTTAGGTGTGTAAGAAAGATTAATTAGCTGGCTTCAATATGAATCCAAAGGTAAAAGAGATAGATTATTTTTTTATACATAAAAAGAAATGGTTTAGAAGAGGGAAACTTGACAGCTTAACGTTGTATTAGTTTAATGATGATGGAGACTAGTTGAATTAAAATTGGCTTTAGCCTAAGTGCTTTTAAAGCACAAACACAAGTGTAGCCAGCCAATTTGATCAATCAAATCACAAGGCAAAAAGGTCCACAAGGCACATGGGACGGGCAGCCTCCCTCGGACTTAAATTAAATAAGTACTCTAAATGGTAGATTATTACTCCCAAATTCCAATCGTTCTAATATTTTTTTTTCTATTACTACTCTCCTTCTTTTTCAAAATTAGAAATAATTTTTTTTTTATTCTTTTCAAAATTAAAAGTTTCTAATATGTTATCATTTTTATTTTTAATTAACTAATTAATATCATCATCATGTCATAATTATAATATTTTTTGACTAATATTATTATGTTGAGAATATATTTGAAAAATAAAAATTTCTTTAAAATTAGAAGTGAGTAGTTAGTAGTTCCCAAATCAAAATGGATAACTGATAATGGTGGTCATCTCTCGTGATTGCCCGGTTAATAAGCAGAAACTATAGCATACCAAATGTATGGTGGGGTTCCACAGAGTTTAAGAGAGACAGAGAGAGAGAAGCATCAAATCACTGGTGGAAGGCATGTGGTGCAAGTATCTACATCTATCTATCTCTATTCTAAATTCATCATATTAAATACTCTAATAAATTTATAATTACTGATGCTTTTAAATAAATTATAGAGTAATATTTATTGGTATACTGATTAAAATTAATTGAATCAATTTTGAGTTTAAATTTAAAAAAAAAAAATCAAACAAGTATTCTATATCAGGGATTAATGGCTGAAATATAAATATTGAGTTAAATACACAATTTAAGATTATCACATGCACTTTATCTCACATCAGTTTATGACTTCGTATGGAAGAGGGCAAGAACGATTCAAATCCAAAGCCCTGTCCCCATATGAGTGGAACAACAATTGTCCTCTCTAAAACCCAATCCAACCCACTTCCCTCCATCCATTCCAAGGCCAGGGGCAGGGGTCATTTTTTTAAAAAAAAATTTTAAGAGTTTCCTGATCTTGCGACTATATTTCCGTCTTATTTTGAAACAGGCTGAAATTTATGGTACGTGATCTTTTATACTTGTCTTCAATGGTATTCGAACTCAAGATCTCCAGGTTTACGACTAATCTCGTACTCTCCCCTTAACCACTGAGGCAAGTCTTGGAGTTAGAGGTCATATTTTAATCTTTTAAAAAATATATATTCCTTTCGATTTAACATATAAGATCAACATTAAATTTTTAAGAGACTGATTAAAAATATTTTTAATTTTAAATTTATGTGAATATACAAAATATTTTTCAATAGTCGATGATTTATCAGTCTGGTTACACTACACCACACTGAGTGTAGGGTAAAGTAGAAACAGACACGATCAAGTGAAGTCGACCTCACAAGCGATTCAAGTATGAATAAAACTATACAATTTGTACCAAAAAAATCGCATATTTTACTTGAACATGAACCATTCAAGTTGTTAACCGACAGTTTTAACTGTTGTTAGGTTTCAACATCCGTAGAATGCAGTTGTGTATCAGCTAAATGTAGGGTCCACAATCCACATGGCTTATTGTGAGTGCGATAAAGTTAGGAATGTGATCGAAGTCTTGGATTATTTTGGTGTCGGCTCGGGCTCGGGCTCACACCCCAAAAAATTAAGAAAATTTTGGGCTAAAGTTTCAAGGGAAACTTACTTTTTACTCGATTTGGTTATGGCAAAAAGAGTAATTAAAAATTTAAAAACTTCACTTTCAAGGTGTGAGGATATCAAAAAAATAGTCGATCAAAAGATGTCATGTGTACGGACACATAGTGCATTCCAATCATTTAATTTAAGGACATTATGGATATAAATATTGGTGTTCATCGCAGACGCGATGTGGAGGTAAATTATGTGAAATAAAATTATATTTTTATAAAATTTAAAATGTTAGATTGAAAATTTTTAAAAATTAAATTAAAAAAATATAATAATAACATATTTAAAGTCATAAAGGCAAAAGAGGACAAAGAGGTAAAAAAAATAGGTCAAATAGGTGTGTGACTCAAAATCTCCAAAAGCCTCACGTAAGTGTTATAATATAAATTTTTAATAACTGAGGGCATAATAATAATTAACCTACACAACTCTCTTTTTTTAGCTAAAAAATAAAAAAAATCTACTCCCTATGGATAACATGTATCATCAACTTTTTTTTATTAACTTATTTCATTCTACTAAAGACTATATGGAGTAGTAGTCTAGTGAGGGAAATACTCTATCCCACTCACTTTAAAATTCGTACTAACTCTTGTATCGAGGGACTTCGTATATATTATTTATAGTGTTTTTGAGTTTTGGATTCCGTTAGATTGAAATTGAAGTTCTATAATTTTTGATTATATTGATTATAAAAAATATTGTATTGTTAAATTTTATAATTTTTTATTATATTGATTAATATAATATTTTCTATAATCAATATAATAAAAAACTATATGAATTTATTACGATAAAGTTGGTGTCAACTTTATTCTGACCGAATCCGTGAGTTTTATTTCATGCCCAAAAGAGAACTTTTAACATGTTCTTAAGTTTGCAAGACTCGGCCTCAGCAATTGGGGGGCGGTCCGGTGCAGGTACCGTCCGGTGCACAGTATTAAGTTTTTTTTTTTTTTTTTTTTTTTAAAACCACAATTATCAGAAAAAAATTAAAAAATAATAGAGCAAGTTTGAAAAAAAACCTATAAAAAAAAGTATTTTTTGTATTGAAAAAACACCGTAAACAGTTTGTAGTGTTTTTTCAATACAAAAAATACTTTTTTTTACAGTTTTTTTTTCAAACTTGCTCTATTATTTTTTATTTTTTTTCTGATAATTGTGGTTAAAAAAAAAAAAAAAAAAACTTAACACTAATGTACCGGACGGTACCGGTCATTAATGCACCGGACCGCCCCCCAACCCCGGCCTCAGACATTGTTGAAACGAACCTGAAACTTAATTTTAACTTCCTTTTAATGTTACAATAGTAAGGGATATAAATTCAGACATCTGGTGAGTATGGAACTTTAAATACAATAGAATAATGACTCCAGAAAGAGTGACTAAGGCCGTCCAGATAATTTAGAACCAATAATGTAACTCTCTTTATTTTACAAAAAGAATCTTATTTATAATTTTTATAAATTTTAAAAATATATTGTATCTTTCAAAAATATATGTTATTAGGTTAATATAGCATGATAACGAAAAACTTAAGAATATTATCAGTAATAAAAATATATTTTTTGTGGAACAGAAAAAAATATAAATAGATTCCTTTTACAGAATAAAGGAAGTATTTGATTTTAGATAGTACAAGTTTAAATACAAAATAAAATTATTTTTTTTTAGATAGTAAGGGTTTTTTTGATTGGGATAATGACACGGTATGGGATGAGAATATATAAATTGCACTCATGTGACCTGTCATGGCACGACACCTCAGCTGTCGTAACTCAACTTTTTGCCATCTAAGCAACCAAATGTCCCAATCAAGTACTTTAGTTCTTAAATAAATGTCTAATTTTTTTTTTAATTTTTGTTACAAAAGGACCGGAGAGAAAAGGACATCCAATAAAATTAATTTTTTTTAAAAAAATAAAAAATAGGTTGTTTGTTGTAATTAAGCTAAAGTTTAAGGTAGACCACATGGGAGGGGGTCATGGCTGTCCACTAAAGTCCCCCTAGAAGGAAAAAGTTAAATAAAGGGAAAGCAGTGGTTGTGCCTAATTTAATTTCTTCAGTTAGTGATTGAGGTGATATATAATAATATCAATAATAATAAATAAAATAAAATAAAAAGTTCTTGATCCTACTTGGCTTCCGTCCTCATCCAAGGCGAAGAAAGTAGAAAACTCTAGATGATAGAGAAAATTTTGGTTTTTAAATAGAGATGATTTATATTTTGATAATTTGAATTTTCAGCTTGTCTCTAGCCTACGGATATGAATATTCAAAATATACTTAAAGGTGTTATCTCTGAATCCGTCTCTCTGGTGTTAAAATTGGTATCAATTTGAACAAATAAAATTTTTTGAGTGTGAATATATATATATATATATGTTCATCAGAAATCAAAGTTATTACCCATTTTTAGAGAGATGATTTGGATTTGATTGTCAAAATTTAGATTCACACACAAAAACTCGAGGAAGCATTCTGATTAAAGGTAAATATTTATATATACAATTATTTTATGCAAACAATGAAATGAAATGAAATTCTTATAATTTATTAGAAAAATGAAATAGTTCACGACCTCTTATCTTTTGTACTACTTCCGATATTATTTCGCGTCTTTCTATCTTATGTAATCAATATAAATTCTTACTATGGAATTTTTAATTCGGAAATAATGTCATCCAAAGAATGTTTACTTTTATTCAGCTTCAATTATTAATTCGAGGCACAATATTATATATATATATATATATATATATATATATATATATATATATATATGGGAAAAGAGAGCATGTGTCTTAGACACACACAATCTTTGTCTTAAAATACATATAAGTTTGTGTATATTCTATTATTTTAAAATATTTTATTAATGTTGTTTTTGATATTTCACCAATTTATTAATCAAAATTACATCGTATTAGGTGGAGGACACACTCATGTGTGTGTGTATATATATAGGAAAAATCTCTCCAATGAACCGGAAAAAACGAACTAAAAACGAACCGATTATAGTGACGGTTTCGTCTGTCGCTATATCATATAAAGTCGAGTTTCTGAACTATAACGACGGTACGAACCATCGT
Organism: Aralia elata; assembly: GCA_034770075.1. Classification (NCBI taxonomy): domain Eukaryota; kingdom Viridiplantae; phylum Streptophyta; class Magnoliopsida; order Apiales; family Araliaceae; genus Aralia; species Aralia elata. The sequence goes on along the minus strand of CM068384.1, from coordinate 7,493,356 downwards.
CATAATTATGACGTCGACTTTTATGTTATAGGTTCGTTTTTGATTCACTTTTTTTCGGTTCGCTGGAGAGACGAATCCTATATATATATATATATATATATATAAACAAACTTATTAGAAGATGCTAATTGATGAGGACCTCCAAAACTGGGGGAAAAAATAAAATAAAAGGAAAAAGATAAGCCCTACTAGAGAATAAATATCACAAAAGCTTATTGATGGAGACATGGAGACAGAAATAAAAAAAATAAAAAATTAGTTAGGTGGAGTAATATATTCTCTTCTTTTGGTGGACATGCTATGGATATTGTATTCAATGTTCCTGTGAGTATTATGCCTTAATTAATGTGCAGTAAGTCTAGGGGACATGGAAAAAGGGACATGAAAATTGGACATTTTCAATTTTCATTGGTTTTTTTTTTTTTTTTGGGTTTAGTCCAAATATATTTATACTATGGATTTAAAAAAAAAGTTAAAAAAAACATCAAAAATTAGATCCAATTTGGATATATATCAAAAAAATGGTTGTATGGGCCCATACAACTATTTTTTTGATATATATCCAAATTGGACCTAATTTTTGATGTTTTTTTTTATTTTATTTTGTAAATCCATAGTATAAATATATTTGGACTAAACCCAAAAAAAAAAAAAACAAAGGAAAATTGGAAATGTCCAATTTCCATGTCCATTTTCCATGTCCGCGTAGGAGGACTCATTAATGTGTGTCGTTCTCATTCAAATATGGAAAGGCCACATTACATATCATATCAAAACAACAGAAAAAGAGAGGTTGGATGAACAATGTCTTTTCTTCCTTTTTTTTTTTGAGGTAAAAACTCCCATTTAAATAAAATAAAATAAATAATTTGTCTCTTCGTCCTCCAATAAAAGGGCCAACAAACAGTATGTAAACATGTGAGCAACAATAAGCCCTTTCAAAATTGGATAATCTCCCCCACTTGGATTCTCAAGCAGATAATTATTCATCCATAGAATTCACTACTATTTTGTATTTTCTTGCTTTCTCTTTTACCAAGGTCAAATTATAATTGTTCACTAATTTAATTTTTTTTTGGACATAAGAAACTTTTAAATGTTCAAATATGCTTAAGCTGAGACCAAAGTGATAGTCTTAATTATGTCCGGACCAGTACGGAAGTACCAGTACCTATTTGCTTTTTTCAATTCTCTAATTACTTTCCCCAATCTATTGATGTTCTTGACAATATTCAAAAAAAATTATGTCATAAGTTAAACAAGTGCTTATCTTAATTTTAATTTTCTTCTTTTTGGGATGGTGGAGAATTAGAACTTCATTTCATTCCCAGTTGACAAACTATAACACCGACGATGAGGTTAACATCTTGAGAAAACTAATCAGCTACCAAACCTTGTCAAACCCTCAATTTCATTAGGCTATTATTTAGATTAGATAGCTCACCACTCATTTGATTAAAGCAGCGTACTTGGTCCACTATAAATCTAGGCACAATTACCTAATCCAATTTGATTAGGCAATCTAATTATTTTGCTTTAATTGATTGATAGTTCTTTATTTTCTTATCCTTGATGGTTTTCGATAACCTTGATAAGATATTTTTGGTCTATTAGGCTAGCAAAATACAATTATTAGATGGGTTTAAAATGTCTGTCACAGTTTCTCATTCTCAATAATGGAATCCAGATATTAAATAACTATTTTGATATTCATTTATAAAAAAAGATTACCTTAACCTTTTAAGAAATAGTAATTAAGGAGTTTGTGATGCCGTTCTATCTTTAAATGTTATGCTAATTAGAAATATTTGAGTCATATTTATTTAGAGTTATGCAATTTAATACCTCAGCCTCACATCAAAATGTGTGTAAATAATTTGATATGTATATAAAATTTAAAATTATTATTAATCATGATTTTTTGAATGAGCATGTCATAATGTAAGATTTGTTGGAGGGGAGGGGAGGGGGTTTAATTGACTCAAACAACCATTACTTTTAAAAACAATTATTTTAACTTTACGGCCAAAATTAAATTTGGTCAATTACTTGAAGCCATTTGGGGTTGGGTCAAGTGAACACTGGGCGATGGCTGGTAGGCCTAGGATTATATATATTTGACAGCTAAGGGCTGCCAAGGTTTTGATACAAAAGCCCAATCCTATTTTAACTATTAAATTGCCCAGTTTTAAGAAATATAATCTCAATCATGGCCCAAGGTCTCCACTTTAAGTAAAGAAACATAGAACAAACATATTCAATCATTCTCATTTAGTAAGCTTTTCCACACATACAGATACATACATACATATATATATATATATATGTATATATATATATATATATATAGCGACGCTCTCCGACAGACTGGTCCGTTAACGGACCGCTCCGTTCCAGAACCGGACTTCATATATATATATATATATATATATTATGAAAATTTTTACCCAATATTATTGCTACTAAACACGTTGAATGTGGCTATGAATAATTTTAGTTCAAAGTCAATTATGTATTGTGCATATTCACAACAAAACTCAACCCACAAAACATAATTTTTTAATTGCATCAATAATTAGAATTTACTTAAAACCGTAAGCTAACTTTCTTTTTTGTTTAAACTTGAAAGTTTTATTATTGTCGACATTATATCATTTATTTTACTCTTATTCCACTTAAAGAAGAGAAGAGGTTTTTTGCTTTATATAATAAGGCGTTGAATAGGTTGTTTGATGTTGACATAAAAATTATAGAAGTCACTTTTTGGCATGAATATAAATTTACATACAAAATGCATAAGCATGGTATACCAATACAACTAATCCATGAATGAAGCCTATTTCACTTTTCAAATAACAAGTTATTAATCCAAACTAAGCATAAAAAATGTTTTACAAAAAATATAGTTATTGTAATGGCAATGATTTCAATATATACATAACTTTAGCAACAAAATTTTATTTTATTTATTTTGATGTTTATTTATTAAAAAAAATTAAGTGGATAATTGACCATTAATTTTTTGAGTTATTTTGGTAAGTGTAGTATAGATTTGCCTTTGGAATAAAAAAAATTAATATTTTCATAAAAAATAATGATAATTTTATAAAAAATTTATCACATAAATAATAAATAAACTCTGTACTCACGTGAATAAAAATTTATAAAAATATTCCATCTGTTCTAAATTAATTGCTCAGTTTTGACTTTTTTAAGTTAAATTGACTATTTTTAGAATTAATAATTAAGCATATATAAATATATTTCAAAAATTATAAAAATTGGGGTTAGTAATAAATTGTATATACTTTTTTTTAGTCATAATCTCTTCATCTATATTTTAGCAAAAATAGTAAAAAGATTAATTTTAAAAATGATCAATTTAATTTAAAAAATTAAAATTAAACAATTAATTTGACACGAAAAAATATTAAATTTTACTTGTAGAGATATGAATTCCTAAAACGAAAACATAACCCGTGATGCCGTTCCAATTACCAGGGACCCCATGTTAAACGATGTCGTACTCATACACTCTATGCACTCATTCCGTTCTCTAGTCGCTCGGTAGCTGCAGTCGAAGTCAACAAAAACGCACAAAGTAAAAAATGGCAGCATCGTCGTCGGCGGAAGGAGGTGGTGTAACAGAGAGAAGGGGGATACCGGCGGCGTCGTTCGTAGAAGATGTACAAACATATCTCAATCAGTTGGGCCTCGATGTCAACTCTACTCTTTCCTTCCTCCAAGAAAGGTCTCCTCTCTTTATTTTTTTCACTATCCTTATTTGTATATTTTTCACTTGCGATATCCTAAAATTAGAAATTCCTGCTTAACAAGCAAAAATGTCTTTTTGAAATTTTAAATATCACAATTTGAATTTTAGGATTTTGCAAATTAAGTAGATCAAACGAATGAGCCACTTTTTGTGAATGGAGGGAGTATATGTATTAATCTAAATCTGTATATTGAAAATATCAGATGTACCTTTTTCACCATATTGGTTACCTTTCCCCCCTTCCCTAAACATGCCAGTCAAGCAGGGTATCAGTTGTATTCAGACTAGGTTTGAAAAGTACCAATAACCGAAGTTTTAATTTTTCATCCATATTGGTTTGTAATGTTCATAAGGTGTTTGTAAACTGGTAATAATTGTGTGCAGTGCCATTATAGAAATAGTCATTTGTGAGCACATTTCTGTGGTTTTGTGTTTCTTTGAGTGCTTTTGATTCTTGCTGGCTGATATTACTGATGTGATAATAGAAAAATATGCTTCCATGGTCTTTGGCTTAATCGCTTTAGTAGTTTAGTTCAAGTTATGTGGCAGTCCTTTGACATTTAAGGTATAATTGGTGTCCATGTTTCTTAATTCTTGTGCAGACTTCAGCAATACAAATTGGTTGAGATGAAACTTCTTGCTCAACAAAGGGATCTTCAGGTAGTTTCTATGTTCTTGTCTCTTTGCCACATTTATTTCATTTTACATTGCAATGTGTTGCAGTTGACTTTGCGAAAATTTTCATTGACATGAAGCTAAGTGGGTATTTGACCCATTCTAGAATTCATTTGCTTTTTGATCTTAATTGCGGATTCCAAGTGGCTGAATATGTTTCTCTCTCTCTCTCTCATGGCAATGGATAAATATTGTAGCAGACTTTATTGTTGCCCCAGTTAATGCTGCATAGTCATTATATGCTTGGAATATTTGTGACACGACCATAGTTTACAAACATACAAATAAACAGATTTTGGGATTTATATCATTCTTAACTTCAGGGTTATAATATAACAGCTTGTTGTATGTTAACTTCTATGAAATTTTGATATTTAAACCTTGATCAAGATCTGATTCTAATTGACTCATCCAAAATGAATTTATTTTTATTTTCTTTACCTCTTACTCCCATTGATATGAAATTTGACTATTGCTTTCTGTTTTATTGGTGACTAGGCAAAGATCCCTGACATTGAGAAGTGTTTAGATGTGGTTGCCACATTACAAGCTAAGAAGGGTACTGGTGAGGTTCGTTATTGTAATACCATGAACCATCTACTTATAAGCTGTCAATTTTGTTCACTTTTTGTATCAGCATTATGAGCTGATCCTTACTTGAGAATTGGATACTAATCCACCGAAGTGAGGGCAAAGAGCCAAAGATCATCAGTTTTTCATGTTCAATGTTTGTAGAGGTCCATAATCTGGTCAAAAAAATATTTAAGATAATTGGGGGAATTGATGTAATAAGGTAGTGGGGCTCTTAAATGTATTAATACTAGTGCAGAAACTTACATATCTATTATATTTGGGTATGTTAAAACTTACTTCCACTTGATCTATTAGTAAAGGTTTGCATAGTTTACCACGAAGTTAAAATCTGTTTAGTGTGTCTTAGTTAGTTTATCGCATTGAGTTTTAGTGTATTTTTTTTATATGCAATTGTGCATGTTCAGTTGTATCTTCATTGCATACTAAACTCAACAAAGCCTTCTTCCCTCTATATGAAACTGGTTGGCTACTTAAATCCTGTTCTGAAAATCCACTTTGTTTAGTGGTGTACTTTTTTATAATAAAAAAAAAATCAAAATTTACTTGCCATGTCTTTCCTTGTCTCAACCCATGTGAATTTTGATTTTCTCCTTACGCCGAGGACAATCCTCAATGTGGAGCTAGGTGCGTTTTGCCCCCCCCCCCCATTGTGGTCCATTCTTTATGCGTTGATGATGCCATGATGCCATGACGCCTTAGCCAAAAATAGTTTAATAAATAAAAAGTTGCCACGATGCTGGGGAGGGTGTTTCTGGTAATCAATGTGCAAACAGATGCCGATAACATTTTTATATCAGACATACCCATATGTACAGGAGAAAATCCCTTAGTTGCATAAATGCAGAGTGATGAGATGAGTATACTGTATACTAAATACAAGTTGAAGCATTCCTTGCGCAAAACCTGGGATTTAATGTGTTCTCTCAAGCTTGGTAGCCTAAGCTATGGAATATTGCAACAAGCAGTGCCCCCAACCAGTGTACCACATACTAGAAAACTCTGCATGTATATTATGGACCTTTTGTTGATGTCATGATTTTCCTCTCAATGGTTTTAAGCTCATCTTCCAATAATTTAATTACCTTTTTTATTTGATCTTGCTTTATCATAACAGGGTTTTGAGGTTCTGCTTGTTAATTTCAGGCATTGATTGCTGATTTTGAAGTGTCAGAAGGAATCTATTCCCGGGCCCGAATCGAGGATGCTGATTCTGTGTGTTTATGGCTGGGAGCAAATGTGATGCTGGAATATTCATGTGAAGAGGTGCATGATTATACACATAAGATGCTCAATGCATTTATTAGCTTTTTATCTCTTTTAAAAAGACAAGATTACAAACTCTCTAAAATTTTTGTAGCACAGGCCACTACACTTCTGCAAAATAACTTGGAAAATGCTAAAGCCAGTTTAGAAGTTCTAATCACTGATCTACAATTTTTAAGGGATCAAGTTACAATTACCCAGGTACAGTTGTCTATACTTCTTGGGGTGTTCTGAAATAAGTTTTAGCTATTCTCAAGTGTATGAACTTCCTCTTGGCCTTATCCTAATTAAAAACAGATATTTACGAACATGCATCATAGCGTCAATAGGCATCCTATTTTAAGATTTGCATCTTAGTAGGATCATTTTGTGTTACCTCTTATTCTGTATTTTGTCAGTAGCAAGAAAGGTAACGTGATGCAACTGATATGGATCAGGTCACAATTGCTCGTGTATACAATTGGGATGTTCATCAACGCAGAATTCGACAAGCTGCTGTCGGTAAAGACTCATGAAACATCATCGCAGGACCAGAGGTGGCAAAACTTGATTTTCTACATATTTAAGAATGTGATCCAGAACTCCATTTACTTTCTTCTTCTTTTTTTGGTATACTGTCTTCTTCTTCTTTTTTTCTTCTAAATCATCAGTATTATACTTTTTGTGTGGGTTCCATCCCGTTGTAGTTTCTGGTTCCGGTTACTTAGAATAGATTTGCTGTGCAAGAGAAATCTCATGTTACTCGGACCAGTTTTGATGCATGATATGTAACATAACATTGCTGACCTTTGCAACAATTTTATTTTATGGCGTTCTTTGCTCTCTGTAGCCCTGTATTCTTTTGCTGTCAACCTGACTCTTCTGAATGTCTTTCACTTCCTTTCTTAATAACTTAAGAAAAATGTAGCCAAATTCGCCTTGTTGGACATTGCCTTTGAAGGTCAGTACACGAGGCAATAGGGCTTCTGAGGCTTCTTGATGTAGGAGATTTGTCCAAACTCCAGACAACTGAGGCAACATAGTTGCGAAGTTAAATAACTTTTGAACAATTCAATTGGCTTATGTTATTTTATTTTTTCCGTTGGGGGAAGCGGATAGGTCATAAATGTGTTTGAATCTTTTACATAAAAAATCTAGTTCTGTTTCTAGTTCATCTCAGCAAAAACTGGGTACCAATTCTTGTTTTCTAATGCCAAATTAGAGACTTGGAGTTGGTCCTGTCCGCAAGTTTCAGTCTGAGTCCTGGTTTTGTTCTTTACTTGTTCTTCCTTCATAATGTGGATAGTGAATTTCTGTAATATGGTAAGTCCATAAAAAGGAAAAAAAAGAAAAAGAAAAGTTTTTCTATAATATTTCCATGCAAATTCTATGATTCAAAAAGACCATAGTATAGTTTCTCTCGTCACATTCTCCCTAGACAAGTTCTTTGACTATTTAATAACAAAAAACAGGGTCTAACCTTAAACATATCAAACTCGAGACATCTAGATCAACGCACTAGCTGGACTGATATGTTCTCACTAGCAAAACGCAAATGACCATTATTATCCACTAGTAGGCTAATTCAACCGGTACTTTAGTCTCGGTTCTAGATTTTTTAATTATAGCATTGACTTTTTATTATTATTTTTGATTGCTAGTCATCTAACTAATCTAAGGCTGCGCTTAATAGGAGCGGTGAGAATAATTTGCACCTATCAAAATCAGGACAAATCAATTACACCAGCATAACAATGAAAAAGATCATTACAATGGCGGAAAAGGTTTACAGCTCCATTAAGTAGCTGAAACCCGAGCTTAATAACTACTCCCTTATGCTACGTTTGGATTGAAGGAATAGAATGAAGAGTGGAATGATTCATTTCATTCTAGTTGGAATGAATTATTCCATATGCTCCCCTTCCCTCAAGGAACCAAACACAATTTTTTTCATTCCACTCGCAACCAAACACAATTTTTTTTATTTCATAGGAATGAGTTATTCCATTCTCCCTCCTATTCCACCAATCCAAACGTAGCATTAGAGTTGTGTACAAGTATTAAAAAAATGATTGTATAACATTAAAAACAGTATTAATTGTCCATATTGTCCTTGTATTGAAAAAAGATAGTGTTATTTATTGGACAAAAAATAATGAGAGAACCAAAGTTATACTCCATCCGTCCCATAATATATGACGTTTTAGATGATTTTATTTTTTTCAAATTATTTGATGTTTTATATAATCTAGGAGAATTAACCGTATTTTTTCTAAAATTACCCCACATTGAAAAATGTTATAGATGAGAGAGAGAGTATGAGAGAAATATATGGTAAAGGGTATTATAGACAATCAATATTATATTTAATGCTATACAATTATTTTTTTTAATTCTTATGCACAACTCTAAAACGGCATATATTATGGGACGGAGGGAGTATTTAATACTTGGGGTAATATTGGAAACTAAACAATTAATGCTTACTTGAAATTCTCAAACGTCATATATTAAGAGACAAGAACACTTTTCTAAAACGACTTATATTAAGAAACGGAGGGAATATTAACTAATAACACAATTTACCTGTACAAAATCTATGTTCTTTGCAAATATTTCTCTGTTTTTTGTTCCACCCAAAATAGAATTATGGGTGGGGAAGCTCATGAAACTCTTTTACTACAATTAATTCACATAGAGTAGAGAACAAATTTGACTTGTTCCAATCAAGGGGTCATTACTGTGGGGTGGGGGCCCAAAGAACAATCAGTTTTTCCATCTACTTAGTTCTGGAGACGGTTATGATCCATTAAGCGTGGGGTCATATCACTAGACTTGGGCTACATATACATCTAAAAAGGTGTAATGTCTATTCTATCTTTAAATAAAGGGCCCAATTGAGAGGAGATTCTAATAAAGGGCCCAATTAAATGTAGATTCTTTTACCGAGACGCTAACTGATTAATTTTCATCGTAGGAAGAACCATTACCGTCATTTGGCTTGACTACTTTTTACAAATTTCTTTTCCCACCTCACACTCTGAATATCTTAATTTAGCATGCCAAGAAACAATTTTCTTGGTTGAGAGCTAACTTGTTACATTTGAAGTTAAAACAATTTTGGGGTTTGAGTAGATTGTTTTCAAGTTTGATATATCATGACTACCTGTTGTGACAGTCATTGGACGGACTCACAAAAGTATAAGTCAATTTCAACAAAAATAATAAATTAATTAACTAGTATTATGTAAAATAATTCAAAATAAGGGCAGTCTAATCAAAATATTCAAAATTTTATGTGATTTTTTATTTTTCAAGCTAATCGAGCAAAACGTAAATAAGAAACCTTGATCCTTGATGGTAATTAATATATGGAATGATCATACGCAGAGGCGGATTTGTTTACATGGCAGAATAGACAGTGTTTATGTTGGAATTTGTTTATAGGAATAGAGACAGGGAAAAAAAATAAAACTTAATAAACTTAAAAGGACAGATTTATGAAAAAGTTAAATTTAGAGGGAAAAAAAACTTAAATTACTACTACTAAAAAAAACTAATACACTGTATTCAAACCATCGTTCTCTAACTCGCTAAGCTTCAGTCGTTCGCTTTAATTTTCATCCCAGAAAAATCCATTCCTGCTGTAAACGGATAATAGATCCGACTCTGATCATAGCTCATAATGAATAATGATGGTTGTTTATTACAGAATTTTCAAAAAACTAAGAAGATACGTCAGAATCCATAACATTTTGTTCTAAACTTCCACAATGGAGTATTTCATTAATACCTTTTTCTTTTAATTGTTTTTTCCTTATAATTTATTTACCAAATGCAAAAAGGGGAAGCACTGCTGCTAAACCTCAGCGGCATGGCACAGGATTAGTAGCCCAAATGGGGAGAGAGGAGTAAGAGAGTGAGCATGTGTAATTTTAAGTGGAGACGTGCACGCAAAACGAGGCTGATTTTGTCTTGGCTTGGAAAAGCAGTTTTGTCTGCGTCTGTGTTGACGCGTGAACCGGTCCAACCCAATTTTTCTAATTTATTTATTAAATTAAATACTCCGGTATAATATAAACAAGCACAGAGCTGTTTGACTTTGACTGCTGATCATTTGCATCCTGTTGGTGGTCACACTATATTAGGTTGTCCCAAATTTAAAGTCGCTACTTACATAGGAGTGCATATTTTGAAGGAATGATAGCCGAAACATTGGTCTGCTGTTGAGACCTCTAAGAGTCTCAATATTAAACAGTCAACGGGCTTGGGTAATTTAGATTTTTTTTTTTTTTTCCTTTTGTACTACCTAACCATTAGGTCATTCCAACATTAAAAGGAAGAGAGGGTAGGATTTGAAAAATGACTTAAAAGTATAATTTTAATTTTTTAAAAAATCACAAGTAAATATATTATTTAATATAGTCCATTAGTGTATATATATATATATATATATAACAAGACTCGTCACTATATGTAATTTTATAAGTTTAGACTTTTTTTATTCTATTTTCATTTACTTTACTTTTCTTAATTTATATAAAAAATATATAATTTAATTCTAGTTTTGAATAAAGATATCATAATTGCATCCTTACTTCTGAAGTGCATTCTTAATTAAATTTGCTTTACCTAATTTCTAAATACATCATATTTGAAGAGGCGGTTAGGGCCGGGCTTAACAAATATTGATACGCACCCATATATGGTCAAAGTGGAGAGGTGAAGAAATGAGAAAAGAAAATTGCAAACTGCTTAGCCTGAGAGTGCTTATGGTTGTTGGAAGTTTAATAATTGAATTATTTATTTAAAACATATATGCATCTCCTACACTAGAAAAACCTGACTATTTGGGCATTAACACATTCTCTGTGTGTTGTTTGTGTGTGAAAAATAGAGAATTATAATCCTAATTTTATGTCAGTCTTGTGAACAAAGATAAGTTCACATGATTTGAAAAGGTTTTAAATACTAGATTTACAATTTTAAAATTGATAGAATATTTACAAAAAATCTGCCAAATTAAAGGATCCTGTTTAAACTTAAACTATTTTAAGTGCTTGCTTTGGAATAAGTATATATATACATGATATATACGTAGTTGTTGGCTAAGGCTTATACATTTTTTTAGTAGTGTGTGTGTGTGTATATATATATATACACACACACTCAGTCACGGCTGTCGGAAGTTCTGTTTATAACTGTACTCATTCGCGCATGATGCCAACCAGAATCACTAACTGCAATTTAACGTGAAAAAGATCGATCATGGAATTATTATATATTAAATTGAATTCAGCTTAATAAATTAAAATGTCGGTCACAAAATTCTATTCAATGAACCAAGATATCAAGAAAACAAGCCTTGATTCATAGATATATACAAATAATACTCCCTCTGTCCTAAATTAATTGCTCAATTTTGACCATTTTAAGTCAAATGGACTATTTTTAGAATTAATAATTAATCATATATAAATATATTTCTAAAATTATAAAAATTGTGGTTAGTAATAAATTGTATATACTTTCTTTTGGTTATAATCTCTTCACTTATATTTTAGCAAAAATAGTAAAAAGATTAGTTTTAAAAATAGTCAATTTAATTTTAAAAAATCAAAACTGGATAATTAATTTGAGACGGAGGGAGTAATATTCGGTATCCGTAAATTCGTCTTCTATAATGCTGCTAGAATATTATATTATTCGGTCAGTTACTCCGCTAGGATTCTTTGTTTGTTTATTAAATCTCTACATATATATTATTCTTAAACATTAAATAAAAAATCCACTTATTCCCGTCTAAAATTTCATTTCTAACAAATTATAGTCTTAGAGCATATCCATTAAGCGGACTATTTTGTGGATTATATTAAGTTCATATGACATTATCAAATGTCCTTTTGTCTTCAATCCTTTTAGCAAATGGACTATCCCGTGGACTATAATATAAAAACATTAAAATAATCAATGAATTCAAAAAAATTGATTCTTTTTCTTCTTCTTCTTCGTCCCCACCCCTTCCATTAAAATATATTAAAAATTATAGTTTATCAAAATCAAATTTCTTGATATAGTCTTTTGGATTCATCAGAAAATTTCCTAAACTATATTTAGTCTAGTTGCTGAAGATAGAGCATAAGTCCTAAACTATATTTAGTCTGAATTGAAGTTTTGGAACCAGCAGCCGGAGATGCTCTTACATCTTTTAAATTTTAGTTGCAGAGAGAATAAACAAGAAGTTCTCTAGATCTATAGGCTGCGTATTTAATTAATTGGCTTAATTAAGTTGCCTATGGAAAGCAACATTGTAACAAACAAGTAAAGGTGAAAAAGACTTATAAAAAAAGAGAGGAAATCTTGATAATTTGTTTTTAGCTATACATATGCATGGTGAAAGGTTATGGATATGAGTAAAAAAAATACTGCTAAAAACGCGGTATTGCGTTTACGCGGAAAGAACAGCAAAAATTATATAAAAGGTTTCTGGAAACATTTATGCTTTCTGCAGCTCAGATGTTTTTTATTTGTTTATACTTTCTACTTCTCTTTAATTTTGTGAATCAAGTGATACATAGTTAAACTCATTTACAAAGTTGTATATTTTTTTTATTTTTTTTTTCTATGCATGTTCTTAATTAATGTACCGCGTGCAGTTGAGACTTGAATATCCATGATAATCAATGGTGTAAGATTGTCCTTCTCCGTCTCTCCTTCATACAAGTCTATTCCTATTTCCTAGGCACCGATATATATATATATATATATATATATATAGAGGGGATCCAGTCCAGGATCTCGGATTTTGTTAAAATACGGACCTTTTTTTTTTTTGTTTTTTTTTTAAAACAACTAAAAATAAATAAATAAATAATTATGGAACTGAAATTTTTACATAATACAATGTTTTGGGCGTGATTTGGATACATTATACAAAACATGTATGTACAGTCTGTGCAGACTGTACATACATTTTTTGGTATAGGTATCCAAATCACGCCCAAAACATTGTATTATGTAAAAATTTCAGTTCTATAATTATTTATTTATTTATTTTTAGTTATTTTTTAAAAAAAAGCAACAAAAAAAAAATGGTCCGTATTTTAACAAAGTCCGGGATCCCGGACTGGATCCGGACTCTATATATATATATATGACATAATTATTGCTATATACACAAATTTTCTGTCAGGTTCATATAAGATGGATAATGTAAAACTAACAATTTGTTCATATAAGAATGGCTTAGAAATGGACACAACATTAGTGTATATATAAAAGATGAGTAGTATAGGGGACGAGGGGATTAAGTATGTTAGCTGCCTAGCTAGCTACTATAGGGAATTAGGCATTTGACACACCCCACGTGGAATTATCTTTCATTGATAAAATCAATATTTTATGGTTGAACAAACATAATGTTCAACAAATGACCACAATGTTTTAATTATACCCTTCTAATTTTATATTATTACACCACGAAGTATCCATGGAGACTTGGGGACTGTGGTCAATTTGTTATATTTTTATCTTCTTTTTTTCAGGAATCAATTTGTTACGTTATTGACTTATAAATAAAGGTGTAAATGAGTCGAATTGAACTGAATAAAAATTTGCTCGAATTCGACTCAAAACGTTAAATTTATACTCAAATTTGAATTGTATTTAAAAAATTCTACTCAAATTCGACTCGACTCGAATATTTATTACTTGAATTCGATTCAACTCGGATCGAATTATATTCAAACTACTCGTGAGTTTCGAATTCAAACTCGAATTCGAGTCTCTATATGATATCTAGCTTTATAATAAATATAGTTATAAAATAAATTTATTATTTTACTTAAAAATGAGAAAATATATTTACTATTACACTTTACAAATATAAAATCACAATTAAAAACAAAACAAAATAATAATAATTAATTATCCTAATTTGATTTAACTTTGTATATATTATAAGAAAATGTATCGAATATCTAATCGAATATGCATCAATCGAGTATGTATCGAATCACAATCGAAAATTCGAGTAGTTTGAATCTTAAACGAGTCGAGTATAACCTTGCTCAGATTCTATTCGTATTTTTATTCAAATTATTTTTTATGCTCAGATTTAGATTATATTATTAACGAATCTAAGTCTCATTCGATTTACAGTCCTACTTACAAGTTTGTTAGACATTTCCTGTCTTGCCAAGTATTGTTATAAACATGCCCTTTATTCATGGTCGCAGCCACTAGGAATTATATATATACAGGATATATCGGTAACGCAATTCAAAATTCAGCACTATTTATGAAAAATAAGAACAAAACTGTTAACAAGTAATTTCTGAAAATAAAGTGAAGGTTTGATAGGTTAAATATTATATTTTTGTTACGAGTAGATATAATAATTTAATCTGTAAATTAATACAAATATTTAAATAAATAATTGAGACGTTTACTCATAATAAAAATTAATATATTTTGCATTTGTAATATAGCCCTTCAACAATACAAAATGGAAATTGTTAAATCCACAACATTTTTTGTTATTTCCACAACAAAAGTGTCGCTATAGATGTATAGTGACGGTTAAAACTGTCGCTATACATCTATAGCGACACTTTTTTTGTAGAAATAACATTTTTTCTTGTGAATTTAACAATTCCCTGCAAAATTAATCTTAGATATGATTTGTCAAACCTAACGTGATACAATATTATTTAAGAATACCTAGAGAAAGGAAAAATAGGTCAAAGTTTGATATTAACTTTAGTGAAATCGCCGTACATTGGACACTGTGATAGCTGCATGTGTATATAAGATCGAACAAACATTTTTCATTCTGAGCTACTATGCGCAATTTAGTTCATCTTTGAATCCAATAAGCTTACTCGCCAAGAAAACCACCGTCAACGTGTCAGTCAAAATTATATATATATATATATATATATATATAAAACATTACTCAAATATTATATATACAATGATTAGCGGAGTGTGAGAGACATGTAAGGAAATGAAAGCCGGAGGTGCATGGTGGGAAAACAACTTTCTCGATTTACTTTTTTTTCATATAAAGATTTGTTATCATTATGTATATTTTATTTATTTATTTATCGATAAGTTGTTAATAAATAAAAATTATATAATATTAATACACGAGAAGAGACGATTTTACGAGACTGTTTTAAACAAAGAGGGCGTGTAATGCAAGTAAAATGCCTCGTAATATATATAACACTGAAATCGCCTTACAATTGCATTTAGTATTTCTTTTATTTTAAAGATTATAATAATAAAGAGATGGCCGTTGGATCAGACACGTGGTCTGCAAATCATCCACAGATGAGTACAAGTCCAAGACCAAAATATTTGCCTTACAGCATACAGCAGTGTCTGACTCGGACGTCAAATTTCAGGGGACCCGGCCCGTGTATCGTGGCTACATGTTCGAAGTCGAAGGGCTATACAGTTTCCCTAGATGTACCAAAATTAGAGGAAATGCCAATTATAGCCTTAGCTGCTTAAATTTCCTCCCCTCTAGACTAAACTTAACAAAAGAAACTTGGTTTTTTTGTACAAGTACCTGTACGAAGGCAGCTACTACTTCTTTGTCTTTTTGATTTTTAGTGACTATCCATTTCAAACTATATACGGGGGCATATATGCATTAATGAATGATAACACCGAGAAATAATAAATCAAAACACGTCAGTTAATTTGGCACACTTGAGGATGCATGATTTATGATGAATTTTGCCAATGATTACACGGACGGTGAACTTTTTGATTATTAATCACGTGAATAAGTATTAATAATAATAATTTTATAGATATGTGTAATAAGAAGGCGCTCTTAATTTTGTTGAATCTCATATATTGATATGTTTCGCAATCGTAATACTACATAAATTTATCACAATATATAATATATTCTTGTAAATTTTAGTTTTTCTCTCACATTAGCTTGAGAAGAGTTTTGCACCAACAAGAAGTTATCCTAAGATTGTCTAGTCCAATGCATTGAAGGCACGACATAAAAAAAATATACTCTCTCTATTCTAAATTATAAGATTGTTATTAATTTTTTAAAATTAATTTTAAATATTTTTAAATTTAAAACTAAGATAAATTCATTTATTTTAAGTCAATACGATTATGAATATCGTAAACTTCTTAATCCGTATAAGATTTAGTGTTTTCAATTCACTTTTACCTGAATGAATCGTTACAATTTTATATTTGAAAATGTTTGAAATTAATTTTTATAAAATCAATATTAATCTTATAATTTAAAACGAATGAAATAATACGGTGACCTCAATAAATGACCTCACTTGTAAACAATTTATGTATTTCACAAATGAGGTTATTTATAATGGATTTAGTCGCAATAAACCTGATTCCTGTAGCGTTATATACAAATATCACGAAAATTTAAAAAATGTACGTCATCTGTCTTAAAGAAATTGTCATTATTTTGTTGACTTGTTAATATTATTAAGGTTTGCACAATATACATGACATTTTTAAATATTAAATTTAAGACCTTTTTTCACAATACGGTAATGAAAAATATTATGCCAAAACATGTCATATGCGAACTTTATTCTTCAAAAAAAGTTAAAAAATCTCTTTTTTTTAAGATGAGGATATATATTCTTAAAGAATTGATTAACAGAAGTGACAAGTCATTTGAATGGCATAATTCTGGCATGTTCCTTAAATATGAGCCCTCCAAGCTTATCACAACATCTTATCAATAAGTGAATATAACATTTATAGGAGATAGAGAGTAAAAGAATATTTCCAATATGACTTTGGAGTTTGTCATATGTCAGTCATAAAATTTGCCATTAAAGTCAAGTAATATATATAGGATTTATGCAATTTCCAAAAAAGATACTCATTCAATTTAATTTTTAAGATCAAATGACTGTGTATTAAATTTGAAAATTAGTATAATTTATAAAAATTTAGAATAATTTTTTTTATTTATAGTTTTTGTTATATAATATACAATTGCAATAATTGTATCAGTTAAAATTAAATACATTCATATTAATTTAAAGTTTAATATATCGTCATTTGACTTAAAAAATTAATATTATACCTTTAATTTTGAAACTAAATAATTATATTAACTTGTCTGCAATAATAGTGATTAATCATGTTGTGATTTTTTTTCCTTTCTTTCAGTTTTTAGTATATTTTGGTTCAATTCTCTCCACAAGCTAAGGCGGGAACGATGATGTTGAGATGACCCGTCAGAAGACCTAAAACACATCCGAGCTTGACCATTATTCACACGTATATATAAATTTATAATGGATGAAAAATAATATATATTTATGCGAGACTTTTTTATTGTGATAAATTTAATTAGTACTCCATCCGTCCCAAATTAATTGCTCAGTTTTGACTTTTTTAAGTCAAATTGACTATTTTTAGAATTAATAATTAAGCATATATAAATATATTTCTAAAATTATAAAAATTGGGGTTAATAATAAATTGTATATACTTTCTTTTGGTTATAATATCTTCACCTATATTTTAACAAAAATAGTAAAAAGATTAGTTTTAAAAATGGTTAATTTGACTTTAAAAAGTCAAAACTGAGCAATTAATTTGGGACGGAGGGAGTAACATTTTTGCGATATATTTGATACAATAGATTAATTTTATAATCTATTTAATCTTATATATATATATTGATATACTTTTTATAATTTATCTAAAAATAAGATTAAAATAGCAATTAGAAGCTAGTATATATATTGAGATATTAAAAAGTAGAAAAAAAAAGAGTTCCTATTATTGATAGAAATGACAAGTACGGATTAAATTTATATAATAAAACACAATTCATTTGAATCTTTTTTTATTATAAGTACAAAAACGATTCAGATCTCATCTCAATTATTTTAACTTAATTTAAAGGCTCACATTTCATCTCATACAAAAAATTTCCGTCCAAATTTCTTTCTATTCCTTCTCTTTCTCTCTCCTATACTCCTTCTTTTCTCTCTCATCTCTCATATTTTCTCCACTTTCTCTCTTTCTCTCTCCTCTTATTCTTACTCCTACTTTTTTTTCTCTCTCATCTCTTTTCTTCCTTGGTCTCTCTTCCGATCTTTCTTCATTTACTTAATTAATTGTTATTTTAATATTTTATTTTAAATTCTAATAATTTTTTGGAGTGTTTATATATGTATACATTTAAAATGTATAATACATAAAAAGAAATCAATGATGAGAAAACAAAATTAAAAACAAGATTATAACTTACTTATAAAAAAAAGCAATTAGAAAATAACTACAAAATCAAAAAATTAAATAGATTCTTTTTCTTTTTTCTAGACAAGGAACAAATAAAAAAGATAGTTAACTGGTATCACTTTTAATCCTATTCTTTTCTCTCTGTTTTAACAACGGATTTAGATGTTATTGATTTTATAAAAATTTAAGTTTCGTTTTATGTATAACGTTTGATTTGTCAACATGTTTTTTGTTTGTCTAATTTAATATTACTTATTTTTTTTATAGTGTGATTCCATATATACAATTGAATTACTGAGGAACTATGATTTTTTTGTTTTACCAGTTTTGTAGCTGAGAGTTTTAGTTTCTTAATCTTAATGTTGCTTTGTAGCATTTAAGCTTTTGTTCTGACATATAATTTAAATCTTTTGTTAGATCTCATTTTTTAAAACTCTAAATTTGTTTGAACATTTCATAATTTGAAGCATCGATCAATATTGAAATCTCAACCTTTTCCAATAGTTTCAAGCATATTTTGATCTTTTTTATAGTATACCTTTCAAGTTGTTAAATTCAATATGTTATTGATCGAGCATATTATTATAGAACAATGTGTTGGATACAACTGTTGCTATGGTATTTTATTTTTGCATCAAACAAAAATTTTATTATAATTATAATGTTGATAAATGGTTGAGTATATAATTCTGTTAATGCAACACTTTATTGTCATATTGTTACCTCATGTTGCTATTTATACAAAGTGAAAAACGATACGATATACGTTAAATCAACAAAATAATAATTAATTCTTTATGAGTTTGTAAAGTTAACTACTTATACATGATTATGATGATTTTGAATATGGAATGGTGGTTGTTTTGGTGGTTTGGATATGTATTGATGATTGTAAGTTTTGCAGACAGTTTTTAAAATTTTCTGGATATCTATTATTAAAGGAAACTCTGTCGAAATTTCTTGTAATTAGTAACGACTAGCTTGATGTTTTGGTAGTTGGATATGTGTTGATGATTTAGTGTGTATTATTTATTGTGGTTGTATGGTGAATTATGATAATTGTTATGCTTGATTATAAGTTATTTTAGGTTGCAAAGAGTTTTTAGGTAATGTAGTATATTTTAAATTTTAATCTAATTTTTTGTTACGCTGTGCCTTCAAGTACGGACAATTACTAGTAGTCAAATAATTAATGAGGTAATTGAAGCAATAATAATAATAATAATAATAATAATAATAATAATAATAATTTAAAGGTAGCGTATTGAGTTGAGGTTGAGGGTGTGGGCATGTCGGGGAAGAAGCAAGCTGAGTTGGTGATGCGGAACTCGTGTCAGCATGCGCGCCACTTGTCAGCTAATTGGCCCACACGTGCCTACCTTCCTTCTTTCACACGCTTCCTCCTTACTCCATTATTAATTTTCTCTGCCTTTTCCCCCCTAGACTAGAGCTTGTGAGTGTGAAAGAAGCTAAGCCAACTAATATTCCCATTACCAATTTACCCCTCTTAAACATATATAATCACGTAAAATAAAATAGGTGAGAGAGACAATTACTATTCGATATATGGAAGGACAAGTCTCTCTTATAAATTTATTTATAAGAATTATTAAAAATACATATAGTGATGAGTGAAATGTAACACATCATTTCATTATAATTAGTTAGCAAATTATTATCATCACATTAAGTGCACTTGGTATCATAGTGTAGACCACACAACAACTATATCTAAGAAAGGCCGGGGGGGCCTAGTCCTGGTTACTCCCAATCCATGAAACTATATCTCCCCACGAAGGCCAATTAAATCTCACCTTTATGGAGCAATTTTATATGTATATGTGTATATATATATATATATATATATATATATATATATATATATATATATATATATATATATATATATACACACACACACACACGTATGTATGTACAATTATCATCAACTTTTGGGCACTCACTAGATAAGACCAGATACAATGTTAAAAAAGTGCTTATAATTAAACTTTAAATTTCATTTTCATAACTTAAAGCCCTACCATGAACTCCTTTGTACTTTTTCTATTGTAAATGAGAATTTTATATGTATGTATATATATTCATTTGTATGCATTTTAAAATTAATGAATAACTACAAAATTATTATTAATTTTTAAAAGTTAATTTAAAATATTTTTAAGAAATTGAGGAGGCAGATAACTCCCGTTTGTTTTACACACATTAATATATATATATATATATATATATATATATGCACTGCATGTTTTTAATTATTTATACTCAAATAAGTTGTTTCTAAGGTGAATGAGATGAAGGTGGAGCAGAAAAGGGCATGTCAGACATTCTTGCAATCCAAGAAACAATTCTTTTTTCCATTAAAAGGTAAAAAAGGAAAACCGCCAAAATCTAGAAAAGGATACATATATAACATTTGCATGCACACGAGCCAAAATTTAACAAGTCCCTTTTGTAACCGGGAGCTTCGTTCACATGCCTAACCAGTTCCCGGTCAACAACTCCGCGTACGACTGTTAGTCGGCCCTCTTGACGGTGGAACCCAATTCATAAATGCCAATATGTCCCATCTTGACATATTTCCGTACACCTATCCACCGGGATTTGCCAGTCAACCCCCTTAGGTGGAAAACACCCTTTAGCCAACCTGTTCTTCAAATAATAGTCTCTCTTCACACTTAATTAAAAATCCAAACCAAACACTCCCTCTACTACTTATATAGGCTCTTTTTCTCTTTTTTTACTACACTTTTGTATAAAAGCTACAGTGGGGTTGAAATGAAGAATCTATGTTTCTGAAAAATCTATGGAGAAGAAATTAGAAGAGGTACCGGTAATATTTAAGACAGAAAATTCGATGGCAAATTCAGCATTTTCCGATCAGATTCCGATGACGAGCTTTCCTTTCTCGAGCATATTTGACATGCCATGTGATGGTGAAAAGGGGTTGTTGTTGGACATGTTGGGCACTCAAGATTATTATGGTCCGACCTCCGCTTTATTCGATTTGCTTCAGCCACCGCCGCAGCAGCAGCAGCCGCCACTTCCACCGCCGGCTTCCGCCGTCCAGGAATCATCGGAGGTCTTTAACACGCCGAATTCTTCGTCTATATCTTCATCATCCACAGAAGCACCAAATGATGATCAGCAGAGCAAAACAGCTGAAGAAGAAGAAGAAGATAATCAAGAAAAGACCAAAAAAATGTAAGTTTTCTTTTCTTTTTTTAATAATTTAATTTTGTTTCTTTTGGTCACGGGCTAGCTTTTTTTATTTTATTTAATGTGAACATATTAATAATTAAAAGTAGATTTTGTTAATGCGATTACTGTTATGCATGATGATCTGATTACAGTTGTATATATATGCATGTAATCTTGTGAGAAATGAATATGATTTATGTTTTTTTTCTTAAAAAATATTATGGGAAAAAAAGTGGATGATCAGTAAGAATCTAGCTATAATTAATGAATTTTGTCTTGTGTGAATTGATCGATCTATATCTAGGCTGAAACCGAAAAAGAAGAACACAAAAAGGAATAGAGAGCCGAGATTTGCATTCATGACAAAGAGTGAAATTGATCACTTGGATGATGGATATAGATGGAGGAAGTACGGCCAAAAAGCTGTCAAAAATAGCCCTTTTCCCAGGTACACACACACACACACACACACACACACACACACACACATATATATATATATATATACATACAGATTTCCTTTTGGTCCACCTTCATGATATGATTTTGTTAGATTTAATTAATTAAAAAGACTAGCTATCAAGCTAGTATGATTAAAATGACTTGTCAATGAATTTGTAAAGTTTTTGCTAATTATTTTGTGGGACATGCACTAGAATTGTTAATTTTCTCTATGGCAGGAGTTACTATCGTTGCACTAGTACAGCATGCGGTGTGAAGAAGAGAGTGGAAAGATCTTCCAATGATCAATCCATTGTTATTACCACTTATGAAGGTACACACACGCATCCATGCCCCGTCAAACCCCGTGGTAGCATCGGGATGATCTTGCCGGAAAATTCCTCCTTTGGCGGCGTTGGTGGTGGTGCTGCTGGCGGTGGAGGTGGTGGTACTTCCCCTTTTATCTTTCCACAACCTAAGAATCAACAAGTGCTACAACAACAACAACAACAACAACAACAACAACAAGAAGCCTATTTGTATAACCATCCAACAACATCTCCTTTGAACATTAGAGCTACTTATAATTATAGTCCCTCATTTCCTAATCAGAGGAGATTAATTTCATCGTCTCCTAATTTGTCTTTGTTTAAAGATCAGGGACTTCTTCAAGACATGGTGCCTTTCCAAATGCAAGTTGAGGAGGAAGAGGGTTGACATAATTTAGCGATAAAAAGAATTAATTACCCTTTTTCAAATGGTATATATATATATATATATATGTAATTCTCTTAATTATTATTATTTTTATTACTGACTAGCTATTCCTCGTGAGGTTAATTAATTGGGTTAATAATCTTAAGGTAGATTTATAAGAAACAGATTTCATCATTACATAGAGAGACTTTTTTTATTATCATTGTAGAATCATGACTAGTAAAAGCCTTTTAGCTTAAGGAAATACTAGTTTGGTACCTTGCATGGTTCTTTTATGTTATTCTTTGTAATATTGTTTCATAATTATGGATCGGATATTTGGGATTTTGTATACTTATTTATTTACTTTCGGTCTCTACTTGTCTCCAATTAATTCTCATTCTTAATTCATCACAATTTATCTTCCTTTGATGGAATGCATGTGCGTTAGTATATATGTATGGATAGCGTAACAAGAATATTTAGGGTTAGGGTTTCAATTCTCTCTTGATCCATTGAGCAAGTTGTGTTCAAACTTTTTAGTTTTGCCTTTTTATGGGAGCCTAATGGCCCAATTAGTGGAATTGGAGAGAAGAATTAACTTGGGAACCTGATGTTGTGCCGTAATTATTCAGAAAAGTTGCGGAAACTTCAATGTGTAGTACGTATCTATACTTGCTTACTTTTTGGTATATATGGACAAGAAATTAACACTTACTATTCATTAGCACCTTTATTGACCAATTTCTATTGATTTGCTAAACTTCAATTCATAATTATTTCCTACTGCATAAGTTTGACCTCTGCACAGCTGCACTATTTATTTAACAACAGTTATTTTCTCTTTTCACTAGTCAATTACTACATCTTGAAGGAACATTTACCAAGCAAGCTTTAATGTTGATCCAAACTCTAATAGCTTGACTCATTTAATTTTTAAATCCAATCCTTACATCTAGATGTTTTAGTTAACAGTAACACCCTTTAGTCTCAAAATATTTTAATTTGAACCGTTCAATATTGTAACAAATGGTAGGAAATAAGTTGATTGAGAAATGATCTATAACTAAAGGTAACTATACATCATTCTCCACACACACATATATATATATATATATATATATGTATATTAGAAATCTATGTGTGATTTTCATTTCTTGTGGCATTAATTGTTGCATCAATGTTAAAAGTGAACATCAAGGACGAATGAGGATGAATGGTACGTGATGACGACTTAGTCCTTGAATTGACTCTTCAATTACGGGTATTGACTCTTCGATCAGTTACGGGTCTTTGTTCACCTAAACTTGTACAAACGCTTTCACGATATGAAATGGCTCGAGCCGCCATGGAACGTCTTAGGTGTGGGAATTAGTGAATAGAATTTGATAGATAAGTAATCAATTTGAGTTTAACTTTCAAGTATAAAAAGTATTTAATTTCTCTTTATCCCCCTTAATCTCTATTTATAGTCTCACACATTTTGTCCTGTTTGAGGTATCCCTAATGATGCCAAGGTATGAGTATGGCAGGTTTTGCAGATAATGTCCCATCATCACCTAATTTTCACACTTTTCGAGATACGGTTATGTGAGACCCTTCAAATTGAACAGACTTTTCAAACTTCACAAACATGCTTCGCTCGAGTTATCAAGCAGATTAGACCAAACAATTTTTTGACCTGAACTGAGAGATTATGGAATGGGTCTCTCAGGTTATATCCTAACAGTTCGTTTAGTGGTACTTACTTCCGCTTTGAGCTTAATTCTTTTTGAGCTTGAATCAAAGAATTAGGTCGCAAGTCGGAAGGTATGAGATTTTGTTGGAGATATTATATATAGTTGCATGCATTCGGTACGTGTTGTTCATCATTATATAGGTAATGACTAATGAGGTTTTCATTCCAATTTGAATTGAGGACGTCATTCCATTTCCATATGACACTACATTTTTTTCGCTAGCTAGCTTGGAACGATTAGTATTTCACTAGAATGTGCTTCTACTTATGATTTCTTGCCGTACGTACCTTCATGGAGAGAGTGTTATGTATATATTAGACTTGGGAATATGGGTTGAAATTCGTTGGGCAGTCATATAAATGAATTTGGGTTATAAATTATAAGGTAAAATTTTTAAATGGGCTCACTCATATCCATCCACATAACATATGGGTGAATATGAGTTGTCATTGGGCTCTATTTATCCACTTACTTATTATCAAAAGTTTACTTATTTCAAAATTGTAGCACACTTTTTACACTTTAAAATTTTTCACTTTCTCTATTTAAAATTTTTACTAGTTCTCTCTACAAATTTTGTACTAGTTCTTATTCTCTCAAAAAAAATGTTCTCTCTATAAATTTATCACTTTTTTCCGCTAATTGTCATGATCATCTTCTAGACTCGTGCAATTTATAAAGTTGAGATACATTAGTTTTGAATGTTGTTATTGTACAAATTTTCATACTTTGCACTACTTAGTATATTCTTAGATTTAAAAAAATAAAACTTATTTCATGACTTTATTTATGTTATTAATTGGGAAGTAACCCAACTCATCAAGCACCTCAGTGCATTGGTCAAAGTGGTTTGGTATCATGAACCCACAAGTCTAGCTTATCGAAACTGTTAAAATTAGAATCACATGATGGCTTATTATTAGCCTATTCAATTTCATTATTTATTCACAATTAACTATTTTATATGTTATTAGCACTTAGCATTTATGTATGTAATTGAATTTTAAATAATTTGATAAAAATAAAGTTACCTTTTCTAACGGTTAACTCCCAACGCTTTCACCATGTGAGAGGAAGGGAGAGAAAAAAAATTAGAGGTAGAAAGTGATATAAAATTTTAGAGAAATTTTTTTATAATATTTTAGAGAGAAACTAGAAATTGAATATAGAGAAAGTGAGTAATCTATATACACTTATGTTTAAATTTGATATATAAGTTAACCCATATCTACTCATATCTATTTATGACCGTCCACTTATAGTACATTTAATTTTTAACTTATTTAAACCCGACTCATATAAATTAAAACTCATTTATGTCTGCCTAAATCCGCTCATTCGCTAGATCTAGACATGGTAAAAAATGGTTATGGTTAGTTTTAGATTATAAAAAAATAGTTATGGGTCAATCAGAAACTAAAACTCCATAAGTCCATTTATAATATGATTAAAATGATTTGGACCCATATGATTATGGATGGAACCTAATTAACCATATTTTAGTCTCTCTAACAATTAATGGATATTTCCCACCCACCCAAATAGAAAAGGGAGAGATATATCCTTACTGATATGGCACATCTGTCGTTACAACACTTTTGATTTTCTCTTCTAAGTGCAGAATAAACTTACTAACTATTTTGATAATTGAACTTTGTTCAACGGTTTTTTTTCCTTTCTAATTTAAATTGTTATTGTTTTAATATTACTTCAGTCTTAGAATGAGAATCTCATTTTATTTTATTTTAAACATAGATAAGAATCTCATTTGGCTAGATAAATTTTTAACAAATTAAAATAAGATTGACCTTAACTTAGCTAATTATAGAACAAAAATAATATTCCCTCCGTTCCAAAATATAAAATTGAATTTGACGTTTTAAAGTTAATTTAAGATGCTTTTAAATTCAAAATTAGTTTAATTTATTTAACTTATAATTATTATAATTAGTAATATTTTTTAAATATTTTATAATTTTTATAATTATTTTCTCTAAAATTAATGGTATTCTCATATCAAGTTTAAACCTTGGGATTGAAAAGGAAAACCTTTTGGTAGATGATGAGAAAAAGAAAAGGAAAAGAAACAGAGCTAACCCTATTTCTTGTATTTTTTTTAATTTTTTTTTGGTTTTTGCAACATAGGAATTATATATAACATATATAATATTAATGTTATTAATTGTAACACATATAATATTCTCATGTTTAATAATATAAAATTTTAATTTATTCTTTCATCATTATTAAATTAAATACTGAATATAACTATATGCATTTCATGAAAATAATTCTCTGTTTTTGGACTAGTCAATTTACATATTATAAAATTCAAAATTAATTTTAATTTGTTTCATTTTAGTTAACACTATAGTCAATCATAGAAAATCGTACATAAATATTACTAAGTACAAAAATATCATTTTAATTTTTTTTTTAAAAAAATGCTCATCACAATTTAAATTTAAAAAATTTACAGTATCAAACTCACCTAATTTTCTTTTTTCTTTTTTATTAAACTGAGAGAATGTTTAAGAATAAATATAATAAAAAGAATAGATTTATAATTTATAAATGATGTGATTATTTTTGTGGAACTAAAAAATAAGTGTGAGCAGTTTATATTCATAGGATAGAATTAGAATTGAGGAGCCAAACATAAGAAAACAGTTTTTTTTTTCACGTAGTCACTGCTACTGCTGCTATATATCTATATATATATTGGCGGTGGTGTATTGTTTATTATTAGTGGAATTATTACAAGTAAGTAAATGAAGAACAACAGAGCAGTAAAGCAATGAGCGAGGAAGAGTAAGTAAAGGACAACACTTTCATTACAAACTACAAAGAAGATGATAAATATAAAGTGGGTTAGAAAATAGTTATCCGGTTTAGACTTTATCCAATTTAAATAATAAAAAATAATTAATCAACTCAAATAATTTTAATTAATTTAAATTGACTCAACAGTTTATGAACTATATTGTCATCACTAGGTTGATCATATATATATATATATATATATATACAGTGAGGATCAGGTCCGGACTCCCGGACCTGACCAAAATCCGGACCCGGAATTTTTTTTTTTTTTTTTTTTTTTTTTTTTGCAAAACAGTTAGTAAAAAATATATAATGATTTTTGGTATTGAAAAAAATTATTAAAACAGTGTTTTGGGTTTGATTTGGATACATATAACAAATAGTGTTATACCGACTGTATAACACTGTTTGTTATATGTATCCAAATCAAACCCAAAACACTGTTTTAATAATTTTTTTCAATACCAAAAATCATTATATATTTTTTATTAACTGTTTTGCAAAAAAAAAAAAAAAAAAAAAAAAAAATTTCCGGGTCCGGATTTTATCAGGTCCGGGAGTCCGGACCTGATCTTAACCCTATATATATATATATATATATATATATATATATATATATACACACACACACACCCCAATAAGACGTTATATTGTACATCTTCTTATTGCTTTATCCCATCCCTGGAGACCACATAAAAAGCAGCCCCATGACAATGCACATGCATGACTGTATATATGTGTATATATAGAGAGAGATGATTACGGGATGAGCGAAGCACTCATCAGTAATGATATGGCCTATGACAATGTGAAGTGATATCAAATCTTATGCTTTCTTCAATAGGAGAGAAATGCATATATCCAATTAGCGAAGTATATATATATATATAGGCTGAGAGCTGAAAATGGTATTTCTTCCGTCCCAAATTAATTATATTTTTAAGATTTTTTAAAGTCAAATTAACTATTTTTAAAACTAATCTTTTTACTATTTTTGCTAACATATAGGTGAAGATATTATAACCAAAAGAAAGTATATACAATTTATTATTAATTTCAATTTTTATAATTTTAAAAATATATTTATATATGCTTAATTATTAATTTTAAAAATAGTCAATTTGACTTAAAAAAGTCCTAGAAAAGTAATTAATTTAGGACGGAGGGAGTACTTAATTATAAACAATAGAGTTAAAATAGTAATAATAATAATAATAATAATAATAAATAAATAAATAAATAATCTTTTGGCCATGAAGATGAACAGTCCCTGCAGGTAATGTAACTATACGAATTGTGATCACACTTGTATAACGTAACGAGGATGGCGTTTAATATAAATTCCTATAGATAACATTCTTTTTTTCCTAAAATCATAAAATATGTTTCAAATTCCTGGCAGTTTTCGGCTTTTAGCAGGTGGCAACGTCGTGGTAAGGATACAGACCATAGTTTAAGGCCATTTTATAAAACTTGACGTATCCTTGAGGCCCAACCACAGAGTTAAGCATGGGAACCCAGTCCATCTACTACTCATAGTAAATATAGTTGGATCTACGAAAGAATCCATGCATTCATTGATCCCTGTATCAAATTTTAGATCTTTAAAGCCCCATTCGATTCACGAAAAGTCACTTGTGGCATAGTGTACTTGACCCTATAGCCCATGACGTTTATCTTATCTTAAGACATTTACATTCTGTTTCTGAGTTTTGGACGGAAAAGAAAAGAACATAACACAAAACTTAAATCAGAACAGAAAAGAAAAAAATAAAAAACTTGAAGTTTTCTTTTGTGTTGTTTCTGAGTTTTTAATAGAAAAGAATAGAAAATTTAAATTTTTTCTTTTTTTGCGTTTTTGAGTTCCAATGAAAAGAAAAGAAAAATATGACTTTTATAAATTTACTCTTCTATCAATTATAACCATTGAACCATGAATAAAAATATACAAGATAAATTTAACCAAAAAAAAAAATTTCATAATCGCAAATATCCAAATAAATGTTAAACAAAAACTATTTTTACAAAGTCATTGTCATACCATATCCAAAAGTCATCAAACATAATCTGTATTAAATGGGAAAAGAAGATACCACATTTGTTCCATAAAGAGAATTTAATTTAATTTCTTTTTCTTTGTTTCGAGAGAAAAAGAGTTTTATTTATTTTTATAGAAATATAAAATAACAATTCATTCACGTTTATCAACGAACATAAAATTAAAAAATATATATATTATTAATTTTTTTAAATTATGAAAATAAGACTTTTTTATATAAAAAAATGGAAGAGATACTATTAACTAAAGCTAAAAGAGAAACATGTGCTTTACTTGCTTAAACATCGATCAATAACAATTTACAATTTGAAGTTTGACTAATAAATTTTGGAGTCTAGAGATCGAAGAAAATATCTGAGTTGATTGAACAAGACTTTAAAGTCTTCATGCTAGCAAGGAATAAATTGCAGCTATTTTATTGAAAAAATCTGGAAGAAATGATTCTTTAGTATCTTATTTGACAATTAACAAATAAAATAAAATAAAAAGAGTTTACTATTTTAGAATTAGTATGTAACAGGGCCTAAAATAATATTCTGTGAAGAATCTCATTTACTTGGAAAAAAATTCCAATAAAATCTCATTTCTTTTCATAATAGTAGTTTGCCAAAAAATTTTTAACGAAGATTCACTAATGAAAAAATTAAAATCTATATTCCACTACTGTGAAGAACTCTTACATAGTTGCTTGTAAAGTACTTAGTTCTTTACTGGAAAAGATAAAGGTAATTGATCCACTAATGAATCTGATTTGCTTCTAAAGGGGAGAGAGAGAAAGAAAGACGTTAGGTTTAGTAGATAAAAACAAATTGGGGACATGAGTTGTAATTTAAAATTTATTATATTGAAAGTTGAGGATAATATGAGAATTATAAAAATATTACTTATTACAATTTCTTTTCCGTCCAAATCATGCCAATTTTGGACGGAAAACTTTGGCAGGAAAAGTGGTCAAGTTTTTTATCCATTTTTTTTCTTTTCCGTTTATTAAAAAACTCAGAAACATAGGAATTGGAAAGAAAACTTAAATTTTCCGTCCATTTATTTTCTTTTCTGGCCATTTTAAAACTCAGAAACAGAGCGTTAAGAAGAAGCTCATTAACTTCCGCTCTGCGCATAAATTAGTCTAGGATATATATTTCATTTGTTATGCACATACATAAAAATTAACATTGATTTTGTTTTCAAATCAACCATTATTTCATTTCTTAAGCTTTATTTTATTTGGAGATTAGAAGAATTAGTCCCAAAAATGATTTTACAAAACACCGACTAAACCTCTTCAAATGAGGCTTATTGCTATTGATTCGATGGTTCCTCTAGGACGCGGTCTTTTAAGGACTAAACAAGTAGAGCAAAAAACTGCAGTGTCAAACTTAAATTCATTGAAAAGAGGATTTTTAGTTATCGACTCTATAAAATCCGATATTTTATTTTTTTTGTCACGAAATATATATATGTCGACAAATATGTGATGAATTTGAATTGCGACTAACATCTAAGTTTATGCGATACATAAGAATAAATTAGAATCGGACCATTCTTAATTCTTACCTATCCCATGTATACACATCCAACGCAATTATAATCCGTCATATTATATTTGTTTGCATGAACTATCTCTTGTGCTCGTTCTTTTGTTATAAGCTTTTTAACTTTGATATTTTTTGTTTAAACTTGCTCGAATATAAGGCTGAAACACATTTGAATTGAGTTTGCACAACTTACTGTAAGCCCAATTAGGACAACTTACTATAAGCCCAAATTGGCTGAGCTTAACCAGCTTTAAGCCCAATTCATTAAACCCAATTAACATGCTTATAATGCTACTACACTTGCCACCTTTAAGACTACCTTCTAACTACAAAATCGAATAATCAAATATTCAACAAAAAGAAAACAAAACCATCGTAAGACTTGTTTGGTTCATACATCAAAAGTGTAGTTGAATAAAATTATCATTACTAGTAGAACATTTCATCCTCTAAATCATAATAGCCCATCTCTTGATCTTCATCATAACATCGCATTTCATCATTTTCACCCTGAAAATGGTCACCATATCTGCCAACAAATACTTCACCATTATAGCCACTGTGAACTTCATCATCTTCATAGTAACTTTGAACATCACCATCTTCGTTAATATAAAATTCATCATCTTCATTGTAGTAATACTGATCATCTTCACCATCTTCCATTGAAGCCAATGGTGGTCCTGAGACTTCATACCGAGTTCAGAACAAAATAAAAACATACATTGCCACACAGTTAAGTCAAATAATGCCACACAGGCAATCAAAATAATGTCACAGAGACAATCACACGTCAGACTACGTAATGCAGATATATACAAAATCAGAATGCGTGTTTGACACAAAAATCACCAACCCGCGGAATAGAACAAAAATCGACTCATACGCTTCTCACAACAAAATCACCATATGGCCAACTCCCATTGGAGCACAAAACGGAAACGCTGTAGACTGATCACACCGCCACGAAAGTTGTCATGTCTTGGTGCCAAGAAGACATATCTGTGTTACTCCCACAAGTGATTATAGCTTAGGTATATCATACAGTATATTCTAACAAAGGTATAATGTCACAACGAAAGAGTTTTAATTGTACATGTAACACCGAAACAAATATAAGTATAAATCCCCAAAGATACGTTAATATGTACATCTCTAAAAGATATCTTAACCTAGTTTAAATAGTACAAATACGAATTTTATATCAACGCCAAAATGAAATTATCATATTAATTTCACAAGAAATAATTATGTGAAACAATAACGAAATTCGAAACAAATAACAAAATAAACTAATTAAATTTAACAAAAGTATTGCTGAAAGAGTACGGAATCCGTACTTGAATTAGGTAATGCAATACCTAAATTATAATCTCAAATAAAATTTGTTAACCACTTCGGTCCGATCTAATTTAAACAATTTAATAAATGATATAAGTATACAATTATATAAGTATTAATACATATAAGCTGATCATCTTAAAAATTTATCCATGTTTCTCGAATTATAAAATATTATAAAATTTTATTAAATATATATAGCAATTATATATAGCGAGTGCCTAAGTTTATAATTTTAGAAAAATATAAATGATGTTCATGTGAGTTTTATAAAAAAAAAAAGAAGAAGAAGAAGAAATTTACTTTAAAGGAATTATCAATTCCTTACGTTAGCAGCTTAAAGGATGAAAACACATAATTCATACATATATACTTAGATAAAATACCATATATAATAAAAATCTATTTAGCTTGCCTGCTCTTTTCTTCTTCTGCCGCTTTCTCTCTTTCTCTCTTTCTCTCTTTCCCTCAATTTGGGTTTTATTTCTTTATCATTATATCTTATTAATTATTATTAACCCACATGACATAAATATTATATTCATTAATTATTATATAGCCAACATAAAGTGACCCAAACAATTTATAAAGTACAATTAAAATACTTTAAAATAGATTTAAATATTATGATTTATTTATTCATTTTTTTCTTCGAGTATTACGGTCAGGGTTCAGGAACATAATGCTTTTAAATTTGCGTTGGTTTTCATAGCCAAAGCTTACTTGGCACGCAAGATCAGCTACCATTGTGGGCAGGGTGATGACATATATTTATTGGTACTCAGAAAATTGTTGATAGGAGGGAAATTTTTCTTAAGCAAAACTGTCAAGGGATCAAGCAAGTACGTATTAGTATTTACCTTACTCAATTAAGGATGGATGGGTCATAATAATTTTATTTTTATATTGGTTTATCACTTAGCAATTTAATGATATGGAGGTCCGTACATGAGAGTATATTAATTTTTATTCAATTTAAATTTGTAAAATTTTATTATTATAATATTGTAATCATCGGTCCTAATTGTTTATATTTCACTAATATAAAGTAGGACAGGCATCACTAATCGTAGTATGATAAAAAGTTTTATTTTTCTTTCTAAATTCACTTAAATAAAAAAAATATTTCTAATTTTCTAACTGAGAGAAATATGTGTGTAACTAGCTCAACTTCATTAGTACTTTAATCGATCGTAGTCCTGTAAAAATCATGAAAAATATACCTTTTCAATATTTTGAAATGTTTGATAAATTTATGACTTTTTGCTGACCTTACGACCTTGCACAATAAAATAAGATACATCTATAATTAGATTAACAACTTTGATCTAATTATGCACAAATTTAATTATCTGGAGAGTTAAGAATACTTGTTTAATAAAAACTTTAATTATTTAACATTATGAATCTTGATTCAAACTTTCACATATCTTGATTAATCAAATTTTCAAACTTTCACAAATCTTTCATAATTTAATATTTTTATTTTTTATATTCTAACTAACACATTTTAAATACTACGTCTAACCTTGAGCTAATTTATATTCACATAGTAATATTTATTTAAATTCATTTAATTTATTTTTAACTAGGTTGAAAAATTAAATATCTATTTAAAATTAATAATGATACACTGTAGACGGTACTCCTGATATGATATACACGGTAACACTACCTTAACCTTACCATTCAAATCACGGAAAGAAAGTAATCAGAGTCGTAGTCCACAACTATTCATTGGCCTTAACATCAGAGTCGGAGAAGGAATCGATGTGACTTGCTTCTTCTTAATTTATGCTTGGATAGCAATTAATTAATGTTCTGAAGCCTGCCTGCTTGCTTGTTGCTCCAATTTCCAATTTCCAATTGATTAAACATATAGTATCACATTGAAAATACTTCTCACTTCCATAACAGTAAAATATTATTCGTCTTTTTTAATTAAGTTAATTTGACAAATAAATATACTACTCCCAACAAATAATTCATTTATTTAATGGAAATTAATATATATTTGTAAAAAAATATAGCACAGCTAATATAACTAATTCAGCTGAATAAACATGCATCATGTCACACATTAGTGATGCTCCATATATACTTCGCAATTTGCATGAAATTAATTCAATTAGTTCTCCACATTTTTGTACGGAACAAAACTATCATCTCTTTCCCTGGCAGGTAGTGTTAGTTATTTGTGGGTCCTCACGAAAAAATTGCCATGAATTAGGCAAGGAAAAAGGGGAATGTTTTGGATCTTTGTGTTAGTGGAATGTTAGTGTTTCCAATGAATTAGGCAACAAAAAATGTGCATGCTGCCTTGGGAGCATGACATGGAATTGGTGCTCCCTTATGCTAAAGTATGGAATAAATCAGAGATTCCATCCGAGAAAGGATCCTATAGAGTGGAAGTTTGAGAAAAAGAGTGGAAAAGAGCAAGAGAGAGGAAAAACAAGGGGGAGACAAGAAAAAAGAGTTATTGACTTATTATAAAGAGATAATTTGAGTGTTTCTTTAAATTAAGATATTTTTGTATTCTTTCAGTGAATTTTTTGAAAATAGTCCTGTAATTTTTACCTATCAGTTTTAGAGAATTTTTCACGTAAAATTTTAGTGTCTTGTGTTTGGTTATTTTCATCACATTATTTCCTCTAATGGTTACTATTTTGATGAACTTGCAAATTATTTCCGTAATGGTTACTCTTTCCGTCCCATAATATATGACGTTTTAGGTGATTTTATTTTTTTCAAATTATTTGACATTTTATATAATCTAGAAAAATTAACCACAATCTTTCTAAAATTACCCCTTATTAAAAATGTTATAAAGAGAGTATGAGATAAATAGTAGTACTATATGATAAAAGATTATTATAGACAATTAATATTATATTTAATATTATACGATCATTTTTTTAATTTTAATGCACAATCCTGAAATATCATGTATTATGAGACAGGGAGAGTATTATTTTGATGAGAGTGTAAATTTAATTTGTTTAATATGTACATATTAATATTTTTAACATTTAATTTATCAATGACAATGGTATCGGGAGTTGATTTTTCCCAACAGATAGCAAGTGAATGGAAACTTCACCATCACTCACCAACCACCAAGCAAATAAAAACAGTACCAGACCATAGGATATGCAAAGATATGGCTAATTAAAAGACCTGACACATACTGATATACTGTTACTCCATTCATCAAAAACCCTTAAAAAAACAAAAGTCGATTGAAAATCCATAATTGAAGAAATTACCATAGTATGACTGACTATGTTTCTCGAGAGATCGTATAGAACAGAGAGAAAACTTGCTTTACTTTTCAGAATCAAAATTAGTACCCAACCCTAAACTGGAACTCGACTTCATCAAAAAGGATGAATTCGCCAGTTATTTACAACATCAAAAAGTCTCTCTCTCTCTCTATATATATATATATGTAAATCTCTGAACTAGCTATGAGAGCTGCCAAGCCCTAATATCCGTTCCCATGAGAAATGCAGCACGAGCTTCAACACAGGCTTGCACCACCTGCTCCCAACTCAGCTTTTCGTCGTCCCAATCGCTCCTACTAATCCACTTCTCGAGCTTCATTTCCTCTCCAAGACATTCCCTCACTATATCCTCCCTCGAAGCACCGGCGAGACTCTCTCCGGTACTCTTCGACTCCGCGTAAACTCTCAGATCCAACGGCGGACGATCCATCTCCAGCTCGTGACGCGAAATAGCGAGCTTACGCGCGTCGGAATGGTTCCAAAACCCTACGAAAGTGTTGTTAGGGTCTGAGAGGAACCGGCGGAGGAGACGGGGAACGGTTTCGGAGTGGATAAGCTGGAAGATGAGGCAACGGCGCCCAACGCAGAGTTGGAGCGTTGCCGCCGGGTTATCGTCGTAACGGGTGTCTGGAGTCCACTGGACGCCGAGGCCCACGACAAGCCGGCCGCGGTGATGGCGGTAGCTGTTGCGAGTTGAGCCAAGCCATTTCCGAACGATGGATGGGGTGGAGGTGACGATGGTGGTTACCGGAGTTCCGAAGACGTCGACGATGAATCTCCGGTGTTTTCGTGGGGACCACACTGGCATTGTGCTGCAATGTGAAGGGTGAGCGTTTGCGTAGTGGTTTCTTTCTTTCTCTCCCTCTCTGTGAATGGTTATGGTGCGGTAGTGGCGAAAGATGTGAGCATTTTGCTTTTAACAGCCGAGGAAAAGATTAGATGGTTTTTGTTATGCTTAGTGAAGGATTAAATGTGTATACTATAACTTGTTTACACAAAACGAGAACCAAAGAACATACTTCTTCAAGCATGTAAT
The DNA here is from genome assembly GCA_034770075.1 of Aralia elata. Taxonomy (NCBI): domain Eukaryota; kingdom Viridiplantae; phylum Streptophyta; class Magnoliopsida; order Apiales; family Araliaceae; genus Aralia; species Aralia elata. Next base: position 7,456,624 of record CM068384.1, on the reverse strand, counting down.
TTGTGTGAAAAAACTACACTTACAACGAACGGCGTCTCTGAACTACAATCCTCGGCATCTCTGAACTACAATCCTTAGAGACGAGAACGAAACTCAATTCCACGATTCGTATCAACTGGTATTTACTTGGTATTTTGGGAGCTCTATATTTGCAGTGTGTTCTAAAACTATATTTCCTTCCTCTTCCCTAGGCCTCTTATATAGGCAGATAGTGAAAGGTTAAAAGACTTTTGGAAGAGCAAAAATCTTCCAAAAGTCTTGAAAGAGCAAAGGTCCAAAATCCAACACTTAGTGAAGACAAACCTTAGTAAACACAACATGGACAAAACATAGGAACATGGGCAGCAGCTAGCGGGAACACAACATGGGCAAAACATGGGAACATAGGCAGGAGCTAGTGGGAACACATTGATTCAGTTTTGCATGTTTTTCAGTCTACCTAGTTAGCAAGTTAATTATTCCACATGCATTCACTCGATTGTCTGGTTTTTCAATTTTAATTCTTTGTATTTGTGATGTTCTCATATGCCATAAATAAACTACTGCTCTCCCTTGTATCTAAGGAATTGATAATACACCATAATCAGATTATTTCTATTCATCCTCCTTGTTTGTTCTATTACATACATACTTCTTACACTTAGTGTACCGTGCGTACATTAGCCTATAGGCGTATGATTAATCTTGATTGGAAGTTGTTTGTTTTGATCCTTGGAATCCTTCACAAGTGATAGGTGCATGTGTGTGAAATGAATTTATAGATATCGATCACTCGTTGAGTAGGGCTAAAAAATGGTTAATTAAATTAAATATAACATTTCAATATTATTCTTTTAAATTTTATTTTAGAGAGATAAAAAAGAAATAAATTAATTTTAAATGTAAATATAATATGAAAAAAGAAAGTTATTAATACATCTTTGAAATCTACCACAATATAAAAAAATAAATAAATTTTACTTGGTAAAAATAATGATAAAAAGGAATAAAGGATGGGCATTGTGTTTGTCAAAAATGAGTGTAATGATACAAGGACAAAAGATTGTTATAAAAAGTGGATACAAATAGTCATGTTATGTATTGTAATAAATTTACGCCGAATTACAATTACAAAATTTATCAATACATATGATTGATAGAAATTATAAGAGAATCTCATTTATTACATATTTCTTCAAACATGTTATCGCTAATACTCATACATGTAAGTGTCAATAAAAAAATCGACGTCAATATTCGCAATATATATATCATTTTCATATAACTAATTAATATAAATATATAATAAGATAAAAATTAATTTTTTTTGATCTTTGTCTTTAGTATTTGGCCTATGATAAAGGCTAAGAATTTAATTAGAAGTAAAATATTTTTTTATACTCTTATATACTGTTAGGATTAATTTAACTAGAATTAATTAAAACTCTTTGAAAACTGATATTTTTCACATGTGTTTTTGATATTTCTACATAAACCTCTCTCACATGAGAAAAAAAAAGTGAGTCTCAACTTCATGTGAGAGAAAACCATGTGAAAATATCAAAAATTCATGTGAAAATAATGCTCCCCAACTATTTTTATAGTCCTACAAACTTTAATATTAACTTATTCTTTTTATTACTTTGGGGGTGTTCGGGAATGACTTATAAGTTGGTCAAACCAATTTACAAGTCATTTGCTACTATTTGAGTGTTCGGGAATGACTTATTTTTTTACTTATAAGTTGAATTTTAAGTTCAAAAAATAAGTAAGTATTTGTAACTTATTTTAAAATGACTTATAAGTCATTTTAAAATAAGTTAGTTTGACCAAATGTAATGTCTATTTTGTCCCTCTTCTATTTTGCCCCTCTTTTTATTAATGTCATTTTTAGTAATTTTTACATTATTTTAACTTATAAGTCATTATAAGCCAAACACCTTCATAACTTGTTGTAACTTAATTTTTGACTTATAAGTCAAATTGATGTTGAACGCTTTTACTTATAAGTCACAATCTGTGTCGTCCAATCTCAAAATTATCGGTGTACATTATGGTTGTTGGAATAGTACTCGTGACAATCGGTTATCTCGAATGGGGACCCATATATATATATAAAAATCTTTTGGCCATGAAGATGAACAGTCAATGTAACTATACGAATTATGATCACACTTGTATAACGTAACGAGGATGACGTTTAATATACATTCCTATATATTACATTCTTTTTTTCCTAAAATCATAAAATATGTTAGAATCAAATTCCTGGCAGTTTTCGGCTTTTAGCAGGTGGCACGACGTATCCTTGAGGCCCAACTAGAAAGTTAAGCATGGGAACCCAGTCCATCTACTACTACTAGTAAATATAGTTGGATCGATGAAAGAATCCATGCATTCATTTATGGGTCCTTAACACTAATATATAACAATTCTAAAATATTTACAAAAATAAAATATTCACAAAATAATTACAAAAATAAAACATCCACAAAATGCTTCTTGGCGAATACCATTGGCAACTCTATATTGAGCATGCAATTCCCTTAGCTTTGTACTTTCTTCATCATATTTCTTTCGTGACCAGTAAACACCATTTACAGTTTTTGAAACCTTGTCCTTGAGGCCATTTAGTTCCTTCTTCAAAATCTACACATGTCACAAAATCCAATCAGTAAATGAACAAACATAGTAAAAATAATAAAAGAAGAATGGTTCACACTTCTACATGACACTTTCTTACTTTCTGAATGAAACCTCGAGCTCATGAAAATAATAATTGGTAAACTAAAAATTGATTGTGAACGAAATTGGAAGTATTTTATCATCTCAACTTTCTCACATTAGATGATGGGTAAGAGAAACTCGTATAATTATTTAATACAGAGGTAACCAACCCTTAATACAAAGGTAACCAAACCTTAATACAAAAGGTATCCAACCTTAAAACAAAGGTAATATCAAGGTAACTAACTTTTATATAAAAGTAACCAAATCTTAATACAAAGGTAACCAACCCTTAATATAAAAGTAACCAAACCTTAATACAAAGGTAATCAAACAGTAATACAGAGGTAACCAACTTTTAATATAAAAGGTAACCAACCCTTAATACAGTGGTAACCAAAATTTAATACAAAAGGTATCCAACCTTTAATACAAATGTAACCAACCTTTAATACAAATGTAACCAACTTTTAATACAAAGGTAACCAAACCTCAATACCAAGGTAATCAACCTTTATACAAAAGTAATCAAACATTCATACAAAGGTAATCAAACAGTAATACAGAGGTAACCAACTTTTAATACAAAAGGTAACCAACCCTTAATACAATGGTAACCAAAACTTAATACAAAAGGAATCCAACTTTAAAACAAAAGTAACCAACCTTTAATATAAAGGTAACCAACCTTTAATACAAAGGTAACCAACTTTTAATACAAAGGTAACCAACCTTTAATACAAATGGTTACCTTGGTATGAAGGTTTGCCGAACCCATTAACCATTTGTCCGAAAAGAAAGAAGAAAACGAGCATGGAGTAGCCATGAACGACGGCTCCATAAAAACATCCAACTTTTCCCTTTTCAAAAATAAAACTAACAAAGGGGAGATGAGGACTTTGACGGCTTTTTGCTTAGTATCAATGGCTGACAAGTTGCCAATGATATTAGTCCACAATGTTAAAGGTATAGTTGCTGCCACTTACCCGGAATTCAATCTCAACTCATTCTTGAATACATAGTCGTCGCCTAAGCTGTGACTGCTGCTTCTGTAGCATGTGAACGAGAGCATTGAAGATGTGGTTCTACTTTTTCTGATCAGAAGATATATGACGGTCTTTTGGCATTGCCATCCTAATATAATAAAGATTGCTGATAAAAGCGACAAAGAAGAAGAAATAAATATCTTAAAATTTTCAGAAACAATGTGAAAATTGAAATAGAGTACACAGATTCGAAAATCAAAAAGGTTCCAATGGTTGTTCGTTGATGTAATTTTATACAGAACCAAATGGAAAGAGAAGAGAGAAATGAAAAGAGGAGAGAGAAATGGAAAGAGAAGAAGAAGAAATGGAAAGAGGAGAGAGAAAGAGGAGAAAGGAGAGAGAATATTTTTATAAATAAAAATAAAAAAATGTAATCTTTTTGTAATTATTTTATGAATATATGATTTTTGTAATTATTTTCAAAAATATATTAATATATGTAATTTACCCTTCATTTATCCCTGTATCAAATTTTAGATCTTTAAAGGCCCATTCGATTCACGAAAAGTCACTTGTGGCATAGTGTACTTGACCCTATAGCCCGTGACGTTTATCTTATCTAAGACATTTAAAAAGAAGCTCATTAATTCGGCTCTCCACATAAATTAGTCTAGGATATATATTTCATTTGTTATGCACATACATAAAAATTAACATTGATTTTGTTTTCAAATCAACCATTATTTCATATCTTAAGCTTTATTTTGTTTGGAAATTAGAAGAATTAGTCCCAAAAATGATTTTACAAAATACCGACTAAGCTTCTTCAAGTGGGGCTTATTGCTATTGATTCGATGGTTCCTTTAGGACGCAGTCTTTTAAGGACTAAACAAGTAGAGCAAAAAACTGCAGTGTCAAACTTAAACTCATTGAAAAGAGAATTTTTAATTATCGACTCTATAAAATCCGATATTCTATTTTTTTTTGTCATGAAATGCCTCTTGAAGAAATGTATATATGTCGACAAATATGTGATGAATTTGAATTGCAACTAACATCTAAGTTTATGCGATACATAAGAATAAATTAGAGCCGGACCATTCTTAATTCCTACCTATTCCATATATACACATCTAACAAAATTATAATTCGTCATATTCTATTTGTTTGCATGAACTATCTCTTGTGCTCGTTCTTTTGTTATAAGCTTTTTAACTTCGACATTTTTTGTTTAAACTTGCTAGAATATAAGGCTGAAACTCATCAACTCATTTGAATTGAGTTTGTACAACTTACTTTAAGCCCATTTAGGACAACTTACTATAAGCCCAGATTGACTGAGCTTAACCAGCCTTAAGCCCAATTCATTAAACCCGATTAACATGAGTATAATGCTACACTTGCCACCTTTAAGACTACTCGACTTTAAGACTACTTCGCTCAGGAATGCCACAAATCACAACCTTCTTCTAACTACAAAATCGAATAATCAAATATTCAACAAAAAGAAAGCAAAACCAACGTAAGACTTGTTTGGTTCATACATTAAAAGTGTAGTTGAATAAAATTATCATTACTAGTAGAACATTTCATCCTCTATAGCATAATAGCCCATCTCTTGATCTTCATCATGATATCGCATTTCATCATTGTCACCCTGAAAATGGTCTCCATATCTGCCAACAAATACTTCACCATTATAGCGACTGTGAACTTCATCATCTTCATAGTAACTTCGAACATCACCATCTTCGTTAATATAAAATTCATCATCTTCATTGTAGTAATACTGATCATCTTCACCATCTTCCATTGAAGCCAATGGTGGTCCTGAGACTTCATATCCATTATTATCAACAAACACATATTCATCCAAAAAAGAAGGTTCTCCACAAGAGCGCTCCATCTCCAAACCAAAAGCAGCATGGCGAGTCTCAAAACCAACAGCACCACCGCAAATAGAGTGAATAAATTTTCCTTGATTAGTGTTCCTATAAAATAAAACAATTAGTTTAAATTAGAAACTCTACTTATAGCTTCCAGTTTTATTCGCTGCATAGTACATAGCAACTGTTCAAAACAGAGAGTTTGATAGAAACATGCTATAAAAAGTAACAAGTGCTCTATAGCTTGGCAGGCCTGACGTTAATGGCAGTGATGAATTGTATACAATTCTCATTAACTCCTCTCTTTGGTAAAATTACAGAATATCTTGCACCTCATAAAAGCCACTTGTATCCTGTACATAGATTTGCATGAAGTAAAGCAGGTACTCGGAAGTTCAGATTTAGTAACTTTAGGTGTATGAAAGCAACTGGAGCTTAATCTAAATTAACCAAGATTTAGATGTGGAATAATTTCTTCTTGGAAGGACTACATTACACTGATGAAATGTATAACTCCCTAAAATTAGACAATAGACTGTCTTAAACACATAAAAGCAATTTAGATTGTTTGTGTATGAGCTTGCTAAATATAACCAAAAACATATCAAGTATAATCACTCGTATCCAGAAATAACTTGACTTGAGCAATATAATTTTTTTTCCCACAATTCATCATGTTTCAAGCATTACGCTATTGTTCAAAATACAAGAGATACGTGAATCAGAAAGCACATGGAACATAGAACTGCAAGGTTCAAACAATGTCTTATACCTCCCAAACTAAAGGGAAACATTGTGAGAAACTGCCAAAGTTTAATTATCAGGTATGAGATGAGGGAATGCATAAGTTTATATAAAACCAGACATGATAGGCCTTAAGTAAGGAGAAGAACTCTACTGTTTGACTGATAAATCGCATTCAATGATGGGTGTTTATTGTGTCACATCTGAAAAAAATAATTATTAATGTACTTTGAAAAGTTCAGTGTAATTACAAAATAAACCACTAAGGAGTTCAAATATTGTAATTAGTCATATTCAACTTTAACCTGTCAAGATACCTGCTAAATGTTGTAACTTGCAAGGTGGGAAGGGGAAGCAACTCATTCAAAAAGGGTGGGGCAACCATTATAAAGAATACTGGACATATAAGAAGATAACAGCTCTGTTTTCAATGGTATAGCGAAAAATTAAATAACTAAACAGTAACAAAGCAACAAAAACAGAATGACAACTGCATAGGATCTTAAACACGCTAGATATAAATCCCGTGAGAATGCACCATAACTTGAACTGAACCAGTTTTCCTTGATAATTACACTTATTTAAGCAAAAAAAACTCCAATGAAGAGGTTCATGGCTAGGAACGTATATAAAAAAGTTAAAGAGAATAATGAGGTTACTTAATAGGATTAAAAGGTCATGAAATAGAGAACACCATGCATAGTATTTCTCATGGTCACTTGCTGGTGGATCATCATGGACTGTAGAAATCATTCATACTTCGTAACAAGTCCATTGATATGTTTCATAGTTGGAACTTATAATCAATATAAAAATAATAATAATAATATTTCTATCACATTATATTTACAATATGAAACTTCGTGTTGCAATAACTAAAAATAGTATAGCCAATTAGCCACATACACATTACACTACATTAACATTATAAAGTGATTCATATATATAAAGTGATAATATATGAAGTGGCAACTTTTGATAGTACACTATAAGAAGATTATATATGATTACAATAAACAAGTAAACAACGGTAATTCTTAGAGAATGATATATGTTCTGCTAAACTCCTGCCTGAAAATCCACAATAATCTCAAGATTCAGGAATTTATACTAAAGACCAAAAAAAAAATTATAGACAGAGATTATCCCATAAATAATTTCCAAAATTATCATATAATGAAAAGAAGATTACCGATTTGAATCAGTCCAGTTCCAGACTTTCAGAGTTTTGCCCATTGAGAAGGAAAGGAATGCATCAAGACAAGCATACATTACTTGCTCTTCACTAAGCCAATAAACATTCCAATCGCTCCTACCAGTCTCAGTCGGCTTCTTCACGCCATTGATGCCCAGAATCAGCTCAGCCATCCTTTCCATCGATATTTGCAATCTCAAGCCACGCCACTCCGCAGCCACGTGTCGAATATCGACAAGCGACGATACTGCGAGGCCGTGCTTTGACCCCCGCAGCATGGGATCATCTCTGTGATTCCGAACCCCGACGAAATTGTTAGAAGGATGAGAGAGAAATCGCCGGAGAGAGCGGGGGATCCGCGGGGCGTAAAGGAGCTGGAAGACGAGACAGTGCCGGCCGACGCAGAGTTGGAGGACGGCGGGTTCGTCATCGGAGGGGCGCCACTGGACGCCGAGGCCGACGACGAGGCGGCCACAGCGGAGGTGATGGTTGTAGAATGTACGGATCCTGTAGAGCCACCTGCGGACGACTGCGGGCTTGGCGGTGACGGTGGTGAGGATTTTGTGTTGATTGCATTTTACGGTGAAAGATCGGTGGATGTTGGGGTTTGGGGTGTAGCTAGGTTTTATGCTTACTCGACTCATTCTGGAATATTATGAGCTCTATATTCTCTGGGTCTAGTTAGGGTTTTATTCTGCCATGGTCATTGCTTTTCTCTTCTCTTTCAAACTCCTCTTCCTTCTCTGACTCTGATGTTAAGGCCAATGAATAGTTGTGGACTACGACTCAGATTACTTTCTTTCCGTGATTTGAATGGTAAGGTTAGGGTAGTGTTAACGTGTATATCAGGAGTACCGTCTACAGTGCATCATTATTAATTTTAAATAGATATTTAATTTTTCAACCTAGTTAAAAATTAAAAATTAAATGAATTTAAATAAATATTACTATGAGAATATAAATTAGCTCAAGGTTAGACCTAGTATTTAAAATGTGTTAGTTAGATTATAAAAAATAAAAATATTAAATTATGAAAGATTTGTGAAAGTTTGAAAATTTGAATCAAGATTCATCATGTTAATTAATTAAAGTTTTTATTAAATAAGTATTCTTAACTCTCCAGGTAATTAAATTAGTGCATGCTTAGATCAAAGTTGCTAATCTAATTATAGAGGCATCTTATTTTATTGTGCATGTCACAAGGTTCGTCAACAATAAGTCATTAATTTAGCAAACATTTCAGAATATTAAAAAAGTATATTTTTCTTGAGTTTCCCTCGTCACCTCTTCTTTTGTCTTTCTATTATATTTTTATAATTAAAATGTATTTTTAAATCTATTACATTACAATAGTGTCAGTTCTTAAAATATAATAAATAAAAATTTAATGCATGCTTTTAGTAACTCTAATATGTATTCACGACTTAAAATGCTTAAGCAACACAAAATAACTAATTTCTACGAGACCATGATCAATTAAAGTACTTATGAAGTTACACACATACTTCTCTCGATTAGAAAATTAAAATATTTTTTTTATTTAAGTGATTTTAGAAAGAAAAATAAAACTTTTTTATTTTAAAATCGTACTACGGTTAGTGATGCTTGTCCTACTTTATATCACTCCGTCCCAAATTAATTGCATTTCTAGGACTTTTTAAAGTCAAATTGACTATTTTTAAAACTAATTTTTTTACTATTTTTGCTAACATATAGGTGAAGATATTATAACCAAAAGAAAGTATATACAATTTATTACTAATTTCAATTTTTATAATTTTAGAAATATATTTATATATGTTTAATTATTAATTTTAAAAATAGTCAATTTGACTTAAAAAAGTCCTAGAAAAACAATTAATTTGGGACGGAGGGAGTATTAGTGAAAAATAAACAAACAATTAGAACCGGTGATTACAATATTATAATAATAAAATTTTACAAATTTGAATTAAATAAAAATTAATATACTCTCATGTACCACCGACCTCCATATCATTAAATTGCTAAGTGATAAACCAATATAAACATAAAATTATTATGACCCATCCATATATCCTTAATTGAGTAAGGTAAATACTAATAAGTACTTACTTGATCCCTTGACAGTTATGTCATCACCCTGCACAAAATGGTAGCTCAGCTTGCGTACCAAGTAAGCTTAATTGGGGTATGAAAACCAGTGCAAATTAAAAGCATTCTGTTCCTGAATCCTGACTGACTGACTGACTGACTACCTGTTCCTGATCGAGTGAGTAGTCAGTAGAGAGAGAAAGAGACGGCTAGCTACAGCCATAGCCATAGTCATACATACATATATAGCCTGCAGCCAGCCCCCTGTTGGCACTTACTCACACAGAAGTGGTGGCAAATGATCGACGTGACTTGCTTCTTCTTAATTTATGCTTGTATAGCAATTAATTAATGTTCTGAAGCCTGCCTGCTTGCTTGTTGCTCCAATTTCCAATTTCCAATTGATTAAACATATAGTATCACATTGAAAATACTTCTCACTTCCATAATAGTAAAATATTATTCGTCTTTTTTAATTAAGTTAATTTGACAAATAAATATACTACTCCCAACAAATAATTCATTTATTTAATGGAAATTAATATATATTTGTAAAAAAAATATAATATATACATATATATAATTAATTCAGCTGAATAAACATGCATCACGTCACATATTAGTGGTGCTCCATACTAATTTGCAGTTTGCATGAAATTAATTCAATTAGTTCTTTCTATGGAACAAAACTATCATCTCTTTCCCAGGCAGAGGCAGAGGCAGAGGCAGAGGCAGAGGCAGAGGCAGGTAGCAAGTGAATGGAAACTTCACCAACTACCAAGCAAAGAAAAACAGTACCAGACCAAAGGATATGCAAAGATAGACCTGACACATACTCATATACTGCTACTCCATTCATCAGAAACCCTTAAAAAAACAAAAGTAGATTGAAAATCCATAATCGAAGAAATTACCATAGTATGTTCCTTTAAATCGTAAAGAAGAGAGAGAAAACTTACTTCCCTTTTCAGAATCAAAATTAGTACCTAACCCTAATCTGGAACTCGATTTCTTCAAAAAGGATGAATTCGCCAGTTATTTACAACATCAAAAACTGTTTCTCTCTCTATATCTATATATATATATATGTAAATCTCAGAACTAGCTATGAGAGCTGCCAAGCCCTAATATCCGTTCCCATGAGAAATGCAGCACGAGCTTCAACACAGGCTTGCACCACCTGCTCCCTACTCAGCTTTTTGTTGTCCCAATCGCTCCTATTAATCCACTTCTCGAACTTCATTTCCTCTCCAAGACATTCCCTCACTATATCCTCCCTCGAAGCACCAGCGAGACTCTCTCCGGTACTCTTCGACTCCGCGTAAACTCTCAGATCCAACGGCGGACGATCCATCTCCAGCTCGTGACGCGAAATAGCGAGCTTACGCGCGTCGGAGTGGTTCCAAAACCCTACGAAAGTGTTGTTAGGGTCTGAGAGGAACCGGCGGAGGAGACGGGGAACGGTGTCGGCGTGGATAAGCTGGAAGATGAGGCAACGGCGGCCCACGCAGAGTTGGAGCGTTGCCGCCGGGTTATCCTCGTAACGGGTGTCTGGAGTCCACTGGACGCCGAGGCCCACGACAAGCCGGCCGCGGTGACGGCGGTAGCTGTAGCGAGTTGAGCCAAGCCATTTCCGTACGATGGATGGGGTGGAGGTGACGATGGTGTTTACCGGAATTCCGAAGACGTCGACGATGAATCTCCGGTGTTTACGTGGGGACAACACTGGCATTGTGTTGCAACGTGAAGGGTGAGTGTTTGCGTAGTGGTTTCTTTCTTTCTCTCCCTCTCTCTCTCTCTATATATCTCTGTGTGAACGGTTATGGTGCGGTAGTGGCGAAAGATGTGAGCATTTTACTTTTAACAGCTGGGGAAAAAGATTGCATGGTTTTTGGTATGCTTAGTGTACCGTGTGTACATTAGCCTAGAGACGTATGATTAATCTTGATTGGAAGTAGGGGTGTTCAAAAAATTCGGTTTTTTCGGTTTTTTACCGAACCGGTTGATACCGGTACCGGCGGTACCGGTTTTTTCGGTATCGGTTTTTCGATATTTTAACACTTTTCGGTACCGGTAGCGGTAAGGGATTTTTTGAATTCGGTACAAACCGAAATACCGAAATACCGAAATATATAATTATTATTAATAATTATATATATAAATATAAAATTTAATTATTATTAAATAATAATTATTGTTAATTATATATTTATTTATTGTTAATATATATAAAAAAATTATTTAATTATTATTAATAATTATATATATTACCATGCGGTATTACCGACAACCGAACCGAAAAAACCGGTACCGATTTTGTACCGAACCGGTACCGAAACCGGTAATTCGGTACCGGTACCGGTTCTTAGTTTTTCGGTATTTTTAGATCGGTACCGGTTCGATATTTTCGGTACCGGTTCGGTTTTTTACCGATGAGCACCCCTAATTGGAAGTTGTTTGTTTTGATCCTTGGAATCCTTCACAAGTGATTGGTGCAAAATTTGGTTAGCCAAACGGGCTTCAGTAAATTGTTCGTATGTGTGTTCAATGAACTTATAGATATCGATCACTCGTTTTGTTGATCTAAAAAATGGTTAATTAAATTAAATATAACATCTCAATATTATTCTTTTAAATTTTATTTTAAAAAAATAAAAAATAAAATAATTAATTTTAAGTGCAAGTATAATATGAAAAGCTAAAGTTATTAATACATCTTTGAAATCTACAGCAACATATATATAAAAATAAATAAATTTCACTGGGTAAAAATAATGATAAAAAGGAATAATGGAAGTGTATTGTGTTTGTCAAAAAAGAGTGTAATGATATACGTCAAAAGATAGCTAAAAAAGAATAAATACAAAGAGGTTTATTATGTATTACGATAAATTTACGTCGAATTATAATTACACAAAATTTACCAATCTATGTGATTGGTATAAATTATAAGAGGGTCTCACTTATTATACATTTCTCCAAACATGTTACTACTAATATTCATCTATGTAATTGACAATCAAAAAATCGACGTCAACATTCGCAATATATATATATATAATATTTTCATATAACTAATATATATAAATATATATATATAAATATATATATATAAAAATATATAATAAGACAACTTAATTTTTTTAGTTTTGTCTTTAGTGTTTGGTCTTTGGTATATGCCTAAAATTTAACTAGAAGTAAAATACTTTTTGTGCTCTTATATAATGTTACAAAAACTCTATGTGGACATGAAAATTAGACATTAGTGTATTTGAATTTCACTTATTTGTATTTTGACCCCCAATGGTGGGTAAAAATATAAATAAGTAAAATTCAAATACACTAATTTCTAATTTTCATGTCCGCCTAAAAAAGTTCATAATGTTAGGATTAATTTAATTAGAACTAAACTCTTTGGAAACTGATATTTCTACATAGTCCTCCCTCACATACGAAGAAAGCAGGTCTCACCTTCATGTGAGAGAGGACCATGTGAAAATATCAAAAACTCATGTGAAAACAGTGTTCCCCAACTCTTTTTATAATCCTATAAATTTTGATATTAACTTATTATTCTGCAACGATTCTATTACATATAGGAGACCTTTAGTTAATTAATGTTACGAAATAATTTTAACTTAACATTAACTTAAAAATAACAAAAAAATCATATTAGTAATACTCAATATGTGATCTATAGTCATTCGTTTTTAAATAAAATTTATAGTCATTCTAATAATAGTAATAAGTCAATTTGAAATTCAAAAAATATATTTTATAATCACTATATAAAATAAATTAAAAATTAAAAATAATTTATTTTTAAAAATAACCCGTACTTCGCACGGGGTACTTAGCTAGTCACTACAATACACATTATTTTTTATTTTGTATTCAATCTTTTGGCACTAAAATATTATTGTAAAAAAATAAAATTATGTGAAAATATAGAAAATACATGTGACAAAAGCAATTACCCAAAGTTATAGTTATTCTAATTCATGAAAATAATGTTGTCTAGTACAAAGCAAGAACAGTAGACCTTTTCTTTATAATTTTGATCAAGCAATGATAATAGACTAGTAGTTAAATTAGGATTATTTAATCACAGTTAATGATAAAATTATATATATTTAGAAGAATAATATTTCTATCTATACATTTTTCTCTATATTAATTAGTCTCACTTTCTATTTCTACTTATTCACCTATCTCTTTCTATGAATTTTCTCTTTTTTTATGATCTCAAGTTTATGTCTTTAATTATTTTTTTCTATTTATAAGTTTTAGTTATTAATATTTAAAAATAATTAACACACACATAAATGTGTGCAGTGCCCAAAAGACTAGTTAGTTTAAAACTTTAAATAAAGCATAAAATTACTTAAAACTGTTATAATTTATTGAGAAACATATAAATCTCTTGTTTTAATTATATAATCAGTAATAATTTTTAAAAAAGTTAAATTTAACATGCTGTCAAATCTAAATGTTGGCCATTTAGCGCGCTGCAGTTTTCCTAGAAAAGAGCGGTAAAACGGAGGAGGAGTGAAGAGAGAGAAAGCAAGGAATCTTAACTTATATTCGTTGGAACGATGTCGTCTCAACGTCTGGGTTTTAGATGGGTTTGACCGGGCTATATGTTTAACCGAGACTATAAAATGGGTTAACAATAGAGGAAATTGTGTTAAAACCCTTTCTTCAATTTGGGAGCTCTCTTATACATTACATTTCTTCGCGCACAGCACAGCGTAAGTTTCTCTGCAACTTCGTCCTACAATTTTCTTTTTTCGTTTTTGTTTACAATTACTCTGATCCTAACCTTCAAAATTTTCGGAAAATTTATTAGGTTTTTCTTTGTTTTCCTGAACAAGAAAACTTTGATTCTTCTCCTGTTTAGGGCAGCAGAAGGCTGAAAAAGAAGATGGATATTGATTCGAACTCTATGCCAATGGAAACCGAGGAATCAGTCGATATCAATGTAAGTAATCTAGTTTATTGTTTATCCTTACTAAGCTTCCTTGTAGTTTGTTAAAATCAGTGTACTTAATCTTTACCCTTTTAAAACTTCCTCGATGTCTGTTAAAAGGTTTTTTCTGTTGTTTGTTATTTAGTCTAAAGGTAAAGAGAAAGATGATATCAGTGAGTCCATGGAGAAACTAATTATTGAGGAGTCATCGTCAACAACTTTTAAGAAAAAACCAGTTATCATCATTGTTGTAGGAATGGCAGGTATTTTGTCTAATACTTTTGTAATTTTTAATTTCCTTTTTTTGTTTTTTGGGTAAGAGAATTGATGATCACAAATGCTTTTACTCAGGGAGCGGAAAAACTACGTTCCTTCATCGGTTGGTTTGCCATACCCAAGCTTCAAACATCAGGGGTTATGTCTTGAACCTTGACCCTGCTGTTATGTCTCTTCCATTTGGTGCAAATATTGATATAAGAGACACTGTTCGTTACAAGGAAGTAATGAAGGAGTACAATCTCGGGCCCAATGGTGGCATCCTCACATCACTTAACTTGTTTGCGACAAAGTTTGATGAGGTAATTTATAGGTGGATTTATGAAACTGCTATGGTTTGAATTTTGTATTTGCTTTGTATATAACTATAATTGTTGCCCATGTAAAGCTGTGGATTTGAGATTCATCTAGAGATACAGGAACTTGTAAAATAGGCTGTTTTGCTTGGATTTTTATTTCTATCTCTTACAAACTTCATGGATTGGTAGAATTGCATAGCTTCGGGTGGTTTGTATTAGACACATATTCTTGTGGTTAGTATCTAACTGCAGATGGTTTGCGCCGGCAAAATGGGTAGAGCTGTATAACTTTGATTTCATCACTTTCTTACTACAACTTCTGAAACTCTTCTCACTATTGCTTTTTCCATTTGTTTCTTTTTCTGTGTAGAAGCTTGATTAATGTCACATTTCAGGTTGTATCAGTCATTGAGAAGCGAGCAGATCAGCTTGATTATGTTCTTGTTGACACTCCTGGTCAAATTGAGATCTTCACTTGGTCAGCTTCTGGAGCAATAATCACTGAAGCTTTTGCTTCAACTTTTCCTACAGTTGTCACGTATGTAGTTGACACACCACGTTCAGAGAGTCCAAATACTTTTATGAGCAATATGCTTTATGCTTGTAGCATCCTGTACAAGACACGATTGCCCTTGGTTCTGGCCTTTAACAAGACTGATGTGGCACAACATCAGTTTGCTTTGGAGGTATAATCAAACTTTAAATTGTTATTGTTGATACTCTTTATCAGCTTATTGCCATTTATATATTTGTGTACTGGGAACTTCTTTTATGCTGTTCAAATTTTGACTACTGTTTTATATCTTATTAATGGCTAAATGCCTTGTTAGTGTTTGGTTAAGGCAAAGATGAAATATGAAACTTGGTTAAACACCTAGCTTCTTCAAATTGAAAACTTGAATCACCTTCGAAATAGATAATATACACCTGTTTGATTCATAATGACTGTATTAAATGGAAAATTTGGAAGTCCTAAATCTAAAATGACGCGACACAAGATAAGAGGCTGACCCAGTGGTAAAGGACCAGCACACCCATCCGTAAACTCAGACGGTCAAAGCTTACCAGCCTAAAAATGAGGCTGTTCCCCTCCCCCCAAAGTAATGTCTAGATTATATTTCCTTAGAAATAAAAAATAAAAAATGATGCGACATGAAACGTTAAAAATCCATCTACTGCTAGTAAAAACAGAGAAGAAGTTATTGGTTATTGTTTAGCTGTATGTTTTGTCCCCCTATCATATATGTCGAAGTGCATTTTTGAACAAGCCTCCCTTTGGTATTGCCTAGACTAGGAGATGAAAACCGTTCTTACTTAATTAATCGTAACATGCATTAATGAGTAACATATTATTTACTTCTCCAAAAAAAAAAAATTTGTTATCCATACGATGCATATAAAGTTTATTGTCATTTTAGCTCCTAGTCATGTTCGTAGTATATGTAAAATGTGAACTACAAAAATACCCCACTGAAACAGTGGTTTGGGCCTTGATGATGTGCTCCCTTGGTCTTAATTTTAGTGATACTGATAATTTGGCTGTTTTTGACACTGAGGATAAGTCATTCCAAAAACACATTTGTACACTATTATATTTCAATATAACCTATAAGCTACCAAACTTATTTTCAGGATTTCAATGTATGTAAACATAACATGGGGCTATGCTTTTTTTTAATTGCTTTATTAGAATTGAAAATCTGTACTAATTATTACAAGAAAAAATTATTTGCTATGATGCGCATGAAACGATTGCTGGACATCTCGACTTCTGTATTTTGAGGAATATTATCCTTTCTTCAACACTTCCATATTGTGCATGTTCTATTATATTGTCTTATCTTGGAATTTTATTTTATTTTGTTTTATTGCTTTTGCTGTGAGTCCAGTGGATGGAAGATTTTGAAGTATTTCATGCTGCACTAGATTCAGATCAGTCTTACTCTTCAACCCTGACTCGAAGCCTCTCCCTTGCCCTTGAGGAGTTTTATAAAAATATACGGTCTGTCGGAGTCTCTGCAGTTTCTGGTGCTGGCATGGAGGCATTTTTTAAGGCCATTGAAGCAAGTGCCGAGGAGTATATGGAAACTTACAAGTATATCCTGAACTCAGCACTCCAACGGTTTCCCTCCTTATTTTATTATTGCAATCAGACGTGCTTGCTATTGCCTTTTGCTCGTCTAATCATAACTTCCAGTAGGATAATTAGTAATAGTTTCATTAACTTATTTTGCTAATGTAGGGCTGACCTTGACAAGAGACGGGAAGAGAAGCAACGGTTGGAGGATGAACGCCGCAAAGAAAGCATGGATAAGCTGAGGAAAGATATGGAGAAGACCAAGGGAGAAACAGTGGTATTGAGCACAGGCTTGAAGGACAAAGAAGGGAGTAGTAAGAGCATGATGGATGAAGAAGATGGAGAGGAAGACGAAGATGCTGATTATGAGAGGTTTACTGACGAGGAAGACGTAATAGATGAGGATGAAGGTGATGATGATGATGAAGAGGTTGCCAGTTTTTCTTTTTAACCGTATGATCCCTGCTATGTTTTTTCGAAACAAGATTTTGTATAGAACCAACCAGCTAGAGCAACTAAACCTCCTATTCATATTCAAACAGCTTGACTTGACTTGTGTAGATTATTCTTCATGGGTGCTTATTTGCAGTTGCGTAATTGTCTCTTAACACTCGGTTTAATCCAGTAGTTTACACCTGCATATTTGTGATAGGCTTTTGTTATTATTTATGACCTCTGGCCTTTGTTATCATCTTTTATTATTTTGATAATTTGGTAGTGATGAGTTTTCAGTTTTGCAAATTCTTTTGTATTGTTACACTAAGCAGTGGAAAGGATGTAAAGTTGGTGAAGCGATTTATCTATGTTGGGTTTGTGCTTTAATTCTCCTGTAAACATGACTGAGCAGTTGTAGGTGGTGGGCTTACTCCATTATTTCTTGGTCAATGTTTTCAGAAAGTATTATTGCCCCAGCATTTTGTAGTCCACCATGTTCATGTTGATGTGTAGATGATGAGTACTTGTGATTTTATTTTTTCATGTTCATGTTGATGATGAGTATTATTTTTTGTATATATTATGTATCTTTTATCTTAAAGTGCCAAAGCTTAATTACTCCTCAAAACAGTACTTGGCTAAATTGCTCCAAAAATGTAACCGAACATTGTCCGTGCTTCTTCAAACTTTGATATATCCAAAGTGTTTGTGTATTAAAACCGCATTCTTGTACTAATATATATATAGTCCCCTTCAGGCGAGGGATCTCTCAAATAGTGTTATTTGAGGGATCTCTCAAATAGTGTTATTTGAGGGATCCCTCGACTGAAGGGGACTGATATATATATATATATATATTCCGGAATTTCAAAAAATATTTCTTGCCAGAAATTTTGTCATTTTTTTTTTGTGAGGGCCATTAAATACTAATTTTTTAAAAAAAATTTAATTTAGAAATATTTTTACATCCGCCAAAATACTCTTAATCCTATATACATAATTGAAGAAGTGGCCCAAGCTAGTTCCCTACCTACGCGGCATGGAAAATCTTCCTTAATTTCTGATAGTATCTCGAATCTTAGACATATAAAGGGTAGGACCAAATTGGGAAATTTTTTGGACTATTAATTTAAAAGGGGGTACTTTATCTAACGAGTCCGTTTTGAAACAAGTCCATTGCTATAAATTTGATACTGGTATAATCTGACTCTCTTGTTTCCCCTTGCACAATGTTATTAAAACTAGCATAATTGTATCATAGTTTATTTGTATGGTCATGCAGTTAAGAGATACTTAATATGGTAACTTTGATCTCAAGTAGTATAATGTATTAATAGCACAAAATTTTATTGGATCACTCAACTGAAAGTTTAAAGTTATTTTACTAACTTTTTTTTTATTTTTATCAAAGTGATTTTATTCCTTGAATAGTCTTTCAACAACTCACTCAATCAGAACTTTTGAATTATTCTTAAAGTCTCTAATTTTGAAACCTTAATTTAATTCAAAGAATAATTATTATTAGGATTTAATATTTCTGCACATAAAATTTGATTTTTTCACGAAATTTTACATAAATACAAGATTTATTTACTATTCATATGAGAGATTTTATGAAATGTATCAATTTTACTCCTGAAATATTAATTCCTTGTCATTTGAGTGAAATTGGGAGTAATCAATGTGCTAATACTACGCTTGTGTTACTTTTGTGTGTGTATATATATATATATATGTGTGTGTGTGTGTCGATGAAGATTAGTAAAAATTATTGAGAATATAATAATATTACTAATTTTTTTTAATTGTGTATGTATTAAAGAGTCATGTTATATATGATCGTTTATTATATGACTTAGATATTAAATATGAAGGATAAAAAATAATTAAAAAAGATTTATATATTATTATTTTACTCCCTCCGTCTCAAATTAATTGCTTTTCTAGGACTTTTTTAAGTCAAATTGACTATTTTTAAAATTAATAATTAAGCATATATAAATATATTTTTTAAATTATAAAAATTGAAATTAGTAATAAATTGTATATACTTTCTTTTGGTTATAATATCTTCACCTATATGTTAGCAAAAATAGTAAAAAGATTAGTTTTAAAAATAGTCAATTTGACTTTAAAAAGTCCTAGAAATGCAATTAATTTGGGACGGAGGAAATATTTTATTATTTAAAATTTCATATCAACATTTATAGGATATGATAGAACTAAAAAAAAATCTACAGATTATTATTTTATTTTATCAGTTTCACATAAAAGAAAAAGCTCCTTCCTTTCCTGCTAAAAACAAATAAAATCCTTCTAGTTTCCCGGTTGTCCTCCCAAACCCTCGTGCGCTCATTCTTATCTGTCGCTCTTTCTCTCTCACACACACTCAATTCAAATTCACTGCTATCTAGTACTCATTATTGTTATTATTATTCGAAGTAGTATATGATTCTACAGAGGTCTTAAAATCCCAACTTGCTTCCATTGGATCTGGGGCTTCTCATTTACACCCGGAGGTAGTATGTTCTAGTACTTTCTTTCTATCATTACACACACACACATATATATATATATATATATATATATATATTATCTGGGTATGATGATGCATTGTAAGCTTGTTATTGTGATGTATGGTGTTGCTGCTATTAATATGTAATTGGGCACTTTTAGGCTCAAAAAGTAATGTTGGTTTATTTTCTTTTCTCATTTCTATTTAAGTTGCTTAATTATGAACCTTTTTTTTGGTCCTTCGTCTATTGACAATGTTCAGAATCCTTTGATTGCTATTTTTGAATTCACATTTTAATTAGTTCCACTTTTCTTTCACTTGCATGATTTTAAGTTTTTAACATTAAAAAACGACCATTTTTTTGTTATCCATCCATATGTTATGAAAAATTCATGACTGTATTTTATGTATATAACACTATTGAGTATTATGATTGTTTAATGAATCCGAGCTATAGTCTTTTATTCAGGGTCTTGGTCGTTGTTTTAACCTCTGTGTAGAAGAATCCAAGGAGGCGGCCCATTTTCTTCTGTGGTTGAAGTTAGGATCTAAGTACTGAAATAGTTCTGTTATTTGGTGGGAATTAAAATGGAGAACGGTAATTGCTTTTATTGTCGTTGTATTCTCAAGAATTTGATGAATTCGGTTAAATCATGTTAGTTGGATATTCAATATATTAGTACATTAAAGAATTGAAGGGTTTTGAGAGAGGAACCTTAGAAGCTAAAGTCTTAATGGATCCAATTCCTCCAAAAGAAAGAGACTTTGATCTTGAGGCTGGTGAGACTACTAGCGAAGAAGTGGGACAAAGTGACACTGTTTCAGGTGCCAAACTAGCAAGGTCCTTTTTCACCAAGTTATGCCGAGGGTTTGAGATTGCTGATGGTTCTGTCACGGGTGAAAATGAAGTGAGTTTTAGTTTGTCTAACAGCGGTGTTGTTTCTCCAGAGAAAGTGAAATTGTTGATAGTCAAAAAGGTGGAGGGAGAAGAGGCTGGAGATAATGCGGAGAACCAAATGGGGAAGGAGAAACGTAAAAAGTCAAGTGCTAAGAAGCCTCCCAAACCTCCCCGGCCACCTCGAGGTCTATCTTTAGATGCTGCTGACCAGAAGCTAATCAAAGAGATCGCTGAACTAGCCATGATGAAACGGGCGAGGATCGAGCGAATGAAGGCACTGAAGAAAATGAAAACTGCTAAGGCATCATCATCAAGTGGAAATATATTTGCCATGCTTTTCACCATTATATTCTGTCTTGTCATACTTTTTCAAGGTATATATCCTACTTAACTGTTAATATCATTATCAAGTATTAGTGAGTACTCTTTTACCGGTAAATTGGGAAATTGCAAGTGTGAATTTGGTCTTTTCTCCTTGCTTCAGCATGGACATAACATGTTTTTGCATGTGCTTGTTGGCTCCTTCAAGTTTTCTTTCGTTTTCCTGATATTGATTACTTTGTTGACTAAGCTACGCGTTAGTTATTTAGTAATTGACAAAAAGCTTATTATTTTCAAATTGTCTTTGTATCATATTCAAACATTTGTCAAGGTGCCGATATCATCATTACTATTGATTTTGTGAGTTGTTTCATTGATTAACTCTTTTGGTTTCACATGTTAGAGAGATGCTAACTTTGGTAGAACCTCTGAGGATGACTTATACTTTCATTGGCCCTACTGTGTGATCAATTATTGTGATTTATCCTAATTTAATATTTTGCATCTGATTTCATTCTTTTAGCTTTTTTAATGAAAAAATCTACTTGTTTCTAACTTTTTTTTTTGTTACATCATAAATAAGAGGACAAGCTAATCAAGTAGCTTTCTCCCCAATCTTCCAATCATATGGGGCTGGTGTTACCATTTGTTGCCATCGCTTTTCCTCAGTTTTCTCCAATTCTTGTTTGTAGACAACTTTAATCTTTTCAATTTTATTTGGAATACTCTTAATTGGTAAATTTTGATAACTTAGGTATCATAGTTGGACTAATCTTTAACAGTGGATTTGGACCTCGATAGTTTTAATCTCTTGTTAAGTTGTACATATTTATATAAAGGATCCATTAGTCAACCTCCGTATTTTGTCAAATTTAAACCTTCTCGTCTCGTAGAATCTTTTTGTCAGTGAAATATCAAAAAACAACATTCATGAAAATATTTTTAACTATTATTTTCATTGAAGAATATACAATAATACTCATGATCTGTGCGTTAAATTTACAGGAGTGTCATCCAGAAGTTCGACTATAAGCCTTCAGGGCTCCCCAGAGTCAGCTACAATAACAGAGTATGGTTTGGTATTAAATGGTAACCACTGGAATCCATCTGCTAGTGATACAAATGTACTTGGTTCTGGGTCTCCCAAGTATGTCTCTCTCTCTCTCTCTCTCCCTCTCTCTCTGTTTGTGTGTTTCTGTGTTTCTGTGTAAAAGTACTCTACTGCATATATTTTGGCACATTTTAATGTTATGCTAACCTGGCCATTTTCACTTTTCCTAAACCAAATCTACTATTTGCTGGCATCTGGCAGTCTTGTGGAACAGGTTTCTGGTCCAGATCCTGAAAATAAGGGGAGCTGAACAGGAAGTGAATTGGTACACAAAGTATATAGCTTAATAGCCTATTACCCAGTAACAAGGAAAAGATAAGATCCAAGCTCCTTGGTTTTCTTGTGCAAGACATGTATGAGCCATGGCTTGTTGCTGTCAATTAAGTGATGCCAAGACTTGCAAGAATACTACACTGACGAAAGTCCTTGTACAGTAAATTACTAGATCGTCGTTTAGAGTTTCATGCAATCTCTGCTGCTGCTTCTACAGGCCATGCCAATTTGATTGAAGTTGCCTCCTCTGCAATTATTCTTGACTAGTTCAGATTTTATTTTATTTTTTATTTACAGGCTTTTTAGCGTAAATACATATGAAAATTTTATAGTATTGTAAACTGGGACAATTGAAGCCTCTTTTAAGTACCATGTTGCATGTTGGTACAATAATAATAGATACTTTTGTGGATCAACCGTACTAGTTGCTACATTAATAATAGAAAGTTTGTGGATCAACCAGAGGTGTTTTGTTCCAACATGTTAAAATTGCAGTTTGTCATGCATCTTCTTATAGTCAGTTTTAGCATAGTTGAAAATTTTATTTTGGATCGGAATAGTATGGGCAGCATTAGTGTCTACATACTACTCTTTAAATCGGATGTATGTATGCATAAAGCTATTTGTACAAGTTCAGGGCCTCTTGAAGTGCTTATAGAGGACTCAGATATGTATTTTCTGGGATTCATGTGGCCTGTTTTTCATAAACAAAATCCCGAGTCTGGCAGTTGCCCCACTATGCAGTACTTCCATCTCCATCCCCAAGATCGGCTGTTGACTTGAGATTCAAATTTTTTTATAAAATAATACTAATAAGACCCATTTTTTCTTCTTGTTTCTCAGTGTGGAAACTAATTAAACTTATTTGATTGAACAAATCTAATTAATGACATTTATAGAGATCATTAACGTGGAAAATTTTATAGGCAACAGTTGACATTTCCACGTGAACTTAATATCTTATTACTGTGATCTGATTTGTGATGAAATTAATGAAGATCATAAATATAAACAGTTTTGATAATAAAGTACTTGAAAGTTTGTCATATAATCTGATACTGTTAGGAAGATTGTGCATGAAATTGTTGATCCGTAATCAGTGATTAATTATTTATTATTTTTTTAATATTTAAAATTACATCAATAATTTGGTTTTGGAGCTGGCCTAAATTGGCAATATCTTTTACTTGGGCCTGCTGGATCATTTCTAGAGCAAGATGTTGTGTATCTGCTTGCGAGATGTTAGGTTGTTAGTAGCAGCATCAAGGATTATGTATATTTTTTGTTTTTTTGAACACCTCCACTTGAAATTTTATCATGTACTCTGATTATTATTTCTTACATACGATACCTTAATTAGAGGAAATTATTGGAACGAAATATGCATACATAATATTAACACCCAGCTGATATAGGCACAATATTATTTCCCCCCCCCCCCCCCTCCCCTATTTCCGTTGTAACAGTGCAGTCATCCCAATCCAGCTGATATAGATCAAGTTCAGTGCAGACATGGAACTAGCAAGCAAATCAAACGGCAACCTTTTCTTTGAACCTACTTGTACAATCACGTGCTCCCTCAGGCCAAACTTGATAGACAACTTCCCTCAGATTTAGTAATATTTTCAATTCTTTTAGTTGCATTTGGCATCAATTCAGCACCAAATAGTTTGGCTAGTGGAAACCAAAAGGGAAACAAAACAAGGAAACATCAGGAGTTGGGGAAATCATTTTCATCAAAAGTTCTTCCTACATTTCGAACACACAATAATGTTTAAAGCAAATCCAAAATCATCTTACCCATCCAAAAATCATTTCATCATAAATGTTTCGCCAAGACCACAAATGTGCAATTAAATCCAACCTAACAAAGGAACCTACACACTATTTCAAAGACATCAAGTCATAAAATTACAATTTCTTTCAGAGCCTTCAAGCAGTAAAACATGCACCACAATAACTTCAAGATCAGAACCGCAGTTCTCTTCCTTAGGGTATTTTTCAGTATCTTACCTATTTTGCAAGTCAGCTACAAGGTCGTTCCTCCACCATCTGACATGAGAGATGCAGCTGCGGCAGCAGCAGTAGGAACAACCCCAGTGGAAACACCGGGTTTTGACAAATGAAGCAGCCTAAATGATAGTGCAAAACTCAAATAATTAATAACCAGATTAAAAACAGGGTTGTGATCGTGTTCAAGACATGGATGTACAAGCTTCTTCTGGTCGAACTTACTGTATTGTATTTACTCGAAAAAAATAAGCAATAATTCAAAATTACATAACTAAAATGAGATTGATTTGGATAATGGACTCTCATTTATGACGTCCTGAAAGAAATATTGAAGTCTTAATTTGGGATTGAATTAGAAACTAAACCACAGTGGCACGAAGGATAGAACAACTGGATTATCATCCAACTCTTGACACAAAAATCTCTCTCAATGCATTATCAATTCTTTAACCTTCCTGCAGGCTGGAATAGTTGCATTATCCAATAAATTCTTTCTCTATATCCAAAGTTCAGTTTATCCCTGGCACCTTAGACATGCATGGATTATGTACAGATTATTCTGGCAGACCCTACAACTGGCCCATGACCCAATTATTACCCGAACCCCAAGACTTGAGCTAATTGAATGTCATCTGTATAAAAAAACAAAAACATAGGAAATAAAAATAACATGAAACAGAACACTTACGGTGCAAGATATTCACAAAATGACGATACAGCAGCAACTACTTCAGTGTAATTCTCAGAGGATGCAGGGGCCGTCACTTCAACCAGCTGTATGCCCGGTGTAACAGGCACAGCATCATCAGTCGCATGCAATTGTAGCATCTTATTAACCGAAGAGACTGTGACTGTAATCTGAGCACCTCTTTGAAAATGGAAAGAAAATCCAACTCTCAACAGCTCATGGTCTAACTTGTAGCCAAGTGCATAGAATAAGCGGAGAACGTTATTGCTTGCTTTGCTTTCTACCACAGTCCTCACAAGAACGGAAATTTGATCAGCACCAGCACCTCTCATTGCACCCCCCACATGTCGAACTATCCTACACAACAACTTTCAACAGTTTCAACCATAATTACAGGCATATATACAATGAACTTGACAAGAAGAACTCCATCCCTTACCAGGTGGGCTCAGGCAGCTCAAGATCACACAAGAGTCGGACCTCTGAAGCTACGGAACCTGAATGTCAGAAGACAGCAAACAATTTAACTCATGAGCAGGCATCTAGCATGGGCATGTCATTGGGCATGCATGTGTACATAAGCATGATCATATTGTTCATCCTAGCAACAAAATTCAACATTAAGACGGGAAAAAATTACCAAGGTTTGGACCACTTTTAAGGCACAATTCATGGATCCTTAACCGTTCTCTATGAACACCACAAAGACCTTGAAGAAGAATCTCCAGGGCTTCAACATGCTGCAAGACAACTAACATATATTAACAGGAGACCAATTGTCCTCTTCCAGAAAAACCAAGAAAAACATATTTCTTCCATCAAAGAGAAGAGGTGATTATTACATAAATACAACGGGATAATAACTGTCAACCATGCTTTGAGCTCATTATTGGATCTAAACCCTTAAAAATTCCTCTGGTCATCAAGATACCACTTAAGACTTGGTCAAACAGGATCAATGTTATAACATATCTATGCATGAAAAGCTAGTGTTGTGCTACACACCTTTTTGACATTTAGGACCAAAACAACAACCAACTCTGAAATGAAATTTATAGGAGTTGAAATAGTAGATAGCTGATATCTCATGAGAACGATACAGTCCAAATTTCACAATGCTTATGTACCCATTAAACATAAGTACGATATACAGACTTATCAACTGTGGACAAACATGATATTAAAGAATCTAAGTCAGTTTCATAATCTAATTTAGTAACTAAAACATAACCCAAAAAAAAAAATTCCATGGAATGGTGAGATGTTATTTTAATTCCTTCATAAAACCTCAACTTTCACTCTAAATTAGAATATGAAACTGCTACAACGGAGGTCAGAAAATGCAATTCATACAATAATATTGCACTAATTGTTAAAATTACCTGTGTTTCAATAATTCCTTGAACCACACACTCCATTTCAAGCTTCAGAAGACCTAGTAATCTTTCAGAAACAAACAAATTACCAGTGACACGTTAAAAGAATAAATATTCTATCGTATATAATATAATACAAAAGCGCCAATTATAGTTTTGAACCTTTTAACATCAATATCGAACCTTACCCATCTTAATGAGGTGTTGTATGCTTATATGCGTGTGTGGCTTATATGAAGTACAAGCACACCCAAAGCAACCGCGCATAAACGATTGAAATTGTAAGCTTTAAATTAATTAGAGAATACAAAATACATATATGCAAATTTGTAGACAGGGATGTCAACGAGCGAATGCTAGCGAATGAAAGTTTGGGCGTTAGTCTTACCAAGATTGGAGAAGATCCGAGTAGAAGATTGCCGAAAATAGAAAGGGATATTAGGTATCCGACAGACGAAATCGGAAGATTAATCAGCTCAGCTATAGCTGATCGCCAACTGAGAAGAATGAACGAAAATGGCTCGGGGGAGAGCCTTTCTTCAATCAGGAGAATAGAAAGGGGAGGTGAATAACAGCATCTTTTAATAAGTGATTAGTCTATTTGCCCGTGCAAGGAAGGACATTGATTCTTTTTTTTCTTTTTTTGTCATTTTATAAATTTTTTGAACAATTTAATATTTTTTATGTATAAATAACAAAATTTACAATTAGTTAAAGATTTATATTTAAACATATAATACAGAGTAACTGTCATTTTTCTCCGTCATTTAAAATTAGGGCTAAATTCAATAGATTTGTAATTCTCTTTTACTTATTTATCTCTTATTGTTATTTTTTCTTCTATTAGGGTTGATTTATATAGAAATTCAAAATAATTTATACTAAATGTGATTATTGATACATCAATCAGCAACCTTTAAATTAGGGTTTCAGTTAACCTACGAACCTTGACTTTGACCGCTGCTTGACCGCCTTAAATTCATCAAAAAATCTACAAAAAGTCTACCGAAGTTGGGGCCTCCAGAAGGATTCTCCGATACTTAAATCAGAACACTGATCTATAGAGAGAGAATTATTATTAGAGTAAAAAACATACCTTGAATGTGTTAAAACATCCCTTATTTATAGCATGAGAGTCCCCTCCTTCACTAGTTAAAAATTAGAATCTTACATAACTTTAGAGACCATCCAAGTTACCGATCCTTAATTGGTTAAATTTCTTGAAAATTCTATCTTTTATTAGATTTAATATGCTTTTATAATACACATGGGGTTCTAAAAATAACACGTATAACACGTGATATGACCTTCATGACATTAATTTAATGTCTTTCTGGTGCACAATTTCTCTTCTTTTGCATTATTTTCGAGTCTACATCTTCCAATAAAATTGGGGGCAAGTTTTTTTGTAAAACTTGCCCCCAACCACTTTTTGATCACCCTTGACTTTTATTTTAATCCTTTGGTTCCTAGTGGACATCGGTACTATCAACTGGTCTCGAGCTAACAGTCTTATCACTTTGATGATGTTCTAACCTTTAGGGCTGCCTAGGACCCCTTTTCAGATTTTGTAATTGCTCATTGGGATTGTTTATATTCTCCCTTGGATGATTGATTGCGTTTTTATCGATCCTTGGGCATTTACGCTTATGGGGTTGCTACTTTAATTATTCCACCTACGTAGATCTGGAACACCACGACTCTGATTAATTTGTAATTGAATGTCCACCTGAATTGGACGTTGGGAGTGCTATGGTCCATTATGAGTGATAGGTTCTTGCTGAATATGAGAAGGCAAAGGATGATAATGATACGGTTGTGAAACATGAGCAGAGTTTGCCTCTTGTTTTGGATTGTTAGGAGGTAATGAATATGAAGGATTTTGATTTCATGTTGAAGTGCGAGTATTCGCCATATTGATTTTTTGGATTGTGAGAAAGAGAACTTTGTATCCGTTCTCATAGACGGCGCCAATCTGATGTGTCAATCAGTAACCTTCAAATTAAGGTTTCGGTTAACCACCTCCACGAACCTTGATTTTGACCACCGCTACCACCGCTTGACCTATTTAAATTCATCGAAAAACCTGCAAAAATTTCACCGGAGTTGGGGGGCTCCGGAAGGACTTTTCAATACTTAAGTCAGAACACCGATATGGAGGGAGAGAATTATTATTAAGTAACTAGCATACCTTAAAATGTGTTAGAACATCCCTTATTTATAGCATGAAAATTCCCTCGTTCTGGAGTTAGGAATTAGTATTCTACATGATTTTAGAGACTTTTTAAGTTACCAATTCTTAGTTGGTTAAACTTTTTAAAAATTCTATCATTAATTGGATTTAATATGCTTCTAAAATACTCATAAGATTCTAGAAATAACACGTGACATCTTGTCATTGGTGGATTATTTTTATCCATATTAATTATAAATAGATGAATTCATGTAACTCAAAAAATGAATAGAATAGATATTCAACTAATGCTAAAAATTTTACACCTATCATTAATGATTTTAAAAATTTTAAAAATTAATTCACGAAATAATTAAACATAACATTAACAATTACCGAGTCAACTCAATTGTAATTATTGAACACAATATTTATTACTATTTAGTCAACTCGGTAAGATAATATAAATTGCTACTGAATTAACTTGATTAATTTTTTAATTAATTAAAAACTGAACTCAAGTGTAGGTTTTGATTTTATGGCGGACTCGTTGGTAACATTTTTTGGCTGCAATGGAGGCCCAGCCCGAACTACAATTGCTTAAAAGTCATTACATAAAAAGTTAACATTAATAAATAGATGTCTTTAATTTCGCGTATTTTCATTCATATCTCTAAATATAGTCGAATTTGATATTTTACAAATCTCGTGGTCTTGGATCAAATTATTATCTGAAAAATGATGTACCGTCAGCTTCACAAATGCATTTATGAGTAACATATTACTCCTCCCTCTGCTCCACCAAAGAAATTTACTTTGCAAATAGTTTTATATTTTTTTCATAAAAAAGAATCTCATCTATATTGATAATAGTATAAAATAACTTAATTATATTATAATGACCTATTTTTTTAAAATTAAACGCTATATTTACTGTTTAAGAGTAAAAATGCTTAAAATATTTATATTTTAAAAAATTATGTGTTAATATTTTTATTTGACAAAAAGAGTGTTTTATTTAGTGAAAATACTATAAAATAAAATGATATAATATTTGTAAATTTAGTATTATAATTTTATTATCATACCACCACTTCTAAATTAACAACTTATTACTTTTAAAGATAAACATAAATAGAATTACATCTAATAACGTAAATATGCAAAAATACTTTTGTGTACAACGGAGGAGTTATATCTTTTAAATTTATAAGTTTAATTTGTAAATAAAACAATTTTTATGAACAAAAAGAGGACTATTTGTGATTGAGAGTTAATGAAATTTAATGGGTTATTTGGAAATCTTGATAAAAGTCTAAAAGGAATAACGGGTTGTATATCTGATGGATCCAAATATCCCATGTTTGGTGGACGGGAGTCATTTGGCCCTGCATTGGATTGTCCTTCAATTTTCAATCTTCATGGCCCAATTGAAATTCAACTAATGAGAATGAGTACCTAACTTTTAAAAATTATGCATTTTAAAAGATTTTGTGAATCTTGTTTTTTTACCTCCAAACTCAAATTTCAAAAGTATAATATCCATTTCCAACAAGCCTAACTACTTGAATTTTATTTGGTATATCTTCTAGATTCTTGATGGATTGTATAAACTACCACAAATTTCTACATTTATCCTTACCTCTTTATCCAAAAAGTAATTAAGATTCAAAACTAACCAATCAGAATAACTCCCACCCAAGTGATAGAGTTCTACTAGGTTACTGCCTGCAATTTCTATATATACTACCTATACCGATTATCTTTTTCATTTATGTTACTTGCTCATATTCCATGTATAAACAAATTTAAGAGGCAGTCATGTCTAGTGTTTCCCTTGAAGCTTTGGCAATGTGTGGGGCAGATTATGAAGATATCAATATTAATGCTGAAGAATATGAAACATTTCATCCCCCTCCACATTTACTAGCAAAACCCAAAAAGAAAAAATTCTCTATATTTCGTAGCACTCCCATACTATTGTGTAGCAATGGCAGAATTTACAATGTGTCTTCGGATTCCGACGATAATGATGATGATGTTGGCGACTATGTTGCAGACATGAATTCGAAAAATAACGATAAAGGGAAGAGGTTTACAAGAGGTTTAAGATCAGTGGGAAAATTTGTCAAGAAGATAATGGGGAAGATCTCCAAGATTTTCACTAAAAAAAAGATGAAAAGTGTTACCTATTAGACTAACACTAGTACTTCACTAACACTAACTATTAGTTAGTGATTTTTATTTTACTCTTTTTTTTTTCTTTTTTTTACCCTTTCTGTAAATATGCTTTAGTTTTGTATTTCTAAATATCTAACTATGTTTGTTGGATGTTTATATCATAAGTTTGAGATTTGTTCTTCTCTATATATTGTATGTTTTAATCTTTTCTATGCTGCTAAAATGATACTTCAAGATTACAAGTTGCATACCTCTCATTACATGTTAACTATTAAGATAACAATTTTAGAATAAAAGATCAGGTAAAAATGGGATGTTTGTTGAAGGTATCCATGTTTCACCCTGGATTAAATTTCTTACAGTGAATTTTTCAGCTTCAGAAAAATTCATGACCCTATATCCTTTCCAGTTTACTCTTTTACTAGTGCTAGCTCCAGGACCTCGATTCTGATATTCCCCATAGTACAATGTATTAAGCGAATCGCGATTATCATCCCATTGAACCCATCCTTCAGGGCTTATTAGATCATCTAAGTAGGACTGCATTACGACTACTGTTGATAGTGATCTCCATGGCCTGCCAAGGTAGGTTCTTGTCCCTGAATTAGGCTTCAAGCCCTCTGCTGCCTTAATTGTGCAGTTATGTATCGATATACCAGTAAGCACTTCACTGTTTTCCCTTGATTGTGCTGTTATCACACAATCACCTCCCCCGGGAGGAGTGCGAACATAAATGCCACAATTTTGGAAAACCACCGGGGCGTTTCCAAATATAAAATCATAGCTCCCAAAGATTTCACAGTCCCTATAAAACTGAGTGCCGCTGTCGGCTAAAAGTGTGTCTTGGTAACCTTTAAATCTACATTGGTAGAATGCAGATAAGTTGGATGTGCTCCTCAGTGCCACAGCTTGTCCTTTGCTTGGTCCAGCAGAGTTAATAATGGTTATTCCCTTTGCTAGAAATCCATTTCCTTCGATATCTAGTCAATGTGCAAAGAATTAAAGCTTTAAAACTCAATCTAAGAATCTGCACTTCCATTTTTTATTTTTTTTGTGCGTCTAATTATGCAGATGAACCCTTTTTAGGGATGTCACAACTTTACTAAAAATGACCAAAAAAATTTATTTCACGGAATATGTGTGACATACTTAAAGGTGACAAGTTGATTAAATGTTCTGTTTCGAAATTTTTAATGGTGAAAAAAAATAAGAAACTTACCAACTGAGGCTGATTCAATGGTACCATAGCCTGTGTGGTTGCTCCTGTCATAAGTAATGATGGTCTCATCCATACCATCTCCAATGAAAGCAAGGTTTGTTTTTTCAATTCCAACCTGAACGCGCTCAACATATGTACCTGCTTTAATTTTAATGTAGTACTTTTGGTTACTGTGATCGGGTGCAGCTGAGACAGCTTCAGAAATTTGAGTGAAATTTCCAGACCCATCTTTCGCTACAATAACGTCGAATTGTGACTCAGGTTCACCTTGGATAATCGCCGCAAAAATCAGTGCAATAACAAGTGGCAAAATTTTCTGCAAATGTGCACAGCACATATATATATATATATATATATATATATATATATATATATATATATATATATATATACACACACACACACACACACACACTTGTTAGTTTCTGGTCACAAATGTCATGAAAGAACTTGTACCTTATTCTTTAAGGCCATGTTTGTTTGCAAGGATTATAATCCCGGGATTATAATCCCATGGATTATAATCCCAAGACTATTAATCCTAGGATTAAATAGTCATAATCACATGTTTGTTTTTCATGGGATTATTCATGGGATAACTTAAAATAATCTCATGTTATGTTTTAATCCTTCATGATGGGATTATAATACCTAGCTAGACATGGTATTAAATAATCCCTCATCTTAAGCTATTTTATAATCCTTGGACTAATAGTCTCAAGCTCAAATTTAAAAACAAACAAGACACTTGGGATTAATAGTCCTATCCCAAGTGTAATCCTTGCAAACAAACATAGCCTAAGTTCTTTGTAATGAAATAAGCAGATGCTAATTTCAGAATTAAGATTGAATATATAAAAAATGAAGGATGAAGTGATATTTAATACTAACATACATATTTGCAGAGGCTCTTTTACCTCCATTCAGTTTTTCACTTTCACTGTCTTCTAATTTCTCTTTTCTTATGTTGTATTCATTCTTTTTCCTTTCTTTTGGTAGGAGGGTTTCAGAACAAGTGAAAAAAATAATGTCTTGGAAAACTTTATGTGATGAATTATAATTAAGTCGCACGTTTATTATTGAGTTTCATAACTGTTAGCTTTAGTGCAAAATAAATGAACTCTCAGTTTCATATAGACTAATAGCTTAACAGCCTTAATGTCTATATTAGTATTATTTATAACCGCACTTATTACTAATAGATATACTATAGAGTTTAACAATCCAACCAAACTTCAGTGTAAAAACATTCAGGGTAACTAAAGGAACAAAAAGTAATTATGTATGGATGAGATGAACCCATCAGCCCATGCTTTCACTTTTCCTGACAGGGAAATTCTATACAGCAAGTGCAACAAAACAAAGATATTTTCTATTTGCAGGAAGTTACGCTCACCAGCGGCACAAAACAAAGGAAAAATTTGTACTCCGGACCTTTTAAGCACGAAATTTGGAATACTCAAGTACATTGGTGTTCTTTACCTTTCAAATGTCCAAATTACTTGCTTATGTGTCTCAGACTCTCAATACACTGTTAAGTAGTTCACATTACCTGTTATCAGAATAAAACTGTTGCCAAAACAAGCAATTACACGTTCAAGAGAACGTAAGAGTCTTGTTGCACCACAGGCACAAACGAAAATTAAAGATAACAATTGTCGTCCAATTTCGTGCCAAAAATGGAATAGGCTATATACATCAAGAAAATAAAACATTGTTCCCCCAGGGGGGAAAACATTCTTTATAGATCTCAAAAGGAAATAAAACATTTGCTGTGTACAGGTAATTTACTGTGGCTCTGATTTTCCTCTCCATTCCCTAATTTGTGTACTATCTTTTGTCTGAAGACTTCAACATATGCATGGATTTTATCACCCTAACACTATGCAAAAAAAAGATGAAACTCCACGGATACAGGAGCAATAAAAAGATGACTAGTATCATTTCCCTAATCCCCAGCACTAGGGTACTCTGGATCGCCATTAGTTGAATAGAAGTGAGGCAGGTGCATCTGTTGGTTCTGAAACCCTCCAGCATGCTTTAGTGCCATTGCAGTGCACATTTTTGGGTACTTGAGATGCTTCAACGATTGACAGAGTCATCCCTCCAGGAGGGCCTTCATACCCATTACTAATGTTTTTCATAAACTCTTCTTCAACAGAATGTATGTCTGTGAAATTACCCTTAGCATTTTGTAATGCCCAGTAAAACACAACGTTTGGCTTTGGTACACCCAAATCGAAATACTCAGATGGGTTGGGGTCACACATACCCTGCACGTCCTCCAACTATGCAAGCAGATAAATAAAAAAAAAAGGTCTCAGAAAGTGAAAAAATAGGTTATTTAAATGTCAGGTAACATACATTGCATATAACAGGCAATGGAGCACGTGCTGAAGTTATTCTGAATACAACATTATTTCATGCAATCATAGAGATAGAGAACGACTACTTCATCCACTTACCTCCAAAGCAATGGATGGTAGGCTTATAAAGCTGATATAGTTAATAAAAGACACAATAAAACAAAACAAGGTACTTTTCAAGTTATAAAGCATTCCTTTCTTGTCATCACATGTTAGTTGTTATGTAAAACCACACCTTTCAAGGCACAAGCTCCTAAATTAAATGAAACCTCGTACAGAATCTGAAACTTAATTGTTTTAACTTTCCCAATTCTTCAAATTAGTTGCACTTAATTCGTCAGTATCCATATTACTTTCAGAGAACAGATATAGGAGCAAGATATATCTAAGCTTTTAGACCACACAATAACCATGATACATTTGACACTAATGACCACATATTGCTGGAATGGCTATGTATTAAGATTTGTAATGATCCATCAGCAGCATCTCAATGCCAAGTCTAATCAGTGTCTAGTAAGCTACACCTACAATGAAGAAATTAAGTTATAATGAGATGATATGCTCACCTTGAGAAGCAGACATCGAAAGCGCGATTTGACCCAACCCACCCAGTCTCCTAACCCTTCTTGATCAGAAGCGGAAAGGCATATTTTAACAAACCGCGTGTATCTCTTTGAGTAAGGAACCTGCTCAAATACGCTACTCCAGTCAAAATCTGGTTTCAAAATATCCTGCAATGCCAAAAGAATAATTCTGCAATCAAATCTATGCATTTATAGGAATAGCATTTGGTTTTATTCTGGGGTGTAACAACAAATTGCACTCCCATTTCAATTTCATTTTATGAAATGATTTACACAAGTAATTCCCCAAAAAACATAAATGTTGTGTAACAAACATGGTGTCCATTTGGAAAACAAAATATACCTTGGTCAAATAATGTCCTCGAAGAAATTCGGCTCGGATTTTACTGAATGTGCTTCTCGTGATATTAGAATGGCAAAATTCATGTGGGCTACACGGCAACTGAATAGGCATAAAGGATCGTATTTCACTACGAATAGTTGATGATATGAATCCATTGTGTAGAATTACAGGCGTTGGCCACTCCCAATTGGCAAACACATGAAAGAATATTGAAATCAGAGCACCCAAACTGGCATAAGGATGCCTTAAGCAAATAAATGCAGCAAGAACTGCCAAGTGAACTCCTCCAAAAAACCCAAATAACTGTAGTAAAGTACATGGTTGACACGAGTTGTTTAGTAAAGGTAAAAAATGCAAAGAAATGAATTAAGCAAAAGAAGATGAAAGAAAAAATTCATGATAGTTGCATAGACCCTTACATTACCATACATGCCTCGCCTTTTTGCCCATAATTTAACACATCGCAGCACTGCTTTAAAAATCTGGAACATGTAAATCCAGAATATATGAGATCTCCAAGAATTTCAAACCCAAGGAAATATGTCTACTATGCTGATACCTCATTTTCATGGATAAATTAATGCTAGATTTTAAAAGTTTAGAAATAACACCACAATACCTCAGGCAGTTTCAGTACCCATTTTCAAAAAGCAAGTGTAAAGGAGAAAAAGTATACCTAGCATAGGCATTAACCAAGCCTTAATAAAACCAACCAAGTGAAACCGTGCATTACAGATAATAGAGAATGGTATGTGTATCTGTACAAATAGAACTATGAAAGCACCATTCATTATTGAGTAAGTACTTCACAACATAAGTACCTGGACACACTGACAAAATTCTACGGAAATATTCAAAGAGCATACACTACTGTCCAAAATAATTGATAGTTGATGGTTTATAGTTCATTCATGTACTTCAAAAGCAATTAATACATCAAACTACATGGAGATCAACTTTACAAACTAGAAAGAATAGGTCTACATCTAAAAAGAAGATAGCTTTTACCGCTACATTTGGTACGAGCTGAAGGATGCTTCTATTGGCACGTACTCCAGACAAACTCCTCCAGCTGCTCTCATTAATATTCTTCAAGAAGAATGGATTGAGTATGTCTACATTCTGCATATCATTCGTTCAGCAAGTTCAATAATTCAGGTCACAAATAAAACAATTAAAAAATACTAAAAGTGCTTTAGTAGTGTAATAGTATTGTAGAGTAAAGAATATAATACAATTGCACTAATTTGAACTATTTAGGTTAAAGGAAGGGGGGGGGGGGGGGAGTGTCCCCTCCAAGGAAGGAATTTTTGTAGATATGGACATTCACAAGGCTATGAAATCCTATTATGCAAAAACATTGTAGCCACTGAATAGATCATATCATCATATAGTTCTTGGATAAAATAGTGCTACGAAGTGCAAAGTCTTTTCACTAACCTCAGGTACTGACGGTACTTGAAGTTGAGCATAAGGAAGATCCACTGCGATCCCATCAAACTTAAAACGCATTAGAGGAACTTTTGCATCCTTGACACAGTGGATATCTGATATTTCCGTCATACTTGCAAGCATGTCATGCAGAACAATAAAAAAATCCTCCTGCAGGACTCACAAAGTTACAAGTTACGAGATACTCTACTTGCATACATTAATGAATTAAATAGGTGAAGCAGCAATAAGAAGACTTACTGCTATATTAGCAAAGCATGGTCCAACACATAGAGCATCAATGTCTGATTCTGAAGTATGAACCTAAATTAAAATATTGAAAAGCAGGAAGAAAAAACATATATCAAAAACATTATAAACTATTGTAGTCCATGTATTTTTTTCCCACAAAGGCAGCTTATCATTAGGTTTTACTTTGAAGACAAACAGACAACTACATTTACTTTCAACTACCAAATATGGAACACATAAAGACTGCATGTACATGTGTCACAAAAGCCTACGCTTAGTTCTCCAGTGCCCTAGCTAAGCCAAAAGTGATGTTAATCAAGTTATTAGCTCCATTTAACTTAAAGTGACTAATCAGGCCCTGAAACATATCATTCACAATAGGAAATAGTATGTATTTAAAACTAATTTCTTTCTTACGAAGAAATCAGGAATTTTTTAAATACAGAAACACAAAGTTAAATTAGGTGCTTTCCAGGTCACGTCCTTTGATTCTGTAATATCGTAAACTACTTTTTAATAAAGAAAGCTTATTAATAAAGTCACTGTGATCACATCAAATAAAGGAATTTTATGCCTTAGCATGCTCCACAACCAATTCTTCATCAGAGAAAACATTATGCTACTGAAATGGGGAATTGATCAAATTCCCATTTCTGCCAGGATAAGTCTACATACACTACATGAATCACTACATGGATCACTACATTGTACATCCAACCATTAAAAAGTAGGACCTGACATGGATTTCCGTGTCAGGTCTCACTTTTTAATGGTTGGATGTGCAATGTAGTGATCCATGTAGTGTACATAAACTTATTCTTTCTGCCAGAATCCCTTCAAATTTTATATTTTACCCTCACCATTTCATTATGAGAATTCTTATTATAGGTATCAACGGGAAAATGATAATAGCATACAAAAGGATTTTTCTAACTTTGAAAAGGCAATTGTCCAGATAAAAGGACAATAGAAAATAGGGAGGGGGGCTGTAGGCTTTGTTGGAGAGACAATGTTTAACAATAAATTTCTGGAATTTTATAATAAAATTTAAAAGAAATGCAGAACAGCTTACTCCTTTTTTTTCTTTTTTTCCTTTTTTTTTTGTAGAGACTCACAGAAGCACAAGAACATTAAACTCTCAAAAACAGAAAAATAAACTTACTCCAAGCCCATAGGATCCATATGTTAATATTGTGGCAGAAGCAGCTCTAATATAACTCCTTGGCAGATGCCGCTGATAAGCAACCCTCTTAATCCATTTCATCACTATCTGTAAGAGATGAAACATTGACACGAATGAACAAAAGACGTAACATAAAATATTTAGAAGGAAAAAACTATGAACCAAATGAAAAACTCTAAATGTTAACAAAAAGTAACAATAAAAGCAATTCATACATTCTACATACAGACCTCAAGATAGGTAAACTGAACTTGGTATAAATTAACAAGGTGCATGGATGCCCCGATTAGAATCACAGTGATTGCATTATGTGTTTTAAATAGCTCTTTAACCAACATCCAAGTAATACAATTGTAAATAAGACATAAGCTCAAACTTATCTAAACACATAACTCATTAACTTCCGAGGAGAATAATACATTCTCTGTGTCATATATATTTGAAAATTTATTAGTGGTACTGACTAAATCATATCTTAGAACACTGCGTTTGGGAATTGGGAGATAAACTCCACTTCGGGGTTGAACTTGATTACACACACACACACACTAGTTTTACTTTAAAGCTAATTTAGCACCATTTCATATAACTAGACACAAATTCCATAGTCGCTGATGAAACAAGAGTCTTCAAAAAAATGATATACATTGAATACAAACTAAGAAATAATTCTACTCATCACCGCAATCTTTTTGGCAAAGTCATCATCTGGATTAAATATATGAACAGACATTGTACTACTGCATAGTTATACATATAATGGATATCATAAAAATTAAAAATTAAAAGTTTACCCGTTTGAGCTCATTAATTATAGTTTTCCTCTTGGTTTCCTCTTCTGAAGAAGGCACGAGACCTTCATCATCCATAAACTATGAAAAAAAATATTGAAAAAAACAAAATTAAATTAAAAACAAGAATCACAGAATATTAAAAAAAAACGTTTCTTTATTAAAATTCAATTACAAAAAGGTGATAAAGTTTACATACCTTTATCAGAGATCGTGATCTCTCGAGTTCAATACGAGCCAACTGAACTGGATTGACCGGAATTAGATGAGGCGTTAGCACAGGCATTAATCTAGTGTTTGTCACATTGATTTGTGGTCCAGAAATGAAGGTCAAATGAGGATGAGGATGATTCACAGCTCGAAAATCAACAAAACGTTGATTTGGAACAATGATGAATCTTCTTTGACTATTGCTCTCATTCTCATATGCCATACACAAGAATCAGAAAGAAAAAAGAAAAGAAAAAAATCAAGAGTAAAAAGAAGTCAAATTTTCAAGAGCACGATTTATAATTATATGTATTCCTGTGTTTATATTTATATATATATACACACACACAAGCCGCACGGATATATAGAGAGAGAAATAGGTACTTGAAGTGGAAATAGTAGAGAGGAGAGAGAAAAACCCTAGGATGATTTAGAGAGAGAAACAGATTGTATAAATATTGAAGATGGGGTGTTTTTTACAGCAGAGGTTTTAGTCCACTTTTTTCAAATTGAAACAGTGCACCAAAAGAAGCTTGTCCAAAGGAAAGAAAGGAGAAGAAGAACGAGGGAGGAATAATACTCTATGCTCTGGCTCAAGCGGTAAGCCACGTGCCTTGAGTCTGTGGGTTCTACGTGTCAATAATTAGATTCGTTAGTGGACCCCATAGTACAGCTTTGACATTTAACGCCTTTGAATTACCCTTAATTACATGGTTATCTTCTGCGGCCCTTGGCCGTGCGAACAGTTCTAGAATTCGTGCAAGCCATGACGACTGCTATTAAGACCTTGAGCGGGTTGGGCCCAATCCTTCCTTTTTAGATGTTATAAAATACTTGCTGTTGAGCATTTAAATTTAGGGTTCTTTACATAAGTATACAATAAATACAAATTAATTACAAGAAAAGTGCATCAACCAAATAATTACAAAAAGAGTGTAATTAGGACCCATATTACAAAAATAGTACAATTCACATTAATAAGGAAACCTCAAATCAAGGACAAATAACTGCCATAATTAATAATTCAAATTCAAGTATTTGGATCTAACAACAAAAACAAATTCAAATTCAAAATAATAATTCAAATTTAAATATTCAAATTCAAATCTTCATCTCCCTCACATACACTTTGAAATAATAGTCCGCCGTTACACCTCACATACTCCGCCGCTACACCGCCGCGAATCTCCGTTGTCCAAAACGTCAATGAGAATAAGAAGAAGATTCGCCCTATAAAAAGTTTAAAAATAAATAGATGCAACTTTTAATGTTCTGAAATTTTTTTATAACTATTTTGTTACTCATAAATAATAAAATGGTTACCTTTGTATGAATGGTTGACTACCAACTGCATCACATCCAAACGAAATTAGTAACTTAATAAATTTGAATTGGTTACCTTGATCTGAAGGTTTAGCTACCAACTGCACTATGAAAAAACTGCAAGTGTGGTTGTGAATTAGTTACTTTCGTATGAAGGTTTTGTTACCTTGGTACGAAAGTTTGCTTACCTTAATCTGAAGGTTTGGTAACCAACTGTACTAAGAAAAAATTTAAAGTGCGAAGGTTGATTGGTTACTTTTATATGACAGTTTGGTTACCTTGGTATGAAGATTTGGTTACCATCATCCAGTATTCATATCCACCGCCACCACCGCCCGAATCTTCATACCCACTTTCATTTTGACCCTCAGAAGCTACCGGAGATATACAGTTGTTTGACTCATAAATATATACATATATATATATATATATATATATATAATAAATACTAATTCCCTAAATTAAGCCGATCTTCTCTTGAAGTGCCTTAGAAAAACAATACACTAATCTTTGAACAGGGTTCCCTTCAACAGATGATAATTCATCACACTGGTTTACAAGCTTGTTTGTATGGTCAAATGACTCAAATTGTTGCAGGCCTACATACTCAGCTGAAGCTATAAGATACTCGACGAGTTCAACGCCTCTAGTCTCCTCATCAGAAAGGCCAATGAATGAACTGGCAAATGGATGACTAAATATAGAGTGATAATCAACCATTTGCGAACAGGACTGAATGAACTTTTCTCCAGCCAACTGTATAATTTCAGTAGTTGATAAATTTCGGCCACTCACCTTAGTATACACACTGTATCACAGCTTGATTGATTTATATTCCCTAAATTAAGGAATTCTAATTGAATACTAATTCCCTAAATTAAGGAATCCTAATTGCACTAACATTGTAAATAAATATGGAAGTGAATTAGTTGTGTAAAAATTTTATGAGTGCACTATTGTTGTAATTATTTTAAAAAATGTAATAGAATATGTAAATCATCCTTAAATTTATTAACTATCGTAAGGGGAGCACTTTCACAAGTTTTTTGGGATTCATAGAGTTATTAAAAAAATAATTATATTTTTACATAATTTTTTTTCTCACATTAGTAGTGACTGGGCCTTATATTTATGCAAGAGATTTACGTGAAAATATCATATTCTTGTGTGAAAATAGTAGATTTATGTTTAATATTTTTTACATAATTCTCCTTAAATAAAAATAGATTGAGTCTTACTTTAATTTGAGAAAAAATTACTCACTTCGTTCGTATAGTCTCATTATTGACTTTTTAAAGTTAAACTAAAATATTTTAAATTCAAAATTTACATTATTTTTTTTTATTTTAGTCAATATAATAATAAATATTAATAATATTTTTAAAAAAATATTATTAATTGTAATATTATTTCTTTGTTCCGTAATGCATGTGTTGTGCTGACTTTGCTAAGGACAGACCTATGATCATTATTTATAAATACTAAAGAAAAAAACTTTACAACGTAACTACTCCCTCCGTCCTAAATTAATTGCTTTTTTAGGACTTTTTTAAGTCAAATTGACTATTTTTAAAATTAATAATTAAGCATATATAAATATATTTTTAAAATTATAAAAATTAAAATTAGTAATAAATTGTATATAATTTCTTTTGGTTATAATATCTTCACCTATATGTTAGCAAAAATAGTAAAAAGATTAGTTTTAAAAATAGTCAATTTGACTTTAAAAAGTCCTAAAAATACAATTAATTTGGGACAGAGGGAATATCATTTTTAATCTTATATCTCATTTTTGTTAAAATCATTACTTAAAATATTATGGGACTTGAGCGAGATTTATGTTAAACTTTTTATATGAGTAATGGCTGTCGAATTCTTACTCCAAAATGAAGATAAAGGAGGCGTAGAAACAATAAAAAATAAAAACATTTTGTAATTGAGTTTTATATGTTAAGCAGTACTACTTCGATCCTAAAAAATC
The DNA here is from genome assembly GCA_034770075.1 of Aralia elata. Lineage (NCBI taxonomy): Eukaryota > Viridiplantae > Streptophyta > Magnoliopsida > Apiales > Araliaceae > Aralia > Aralia elata. The sequence continues at coordinate 7,413,740 of CM068384.1, read as the reverse complement.
TCATTTGACTTCAAGAAATCAAGTTGATAAATTTCAGATTTTAAAATTGACGTGAATACATTTAAGTATTAGAATAAAAATAAATATTATAAGTATTAGTGTTTTTTAAATAATTTAAAATACTTATAAGTAGATTAATTAATTTTAAATTCCAAAATGTTTTGTGACTCGTAAGTAAATTAGTCCAAAAGTAATGTTATAGTAGATTGTTGGATTGAAATCGTGAGACTTCCTTAGGAATTAAAAGTAATAAATTAGTTATTGACCGATTTGTTAAAGAAAAATCAAAAATAATTTGTACATACCAAAATTTATTTATAATAATAAAACAAAATGGATATTAAATATAATTTTTAATTGTCAATGAGGGTAATATAATTTTTAATTGTCAAACGAGAGTATGTAAATAAAAATATCACTCAACCCTATTTTTTAACGATTTAGTCATTGTTGGGATATAGGTCCAAATACAAGAACCCAAGCCTGAAGCAATTAAGCCCAAATGTTATTGGGCATCAACCCAGTCAAAAAGAAGCTTGTTGAGGTCATTGAGGAAACCTCATGTACACTCTCTAACCGAGAGGCCCACATAGTCATTATTTGAGCAGCGCAATTGTCAGACGATGAGATAGTTTATACTAAACCCCTCACTCACGTGCCTGACGTAACAGGATGAAGGGATGGGAGCAAAATGACAATAAATCAAAGTTTGCAAGGGTAAAAGAAATTAGACACTATTTATACTTGAAAACCTAAAAACATATTTTGAAACTTATTTATTGACCATATTCATTAACCCTTCGCACCGGAGGCGTCCCACGACAGCACCACCCGGAGTCTTACGTGTGGACGTTTGTGTAGGTCAGAGCTGAACGAGAACTCATGAAAGGTTTTCATCAGCAGGAGTTGATTTGTCTTTTTTCCATCCTCTTAAAATAAAAGAAATCTCACCTACTTAGATTCTCACTTATTTGAGGACTAAGTCGTCATCAACCATAATTTTTTAGATAAATAGTTCAAATATATTCAGACATATTTAGAATTTAAAAATTATAAAATAAATAATTTGAAAGATTTATTTAAAAGAAAATAAACAACTCCTAAATCTTTGTTTGTTATGGGTTTGTTTTGTTGTTAATGTTGGGATCTAGGCTATGGGCTTGCAAACTTTGTTATCCGTTCTTGTATGCTTCTGTGTTGGTCATCTTAGTGGGCCTAAACTTTCCAAAGTTCAAGGTTAACGGACATATAGGACTATAGGCTAATAGGAGTTTATATTATGAATATATTATTGTGGCTGTGTCGGCAAATAAATTATTATAACTATATTTTTTTGCCAGATTCATTAAACGTTGGAAAGAGAAAAAAGTTGAGAACTAAAGAATAACAGGGAAATTACCTAACACAATCTTTAGTCCTATTTCTTCTCTTAGAAGGAAGTAGTGCTAATAATACACCAAATTTGGCATTTAGGATAAGACACGTTAGGTGGAATTAAATGTTTGGTACGGTTGGTGTCATATCTATACTAAAATATGGATCACTGTCTGAGCTTTTGACACTTTCTTTACATAAGAGATTGTGAATTTAGGAGCTATTCTATAAATTTGAATGAAAATTTTTGGATATATAAATTAGAATAAATTGAATGAGATAAAAAATTTGAATACAGAATAAAATGATGTGTTTGATAATTATTTGTCTAAAATATCTGAATACATATATTATTTTATTTTAACATTATAGGTTGTTATGAACAAATTTATTATGTAATTATAAATAAATAATATTATCTAAGAAAAATTAAATATAAACTTTTGAATAATATTTGATAAAGTATATTATTAAAAATATAATTTTAGGAATAAAATACTAAAAAATATTAATAACATTCTATAGTACAAAAAATCAAACAAAAGACTACAACAACATTCATTAGATTGGTTATTCAATTTGTTAAACGAAAATCAAAAACAATTTATACATAACAACAATTATTTACAATAGTAAACAAGGTGGATATTGAATGTAAATTTTAATTGTTTATACGAGTATGTAAGTAAAAACATCATTTAATATTATTTCTTACTCATTCAGTCACAAATTTTTGGATGAAACGTTTAAACACATTCAGACGCATTCAGAGTTTAAAAATTGTTAAACAAATGGTCTGAATGACTTATTCGGTCAGATTCAGACTTATTCAGACTCATTCAAAAGTAAACAAATAGGCCCTATGTGACGCCCCCAAATTCGGACCTACACCACCCAATTTGAGTCATCAAAATCAATTATTACAACGCCGTGAAAATATGGCAAAACACATACTTTAAGTTTTCAATATAATTATAGTCACGTTATTTTAGAATGTATTGAGGACTACTACAACCACTAATTAGAACCATCACTCAATTCTCATGTTCTTCCGTTAGACGCAACTAAACTCTTATTTCCTGAAAGGAATTATGAAATAAGGGTGAGCACAAATAACCCAATAAAAAATATCACGACTAAGATAACAACTAATAAGTTATCATTAGCCTTCAACAGTGATAAATTAAAGATTTAAAAATAATATAAATTTTCAATGATAACTGCATGGGAATAAGCAATCCATTAGAAGAGTCAAGTAGAACATGATATTTATTATATTCTCTAAATGAAAAAATCACCATCAAGTTTTCATCAACTGCAACATCAAATGTCGTGATCGTACCAATCAACAATTTCTGAGCATCATGTTGTCAATCAACAGTTCCTCTTTGCACTCATGTCAAAGAGAACTTTCACCACGTACATTTGCCACACAGTCTAAAGACACTCAATAATTATATTGTCTTTGTACTCAGACCAAATATATTCACAGCAACTTAGTCTTGATGATTAGTACAACTAACAATGATATGAATGATGGACATAAATAATCAGAATAATAAGATAAACTATAAACATTAAAGATTATCAATTTAATTTGCTTAGAGTCCAATAATATTCAAATTGTCAACACCATATCTATAATATTACTTTAAGTTCAAGAAATATACAAGGTTTACAGTTCACATATAACGATTAAAATTTAATAGGAAGATTCAAGACAAAACATATTATATAAAGCACAAACTATTAATTAAGGATATTCTAATTATTTCAGAAATTTCACCGTTTAATAATAAGGTTATAGAAATAGATAATAATTTCTTATCATAAATTTTGGAGTATGAAAAAATGATATCCCTTAGTTTAGCACGTGACTAGATATTGCTTTCTATGAAATTGATTAACCTAAACAATTCTTGCACTCTAACTGATATTCACTAATACTTCATGTAGCCTTAGTACATTGAGAGATACACTTACACTAAGTAATTTTCAAATGGTGGAAAGAAGGATAAACAAGAAAGTTATGAAATTCCTTATGCTAAACCCCCTATTTATAGTAAAAAATTAACCAACATCTACCACACATCAATTATCACACTTTATTTTTAAACAACATCTTTCAATATTTTATTTATCAATTATTCATACATTACCAATTATTCACACATTTATCAATTATTCACATTTTTTCTTTAATCACACTTTTTCTTTAATCTATATCATTCATCAATTATTCACATCTTTATCAATTATTCACAGTTTTTCTTTAATCTATGTCATTTGTCAATTATTCCCACATTTTATCAATTATTCACACTAAATCCTTCTGAATATAGATATTCCATCATTCATTACCTCTATTTATCAGAAATTCACAGTATTAATAATAAGATCGTTCTCAAAACAGAGGGGGCTTTCCGTAAAAGATAACACTTTAACGACGTACAATTAGATAACCTCGATTTTCGTCAGAACTTTCTATATTACCAATTCCCTCACTTAGGTGTATAGATTTTATCAAATAATATAACATAAATCAATAACTTTAACATATACTAACTTAAATGTAACTTAAATACAAAATATAATAATAGTACGATAATTTAATGTATTAATATCACAGATATTAACGTTCTTCAAATAATGAGTCTGTCTAATTACTTTATGTCGAAATTTTTCATTATTACCCTTACTACGATGACAATTATTAATTCAATAATATGAAATACTGTGCAGTTGTTACTATGACAGTTATTAGTTCAATAATATGAAATATTGTGCAATACCGTGTGTTACTGTGAAATATCGTGTGCTACTGTATAGTACTGTGTGTTACTGTACAGTACTGCGTGCTACTGTACTTTTATCACCGAGTATTTAAACAGTTAAAAGTGATGGTACCCGTTAACAACTTTTATTACAAAGTTTTTTTTTTGTTATTTTCGGTATATGACAATTATGTAGTTGTGGGACTTACCAATGATTGGTTGTTTCTGCGTCGTCGTACTTTACTAAATATTTTCCGACAAAACGAATATTTTATAATTTACACATATCTCCCTCAACTTTATCATTTTATTAATTTAAAATCTTACTGTTTATCATAATAATTATAAAAAATTTAAACTCTATTTATTAAAAGTCGGGGTCTTACACCCTAAACCTTCTTCCTCCAATAATATAATGAAATTAATGGTACTAAAAAGAAATATATGGAGCACTTGGTAGTACATTAAACCCCAAATAAATTTACATAAGAGTTAAATAAAAAATTACTTCCAACTTTTTAAGTATTTATTATTTGTATTAAATAGGTTGTATGCCAATTGCCAAGTCTACATACCCATTATTTCTCTTCATATTACAACTGTGGCGAACCCATCACTTTTAACGAGTGGGGTCATGTAAAAAATAAAATAAAAATAACATAAGCAATACTTAAACTTTATATTAACATCCAGACTTTTATAAGCCGTATAATTTTATAAATCTTTCCTATTTGGATGACTCATGTATAAAAAATAAATGTTATACACATAACCTAATTTCAAGTATTGGTAGTTCATAATTTGGAACTACATTTAAGATTTTTAGTACCTTTTGTAATATCTAAATTGCAAAATTTTAAATTAAAATTGATGTTAATCAGTACATTTTAAGAATTAAATTTGTTATAATTAGTAGTATTTCTAAAATAATTTAAAATAAACATGATTATAATAACTAAATAAATTACTTTCTAATTTTAAAATTTAAAATTTTACAATTAATTGAAGAAAATTAAAAAGTCTCTTCTCTTGAAACGTAACATTAATTACTCAAAACATGAACATAGATAGTCATCTAGTATAATCTCTTTCAGTTTATTCTTTCTTTTATTTCTCTCATTTCTCAACTTCTGGTGTTGCTACTCTTCAGCTCCATACTAACATTACTGGGTATTTTCATTCCAATTTCTATCATTATTGTCGCAGCTTTCGAGTTTTAGGATGATAAGGTCGATTTAATGGAAGTGCAACAAGCTCCCGAGTGTCGACACTGTATTACAAAGGGAAAAACTTGTAAACTAAAAATAAAGTAAAACTTCCTCCGTCTTATAAAAAGAGTATTATTAAAAAAAAAGTTATTTCACAAAAAGGATATATATATATATATATTTGTTGATAATAGTATAAAATAATATAATATTCCCAAATTTGTTATAATCTCACTTTTATTAAACGATCAACTTATTATTTTTGTCCATTGACTACAGTAATATATTTTAAATTGAAATGAGAAGAAAAAATGAGTTTATATTTTTTAAGAAGTGGCCGAGTGTGCCGACAACGGTCAAGATCGGGCTGCTAAGCCCGATCCTGACACCGACAGAAACAAAGGATAAATATGAACAAAAATATGTCTTTATTAATTTACTTTGTAAAATTTGCAAATGAGATTTTTAATCTGTGAAACGCATGGAGTAGTATTGGTCAGGATCTTAGAGTTCTACCTGCAGAATTTAACCAATGGAGTTCAAAGAAGGGCTTCTTCCCCTAGCTGATCAATTGCTTATTGTTTTCCACGTACCATTTATTACAAAAAGCTCGACTCGAGCAACCCGCATAAATAAATCATAGAACAAATGAAAAAATAGAAACCATATATGTCACCGTATTACTGCATATATATATATATATATGTATATACAGTACCTATGCAGTTCACAACTCCGGTGAATTACATCGGAGTATAAATTAGTTTCAGATAGCTATATCTACACAAGTAGTATTGTTGTATATATGCAATTATGGAAATTATAAAGCACAGCCACAACAGATGAAGAAATAACAAAGCATAGTTATCAAAGCTAAGTACTCGAACCCCGATATGAAAGTCCACAACACATCGTCAACGATCGACAAATCGAACCACCACTGGAAGCTCTGCCTTGTCCAGCCGAATATGTCGAATTCCGGCCATCGGAAAATTGAAGATGCCACGGATAAGTCAAATCCAGGCCACCTGAAAGTTGACCAGTACCAAAACGCCCGACACATACTTCTATCTCGTCTCTTGCTCAACAATATGTACATGTACAACTATCCTCTCCAATAGTAGTATAAACTATAAAAGGCTACTTTTAATTATTTTACGAGTATTTTCGCGAGAGGTCTTGGCCTTTTTAGCTTGGATTCCAAAAGGCAATTAATTTTGTCTGTGACAAAGGGAAGAGAGAATCAATTATTTGGCATGATATTTTTGGGTTTGTGGGGTTTGTGCAAGTCGATTTGTTGGTCCCTTCAATTTTCGATAATGTTTGGTATTGCAATCATAATTCCCGGATTATTAGATTAGAATAAATACTTTAGTAAAATTATTAGTTTATACTAATATCTAAATATTTTTAATAGAAAATTAAGAATATTGTATCAACAAGTCATGATATTATTATCTATCTACATTATTAAAGGGAGGAGAGAAAATAATCACTTTCTCTTGAGACCGTCGCATAAGTCTATTTTTTCTTTTATTTCTACAAGTTTGATTTTAATATAATTTAGTCCTTTTTAATTTTTTTAACCTTTTCATTCTATCCCTAAAATTTAATAAAATCCTATTATATTCCTACGACAATTGCACACGCAACCTGGGTGCTACCAAGACTAATTTACCATAGTGAAATCCTTAATTCTCCTCAGATAACTACACATGATGAAGTATATTGCTAATAGTTATTGTAAAGTAATACTCCATTTCTCCCGAATTAAATGTCTAGTTTTAACTTTTAAAAATTAATTTGACTAATTTTAAAATTAAATTTTATATTATTTTTGCTAAAATATAAATTAAGAGATTATGATCAAAAGAAAGTATATATAATTTACAACTAACCTTAATTTTTATAATTTTAAAAAAATATTTATATATGTTTAATTATTAATTTTAACAATAATTAATTTAATTTAAAAAGTCAAAATCAAATATTTAATTTAAAACGCAGGGAGTAATTGAATATGCAGTCCCTGTAAAACTTGTACTCTAATTAGATGCGCTTTATAACCAAACATACCTCAACCAAACCAAAATTTAAAAATACTATTGTTATTTTTTTTGAAGCCTTCATTTTTAGGGATATTATATCCTTACAATTATTATTATTTGGAAACTCCTATTTTTAAGGTGTATTATTATAAATACATATTATTAGTGAAATTTGTTTCAATTTTGATTCAAAAGTGATTGTAAAATTATTCAATAAATGATTGAATATATTTTTAAAGTGGCGGACCCATTGTTATGTACATTTTGTTATGTTTTATGTATGAAAATATTATTTTTTATTACAATTTATAAAAGGAGGTCGTTTTATTTGAAAGGAAAGAAATTGACAAGAACATAATACATAGGGAGTATCATTTTGAGCAATTTGCTAATATCATATGGGACATGTTAATTAGTGGTGGAAGTAAAATTTTGTTATTGAGCCTCCACACGAATTAGCTCCTTCGTAATTTTCTTTTAGTAATATTAAGATTACTTACGTTTAATTTGGAGGAGGGGATTTGATTCCACACCTTCTGTTATGTAGGAGTTTGGAAATAATATTCGGGCTTTTCCTGTAAACCCCAGTACAAAAAAATAATCATCACATATTGCAAAATAGGTCGGTTCGGTAGTCACTTATAAATTCGATCAGATCAATTTAGAAGTAGAACTCTGTTATATATTGCGGATTTTTTTAATTAAATTATAATTGCAACTTATGTGTATACATAAAATATATAAGAATTAAAAAATGTCTTAGATTAATTTATTTTATTTTATCGTACACACTTCTCCATTGATCGCAATTCAAATTCGTCAAATACTTGTCGACATGTATATCATTTTCCTTATAAGTACTTTATTACTATTTGAGTGTTGTTCGTGTGTGATTTATTTTATAACTTATAAATTGACTTATAAGTAATTTTTAAATAAAAACTTATAAGTCATTTTAAACTAAGTAGTTTTGACTAAATGTAATAACTTTTTTACCCTAGAATCTTTATAAGTCATTTTAACTAAACACTTTCACAACTTATTATAACTTAATTTCTGATTTATAAGTAAAAATTGTGTCAAACACTTTTATTTATAAATCATAACTTAACATAACTTATAAGTTTTTTAAATTTAACTTATAAGTTGTTTAAAAATAAATCATTGTCGAACATGTTCTAAACCCTAGATACCTCACGTGCGCCGTACGTGACTAGTCAGTCCAGGAAAAAAACGAGAAAATGGAATACGAAGCGCCGCACGGACCTAATAACACAGGAAGTACGAGTTCTCTCATTACAACCGTTAGATCTCTTAACACGTCAACGATCCGTGTCTCAACGGCTGAGATCAAGGTTCTGCAGAGCTACTCTGTCGAACGAAGAACCTCCTCTATTCCCTTCACTCGTTCTCTCTCCTCCCCTGTTTTTTCTTCCGATTCTAATTTCAAAGTTTCCGACGAAATTTTGTTGTTAAATTTTCACGAGAAAAATGTCAGTCATGGACGATGAGAGAGAATTCGTGGAGGATAATGAAGTTACGGTTCTGGACGGTGAAGATGATGATGATCCTGAGAAGGCTGTTAGTGAAGTAGAAGAAGATGGAGATGATGACGATGAAGATGATGACGACGACGAGGAAGACGATGATGATGAAGAGGACGACGCTGATGAGCAAGAGGTTTTGCCCAGTTCCGGTGGACCACCGGTTCAGTCGGTAGACGATGAAGATGACGAGGATGATGATGATGATGAAGATGAGGATGATGATGGTGATGACGACGACGACGACGATGATGAAGGAAGCGACGACGCGGAAGGTGAAGAAGAAGAGGTGATTTACTCTCAAACTGAAGTTTAATTTATTTTTAACTGGGATTTATCGTTTAATTATGTCCTTATTTTGATTTAGTACTCTAAATCCTATCTTTTTGTCGAATTAGTGAAGAAACTGGTCAGATCTGCTTATTTTTGTATAAGTTTACTGCTTTAGATAATTATGGACACAATAGTTACTTTTTTTATTTTTTTTATTTTTAAGATCTGCCAATTTTTGTGTATGTTTGTTGAATTTGTGACTGTTGAAACTATACTTTACTTCTGCTTCCTGTTGCTAGGTTATTGATTTTGAAATAAAATATTTTAACCGTTGTAATACTTCCACCTGGAAAAAATTGTTTGGAAAGATATCAAATTCAGTCCATGCAGTTAATCTCTTTGGAATTTGGTTGATCCTTAGATTAATTGTTTTTTCTACAAACATTTTATCTAGGAATTGTTTCCAATGAACAAAGCTTTTGCTCATCTCATAAACAGAGATATCTGATTTTCTCTTGTTGACTTATCCTTTCTTTCTTTTTCTATATGGACAGTTATCTGATTGCTTATGCATAGAATTTGACGAACTGCTCTTTCTTTTCACAGATCTGTTTGTGTGCCTTTTAGTTTAGTTATTTTTTGTCCTTTCTTTAGAAATCTTCATGAGTTTGTACTTTATTCGAGTGGTGTAGGTGAAAAAGCATATGCCTACTTAGGACCTAAAAGAGTTATATTCCTATCTTCAATATTTAGTATCCAGTTATTTTATGATTTTTCTCAAAATTTTTGTTTATGGCTATCAACCTATGACTTGGCTTGTGATGTTGATGATTTGACGTAATTGTCCCTTTAATTTATTTTTTTAGTTCATGCTCACGAGCTCAGACTCCTAGAGAGAACTTCTTAATAATTAGCATGACTGAAATGAACTATGAAATTTCGATACATTACGTCAGCGTTTTATCAAAGTACAAACTGAGATGAAAAAAAAGAAAAAGTTGCAGATGAAAGAAATATATCTTGTACAAAGTCCTATAAATATATCTTTTCTGCATTAAGAAATTAGAGACCTTGACAGTTTATTTGATTGTTGGTGAAAACTGATGTTATGTTGCGGTTACCAGCTTCGGCACTTCAAAGATTTCAACCATTTTTCCTGTCCAGTTTTTCGTGGCCTTTATTGTAGTATCAATTGGTGTAAAAGGCTATTTGATCATATTTTTAGTAGAATCAGAAGAAAGAACAGATATTTTGTGAAAGGTGGATTGATGGTCTCTTCCTAATAAAGTGAAAATTTTAAATAGGAGTAAAATGAAAGGGGGACCCTCAAGTCTAGACGTATGGGAACTGTATAGGTTTAGGGTTTTCCTGCACCAATTATTTTTGTGCCCTTGCTTTTAAGGTTGTAATTTGCAAAATTTGGTTAGTTTCGTGTTTGATTTCATTTTCTCATTCACTACGCGTGGAAGAGATTTCCCTTGTTCTGATTCCAATTGACTTGAGATATTATTTATAATAAATTTGTGATGAATGTAAATTTTATCATATGAATTATCTTCTGTGATTAACGAAGAAATAGAAATTTTTAAAAGCACTTGTGGAAGAAAGATAATTCTTAATGATTTTTTTATTGGAAACAGAATTGATTTTTTGTTTGTTGTTATTTCTATAATCTGCCTGTATTAACTATACGTAAGTCAAAATCAGGGGAAAGTTACTGCCATTGAATTTTAGTCCTATCAAAGATATCAAAGCCTATAACTATGTATTATCCATAGTTTCCAAGCTGATTATAAATTGAACAAGCTGTTGTTTGCACTGTGTTTAGAACTTCAGTTTGGGAGGTGATGAGGGTTGGTATATTGGATGACATTGGCTGAACACAATGCCGTAATTTTGTTTACCAACCATTTTCCTGATTTTAACTGTTGGGTATGCGCATTTGTTTAGGACAAGTGGATCCATCATTTTGGCTAATTTCATATCCCAAGATAGCTCTTTGTTGCTTTTTCTCGATGAATTGTATTTTATATGCTTTAACTTCTCTTCTGTCTGAACGGTCTGCTGACATCTACCAATAATTAACTTCATAGGAGGATATGGGAACCGAGTACCTTGTTCGACCTGTGGCTCGTGCTGAAGACGAAGAAGAGGCTAGTGATTTTGAGCCGGTGGAGAATGGCGAGGAAGATGAATTTGAAGAGGACGAGGATGAGGATGATGACAATACTGGAGGAAAGGATGAGGCTCCAGCAAAGAGGAAGAGGTCAGACAAAGATGATTCCGATGATGATGATGGTGGAGAGGATGATGAGAGACCATCCAAGAGATAGGGAGAGTCCCCTTCTTTGGTTGAAGACTGACCATCGCACATAGGTCAATCTCTGTCTCTCTCATTTATTAAATCCATCTACCTCTTTGTACAAGGATAGGATGCTCCACAGAGGGTGTTTTCCCTTCCTATATTTTCATGGGGGGTAGTTTTATCCCGGAAATGCATAGTAATATGTGTTTGCATAACAGTTGAAAGCTACTTGGTTTAGGTTTTTGTTTAAGTTATGAAACTAGCAAAGCTTGAGTACTTCTATAATTTAGATAAATTGCAGGTTATCCTAGGTAAAGTTTTGTGCTAAAAAGGTTGGATGTAGTTGGATATTTCATGGTTTATACTAATTTTTACGTAGTTGCAGGCTTGGCACTTCACTATTTTTGCGTTTTATAGATACTGTTGCATTCATTATCACAGTTAATTCAAATGTTTTTCAGTATGGTATCTGAGTACTGTTTTTGGGTTTGTGATTTTGTAATTACAAGAAGCTATAAATAAGAAAGGAATAAAAATGAAAAGTAGTGGGCAGGTTTCAAGTGAAGTTAAAATTGGAGTTCCATGAGTGATGATTAGGCAGGTAGGGGAAAGAAGGGATGCGGGAGGAGTTTCAGGTTTGGTTCAAAGTTCATACCCCAGTGTCCTATGACTAAAATAGCCTTATTATGTATTTTGGAATATTATAAAATACCAACAAAAATGTGGGAGTGGGCCCAGTCGTTGCCCTCAAAAACTCTGCTGTTGTGTTTGGTTGGTGGGAATGGAATAGAATGAGCTGAGAATGGAATGACTAAAAACATGTTTGATTAGTCAGTTTCATTCCCTTCCGCTTCGTTCATTTTTCACCTGACTTTGGGCCTATTCGGGAATGACTTATTTTAAAATGACTTATAAGTTAAAATATAAGTTGACTTATTATTCAAGCAGCTTATTGGTAAACAACTTATAAACAACTTATTATTGGTAAACAACTTATTATTTAAACAGCTTATTAGTAAATAACTTATTATTGATAACCAACTTATTAATAGTAAACAACTTATTATTTAAATAACTTATTAGTAAATAGCTTATTATTGATAAACAACTTATTATTTAAACAGCTTATTATTGGTAAACAGCTTATTGGTAAACACCTTATTATTTAAACAGTTTATTGGTAAACAACTTATTAGTTAAATAGCTTATTATTGATAAACAACTTATTAATAGTAAACAACTTATTATTTAAACAGTTTATTGGTAAACAACTTATTATTTAAAGAGCTTATTGGTAAACAATTTATTATTGGTAAACAACTTATTAATAGCAAACAACTTATTATTTAAATAACTTATTGATAAATAGCTTATTATTGGTAAACAACTTATTATTTAAACAACTTATTAATAGTAAACAGCTTATTGGCAAACAACTTATTATTTGAACATCTTATTGATAAACGGCTTATTTAAACAGCTTATTGTTCATCATTGGGCATAGAAACCAATAATCTTAGTTTACTACTGCATTGAATAAACTATTATGAGATGTTCAGGAATATTGCCTTTTGTTTTATTCTATATATGATTTGTATTGGTTTCAAGGTTTTTTAAAAAAAATCATGAAGGTGTTTATTTGAATTTTAAATGCATAAAAATATAAAATAAAAAAATTCTAGTGAAGATGTTCTTTTAATTCTATTTAATCTATTTTTTCATTCATTTTTATAAGTCAGTAGTATATAAAAAACGAAAAAAATTATTTCTCATTCCAATTCATAATGTAATTCATGTAAATCAAACAACTAAAGTAGAATGATGATTCTATTCCTGACGGAATGAATGAACAAACCAAACATAAAAATGGGAATGACCATTCCATTATCATTCCCATTTCTTAAGCCATTTTCATTCCTTATGTCATTCCATTTCACACATGCCAAGGAATAGGAACCAAACATAGTATACGTGGAATGGCAACCCCCCCCCCCTCCCCGTTTAGCTCTTGTTTACGTTTTTGGGCGCGCCATGCGTGGGCCATGCAGTTTGTCCATGCTTTGTCTTGCGGGCAAAAAAAGAGGTTAAAGAATCATTCATACTTATTTAAAATCAGAATTGGGCTTTTTTAATTCAAAAGTGGAAGACATATGTCACAGTTATACTGGTAGCTCATTCCACCCCTAGTTTTGAACTTGCATCGTCATTAGGAATAAAAGAGGGCTTATTATTAGTATTACTTCCTCTGTCCCAAATTAATTGCTTTTCTATGACTTTTTTAAGTCAAATTGACTATTTTTAAAATTAATAATTAAGCATATATAAATATATTTTTAAAATTATAAAAATTGAAATTAGTAATAAATTGTATATACTTTCTTTTGGTTATAATATCTTCACCTATATGTTAGCAAAAATAGTAAAAATAATTTGGGACGGAGGGAATACATTACATAAGCTAGTTTTGTCATTTTTGGTTGTATGATTTGAACTTTTAAGTTGTTCTAATAATATTAGTTATGACTTTACTTTGGCTATAATTAAATAAGAATTTCAGTAAATATAGTTTGCCTCTCTAGTTTGATTATCACAGTTCATAACTAAATATCCGGCAAGTTTACTGATTCAATGCTAACAGATGGCAATGCCAGCGGAGACTGAGGACAATCAAACCTACGTGTCTTAGTCAGCTGAATACGCAAAGTGGAGAGAAGCCGCCCGAGTTAGAGATAGAGATAGAGATAGACATAGAGATGGGGAGATGAGAGGTGGGGCCTTCCACATAATATAATAGTATACTTGGCGATCCAAGCAGGCAGCTCCAAACCAGGACCATATCACAGTTTAAAATGAAAAAGATAATTGAAGTCGGCCAATCTATTGGTCCGAGTCTTAATCAGGGATATTTGTTGGTATTTAGACTAAGAAAAGAAATGTAGGTAAGAGTAAGGAAACATTGGATAAGAAAGATAATATGATGTGGGAAAATGTCTTATTTTGTATTATATTAAATTTAACAATGACTTATACCAGTGGCAACAACTTCTCTTTCCCAAGAAACGTGCAAGGCATTGTCAATATAAGTTTCCCTTGTGTTTATGCTAGTTTTTCTCCTTCAGATTTCCCCCCTCCTTGTATTGAAATGTAATAGTATGAAACATTTCCCTTTACAACTACTGATTTTTAAAATGAATAAAAAAGAAAAGAAATTCAATCACGTTCTTTGTCAAATTTTTCCGTCTAAAAACGGACGGATTTAGACAAAAAACTAAATAACATAAGATCATCTTTCATGATTTCTATTATACTCTCTAGATTATAAACATAATAAAACTAATATAAAAATAACTTAGTAATTTAAATGTAAAACCTACGGGATTTTTATTTATTTATTTATAGACTCAGTAACAACATGGAAGAAAACATATAACTTTTTAATTTTTTTTTTCATTATAAATTAAAAGTCTTTTTCTTGCTTCGACCCGTGAAAAGATATCCTCTGGAGTTTTAGATTTCTCAGAAGGAAGAGGAGATATAATAAAGAAGACACTAAAAGAAAATGAAAAAATAAATTAATAAAATAAAGATACTGTAGTAGTTCAGTATACATAGAAATTAGAAGAATTTATAAAGATATGTTTTTTTTTTCAATTTTATGAACAAGATCTAAGAATAAATTTAGAAATATTTTATTAGAACCAACATATTATTCGATGCCTAGTTCTGATGATAGGATAAGAGCCGAGTATACTGTGAAATAGTATGGTCGGAGGGGGACATCAAAACAAACCACACCCATATGTTACCCAAAAAATTAGCAGAAAGAAAGAATCGTAACTATCCCTGATGGGCTCTAATCTATAAATTAGGAAGAAGGATTGAATTATTTTAAGACAAAATTACAACTAAGCCCATTGCGAGACTATGATTGGGCCTACTTGTCCCATGAGCAATTCTTTTGTCATTTTTAGGCTAAATAGGATGAAATATAATACGTCCGTTTCTACAAAAATAATCTGATTCTTAAAATTTGTATGTATATATATATATATATATATAATAATAATAATAATAAAATACAAAATCGTCTCTTAACCCTAAAATTTAAAAATGACCCTTCAACACTAAAATTTAAGAAAAAAATATTATTTTTCACCTATTATTTGAGTTCAAAATCTTTTCATTTACATTCTTATTATCACAATAATCTATTTACTACTATTTCTTATTCTCATTCACTTTTTCAATTTAGTTAATATTCTTTAAAATTTATATTCTTGATAACAATAATAGTATTTAATTATATAATATTTGTTTATTATTAAATAATATAAGTATAACTATTTGATTTTATATTAGATTTTATCTATTACATAAATAGATGAATATATAAATATATAAATAAATAATTAATTAATTTAAATATGAATACTGTCATTTATATTATATAGACATTTTTATAGATTTCTAAATTTATTTAATTTTTTATTACTAATTAGTTATACATTTATTAGTTAAATAATATATTTTAGAATGAAATATTTTTTTTATAAAAATTATTGTACACAATATTAATCTATTATTTTTATAATTAATATAGTATAGTATATAAAAGTATAAATAATAATTTTTTATATTAAAAAAAACATGTTTCGCACGTGATAATGAGCTAGTTCTAAAAGAATATTTCATAAAAACGGAGAAAAAAACATATGCATAAATATTTGCCGACGGGGTTCACCGTTCACAGGATTTTGCTATGGTAAAATAAGTTTAAAATATTAAATACCGTTGTTCCTAGGTAAAATAGTTTAAAATATTCTCTCCGTCCCAAATTAATTACATTTCTAGGACTTTTTAAAGTCAAATTGATTATTTTTAAAACTAATCTTTTTACTATTTTTGCTAACATATAGATGAAGATATTATAACCAAAAGAAAGTATATACAATTTATTACTAATTTCAATTTTTATAATTTTAAAAATATATTTATATATGCTTAATTATTAATTTTAAAAATAGTCAATTTGACTTAAAAAAGTCTTAGAAAAACAATTAATTTAGGACGGGAGGGAGTATTAATTTTGTGAACGGGGTTCACCGTTCACAAAATTACATGATTTGTGAGTTGAGATAATTAATTGAGGTGTCTAGTAGTAATTTTCTTCTAATTAAAGTCACCGCACCCTTTCTCAAATATACACCTGTGAATTGTGATCAGATCAACGGTCCAGAATTGATAAAAATTTGCCTCCTTAATTTGTTACCTCCAACAGTGCAAAGTTTTCCAACCAACTTCCTGTTTACTCGTATTTATATTTTAGAGTCTCTTGTCACTACCATAGCCACTCTCTCCTTTCCACCCTCTTTGGTTTCATTCACAAACAGACAATTACACCGCAACTCACTAACGCAACAAATCTAGGGTACCAAATTTATCGCTCTCTTTTGATCAGATCTGGTTTTCCAGTAACCAAAATTTGTGTCGGTTGGATTAAATTACACATACATTTCGAATGCTTATTGATCTACAGCTTTTTTCACTGTAATTTTGGAGATAGGCGTTGAAAAAATGGTGATCTATGAGCCTATAACGCCTGGTCAGGTATAGAATTTTGGATGCTGTTAGATCTTATATCCTTTGTTTATGAGCTTGAAGTGTTGAAGTTGAAGCTTTTGGTTGAATTATAGTTTACAGACTGTAGTTCATATACGATTAAATTAGTTAGCAAGTAGTTATTATTTGATATTCTCGTGAAATAGAGAATTTATGTGCGTTAAGTTCATAGTTTATGAATGATTAAAGGCAATGCAGTATGTTCAAATTATATAGTGGAAGTTATTTTTTAATTTTGTTGATGGTGAAATTAGGATTTCTTGATCATTGAACTGAGTTTTGTCCTTGAAATAATAATTTCACACTGGCTTATGGGAAGACAGCTGTGTTGTTTAGGATTCTGCAGCATAATGAAAACTTGAAGCATATATGGAAATAAAACTTAGCTGAGGATATGGACGCATATACCTTTTTTTTTAAGCTTTTCGTCATGATTTCTGTAGACCTAACTGTTTTGGTGCTATTAATTCCCTCAGGAATGAGGATATAGTAATCCTAAAAGGATTGTTGGGGTGGGGGAATCACATGTGCATCCTATGCTTAATGTGGAGTCGTATGGGTTTTTTTTTGTGAATATTATTAAACAAACTGTAGGATAGTAGTTGATATCATCATATAACCTGTTTATTGTTCCTTTGAAGTTCCGTAAACAGTTCATTAACTGATATCTGAAGCACAATGAGACTTCTCTCTCTTCCTCATTCATGAAATCAAATTACAGTTATCTTTGTCTTTTTGATACTATGATGAATTTATTATTCTCATTTGATGTATGTTGTCCAATTACAGGTTTCTTTTCTCCTTGGGTTTGTCCCATTATTTGTAGCATGGTTATATTCTGAACTTTTGGAGTATAAGAAAAACTCAGCGCCATCCAAAGTGTGAGTTAGACAACAATTCAACACTGATTTTCTTCTGTCTTGCTACCTTTAACTTTATGAATTTTAAGTATTTGCTTACCCGCATTACTTGTATTATTTAGTCTTTCTTGCCGCTTCTCTTAAAATCAACTTTTTATGCAAGTAAAAATAGTTCTCTTCAATCAAAATTCTTGACTGATTATGCTTGCAAATTATCTAAATAACATCTTAGAGTTAGTAATTTACGTGCTGTTCTCTTTTATTTATAAAAAAAGTATGTTTCATTTTCTATCCACCAAAATCAGTTCTCTCATCTTGTAGAACACTCATTATGATCAAACGGCAAAATGTCAAATGACCAGTTTGATTTGGGCTCTGTTACTGATTTCCTAGACCGTTTCTAGGGAAAATAGAATAATGAGTATGGCATTTTGTTAGAAATGAAAAAAAAGTTTGATCATGAAAACAGGAATTTTTTCTTTGTTGCAAACGTGTGCTCCAGAAATATGTGAAAATGAAGGTCAAAAAACTGTCCTATTATAATGAGATTAAAGAATTAGAATTCTTTAGTTTGATCAAAGTCTGATCATAATGCTTCTAAGCAAAAAGAAAAAATTATGAAATGTTCTCTATGACACGAACACAAATTTATGATAACTATGTATGAATTATTGTATAGGAAACTGTCACCAATTAAAATCTTTACAGCGACTTTAGGCAGCAATATTACACGAATATTGTTTGAGGTGTTCTTATTAAAAGTATCATAGGAATGGAAAAGGTGGCTAGCACGCATTATATATCATCATATGGTTTGATATGTTATCATGGGTCTATTTATATTTTAAGAATGTTATTATGAGGTATTTTATCTTTTAAAAATTGTTATTTAATAGCCACTATGGGTTAACGGGAATTATGCAAAGGGAGGATGAGAGGTGGGGATTCTTTTTGCCGTTATGATTGGAAGTCGTCTATTTTACCCATTTCGAGACATTATGATAAGTGCAGATATTGCACGGTATCTGCTGTGTTGGTCAGTTTATTTTTTTAGAATAATTTATTTTTTCCTGTGTAAATGAAGAATCAAGCTGAATAAAAAGGAGACCAGGATTCATATAATTTTAGAAGGTATTGTAGTACCCCCCCTACTCTTTTCAATCAATCTTGCACTTAAAACCAATAAAATGTCTAAGCAGCCTTTATTTGTTATTTGAACCCAAACATAAATTTCTCTATCCCAATCTGTACATTTAGTGGCAGGAGTTCTGATGTCAATTTGGTTGAGTTGGGAAATGAAACCGTTAAAGAAGATGACAGAGCTGTTTTATTGGAGGGGGGTGGACTTCAGTCAGCTTCACCTAGAGCTCACAGTTCATCCTCTTTGTCTCACTTTGTCAAGTACGTAAAATTTCTGTCTTTTTCGTTTATTTCAAGTAGAAATTTTAACTATCCAACTTGACATGTGCATTCATTCTGTCTAATTTTAGGTTTTTTCTGATGGAAGAATCTTTTTTACTTGAAAATCGCATGACACTGAGAGCTATGTATGTATACTCATTTTCACTCTACCGTAAATAATTAATTTTCTTCATATCTGTGATTAAGGATGTTCACTACTCTCTCTGTCTCTCTCTCTTTCACCCCATCTCTGCAGATCAGAATTTGGTGTCCTTTTGATCTACTATTACTTATGTGATCGTACAAATCTCTTTGGCGAATCGAAAAAGGTATGGTTAGACAACCATAATATCCCTTTGATACTTTTTCTTCCCGGTTTGCTGTCCTTATTGAAGTGTGTTGAAGACCAATTTTATATTTAAAGTGGGAAGACCTAACATGCATCTGTGATGTTTTTCTTTATCAGCTTTCACTTGTCATATTAGTTCAAAAAAATTAGGAACCTTAAATCATTTATTTGTTGCCAAATGTGGGCACTGTTAGAGTTATATTTTTTAGGAGGAAAATGAACTATTAAGTACACAATAAAATACTAATGGGACATTTATCTAAAATAAACTAAGATCTATCAATGGGCCTGTATATAATTTTATGGAAGGATTATATTTTCAATTCTTAACTTAGTCAATTAAACTTAATCATGAATGGTTCATTGTGCCAATACAACCATGCTTCTGCACCTTTGTTTCGATTAACCTTATGTTAATCCTGAAAGTGTCTCTATTTCTGAAAAGCTAACTAGTTAAGAAAAGAATATCTACATGCCCTGTTAGCTTTGATTTATCAGAATTGGTCATTGATAAATCTGGATAGAATGAAATCCTGAAATATAAAGTTTTTCATTGACCCTTCTTTCAGTGCTCATTTATTTGGCTTTTGGTATCCAACCTCATGTAGATAAAAGGTTTATAGTGGGATGCTGATTTATTACTAAGTTAACGTGCTGCAAACAAGCATAGAGCCCGGACCTTAACTAACAATCGATTTAAAGAATCAAGCGACATCGAGCAGTTCTTATTATGGATTTACGATTGAAGCCCTATGTAAAAAGTGTTACCAACCTCTCTATTCACAATGCTCTTGTGGTTGAGTAAAGATATAATCATATAATTGTCTCGTGTTTAAATTGTGTGTTGGACTATAGCACATATATTGTTACAGGGTGGCTGAAGGAATATTTTAAAGAAACACTAACCTTTCTTCATTATTAGGTTTGTTTAGAAAATATTATTTGGTTCATAGTACTACTCTCAATGAATACAACTGGTTTTCAATCCATATAAGTTGTTTGGTGTTCATCTGTTAGCTAAGAATCTCATTTCTTATCATACTATATCTCACTGAAGATTGCAGATAATATGCCGGTGGATGGACTTTAAGCTTGTGGTACACTTGCATATTAATCTGTTCAGTGAAATGTTACAACCTATATATAGCTCATCGCTTGGCCATAATTTGTGTTTGCAGAGTTACAACCGGGATCTTTTCTTATTTCTCTACTTCCTTCTCATCATTGTGTCAGCACTTACTTCTTTCAAGATTCATCTTGACAAGTCACCATTCTCAGGGAAATCCATACTTTATCTCAACAGGCATCAAACTGAGGAGTGGAAAGGTTGGATGCAGGTTAGTCAACTTTTAATAATATGGATCTAATTCTTGAAACAAGTTTCATGTGAATAC
Source organism: Aralia elata (assembly GCA_034770075.1). Classification (NCBI taxonomy): domain Eukaryota; kingdom Viridiplantae; phylum Streptophyta; class Magnoliopsida; order Apiales; family Araliaceae; genus Aralia; species Aralia elata. Next base: position 7,392,591 of record CM068384.1, on the reverse strand, counting down.
TTATTATTGCCCTTTAGTTTTGTAATTATCCTTGCGCTGTTATCTGGATTCTAGGTTCTGACTTCATAGCCAATTTGATTACCCACAGTTCCTCCAATTATTTCCCACCTGCACAGATCTTCTCCACCGGCCTTTATGGATTAATTTATATGATATCAACAAAGATTTTGCAGTCTCCAGGAACAGAACTTTTGTTATTGTACTAGCGATTCATTTCTTTAAATTGTTTCCTAACAAATCATAATAATAAACTGTTTTGTGAGATCTCATTAAGAGATTCCTTCTTACTTTAAATGCTGTTTTAAGAATCTGGTTCGTTTCACATATGTTGGTTGCTGTGGAATCTTTTTCCTTTCCATCATAAATTTGTTTTGGCTTTTATCTGAGGATCCTTTTGAAGATAAAGTCACAAGTTCTAGAGATTCAGATTTACTACAGAATTGTAAAAGGATGTCTCTCTCAGTCCCAAATGAGAGCCCACTTCCAAAATCAATGTACCAAATAATATTTAATTTGTGAGATTGGGCATTGATTGTGTCTCAGTCAATTTTTATGGAAAACTTTTTTTTTTAAATAAAAAAGTGGACTATCTTTCCAGGATGGATGAACTGAGTGTACTGATTACATAAACATGCTTATAATAACCTGCTCATGATCCAGGTAAAAGTTGCTTGGATTGTCCACATCATCAGTAATGTCTGACTATCTTTCCTCATGTACAGGTGTTGTTTCTAATGTACCATTATTTTGCTGCATCAGAAATTTATAATGCTATTCGAATTTTTATTGCTGCATATGTGTGGATGACTGGATTTGGGAACTTTTCATATTATTACATCCGCAAAGATTTCAGCCTTGCAAGGTTTGCTCAGGTACATGGCCTCTTTTTAGACCTTTAGATTTTATTCCAAGTTCTGTCCTTTTATGCTTCTGATGGTATCACTTCTCTTTTGCAGATGATGTGGAGGCTTAACTTTCTGGTGTTTTTTTGCTGCATTGTCCTTAACAACAGTTACACGCTATACTACATATGCCCCATGCACACTCTTTTCACACTCATGGTTTATGGGGCGCTCGGTATTTTTAACAAATACAATGAAAATGGAACTGTCATAGCTGTAAAATTCATAACCTGCTTTCTGGTGGTTGTTTTAATATGGGAAGTACCTGGAGTGTTTGATCTGGTTTGGAGCCCATTCACTTTCCTTCTTGGTTAGTAACTAGAAGTACCTCTAGTTCGCTATTTTATCACTAATTATGCTTAAAATTAATAGTTATAACTATATTGCAGGATACACTGACCCTTCAAAACCACAACTTCCTGTCTTGCATGAGTGGCATTTCCGCTCGGGCCTTGATCGCTACATATGGATAGTTGGAATGCTATATGCTTATTATCATCCAACAGTAAGTTCTAATGTGGGCCATGTTTAACTCTATTAGTTCCAAGGCGGATCAATATCCATGTGTGTGTATATATGTATTCTAAGTGCTAACATACTTGAGAGGTGTGCACTTATTTTTGTTGGTAATTTCTTCCTTTTAACCCTTTTCAATTAATATGTTGCTAGTAATTGATAATTGCTAAACTATAAAAATTTGTTGCTGTAGGTCGAGAAGTGGATGGAGAAGCTGGAGGAAACAGAAGCAAAACGTAGGATATCAATCAAAACAATTGTTGTTATAATTTCCTTAGTGGTACTGATTCTTTCTTTGACTAGTAGATTCTTCCATATTTTTTACATTTGATGCAAAGAAAAACTTTATTATTTTCAGATGGGATATCTGTGGTTCGAGTATATCTACAAGCTTCCCAAGGTCACGTATAATAAGTATCATCCTTATACCTCATGGATTCCCATAACGTATGTGTATCCTTTCTCGTTACTCTGGCTAATGATTAGAAAGTTTTTCACTAGTTGTTAATGTATTTTCATTGTTTGATTGATCAGTGTCTACATATCCTTGAGAAACTTTACACAACATCTCCGAGGCTACACCTTGACCCTTTTTGCGTAAGTTGCCTTGGTTTTGATTTCTTATCTGTCCACTTGTGAGCATTGTAGAAGTTATGGATGTGAATTTGATTGGTCTTGTTTGCACTGTGTTATTTTCTTCTTGATCATTATAGATGGCTTGGAAAGATCACTCTGGAGACCTATATCTCACAATTTCACATATGGTTAAGGTATGCATATGTAGAATTATCTGTCAGTATTATACATTTTGTCGTTTTACTGAGTTACAAGAATAGCTGGTGTTTCAGTAAATTTGAAAATTTACTAGTAAAGACAAGGTTTAGTGAAAGTTGAAAGTATTCCATTTGTTTAGTTTTGTTTTGGGAGAGAGATGTGCCCAATCCATTAGATAGGGAAGATTGAATGACTGAGGGAGGCCTTCACCCTGGCTTGTGTTTGAGAATGGAATTCCATTAGTTGAATGGATCGAGAAATCAGGAGAGTTGAGAAATTCTTGTCTATTATTGTTTCCCAATGGACAATGGTGAAAGGTTAGATAGTCATCTAATGCTTCCTTTCAAGTTTCTCTGGACTCAGGGTTGATAGGATTGTTATCTTGTTAGTTGCAGAACATATAGTTGGAACTACTTGTATGTAAAATACATTGTTTTCTAATTAAGCTTATATAAACAGATCTAGTGTGCCAGATGGTCAGCCTAAAATGCTACTTTCTCTGATTCCGGACTACCCTATGTTGAACTTCATGCTCACCACTTCCATATACGTTGCGGTGAGTATGTGATGTTTTCTTTAAAAAGTTGTGGAATTGTGAAGCAACTGATTTTTTAAAAATGCTTGCAGGTTTCATATAGGCTCTTTGAACTAACAAATACATTGAAAGTGGTATTTGTACCAAGTAAAGATGATAAGCGCCTGGCCTACAACGCAATTGCAGCAGTTGTGATATTGAGTGTTCTTTATACTCTTTCTTTTGTGTTTCTAAAGCTGCCACAGATGTTGGTAAGTGTTCTTCCTAAATATATTGCCCTTAGCCTTACTATACTTCTTAGACATACCGTCTCACCTGCTACTTTAAAGTTGCAATAGTTGGACAGAGACAGATGCAATCAGGGCAGGCAAAATTATGTTAACATGACTTGCAAAAATGATAACATATTCACAAGCATTAAAAGCCAAACATAGTTCTGCAATCAAATGTCTACCTTATGTCAATTTGCTTAAAATATGCAGGTGTGAGACTTTGGAAATGTATATCTTAAAAGGACACGAGTTTCCACTCAAACTTGCATATGCAGCATAAAAGAGAATTCATTTCTGCAATCAAACGTCAATAGTAGGTCACTACCTTATGTTGATTTGCTTGAAATCTGCAGGTGTGATTTGGAAATGTATAGCGAAGGACACAAGTTTCCTTTCCGCACAAACTTGCATAGGAAGCATAAAAGAGAATTCTTTCTTATCACAAAGACCCGCATTACAGATATATGGCCTTTGTGGACAAATATTGTATACAGAAAAGTAATGAACTCGACCTTTATAGGAGAGGTTGAATTGGTATTCTCCTTGTAAGCCGTTTCAGTGATTATATGATTCAACCTCCAAGTAAGGCTTGTAGTGCACTTGGAGAATGTTGCATTTATTATTGTTGGTTCGCGGTAGCTGAAGGAGGCTCCAACACTGCAAATTTTAAAATGCTCTACATTTTGTTGGCTAGAGTCATTGTGTAAATTCTTTCTAATCGGATTCTATTGTTTATTGAAAAATCATGGTACCGAAAGTCAATAGCAAACATGTAGAATTATCTGTTTATAAATATGCAGTTGTTCATTATGTTTGTCAATTCCCATGTCAAGATTAGTACTGATATAGAATCCTAGCATCAGGACAACCTCGGCTTTGAATATTTGGTTCAAGCATGTTATTATTTAGATTATAAGTTGATCGATGATAACAGCTGAACTGGTGAACCTGTTCCAAATGGAAATCAGTTCTTTATATAGAGAAAATAATATATATATTATAGTTTACCTTTTGGCAAAAGGTAAAAACAAGTAATTTTATATAATTTGAATAATTTACTTCAAAGTGTAGAACTTTTGACTTGAAGAAATTATAGAAAAATCAAAATTTGAAAAAAAATAATGCTAAACGTCCCAAAATTTTCATATCAAATGTTATATGGCATTGGGTAATATAAGTAATATTTTATGACATTACCAATCACAGAGAATGTACTCAACCAAAGTAATAATGTTATTTAATATAATTTTTTTAAAAACCCCTAGCGTTACCTATTTGAAAAATAGAAGTATTTTTTATTCAACCCAAAAGTGAGGGGTCGAGGCCTTGAGGGGGGTTTTGGTTCACTCAGAGAGGCCAAACCTACCTAGTATAAAGACCAACCTCCCTTGCATTGGCTTGGGCAACTCTCACCATCCCCACGAAATGTAATACCAGTCTTTCTTAAAGATACCAAAAAAGACGGAAAGAAAAAAAATGAACGAGAAGTCCCAGCACAATCTCCACTTCAAAGCATCTCTTTTAATGAAATTCAAACAGCCGACTATCTTTCACCACTTTCCTTGTCCTGGTCTCTGTAAATAAAATCTATTTCTTCAGCCAAAATATTATAAAATTTTGAAAGGTAAATTCATGCTACACCAAAAATAAAAACACCTTAAGGGTTAAAAATAAGAACATGTATCAATAACTGAAAAGTTGTTCTCCGACTTCTTGTGATACTCGTGAAAGTGAATCTTGTGTCCGGACTTGCAGCAATAGCAAACACTGTAGTATTCTTTTTTGCCGGATCCCTCAGAATATGTGCACCATATCATAAGCAAAGCTTTTCATGTCAAGGAAAGTTACAGACTTTCACAGATTGCAGTTAATGTTCCTGAATATCAAATGTACAATAAGTGACGAACTATACACACACACACACATGCACAAAAAAAAAAAACCACACACACACACACACATATATATCATAACCAATTTGGATGTCATAGTTTTGATTGAGACGGATCATAACTTTTAAAATGCAAGTTTTTTTTTAAAAAAACTTTAGTACAATTATATTCCTTTAATAAATTTGTAAACCTAAACTAGTGGGGTCCAAAAAACCTTTTGTTCCAATGAAAGGAAAGTGTAGTAAAGTGGTCTCCACTAATTATTAGTATCTTTTTCAAATCTTAACTATAATATTCATTTTTGGACAGCCCAAAATGTGAAGTACGACTATATAAATATGGTGCAGATAATTTAACAGACACCGTTTTGCTATTTGTGCATTAAATTTACTGCTTTTCTTTTCTTTTCTACAAATAGCCTGCTGAAAGAATATAAAGGAATTAGGATACGTCCAGAACAGCACGAACGACTGCAAAAATTAAAAATAAATATCAGTGAGTTGTCATTTGGATGTAAAATGAAACTTCAAGTATTTTTATGCCAATAGAGAAGCTATGCATAGTCTTGTACGTAAATTTGGTATGGAATATCCATTTTGACAACTGAAGTGAGTAAGCACAAAAAAGGAACAACTGTATTTATTTGATGAAAAGTTAAAACTGATATTTGGAAATCCAAAACAGAACAAATATTGGTAAAAAAAAAAACACTAAATAAAAGAACTTAAAAGGAAAACAATAATTAAGAGAATTGTCAAAAAATATTTTTCTGTAGTTACTAGTGAGGCATAATAAATTTTTCAGGATTGAATAACCCAAATATAGTTCCACCTTACTTTCATCTATGGATGCTACATTTTAATATATAATGACAAAATGAACCCTTTGTGCCACTGAAGATTATATATTCTGATGGATAGTCCAGTTACTTGTATAACTCAGGCAAAAAGTTAATGTAGGCAAAAAAGCAAATGTTTATATTCTGATAAATAGTCCGCAAAGCTCTTTCAAGAATAAGGAGCATCCTGGAGTTAAAAAAAAATGCTCCTGGAGTTAAAAAGAAACATCAAACTTTTTCTAAAGGTCAATGATGATAAGATTGTGCATGCTATTATAAATATATTGTACTCTCTCTCTCTCTCTCTCTCTCTCTCACTTGCATTAACTTTTCCCAAAAAATTTAGTTCTCCTTTTTAGTTGAGTTGAAACTAAATATGCCAAGCACTAAACTTGAGAAAACTTCCAAAAAAAATTAAGCAAAAAAAAAAAACAAACAAACTAGAGAAAAGAAAAACTGAGAGTATATAGAAGTGTACCATAAGCCCGCCTAGAAAACCGTCAAGTATAATTCTGTTCCAGCTATCAAAGTATGAATGAATCGAAAACCCTGCCTTTGCTGTGAGCCCTACTGATGTAATTGCCATGACAAGGAAATAAAATACAAATCCCATTAAGCCATTAAATCCTAGAACTCCTGCAATTACTCCTCCGATAATAGACATAAATGTCCGGCTGCATGAATCAATAAGCCACAAGTTCCAGCATCATCAAACAATTTGAGAATTTTAAGGTTGCAATTAAGAAACGAAGAACAGATTAAGGCAAATTAAACATGTATGCATGTTTCACTATAAAAGCTAACGAATCTGCAGTTTGATTGCTCCTAATAACTTTTGAAGTTTTCCTACGCACCCTTTTCCCAACTCATTTTTTTTTGGGCCATGTTATATTGGGTGGGTGTTTGGGTGGTAGGGGAAACTATCCTCCCTTTTTCTAAAATGAGCTTCAGCATAACTTAGCTGAGTGCATCCTCCTAATAGACCAGGTAAACATTCTAGCTCTGAAGAATGTATTTACATAATTTTAATGTGCTTGAAACCAGCAGCAAATTAACAAGGTGCATACAGGAAAAGTGAAGATTGTATCTGCACATGAGGAAAAATAATAAAAAGAGGAGTCCAAAAGCCTTGCCATAGTCCAGAATTTTGCGTTTTTCCTATTTGTCACCTTATAATTCTAATTAAAAGCAATATTCAAGAACTAGCAAATGTCATGTCCATTGGCGTTTGGATGCTCTAACCTGAGTTATAAACTACTAACAAACAAAAAAAAAGATACTACAACAATCTTCTCTCTTCCATCCCTCTTCAAGTTGCTAATCTAACCAAGCAATCTGTTGCAGACGTGTAAGTGGTCAACATGAGCAGAATATCAAATGCAATACTCCAAGATAGATTAAAGACTAAACGCTAATCTGCAATGAACTACCAAATTTCTTAAGCATAGCATCTCGATCTGTAGTTTTTACATGCCATTCACGAATCAGAATGATGTAAAACAGAAGGCAAACATGCAAATAAACAAAATTAAAATTTTCTTTTATAATTATTTTTACTTTTATTTTTTATCAAACATCATAAAGAATTGTGACACACACACACACAACATATATATTTATGTACGTAAATATATAAGTTAGGAGTTAAGATCCATCTAAACATTACATACACAGAAGATGCCTTTCCCTCTAAAGAATATATCTATGCCTGAAAGATTTTGTACCATTATAGACCTGCAACAATTGTTGACATCATATTCAACTCTTGTGAAGGGATGAATATGTAAACTATTAAGAATCCATCAAAGCTTGTTAAATGTTATTCGTAATAAACTCTTCATATTAGGAAAGCACTGCTGGTTATTACTTTTCCAAAAAAAATATACACCTACCCACATTTCTTTGCTCACAAATCATGCCAATGTACTCCTTTGATGTAAATGGGTCTCCTATGGAAAGGGCAGCTATAAACAGGCCTGCTATGGGAAACAGAACTCTCAAACCAAAAATATTTGAAATACCACTTTTCACTTCAGAATGAGGCCATACCATCGATTTAGTGATGGCTCCAATTCCTTTTACAGACTCATTTTATGATATTTTGACACTTGTATTATGTTGAATGTATGTAGTATCTAATTTCACATTACCAAACCATATTTCATATGAGATTTTTGTAAGAGAGGTATAAACATGGCCGACTCCTCTTCCTGTTCTATTGATCAGAAGCATCTAGCAGCGCCACGCAAGTTCACTCTTCTTTTACGTATTTAACTGATGATTCCACCAGAACATTGTTCTCACAGAAGTGCAAAGCATTGTCATAGTAAACATTTTTTATATATTTGAAAGAGAAGTACTTTATTTATATACTACTGTATACCCATTCTATTTTGAAGTCTGTGGCCTAGAGTTTATCAGTCTAATTATGCACAGCAAAAAATGTAGATCTATCAATTTATGCATTTTGACTATATCCTTCAGTATAATAATACATATTTGCCTTTGTTTCTCCATTTCTAGTTCTTTATTAAGTATAAAAACTATAAGGTACCCCTCTTAGAAGGCAAAGCTTTTCTCCAAATCAACTTCTCTTAAGTTATTGAAACCAATCAAAATTGTCAATCTAATACGGTAGTACATCAACTCACAGTGAGTGATCATATTAAGAATACTTAATCAAGTAGTAGCCAGTGACAATCCACAAAACAAAGTTAAATTATACACCGCATCCAAGTAAGGTCTGATACAAACCTGTAATATATTACTTTCATGTTGCTTTGCATATTCTCGACATTAAATGTTGGTATATCATTTATTTCACTTGATTTCTTATCGGTTGCACCTGAATCATCATGCCCAGCCATTGCTTCTGATTGCACTTACACGTAAACTTCTGAAATTAAGAAGACAGTAATTTAGACAAAATGAAATGAATCAAACATGAAGCTGGCATAAATGCATTATCTTAATTCTTCATAAAATTGAAAGCAAAACACTTAAAAACAGGCCTCTTCAGCATAAACTAAAAGTTCACAGATTCAGCAATTCTTAAAAGCTTATTATAACCTAAAGCTCAGCTAGAAATCACAGAAAAAAAATTTCAATAAATGTCAACAAAATTTATATTGATATCAAATCAGTAACTACTGTCTACTTCAAAGAAGTCCGCTTAAGCTACTAATACTAATATTGAAGTTCAAGGTAGAATTATAATATATAACTATTAAAATATGCATAACAGATCCGAGTTCAAGATCGCCGGCCACCAGAGATAAACATCCATTTATACACCTATATATAACAGATCTACGTATAATTATAGTATGCGAGTGATCTTCAAACCTTAAATTTACAGGAGCTAATAAATTCTCGGATAGAGAAGCTCAACTTACAGTCTGCTCACAAACTATGTAAGAAGACGCTCCCAATTATCTATATCTGTTGCTGATAGACTGTATTTTATTTTCTCTTTTGTTTTTTTTTATCCGGGGAGTTTCAGAATACTGGATTTAAAGATCTAGTATTATTTGGGCCCTAGTATTATTTGGGCCGAAGTAACATAGGCAATGAATTGGTGGGCTCACTTAGGATTTATTAAGTCGAGCTGATCTTACTTTGTAGGCTACTGGGCTGTCCTTTATGCGTATATACCTATGTAAGCTACTTTTTGTACAACTATATATGCTTAAAGCGTATAAGATTATTAAAAAAAATATTCAAAAATTGACCATAACTTTTGATACTAAACTAGAGTAGAACAAAATAATAGAATTCTAAATCAGCTCATTATTCACAAATTTGAAGAAAATAATATAACAATAAAAAAATTTTGCTAAAAGAAGAACTCTACAAATTACACGCATCATTTTGAATGCAAGAGAAATAGAGAATTGTTCGAATAATAGAATTGTTCCTTTTAATGTAAATAAAATAAAACGAAATAATAGGACTATAAATCTAATTAATTTGCCTTTGCCTTCCTTCCCGCATACTCAATTCCCTTAAGCACTTAGTAATAAGGCGACAACAAGCACCTTGTTTCTCAAAGTTCCCTTCTTACTTTAGAAAAATTGCAGCTATCGTGTGGAGAACATAGAATGTGGTTTAATTCGACTAACAACTAGTCTAGATATTTTATCATATATGGCTTGATTAATTAGGGAAACAAGCCAAGTAAAGAAGAAATAAAAAGTTAACACGTTAACATGAAAACTCATTAACACCCACGAAGTCATCTCAATATAATCTAACTATATATTTAATTGATTTATTATAAATTGAAATTAAGCCTAATTATTTCTTGGGTTTTTTGGGCCGGGGTTGAATATTAACTGAGGGTTATAGGAAATGGACAACACATAATAATAATATTACCAACATCACCAATAATGCATAGAGCCACATAGAGCATGTAGATTCATTGTGCGATAACTCAATATTTCATCGGTGGCGGCTTGCATAGGACATACCGTCTGATGTAGGCTAAGACTTTAGAGGTTACGTGTTGTTGTAATTGTACTGCTAGTAGTTTGCATTAAAGTCCTTGTAATTATAAGATCGTAAAATGAACAAACAATTCGGACTCGATTCGTACTTGTTTGACTAAAAGTTCGACTCAAATTCGACTCAAAATATAAATAATTTAAATATGAGTAAATTTTAAAATTCGATAAATTACTCGAACCTTCTCAAATTATAATTTTCTTTTAATACTCATATCATATTCGTTAGATCGTGCTTGACTCGATAGCTAAATGAGTCTCAATCAAACTTTATTTTATACTCAATAATTTTTGTGAAACAAATCTGAATAAATCAATGCTCAGCTTGACTCGGTTCATTTACACCATTTGTACTGCTAGCAGTGTTATCATTAATATACATGCATGTACTGCTGGTAGGCTTAAGGTGGTGTTTGATAAAATTGAGTAATTAAGATCTGAATGGTTAATACATCTTAATAAATTAGATAATCTGAATGAAATAACATCTGAATTTAAAAAACTGTTTGATAACTAAAAAGTGTAAAACATCTGAATGACACTATTTTACCATTTTAATATATGAGTTATTTAAAAATTTTATTTGAATGAACTTAAAATTTGAAATTGAAGGAGTACAATATTTATTGAGGTTATTTTTGTTAATAAATTTTAAATAAACTATTAAGAGGCAACTCTTAATAGTTAAGATTTGAGTTTTTGTCTTAACGATTAAGATGCATTAAGAAGTAATTTTTTTTTTACTAAATAAAATTTACCTCTAATCAAGTCACTAACAGATGAATTAAGAATTATTCAAACACAAACGAACGCCACATAAGACTTTAGAGGTTACGTGTTGTTGTAATCGTACTGCTAGTAGTGCTATCATTAATATCCATGCATTTACTGCTAGTAGTTTGCATTAAAGTCCTTGTAATCTTTCCGTTCCTTAGTTTTGACAGCTCAGTGCTTTTTTTTTTTTTGTTTCCCGTCCTTCGATTCTCTGCTGATGTGGCTGTGCCACATCACACGGTCCCTACTCCCGGTTTCCAATCCCGGGCAGCGTAGAAGAATTCTTTAGTAAAAGTATTACTCCCTCCGGTCTCTAACACCTTGCTTTGTGAGTTTGAAAAACTGAGGAAAGAAGAAAGGATAGGAAAGGTTAAGAAAATTAAGTATAATTTTACTTAGAAATTTCTTGTTTGTAAGTTTTTTTTAGTTAAGAAAGCTTTGAAAAAAATAAAGAAAATTAGATTCAATTTTTCGTGGAAACTTTTCTAAGCAAAATCATAGAAAAATTAAGGTTGAAAAATGTGTTTAGTAAACTTCTTTTTTATTTCTAAATTGCCTTAACATTAACATAGAAAAATAAATTTGAACATCCATGTCATATACATATTGACACTTTCTTAAGTAAACTTCCAAACAAAATTAAGGAAAATAATGTTTCTCTCCTTTTATATCCTATCATTTCCTTGCTTAAAAATCTTAAACATTCCTTACCCTAGAACTTACAAATAAGGTGCAAAGGATAACCTAATGTATAATTTTTTGGTTTTCAAAAAGATAGCCATAAGTATATAAAATAAAAGACAAATATATTATTTTGTGGGGTTCACTAGTATATATAAAAAGAGACTTGTCATTTTATGTGAGTTTGTAGGGAAATTAAGAATAAATTAAAACCTTTTCTACTTTTTTCCTCTGTTTTACTCTTTTCTTAATTTATATAAAAAATATACTTTAAACATCTTTTAGAGAACGGAAGGAGTATTATTTATTGTTCGGATGAGATTTTTCGGGTCCATTATCGATGCCCAAATCTGGGCTTGTGCCACATGATATATTAATTATTTGACGACTTAGTATTCTAGAGGGGTCAAAGTCCAAATTGACTAATAATTTCTTATTCTATTTGATTTCTTAAAAATAGGAATAAAGATTCTATCTAATAATCGAAATGACAATCCTGTGAAAACTTTAATAAGGACTCCTATTTTTCAGGGCGAGTTATGACAATGCAATGTGAGCAACTATACATACAATCATATATTGAGGTCAAGGTACATATACATACACACATAAATTATTATTTTCATACTTTAGAGCAATTTAATACCTACATTATTGATGTTTTTGACTTATACTAATTCTCACCATAGAGCTATTTTTCGACTGTCCAAGTCATTAAATTTTTGGCATGTTCATTGTTTGTTTCTTATGTAAGTTTTTGCTTGTTGTTTAATGATTTAACAAACGAACAAATTTTGACTTTAACGTTTATCATTAAATAATAAGTCTCTTCAGACAGTGGATCTCAAGAAAATTTCACAAACTTTAGAACCGTAACTTATGTACCATTCATTATGAATAATATTATAAGAATCTAGGAAGTTCTTTTAGTGAAATTCATATATCGATTTTCTACATGCATGCATATATAGGTCAAAACCCTATATTGTACTGATATCCAAATCAATAACAATAACCACAAGCAAAAACATCTAAAAGTTTTCTTTCCATTAGAAAAACCCAAGTTCTTATTTATTTGACTAGGCCAAGGTTACATTCCAAACAATAGAAAAGAAAAAAACAAAGACGAAAAATACACTCAAATTAACAATTACCCTTCTATCTATCTAATTAATTGTATGCTACTTATTTAAGATATGATTTAGCAATTCGACCACCAGCTCCTTTAGGGTAAAAACCACCAGGTTTACTTTCACTTCCTCCTCCGTACACAATTCTTAGTATTTCCTCCGGTGTTCTGTCAAATGCAAGTGAATATTTATCCCCTGCTAGCACATTTCCCCTAATCCTCCCCTCCGCGCCATACGCGGGTTTTACAACAAGACCTTCATCCTTTACCCCTTCGCCTCCAAGCTTGTTCCTTAACTCTGAAATCCGGTCCGTAAACTCTGCCACCGTAATTCCGTAAGGCACCACCTTCCTCTTTCTGCGCTCGTATAACAAAGCTCTAAGAACTGCATCCTGCCCTGATTCCACCCCTAATAGCCCCGCCACCAACTGTTACACGTACAAAAAAGGCGGAAAAGTTAGTAAACATATATACAAATTATGAGAGTTATAATCGTAAAATAAAATTTATAGTTAAGGAGAAAAAGTTAATAAGTTATAAACATAAAATAAAATTTATAATTAAAATTTGTCCGTATTTCAGAAGTAAATAAACTTGGCGTCCACTAGTTTTTTCTTCTTCTTCTTCTGCATAGTAACTGAATACGATTGATTAGCCCTTCTTCCTTATTTCTTTTTAATTAGTTTATTGCATGGAAGAAATTTTATTCTTCCTTTAGCAAAAAGAAAAAAATAGAAATTTTATTCTTTCATTAGTTGTACATATTTGCAAATTACTTAATTAATATATCTAAATCTGTTTTTAGGCTGTTACACAAAGAAAAAGGTGCAGCAATATATATATGTACCCTTTTGGCAGTGGCACTTCGGAGTTTAGGATTGATTCCAACGTATCCCGTGAGTCCAACGTAAGGAATAACGTAGGAGGCAAGGACGTAATTGAGATCATTGGCGTAAGGATCGAATGGGGGCACTAGAGGCCTTCCAAATGCGCTATTCATCACTGTTGCAAATGATTCAACGCTTAGATTTAGCAGTGGCCTAGGAAATCCTTTTACGGTACTCTTAATAGCCCTGCATAATTTATTTAGATCCAATCAGATATAAATTAAATTTCAGGTCAACTCAACTTGACAACGTTTTTTAATAATATATAAACCCGATCAACAATGCCTTTTAATACTAATATATATAAACTAACATATGTTCGTATGTGTGATTTAAATAGCAGGCGAAAAATAAAAGTAAAATGATGAATATGAACCTTAAGTGTCCAACTTCCTGAAGAGCAAATTGAGTGATAATATCCCTTATCAAAGGGTCGAGCTTGGCTTGCCTAGCACCAATGGGCGGTGGACCGCCCGAGGTTAGGTTTGGAGCTACGGTATCCAAGCCCCGACCTAAAGCGCCCCATAAGAAAAACTCAGCTTCTAAATACTCTAAATTTAGAGGGAACTCCACTAGATCCACATCGGATTTGGGCAGGCCGCTAGCTTTTTGGTGGTGGTGGTGGAGGGGGATTAAATCGGAAGCATAACTGCTAGGAACAAGGAGGAGGGTGAGGAGGAGGGTCAATATTCCGGTGGTGGTGACGGTGGCGGAGGTGGTGGTAGTAAAAGTAGACAATGCCATGGCTATATAGCTAGTTTAGGTTGATGTAAGATTAATTTGATGAAATTTGTGTAAGCATTATATAGTGCGGATAGAAGAAGGGTGTGTTGCCATGTAGTTGAGAGATTGAGAGGGGGAGGGTCAAAGTTAGGGCTGCCACGTGGGAGTTGATCTGTATAGATAAAAAAGACTATGTGGAGAAAGAATAGGAGGAGTTGTTGGTCTTAAATCATCAGATTTTGTCTTGGTTTGCTCACACTGTCACGGCTTCATGCGTATACGTAATTTATTACTACGTTACTACAAATAAAAATTACGCCACGGTTTTGTAGACTAAAACTTCACCATATAATATTATTTTCGTTTTAATATTAGAATTAAATTTTAATTTTTTAAAGTTAATTTATGAAATTTTAAAATTTAAAATTGATATAATTTCGTTCAAATTCTGAAAATAATAAAGATGATAATTAATAGTATTTTATAGTTAGTTTACAATTATTATATTTGTTTGTATTAAAACTAAATAATTTTATATCAATTTGAAATTTTAAGATTTTACGAATGAACTCAAAAAAAATTAAAATGTATCTATAATTTTAAAACAGAAGGAGTATAATCTTCTTTAAGTGGCTTTATGGAGTCATTCATAACGTATTAACGTTGGGTGTGTTTATGCATTATATGTATTGACCAAATATTGGAAACCAAGTTTAATTAATTAATGTTCGAACTTGTGCTTATTTTTCTAAGCTGCTTTTGGGATTTTTAGACCTTAAATGCACCAAATTTTTTTAGGTTATTTAACTTTATAAGCTCGAATTATAAATCTAATAAAATAAATAAGTTCAAAATCATGTCCCAAACGCATGCAGCTAGACGAATGATACTGTTAACATTAGGGTAGAAGAAGTGTTCATGACTAAACATTTGCCTGCCATTGATCATTAGCCAAATGATAGTGGGAGATACACTGATGTCACAGCAGCACAATATCTATTAAACATTTATTTACTAAAGGGCCTGCCTCATTAATTAATCACTTTTTTCTTTCTTAGACAGCTAAAAATAACATTTTATATGAAAAAATATTTAAGACAAGATACTCATTAAACATGCACATTGGCCAAGATCAACGGAAACAGAAGAACTAGTTATTTTCAGTTTCATCATACTAAAGTAATTATGTCTGTTCTATACTATATATTCATTTTATAATTTTTACTTTTATAAGGAATAAGGACTTCATTTTATCTATATACCGGGTATATGGGAAAATTAAAATAGTAACAATAATGAAAATATTTTTCCCAACCGACTGTAACACATGACCTCGTTACCAGTTGTCTCTTTAAACGACAAAAAGAAAACAAAAAGAAGAAGAAGAAGAAACATTTGACATGCATGCCATCCGAATCGCCTAACGATTCGGAACACACAACTATACAATCCGAACAAAACACAAAGCAAACAAGTAGAAAATAATTAAAACACAAGATAGAAAAAGTTTAATCAAGCCTGACTAAACTATACAACATGCAAGAAACACCTATGGCCAGCATCCCATATATGTATGTATAATATTTCTGCTCAGGAGATTTATCTTTCTTAGAAGATGCAGCAGAAAAATGTGGGAACATATTATTTTCATGCATCCTTGGCCTTGCAGGGATATATATATATATATATATATATATATATATATATATATATATATATATATATTGCAAAAAAGAAATATATTCAAATTATAGCATCTCCAAAGAAAAGAGTTGGCAAGTTTAATTATTCCCTTTTTTCTTAGTCACCCAGACTCACTTCAAGTAAAAATGAAACCATATGGACCATTACTGTAATACCCGGAAAAGATTTTAATAATAATAATAATAAAATTTATATTTTTTTTAATAAATATATTATTTGGACTTTGTCATTTATTTGGGTCAAAGAAGTCATTTAATTTATGTGGGCTAATAGTAATTGGTAAATATCAAATTGGTAAAATTGGGCCTTAATATTAATTGAGTCTAAATTATATTTGTGTAATTTTTTTTTATAAAAATCCTATTAATATTAAGAGGGTTAATAACATATATCAATAAATAAACCTAAAACCTAATTTACTAAAGCATTACGCCTGACACGAGTTAAGGAGAAGAAGAGAGAAGCGGCGGCAACTTGAGTGCACAAGGAAGAAAACAGTGTCGACTATAATTCTTAAGGTACGTGAGTATGACTTTAAGTGAATTAGTTAAAGTTTCTCTCAATTGATGTATGCATTAGATGTTAGAAAAAGAAACAAACGAGGATATGACATATTTTTATGCATGAATAGTTAACTCATTGGTCTACAATGCATGTTACTGAACTTATTATATATATATATATATTAATACTAACAATCGATAGTGTAATCAGTTTATAGGTCCAAGTTCATTACTACATACTTACATATATATATATATATATATATATATATAAATATCTCTGTGTGTATGTATACATCCTGTTAAATAAGATTTTAGATATGAATTGATTAAGCAATATTTTTTATTTGTTTATTTATTTATTTATTATTATTTTTTGAACGGAAGGTACTGAATTATTTTATATATATAAATGGATTATACATAAATAAACCTACAATGCCGATTTTGAATAAGATTGTATTCAGTTATTAATTGTTAATTGTTTTAATATTTGTTATGGTATTATGTAGGACTATTCGGAAATCTAGAATTTGGAATTTACAGGCATATAATAATAATAATAATAATAATAATAAAATGAGTTTATTAATGGGTTAAAGATGGAAGAGTATTTTTACAAGTGTACTTATATTTATTATTATTTTGTTTAATTAGTTCGAACGGAGGGAGTCTAAACAAGTTATATTTGGAATATAATTTTTGGGTATTACATTGCTTTATCCAGGTACGGATTCCGTACTCCTTCAGCGATAATCCTTTTAATTTGATTTGTTCGTTTCGCTATTCGTTTAGGAAGTTAGTATTGCCTCATGATTATTCT
Source organism: Aralia elata (assembly GCA_034770075.1). Lineage (NCBI taxonomy): Eukaryota > Viridiplantae > Streptophyta > Magnoliopsida > Apiales > Araliaceae > Aralia > Aralia elata. The sequence continues at coordinate 7,375,133 of CM068384.1, read as the reverse complement.
TTATCAAATTTATTATGATGGTTTCAGTTTGGCGTTAATATTTGGAACTCATATTTGTACTCTTTGATCTAGTGTATCATGTTAGTATTTATTTCGATCTTTGTAGAAATGTACATGTAATATATTTTGGAAACTTTGTGTTGATAATTCGTTTCAGTTTAACATGTACATATTAGAACCCCTTTGTGTTGATATAGTGTTGCATGTGTTGTGACATAGTATCCTTATTAGAATATACCGTAGGGTATACCTGAGCTATAACCACCTGTGGGGGTACCACAGGCATGTCCTCTTGGCACCGAGGCATGACACCTTCCGTGGCGGTGTGATCAGTCCACGGCGTCTCCGTTTTGTGCTCCGTTGGGAGTTGGCCATTGGTGATTTGTTGTGGGAGGCGTATGGGTCGACCCTAGATTTCTGTTCTGTTCTGTTCTGCGGATTGGTGATGTTTGTGCCGAACACGCCTTCCGATTTTACATGCATTTGGATTCGCGATCTAATGTGTGTAACTTGCCTGTGTGGCATTATTTGATTTGTCTGTGTGGCAAGGTATATTTCTGTTTTGTTTTGAGCTCGGTATGAAATAACACCCAGCCATTTGATTCAGCCTATTATTTCATTGTGTTACTTATGTTCGTTTCAATTCAGTTCATTTGATTGAGTTAGTTAGTCAATTCATTATTCTTGTATTCTATATCCGTACTGGGCGTTTGGCTCATGCTGTGTTTTTCTTCCGGCAGGTAATCAGGGGGACCAAGGGCAAGTGTGATGAGAGCTCCATTCTTTCCAAATGATTTAGATAATTTGTTTAGATTATGATACATTGGTTTTGTTAGAGTTGTAATAATTATTTCGAATTGTGGTTTGAGCCAGTTTGACAGTTTATTATGGCTTAACTTATGGTATTTATCAGTTATTAGAGATATTCTTTTGTGGCACAGAGCTTTCTTTTCATTTTGTAGTTTTGATGTGTTTTGTGCGTAACCTCTCTTTCTATTTTGGAAAGGGGGTGTTACAATTACTGACAAATTCAATTATACTATATGATCAACCCAAATCCATATTAAATTTATGTTCTAATTAACCTTGCATTGTTTAGACAAACCATATTATCTGCATTTTCATTGAGAAACCAAATAAGCTCTCATTTTTTGACTGAAGGAATAAATAAACTAATTAATATTTTCAGATTTTTATATCGTATCATTAGCGTGCAAGCTTTCAGGCAGAAAGAAAGCAATATACACGAGTAAACTAGCTTAATCAATAACACATTGAATCTCACAAAATTGAAAAATAAAATAAAATCAAGAATTAGTGAAGGCTGGATAATTTTGTGTTTTAACATCAACAAATAAATAAAAGAATTAAAGAATTGGAGATAGAGATTAGAGCAAAACAAAACATAAATTGTTGTCCTTTAAGGTTCGGAAAAGAGGCCAGGCTTCGGTTGGAAGTACAATTGGGCCCAGTCGGACCTATATATACATGGCCTACTATACCTGTCCAGGTCCAAATCTCTTTGGGCTTGATTTACAATTCTTATAGTCTAAAGCTACCAAATCGACGGTTGAAGATTAGCAGATGTAGAAGAGACTTGTGTTGATAAAAGCACCAGAATACAGGAGGCTTCAACTATTTTGCAGAAAAGAAGAAAGCCAGCAGTCAGTCCTAACCTAAACCCAACCGGCGGAATTAAGAAATTGCTGGTGTATTGGATTTTGAGGTAAGTATTATACAGGGTTTTTGCTATTTTTTAGATTATATCCTGAATTTGAAAAAAAGAAGAAGCAATTTTGAATCCCAATATATGTATAATGTCACCATGCTTGCTGCTAATCTACTAGTTCTTCTCATTTTCCTAACTGGGTGTTTCAGAATTGTTGAGAATTTAAACGGGTTCAGGCTTTAAGGTTATAATCTTTTAAGTGTATATTGGTAATTTGAATTTGAGCCTTCCTTGTTTAGACAATGCATCTGAAAGAGGGATGTTCCTTATTGCTAAGAGTTCACAAGCCATCCATACCTTTTGTACTCAACACCACTCCAATTCTCAATTCTAATCTACAAAATGCAAAAACACCAACAGTTCTTAAAGAGATTGATGTTTTGAGGAGATTAAAACATGAACGCGACATTACCTTAGCTTTAGAGTACTTCAAATCTGTTGCCAATTCAAATTCTTTCAAGCACACGCTTTTTACGTACCAAATGATGATAGAAAAGCTCGGGCGCGAGTGTGAGATGGATGGTGTTCAGTACCTTTTGCAACAGATGAAGTTGGAAGGTGTTAGTTGCTCTGAGGACTTATTTATTAGCGTGATCAATTCTTATCGGGAAGCTGAGGCTTCCGAGCTAGCGCTGAAAACATTTTATCGGATGCAAGATTTTGGGTGTAAACCTACGGTTAAGATTTATAACCATCTCTTAGATGCATTGCTTAGTGAAAGTAGGTTTCATATGATCAATCCTATTTATAGTAACATGAAGAAGGATGGGATAGAGCCGAATGTGTATACATATAATATTCTTTTGAAGGCATTGTGCAAGAATGATAGGGTGGATGGGGCTCACAAGTTGCTTGTTGAAATGTCAAACAAGGGATGCTCTCCCGATGCAGTGAGCTATACGACAATTGTATCGTCTTTGTGTAAGCTTGGTAAGGTGAACGAAGCAAAGGAGCTTGCCATGAGATTCACCCCAATTCTGCCTGTTTATAATGCTTTGCTAAACGGAATGTGTAGGGAGTGCAACCTTGAGGAGGCATTCCAGTTGTTGGATGAGATGGCAAATAAGGGAGTTAGCCCTAATGTCATCACCTACACAACAATAATCAATGCTCTTTCTGATTTGGGTAATGTTGAACTTTCTCTTGCCCTTTTGGCCAAAATGTTTGTAAATGGATGTAGTCCAAATATTCAATCCTTTACTTCCCTAATTAAGGGATTTTTCCTCAGAGGGAGATTCTATGAAGCTCTTGACATCTGGGACCAAATGATCAGAGATGGAATTTTCCCCAATGTTGTCACGTACAATACACTGATAAATGGTCTATGCTCTTTCGGAAATATGGACAAAGCTGTTTCTGTTTGTAATCAAATGGAGAGAAACGGTTGGCCTCCAAATGTAACAACCTATTGCACAATCATTGCCGGGTTTGCAAAATCTGGGGACTTGGTAGGTGCATCTGTGACGTGGAACGAGATGATAACCCATGGTTGCCATCCTAATGTTGTGGCATACACCTCCATGTTGGATGTTCTTTGTAGGAATTTCATGTTTGACCAAGCTCATTGCCTTCTCGAAAATATGTTGTTGGAAAACTGTTCACCAAATACAGTTACGTTCAACACATTTATTAAAGGTTTGTGTGCTGGAGGAAGAATAGATTGGGCAATGAAGTTGTTTGATCAGATGGAAAATAATGGATGCTCACCTAACGCTACTTCTTTTAATGAGCTATTGGATGGTCTCTTCAAAGTGAACAACTTCACAGTAGCATTTGAGCTTATTGCAGACATGGAGAAAAGGGGGATTGAGCTTAATTTAGTAACTCATAACACCATTATATATGGATTTTGTTGTGCTGGTATGCTTGAGGAGACTCTGAAGCTTCTTGGGAGAATGGTGGTCAGGGGATTAAAGCCTGATGGTTTTACCTTCAACATATTAATTAATGCATACTGTAAATCTGGTAAGGTCGAGTTTGCAATTCAACTTTTGAACTCAATAAGAGCAGTAGGCTTGTCCCCAGACTTATTTTCATACACCAGTCTTATAAGTGGGATTTGTCATTGGGTTGGTTTAGAAGAAGCTTGTGTTTATCTTCACAGGATGTTAGATGACGGAATCTCTCCCAACAATGCCACATGGAACATTCTAGTCCGGTGTTTATTTAGCAAGGTAGGGTATGTGGGACCAATTGACTTTCTAGATAGTATCTTGGTAAAATGACTTGATGCTAGAGCTTGAATTTTACACCGACTCTCTGTAGTCCAACAAACGGGTCACTGCCCTACAGAGGGATACCTTTACTGCTAAGATATGTGATTTCGGATGAGATGATGTTGATGCCGATAGTTAGCTTTTGATAGCTTCTTATGGTAGCACATTATTTATACCTGTTGAAGCTCAACAAGATACATGGGTGGTAGCCTTGACATTTGATGCCAGTCCATTCATAAGTTTGATGAGAGGAAGGGAAGGGAATGGAAGGGAAAGAGTTATTGGTGAGACTTACTTTTCTGCATTGTTTCTCTGGGAAAGCTCTCGGGAAACATTTGAAGCATAAAAAAGGGAATGTGCAACTTCTGAAGAAACTCCAATTAATTATATAGAACAAGGAAACAAGAACAAACTCATGGGGTAAGAGTAGCAATTTTTTTAGGTGGATTCCTCTTCCCTTTTCCATTCTTTTCTTTTCTTTTCTTTTCCTTTCCTTTCCTTTCCTTTCACCTTTTTCTCACTGTTTCTAGAAAACCAAGTAGTGCTGAAAGAAATTTTACTGACCTCCATAGCCTATGGAATAATGAGTTCTCAAGTTAATTGAATTTCAGCTAAGATAACCTCCATTATCTATACGAGGAGCAGACTGATTACCTTGAGAGAGGTATTGCAAATTCTCTGTGAGTTTGTTGGGATTATTGTATATGTTGTTTCGTCCTTTAAAATTCCTGTAAGCTGTAATAGCAGGAGTCTTTTGTATGCTGCCCTCTTGGATCAAGTGTACTATACATCTATTATAATGATGAATCTGTGGAATAACGATGGTATAATGCTGTATTTATGCAAACTAATTGGCATTGAATGAAGTGTGGTTTCTTCACATGTATTTTCTGCAAATAATGTGACAAGGGAGGTATTAACACAATAATGCTCTCATAATTAAGATCATGAAATAGTGATTTTTGTCCCATTAATCAAGATCAATGACATTGTGACGAAAAATAACTTGTCATATGATCTGCTCTTTCTTCCAAGGCATGCTAAATATGGTGTGGCTCAAAGGAAAGATGACTGCTTTGTATGACCCAAAAAGGTTCGAGATGGTGGCACTGGCAATTTTTAGTAGGATTACTGGAAAGCACAGCGAAAGTATTTTCAAACTATTACTATTATTTTTTTAAGTCGATCCACCTTTATCCTTCTGCGATAGCTATAAAAAAATTTAATATGCTCAAAGAAATTTCATTAATCTAAACATGTCCGTGTATGACAATCTTTCTAAGAAGCTGCCTATCATTTCGTCCGTATCATCCATCATCCATGGTTGGGAACATTCATGAAAAAAGCGCTACACTAAATAGAACCTGCCACTAATTGGTGGTAATTCATTCTAAACGGAGATAATATCTTGGTACATTTCCCATAGAAAGTGGGTAAAATGCTATACAAACTTTGTATAATTGCTGGATTAAGGGTTAAGTTCATGCCAATGTACAATTAGGTGGAGTTAAATTTCCTCAGGTTTTCATATTCTAAAAGAAAAACATGCCTTCATCCAGGTTTTTAAGCCCTATTGTCAGGGTCGTAACGATTTAACCTCCTTTATATGGAAAGGGTGTGAAATGTCAGGCATTTGCTCACCATTGCTTTTTTCCCTTTTTCTTTCTCTTGCCACTACTACTGCTGGCACCACCACCTCCGGTACTGCCGCCACCAGTTTTGGAGCTGCTTCCGGCATGTGCAGAAGGGATATCAGAATTACCACCAGCAAAATTGTCAAACATGCCAGCTTGCATTGCATTCTGTAACCAATCTACAAATTCTTCCTCTGTCATTGTCTCCATATTTGACGTTGGTATTCCACCTCCCCTTTGTCTGGAGTTTGTTCCTTTTCCATTGCTATGCTTTGATGTCACACTTGTGTTCACATGGAAGCTTGGCTTGTGAGTGTTGACTGGACATCTCATTCCCTGCAATGACAATCCCGGAAAAAATGTGTCTGGGTGCATAGACGATATACCTTTTGTTTCTTGCCTAATTGAACCAAAATTTTCTAAATAATTATCTGAGATAGTCTTTTTCAATTTATAAAAGTAATTTTCAAGTTGACTATTATGGTTCATTTGGTACCAAGTACAGATGAATTTTCAAGGAAGAAAAGAATGACAGGATAAAACAAGGGTATATCAATGGTTTGATTTTCAGGCGCACAAATCTACAGTACTCTTAACATTAAAGCTAGGGCTGCTCCTTCACACCACGTCCTTAGACTACACCAAATGAAAGTGAAACAGTTGGGTGGTTACCATTAGGAAGTTCTTCCCCAGCATCGACCCTCGTCTCACTTACTCTTCCCCTTTGCTTCGTATTTGGAAAAGCGGACAATGAATCTGAAACTCCTTTCTTATGGTTGATGACTGGCGATGCAAGCTGTTCTTCTGTTGGTTTCCCTTCTGAGCCATGAAATATAATATAATAGGCTATCATTCAAGGGGAATGTATCTAATTCATTCCAAATGCATCATATCTTAGCCTTTCAAGTTATATTTCATTTGTATGAATAAGCCTGTCACAAGAAAGTAGGAAAATTAGGGAGTATAATGTAAAGTTATGCTCAATGCAGGAAAAGGGAAGATCAGGTTATATTAGAACCTCATAACAAACTCTATCTGGAAAATTAAAATTAAGAAAGTAGAACAAATATTAATTAGGTGGCATATGCACATCAAGGGGTGGCAGAAACAAAGAGACCCACCAGTTTATTGTTCCAAAGAAAACTTCTGGATAATATATAGCATATCCATATACTGTCAAATACCACAAACACAAATTATCAACGACGACGACAACAACAACAAACCCACATCCAACACTCGCAGTTTCCCCACCGAATGAGCACAACAAAATTAAGAAAGTTTATATTTAGCGTAGGCCAGTCACAACCTCAATCCACATTCATTTGAGTCACTCGCTCCTCATATATAGGCCATCAAAAACATATGATTTATAAGATCATTATTGACTTTTTAAAAGTCAATTTTAGACATTTTTAAACTCAAAATTGACATGAATTCATTTAGTTTAAGTCAATACAATTATGAATATCATAAACTATCTAAAATGTACTACAAATTATAAGATTTATTATTTTTAATTTTAAATTTGAAAATATCTCAAATTGACTTTTAGAAAGTCAATATTGATCTTATAATTCAAAACAGAGGGAGTACTATTGGAAAGGACTTATTGCTCTTTCTCAAATATGAACAAGAACTTTATCACAACAACATAAACAAATAACTTTATATGAACAAGAACTTTATTGCATCTGTATTTAAATATTTTGTTGCAAATAACTTTCCCCCAACATAATTAAATTATTCTCACTTTTTTCCTAATTATTCAGCACATAATGACTTTAAAAACTTGGCTTTAACTCGACTCTGCTTGTAATTGGTTAGCAAAGTTTCACTTCATTCTAAGCTAAGATCCTATGGACCTATATTTAAGGCATTTTCCCACAAGAAGCATAGGGATAATTCCTCAAAAACTGAAATGTCTATAACTAACTAAAAATCTGAAATGCAGATGCAAGATGCATGCACCTACAAGCCGGAATTAAAATTAGAGTAAACAGTTAAAGAAACACAATTCAACCAAGGAATATATATTATTAATGCAAACTATTGATGAATAACAGCATAAGACAAGCATCTTGGGGATACGAGTGACAAAATAAAAAGCAGTATAAATGCACAAAATCAAACATGAGAAAAACAAATCTTTGGAGCATTCAATTAATAAAAAATAGCATCCAATCACATATTAAAGTTAATCACAGAGCCCGAGTTACAAGTCACAGGAGAGAGTTTTCAGCATATACATATGTTTATATAATCATATATATACATATTATTATGTACATATACAAATATAGAGAGAGAGCTTACAGCTAATGGATAAAAATGGTAATAAGCGAGCAACTAGAGAGAGTGAGAGAATGGAGTAGAGAAGTGCAAATCCACAGCTACCTGAAACGCAACCCCCTCCGGCCACAGCCCACAGGGACTGAAAACAAACTCCCTCTTTCACTAGCAGCAGCAGCAGGCCCACATGAATCAGAGTAAATCAAACTATCATATTTTTGTAATTCTTTCACAACTCTAAATCTGTAATCTAATCCTGCTTCTTCAATCCGATCCGACCACTTCGGACTAAAATTCTTACCAGTACGGACCCATGAAAGATATGCTCATGCAAAAAAAAAACACCATTAACAACCTCAGGGGCCGGCCTTACGATTATTTATGGAAAGGTTAATCTGGAAAATATTCACTCATTCTTATATTTTTTCTGAAAATGATTTTCTCTTATCTGCCCAAGAAGCTCAATAGAAAGTTATTGCTTTAGTAACAAACTTAAAACTCACTAACTCAGTATGACAAGTACATGTAACATAAGATAATAAATTTATTCGCCAAAACTATCAAATCATATTTATAAGGTGAAAATATGACTGTTGTTACAACATGTTTTAATAATCTCTCGACAAAAGGATTATGACTCTTTTTGGAAGGGGTAAAAAAAATTAGTGAACGAGACTTTATTTTATAAAATTTAAAATAATTACCCTTTTTACACATGTTTATTACTAAAATCCGTATTAGACCTTTTTTTAAATAAAAAAAAATCTGTATTAGAAAGTAATTAAGCCTAAAACAGTCATTTTCTTTGCAACATTTGGATTTATTGATTTTGAAATTTTAAGTTTAGGACTTTCAGCTAGGATGGCCAAACTTCTTATGTGTTTTTTTGGAGTAATTCTTTCCCCACGTTTTCCTTGCCCCGCCAACAATTGGTTATTAAGTTGTAATTACTATTAACATTTACATTTTACTTGTCACAATCAAGCACAAATCTTCTTCTATTATATGTATGTATGTATGTATTATTCCAATATTCCTTATATCAAAGTGTATATATGACATGTTTAAACACAAAGTCTAGATTAACAAATTCTCAAACATAATACTCCTTTTCACCTTTTCAATAAAAGTTTGCCGTAAGAAAAGGAAGTTTAGCTCCAACTGCTTTTGTTCTGCTCGGAGGTTGTTGGACTTGAATATTGTAAGTTTGGAACCAAAGCTATGTTCTTAACTACTTTTGCCACGTGCTTCATTTCTTGCTACTGTTTTTCATTGTTATTAGATGATGATGATAATAAGGTCTTTCGAAAGTTCCTTTTTTCATAGGATAAAAAAGTATTTGAAGTATGGTACAAATGCAAAAGGACAAATAGCCACATTATTCTCAATTAAGCCATATATATATATATATATATATATATATATACACACACACACACACTACCTCCGTCTCAAGATAAAAGTCTTCCATTGACTTTTGTAGTCAAATTTAAGCATATATATTTAGATTTTAAAAAAAGCAAACATTGACATTAATACTAAATTGTATATAGTTTATAATGTTTATAAGTTTTTTACATATATAAAATAATAATAAGATATATTGATTTGAAAAATAGTCAATTTGACCATAAAAATCAATGGAAGACTTTTATCCTGGGATGGAGGGAGTATATGATTTCTCTGTATTATTTTCCGTATTGATAAGCTTTTATCAGGTAATGAAGTCTTCTTTTTGCTCTTTTTTATTTTATTTTTTTTCTTTTTTCGCTACAACTGTGAAACCCAAGGCATAAAATGGATCAATCACCGTATGCACGCACACTAGGTGAAACAAATACTACCTCCATTCCAAAAAAGTATCCAACCAGTTAAGCACTTGGTCTCCCAATTTTAACTGATGCAGGAATCCTACTCAGACCAATTAAGCTGGTTATTTGCTAGATGAGACTACATAGTTCTGCAGTTGTTTCAAAGAAAAATAATAGTAACTCTTATTATAATTAGACTATTGAGAAGTTAAAATCATGTGGAAGATGGAGATTATAAACTGAAAAAATCATCTCATTTATAATTAATAATAAACTTATTTGCCTAATCGACAATTCACGATGATGACAAGATCCAAGCATTACAAGTATTCGAGTAAAAGAAAAAAGAAGACAAACAGAATTCAATAAATGCTTGAAGAGATTAGCTGATTATAAATTGTAAAGCAAGACCAATCCACAGTAAAACCATAGCACTACCAAAATTCCTTTGAATAGTGGCAAGGCATTTCAAAAGCATTGGTTCCCAACCCATCAAAATGAAATTTGAAAGAAATCTATAACTTAAACAATATGCGGTATACCACTAAAGTATATGTTCAAAATTCTTAAAAGACCGTGACATTGTTTGCCAATAGGTTATTCTAGTAAACCGACGGGTGGATAATCTGACCACCGGAAACAACTAGCTTCAAGTGGGCTGTGGGTACACTGGGAAATAAAAAAGTAACACATTTACATTAAGGAACAAGAAGTACATAAAAGTGAAATCTATCTATCTTTGAATGAATGTCAAATCAGCCTAAAACTCTGAAAATGTTAAATTTACTGGTTAAAAAGAATTTTTTAGGCAGCATAAATGATAAGATATAGCTTTGAAGAGTAGATTGAGTTGTGTATTCATAAAAGGACATTCTATGACATCACAAATTTGGAAATACTCTGTGAGCTCCAATGAGAAATAGTTTCATAATTTCAAATGCATGGTCTAACAAGTTACAAGATAATATCCACATCAAGGCCCTAGTATAGGCTGAAGTTCCATAATTCATGTAAAATCATTAAAGTTATAAAACCGACATTTGAACCAAAGAGTAACAATTTATTTTAATAGTAACTAAACAGTAGACACCAGAAAGAAAAGAGTTATATGTACAATATCCCATCAGATGCAAATATGCATTCCACACCTTAATGAAAAGAAAAGATTGTGCTCCGATAGGCATGTGCTGAGAACCACAATGGTAGCGTCGAGCTGTTCTTCACAGAATACATTTCCTTCCACACTCTGGTGTTTCTCTGATACACCATAACCTGCTTATGGGTTGCAAGGAAAACATATAGACCAGTCTGACTAATAGGAAAAATGCCCGGCACCATGCCTCTAATGCATCGAAGACTCACCCTATCTACCACACCCCATTCCTCGCTCTCATAATCTTTCAAGACCCAGATATTCATCCAAGCCTCCGATATCTGAATCACAGACAAACAACCATCTGACTCCAACAAATACACTCGATTTCCAGTCCCACAACTTAATTCATCAGGCAATGATATTTTCCTCCAAATGTCATAATTCAAATCGAGGACAAGTAAACAAGAACAACTCTCAGTCATCCAATGAAGTGAGCCATTAATAAACACGACCTGGTTCTTATTCATATGGGTGAATTGATCATCTTGCATCGAAATAAATTTCCTCCATTTGTTCAACTCAGAATCAAATACCAAACAAATAAATGTCTTATCCGGCCTATGGCCAAATGATCGATGATAACCCGCTAACACAACATTGTACTTTTGTGTCAACAAATTGCAAGCCAAACCCACAAGAGTAGCTTCACCATCTGGATAAAATCGAGTAACGGGTCTTTCTCTACTTCTAGGAAGCAACTTATACTCTTTAGTCATGGGATTACAAACATAATAAACACCCTTATCAGGAATGCTTGAGCAACACAACAGTCCATTACAAGATGCTCTAACTTTCACCCTATCCTTAATAAAATCCAACGAAAATTCAGATACACCCCTAAAATTATCAACACAAATTAAACTTGATCTGAAGTGTGATGACTCAGTAACCTCTATCAGCACCATAGGATTTCTAACAGACATTTCATTGTACAATTGTATAAAATATTTATCTGACACCAATTTGTACCACAATTTACAAACACACTTAGTTCTGAACAGGGATTTCATAGGCAATCTAGAAAGAATTTGAAGAATAACTTCATCTGGGAAAAACCCATACTTCAAATAGGGTAGATTCATCGTACGATTACTAGAAAAAAACCAAAAAGTGCTACATAATCAAAAGAATTATCGAGAATCGCTTACCCAGTTCCATCTTCAGCTGTGAAAACCCGTAAAACTTCTGATCTCCAATCAATCACGATTCACAAGAGGAAAATAAATAAGGAATTTTGCAAGATCAAGGAAATGCCATTAAAATGGGGAGCGAAAATTTCTCTACTTTTACCGGAATATGGCCCTTTTGGTACTAACCTTGGGCTGATAGATTTGGGCCATGAATATAGAACCTGAAGGCCAGCATACAAAAGACTTTGTAAGACTATAGGACCAGCCCACAATATAATAACCCATCAAATACGAATTGATTTCCTTGTAATTAATCAGAATTTCTGATTATAATTCAAAGGCAAAATGAAATCGACCTTATCCCTCCTTTTCTGCTGGCCCATAAGACTAGTCTACCTTTTCCAATGAAAAGTCCATATTTTATCAGTTGATGGGCTTGTTATAAACTTTCAAAAGAAAATGTTAAAGCCCGTGTTTCTCCAAAGAATATCATCAACTGTGTCTGTGTCCATTATAAAAGTTCTTTTTTTTCCTTCTCAATTTGTACTACTGTACTTAAAAAGATGTCTCTTTTGTAGAACAAAAATAATTTACAAAGAGGATTCAATGATAGATAAAGCTAATGTTCATAATAATTAATATATACTAGTATCCGGTGGCACACATGTTGCGTGTATAAATTATGTGAGATAAAATATAAATTTTATAAAATTTGAAGTATTAAATAAAAAGATAAAAAAACTAATATAAAAAGAGAAAAATAGAAAATTATCTTAAAAAGTTGAAGGGCATTTTAGAAAAAGACAAAAAACTTCTACCTTTTGTTAACACTGCATCGGCCTCTGACTTTATATATACTAGCTAACTGCACACATTACGTGTGTGTGATTCAATGTAAAAAGATAAGAAAGTGGAAGAAAGTGAGAGAAAAAAAGGAGAGAGAGAGAGAGAGAAAGAAAGTAGGAAGAAAAAAGAGAATTAATAAGGATGTAAAGGATAGAAAAGGAAATACAAAAAAGTTTCACAAAATTGTTAACACTAAAAAACGATTATTTTTTCCACCGCTTTATAATATATATCTGGGAACTGATTTATAGTCAACGTTGTCAATTTAAGATTATTCTCACAACAGATCGTGACCGTCCATCCGTTGATCAAACGGTTAAATAGAGATCCCGTCCGCAGTTTAGTTTCTAGTATTCCGCAGTTTAATATTGCGGACGAAAAAATTACCAAAATAACCCTCCTAATACAAGTACTTCGTATGTAATATTAAATTGCGGAACCTATAAAAGTAATAAAAAAAATTTAAAAAATGGCAACCGCAGTATTAAACTGTAGAGCCTGTAAAACATTGCTTAAATGACATTGCTTTTTCTTTTATCGTTGGCCACCATCGCCCCTTTCTTTCTCTCTCTTCTCTTCGTTACTTTGCATTCATCACTTCATCTCACTTAATTCATTGCTTCTTTCATCAATTTATATGGCTAGGGCTAGACCAATCAACAATTTGCAACCCTAAATCAAAGTTCCTATTCATAATAATGGTGTTCAAAGACATATTCTTCTCTTCGAAGAAATCCTCCTCAAACACTTTCAGTTCCGATGGATTCAATAACAGTCCTCGATCCTTTGGCTCCAACTCGAATTCGCCCATCAGATCTAATAAGAAGAAGGGCAAATCAAATTCGTTTGTGAATCATACTTTCACAAAAATGCGCATACAATGAAATGAAGAAGATGAATTGGGTCTATCACAAAAATCTCTAAGAATAGTCAAAATCCATACTTTCTCATGTATAATTTTTGGGTTAGACTAATTGGTAAAATAATTATTTTTTCTTTTTAAATTGACGGTGGTGATGATGAAATTGGTTCAGTGATTGGTGGAATGAAGAAGTGTAAGGAATAAATACTGAGGATGGTAGGGTTATTTTGATAATTTTTTCCATCCGCAGTATTAAACTGCAAAATATTGAAAACTAAACTACGGACGGGGGTTCTATTTAACTGTTCGATCAACGGATGGACAGTCACAATATGTATATATGCGTGTGTAAATTAGAGATGAGTATAAGTTTTAGCTCCAAAAGAACTCAAATTTAATTATTCACTATACCGTGGGACAAGCCTCCAAATTTAATTATGTCCCACACTACTGTTGTACTGATGTTATGGATTAATATTGTATATACAAGCATACAAATTACTAGTATGAAGAATATTATGACACAGGTTTAGCGAGGAAAGGATAATGATATATTTTACGATTTTATATGTTAATTTTTAATTGCGAATTGCGCAAATAATTATGGTTGATAATCTTTTAACGACATATTTAATATAGTGAGACAATTTTATAATCCTACTCAATTTAATATATCAATATATATCGTAATCGTAATTCAACAAAAAATTCTTGCAACACGTAAAAAGACCAGTGAACAAAAGGTAGTCAATTTGTTCACAAGTCGGTCATCCCTTATTATATTTTGGCATAATTACCATGCGGCTGTGATTCTTTCTTTTTTTCCTACTAAAAAATCCATCTTGTTTTAAAAATTTATCCATCTCTATTATCATTCATTCATTAGTTTATTCTATTTGTAATTATCTGCCGTGTTGATTCATTCTCTCATTTTCTCCAATATTGATCATGTTCACTTATAAAATTCAATTGCTTTAAAATTTGTTGCAAATTTTTTGAGCAACTTAATTTATATCTATTAGTATATTATGTTATTGGTTTTGTCATATATATTTGCAGCAGATCTGTAATAGTATATACAAACTTAAGCTAGCTAGTAGTACTATTTGTTTTTAGGTTGACCTAATATATAATACCCGCAGGGCATATAGGCCAGGCCTTGGATTTATGTTCAACCATATTATAACAAAGGACAACCGTATAATTACGCTGCAAGTTTAATACTACTACTAGTGTGTCTTATTAGTTAAGAAGGTAGTGGTGGAGAGAGAGAAAAAAAAATTATAAAATAAATTAAGAAGACAAGATGAATATATCGATCAGTGGTCCATCTAATCTACTCAGAGAACAGATGATATATATATATATACACACACACACACACACTAGTGAAGAAGGAAGCGAGCTTTTTTATGCTGCGCCTGTTACTCTGCTCTCATGGTATCATATAATCATTACCTGTTCAGGGAATTTTAAGAAGGAAAGCAACTGGTCATTCAGTAAAAGTCAACCAAATAAATACCCATCAAATGATACATCTTTTTCTCTGAATTTTTTTTCCCAACTGCATGTATACTTGTGTCTGTTTGTATGTTTGTGAATTTATTATGTACTTTATCTATTTTTAAAATTTGAGATAATTTTTTTTATATTTATTTAAAAATTAGATATACATTTATATTTTTAATTATAAAATAATATAAAATTATTAAAAAAATTTATTTTTACTTATTTGAGTATTGTCATGTTATTGCAACTATTTTAGTTGATGTTAAGGATAAGTTGAATATATATATATATATATATATATATATCAGTATTCATTCAGTTGGGCAATAATCTATGTGAACTATCCCTTTACTAATAATGATAATGTATCACTGTTGTTTGGAGAGAAGATAGGTATGGACAAATTTTAGGTAGTAAAAATGGACTTGGCCCTAACTACAATGACAAGTCATGGTCAATATCTTATACTCCTACTAATGTGTGTGTAGATGTGGCTGCGTTTGGTTCAACATTAGGTGGGTGATTGTCATTTTATTCACTTGTGGTTAAAAGTGAAACTTGGAGTTGGAATGTTTAATGGCTGTTTGGCAATCTCTACAGTTTGTCTAGTCTAGGTCATCATCCTTCAAATGAAATGAGTACTTATCTGCAGATAGGCCCATAAAATGTTATTGGAATTCTTGGCTAGTGCCAAAAAGGCCAATAATAATATCTTAAATAAATTAAATTAACACCATAATGGTGAAGATGAACCGCACTATCATTTCTTGTCCATGTTCTAAAATTAGTCGCTTTGAGAAAATTATTTACCAAAACAACTATTTACTCTGAAAATTTTCTTTTTTGTAGTCTTCTTGCTGCTAGGAAGTAGGAAGATTGTCTATACCTGTTTAACTTTAGAATAAAATGGGGCATATGGGCATACATGTAAACTCATAATTAATTAAGCTTGTGTAAAAACAAGATAATTAAACAAAGATTATAGTTAATAAATTGAGAATTTGGATATACAAACTAATGAAGAGAAACAATTAAAAATATCGTAAAATCATCATCATGTATATATATTAAGTATGGGCATGAGATGGGGTCAATAATAAGACTTAAAAAGAGGGGATGTGATAAGTGAAAATGACCTGTGAAGGTGGATCACAGGCCAGGCAGCGGTGGATGGATGGATAAAAACTGCAGCTGAATGTCATAATTAATGATCCAAATACTCAACATCCCATGTCTTCCCATTACCCCACCACCCCCCCCCCCCCCAAAAAAATTAAAAAAATAAAAATAAAAGTCTTTCTAAATCTCATTAGGCCTAAATCCTAATGCAAAAGGGGTTCAAAAGTAAATATTGCCTTCTTAAGGGTTGGTCTCAATTGGCTTTTATATATGGTTCCACTAAAAACCTCCAATTATAATAGTATTAGTTTTATTAGCTTAAATATTTATCTTTATCTTTTATCTACAGTTCTCTACTTACTAAGGGAGTAAGGGAGGTCAGCCTAGAGGTTTAGATAGATAGACAGATAGATCTCATTTATAGGTAATTTTAGGCATGCGTCTCACTCGAGATGCTAAAATTTAAGTATCTGAGACTATGACCTTCATGAAATAATTATATCTATCTATTTCCCCAACTGTTTGGTTAAAATAAGTTTAACTCCAACTTGCTTAAATTTTGTGATGAAAAGGATACGAAGTTTACTATACTTTGATTTACAATTATTCAATAGAGGAAAAAAAAAATTGTCATAAACAAACTCACTTTAGTGATCGCCTAATCTCGATTAGATTTCTCCCACTTAAATAAGCCTTTTTCAATCTAGTCATATAAGTATTGATTAAAAATTATCACTTGAATTTTAAAACATATAGGAAATTTGTGTCCGTTAATTTGTTACCTTCGTTTTGACAAATATAATGAACAACTAATTTGTAACTAGCCATTCTCACGTCTAAGAGCATCCTTAGAAATAAGTTACTGAAGCTTTATCAAGTAAAACAAAATTAATGTTCAAAAAAACAAAAAAAAAAATTTAAATTAAAACAAAATTCATGACGATAGGCTACATATTAAGAGAATTAGGATCGTTCAGATTTAAAATGTGTTAAAATGTGATATTATGATGATAGGAGAGAGATGGTGATGAGAAATGTATAAAAAATAAAGAGTCTCGATTTCATTTGAAATGGAGAAAATCCCGATCCGTATTAAACTGCTCGTACCTAATCTTTTGTCTTTTTGTCTTATTAATTGACGTGAATTCCACATCAAGCAAGCATATAAGAGAGAGCCCACAGTGCCGCATCCTTCCATTTTATAATGGAAGTAAATTTTATGAACAACCATTCCAAATAAATAATAGTTTATTAAAATTTAAAAGGAAAAAAGAAAAGGTAAAGTGTATTTAAAAGAAACAAGACTTATTTAAATGATTATAGTAGTAATAAACATAGCGCAGGCCAAGAAATTAAGGTGACACCATTAGTTGACCGCATATATCTTAGAAGGCTGTGACGACGCTAAATGAATCCCTCGTTCCCCGCGTAACCAAACGGCTTCGTTCCCCACGACCTTGTTCCTTCTTATTTTATTTTTGAAAAACATCAATTAGTATAAGTTTATAACTAATGCTACAATTAATTAAATAACTTTTTCTTATAGTACTTTCAGGTAAGCAACCCAAATTCTATATAAAAATTATGATTCTCTTTCTTCATTATTTTTTTTTGAAAAATTATATATTTACTTTAGTTACGAGACTCGTGAAAGAATGATCCGTCGTTTATAAAATAAATTTATTATGATTGAGTTTATAGTTAAGTTAATTGTGGTATATATCATATATTCTCTTTTTCCATATAAATTAAACACACTTGATTAATCTAATTTAAAGTTAATTTTTCTTAACAAAGAGGCATGAGAAGTCCGATTTTGACATTCTAAACATAGTATGTATGCCTAGAAAAAGTTAATTATAACAACTAAAACTTTGGTTACCTAGGTCTAGATTGGGTACAAGGCATCCTAAGTTAATCTCTTTCGTTGCTTACAAGTCTTTTGACCTTATTCTTATAAACACATAGCTTGACTTCACGTTGAGCACATGAGCTTCCTAGGCATGCTAAGCTTGCTTTCTTTGTTATTAGGAAGATGACATATATGTCGATAAATATTTGACGAAATTGAATTATGACTAATGTGTAAGTGTATACGATAAAATAAAATAAATTAAAATGAGACTCTTTTTAATTTCTATCTATCACATGTATGCACATATATCGCAATTATAATTCGACTAAAAATTTTCATAATATATAGCAGGACCCTTATTATTATGTTCGTACGAGGTAATATCAAGTAATTACTTCCAATGGTTTGTAGATAGATGCATAGATGAGTTTGTTTTTTTGTAGGTTAACTATTATTTATTTGTAAAACAGTAAATATATGGCTTTTACAAATTTGAGCTCAAAATCAATGTTAAATTGTATTCATGAAATTCTTTATCATATGGCTTATGTTTAAATCCCATTGATAAGATCGGTTCTTGATATCATAGGCACCCAAACATGTTCCTAATTGTCTTTACTCAAAAAGAATTAGTCAAATGTATGATATATATATATATATATATATATATATATATATATATCTTAAAAAGTTAAATAGGTATTTGTGAGTTCTTATGAAAAAAAGACTCCGTTCATATATGGATGTTTAAAAGTACCCAAAAAAATGACTATGAGGTAATCAATTACATAAGCAAGACTACTATATAGCTATTACTATTTTCATGTAAAACAAAGTTATTAATAGCATTTTTTACTTAAGATAGAAGTAAAAATAAAAAGAAATATGAAATTTATGTAGAAAAGTAGGTCGCAAGTGGCCACGTACACGTGTGAGTCTTTGGGCACCACAGCCAAGGAAGTAAATAGGGCCACATAGTCCCACTCAGCCCTTAGGCCTCAAAAACATAGTACGGACCGGACCCTAATTGGTAAAGATAAAAAAATACAATTACAAGCAGGCTTTGGATTAAACTGACCGTTTTTTTATTATAGTCATTTTAATTTCTTACCGCGGTTTTTTCTTATGGTCATTTTAATTTTTTACCGCGGTCGGCCGGGCATCACAATCACGATTAACGGGCAGGGGGCCGCCTGTTTATTTTTTAATTTAACCTCAATTTTTCTACGCGGTGGACCCTGTCACTGTCAGGTCCATCAGGGCAGCCCAGTGGCTCTCCATATAAGCCCAGCCATTCCCTTACCTTTTTTTCTCATTCACTCACTCAAGTCATTCATATATTCTTTCCCCCTTTCTCTCTCTAGACTAACAGGCAGGAAGTCTCAGTGTGTGTGCTTTTTATGGGGGAAAGAGAAAAGAGTTCAAAGCTGAAAGTTAGACATAAATTCTTAGCAGGTATGAAACTCAGCATGGCATGCTCAATTTTCGTATTATCCTTTTGTGTATGTATTCAATTCGACACAATTTTGAACAATTGAGCTAAATTCAAATTTGTTATTTTCTTAACTTCTTCTGTACTATAATCTTTGTTTCAGGACACTTTCAAGCCAATTTACATGGTTCTACCATAAGCAATGCTCTGAAAAATGGTAATTCTAGCCGAAAAGAGATGATGATGATTGATACGGATGCTGATGATTGTGATACTGATGGCTTTGACCAATTCGAGTCCATGAATGTAATGGTGGCTTGTTCATCTTAATTTGGTGCTATCCTATCTGAGCTTTTCTTCCCCAACCTTCCCCATCTCTCTTCTTCTTTTCTTTTTCTTTTTTGACTTGTTGCCTTTTGTTTTTGTTTACCTGTTGTTCTTCTTGACCTTGTAAGACCTTTTCTTGACCTTGTAAGACCCCACTTTTTATTTTGTGTCTTTGTGTTTCGTGTTTTTACAGACTTTATATAGCGAATTCGCGATCTAAGTTTGTTCAGTGTTTTTCTTCGTTCTTACCCAACTCACGTTCTCCTTCCTTGTCTATCCCTCCTGAGCTATTCGTTCGAATTAGAGTACTTTCATAGCATTAGCATTAGTATTTCTTTCTCGTTAGTCTCTCCATGATGTCTCAAACCGGAGGCTTAATGAAAATTAAGTCTTGAAGAAGAAATTCAATTTTTTGAGGTTTGCTTTTATTTATTTATTTTAATGGTAGAGGAAATGTAATGAGTAGTGAATTTATTAATGATTTAATTATATTGACTTCGTTAAATTTTTTTTTATAAAATGAATAAATAAATAAATTTTTGTCATGATACGTGACTGTAACAGTAGTAATTATTATTACACAGGTGGTGGGTACAGAGTTTGAACAGTAGATATTCTCTTATTTCTGTTAGGGTCCATTGATGAAAATGAATTGGTGTTGTATGGGCAGTAGTTTCATTAGTTTGAGTTTCGTTGTTTTATATGTTGTTGGCTGAGAAACAAGTAAGAGAATAAATATTCTTGCAGATCTGTGAAAAGGGTTTCCTCGTGACTGCTCTCATGTACTATATATATATATATATGTGTGTGTGTGTATCCAGCAGTAGTACCCTGTGTATTATTGGACCTCTCACTTTCTTTTTCTCTCTCCTTAATACTTTTCTTCTGTACTAAAAAGATGTCCATACAAAAAGCTAATTACTCTTCCAGTAACAAGTGTTTTTTTTTCTGCAGCTTATTATATATATACATGTGAGTAGCTAGGCTCAGTACTGAAGAAAAAGCAAATCTATATAGAAGGAAAAGATAAAGAAAGTCTAGGCAAAACAAAATCTGCTTAATTACTATGCATGAGTTTTATATGATTTGACAATATTATGCACAATATCATGTTGAACTATATATGGGAGTTGATTTTAAAAATGCCAAATTTATAAGCACAATTCAATTACTTTTCTTAAGACAAATATATCGTTATTATTAAAATAGTGTGACTTGACAAATATGTCGTTGTTATTAAAATAGTGTGACTAACATGCATATTTTCCATGATCAAAGTTGATTGTCAATGACAGATTTGACTTTATAATAACAATTGATGTAGCATTGTTAATATCAGCTCATTAAACTATATGCCTTCCAATTTATTTTACACACAACAAACATATCCACACAAAAAAAGCTAGATAATATATAATTTAACTAATATATTAATTAAAATTTTACATGTGATGGTTTTCATGAATCAGTGGCATGCATATTGCCGGTTTAATTAACTCCAAACCTTAGATCATCACCATCTTAATTAGCTTCTTGTATCCTTCAATATGGTTTCACATATATTTTAGTGAAAACAATATTAATGCGAGTATGAAACTGCAAAAAGGAGAAGAAAACTAATGGGATACAGGGCCGGCCCTGAGTTTTTAAGGGCTTAAAGCCACAACGAAAAAAATGGGCCCTTTTCGAGTCAGTGGCTTTTCGTTGTGGCGAAACCAAGACAAAATTTGAGGGGGGTCAAAATTTGAGAGCGGTTAAACTCACTTTGATTCACCCAATCCACTTGGGTCATATCCTAATACATGAATAAATGTTTCTTAGCTCACCACATTAGCTATTTATGAGTTTTTAGCAAAATTTTCCCATTCAAGCATTTTATCAAACAACTTGTCTACAATGTGAAAATCTCCAGATTTTACAAAAGTTTAGGCATGGTTTAGCCCAGATTTCTTCTTAGAAATCCTTCCTTATACTTTTGTATAGTACATATTCTCATTACCCAACCAATTCCACAACTAATTCACATAAATATATACCAATTTTACATATGGATTTACCCAATTTATAAAAATATAGCAAAAGTAGATGGATTACCTCTTGAAGCTTCGCAGAATTGGAGGCCCTAAAAATAATATTTTTTTGGTGGGCCTAAAGCTCCCACACCTCTGGCTTTAGGCCAGGGCCGGTGCTGATGGGATAGAGATATAACTGAGTCCTATTAGTCCCAACATTTTTTTCCTAGAAACAACAAAAAAAAAGTTTATCGATGATTTATCGGCTTCCTTACTTGAGGAATAATTTCACGAAAATGGAGACGAACTAGAGTAACGTCTGAATCTTACTTGACGAAAAATTTCACGAAAATAGAGACAAACCGAAGTAACTTCCGATCATGTTTACAACTATCGGTACAAAACTTGTGGCACCTCTTGTCGAAGATGATCTACTAAAAAGAAAGAGAAAATGAGAAAGAAAATAGCCAGCTTAATACTCTATTATTCAAGGAATCCTTCAAGTGTGTAAATTATATATTTAAAAAGTAACATTAATTAACAAAATCAATTGTAAATTAATCACATTAATTTTGAAAATTAAAAAGGTCTTAATTATTGATTTTAAAAAGGCAAGGGAGGTTAATTAGGAGTAATGAGTTGAGTTCTACCACAAAATGATGATGGCCATAAGTGGATGTTGAACATCTGAATATCTTTACACACACTCTTTTTTTTTCTTTTGGACAAATAGGAGAAAAGTTGGTGGATTTTAAAGGGGGAAGGAGTCAAAACAAAACACAAAAGGGTTTGAAACGAAGAGTTGTAATGATTTAGGTCACCCCCTTAATTGAGAAGTGTATTAGTTACTCCCAACACTGGGACCAACCAATTTTTCATCTACGGGTAACATGTAACATGGCCCCTGTCTGTCATTACCTCTTTTTTACTTTTTTACTTTTTTACTTTTTTACTTTTTTACTCAATCATTCTTTTGAATACTCCTACATCCCAACAACAGTAGGGCATGTGATCACCCTTCCTCAATAATTGCTTGATTGAATAATTTTACCTATGTATTAGTGTCTCCCACTCTTTCATACCATTGTCACACCCACTTTTAACTTTAAATCCAAGTTTAAAATTTTATATACATATACTGATATACATACATACACATACGAAGATAATTTGACTGTATTTGTCATAATCAGCCAATCATCACAACGATTTTAATTTACATAAATTTTAACATTTCTTTAAAATAATTAACGAATATTTTTAACGAATATTACATAATGACGTGTCAACTTGTATTTTCATCATTTACAATAGTGCTTTGCTTACTAAATAATAGATACTAAAAATAACTATTAAATGATGTGTATACTTGTGATTGATTATGACTATTGGGCTTACCCATATATGGTGGTTCTTCAACTAATTACAAGTTGACATGTCATTTTGTAACCAGTCATCCCACTAACAAATATATTTGGGACAATTACATATTATAGTACAATATACTTTGTTCCTTGAGGAACCATCGGAGATAAGCCAGAAGCATATTTAGACCCAAAAATTATTGGGCTAAAAAAAGAGATGTGATAATCTAGCTTTAGCCCAAGGAATTTAGTACAATACGAAGAATGTGAAATAAATATTGTTCTTTAATTTACTATCAAAATAGAAGCAATAACTAAACAAGCCCAATGTATTATTGGGTTTGAGCCAAATATTCAATTTAAATAAATTTAAAGTATCCATTAGTGGAAGGCCCGCAATCTTTTTAGTTTTCACTTGCAAATTGCATTTATTTTCTTTTTTTACTAGTTATTTATATTTTTCCTTGGTAAAATTACAATTGAATGCCAAGTAACACTACAAAGCTGGGTAGCTCAAAAGCCCGATTGATGAATAGTATTGTTCTGGGTGAAGGCGTTGTTAGCTGAGATTGAGTTTCTCCTGCGCAAAGAGAAAGCCCACATGATAATTTAGCTGTTAGGTTCGAAATGAACCTGGGTCAGCCCAATAAGGTACCCTAGCCTACAATATGATCCATCATCCAAGTGTGGTTTTGAGGTCCAAGGGAGATTCACTTGAGATATGCGGGCCACGCGGCTCAAGTCTACATATAATCAGGAAATGTTATTAGCAAATCTAAATGATATTTGTAAAAGGAAAAAATGTTGGTGCACAGCTGTGCACTACATAATAGGGCTATGACGACGGTTTTTTGGTCTATGGCGACGGAACTACCGTCGGCATAGACCTATAGCGACGGTACTACCGTCGCCATAGCCCAAAAAACTGTCGCCATAGCCCTACTGTGTAGTGCACAGTTGTGCACCTACATATTATCCTTTGTAAAATTAGAATATATTAATTTTTTTATTTTATCCTTAACATTGATTAAAAATATAATAATATTCGCATGACAGTATTGAATCTACTAAAAATAAAAGAGATGATATGTTAGAAAATTTATAATACTTTATGATCTAAAAATATAAGTATATATTTAATTTTGAATAAACAAAAGAAATACGCATCTTTAATTTTTTTTAAGCAGGAAATCATGTCCGTCACATTAAATTTATTTAATGATTATATTATTAAACACACACTCTCTCTCTCTATATATATATATAATTTGGTAAAGATTATATTATTAATACTTTCCACCCAAATTGATGACGGGTTGGGGGCGGTCCGGTGCACTTAATGACCGGTACCAAATTATACTTTTTTTTCAATAAAAAATATACACTTTTTTTTACAATTTTTTTTTCAAACTTGCTCTATTATTTTTTATTTTTTTTTCTGATAATTGTGGTTAAAAAACAAAAAAAAAAAGAAGTTGCATAACACTGTGTACCGGACGGTACTTGTGTACCGGACGGTACCGGTCATTAAGTGCACCGGACCGCCCCCGATTAATTGATGACGCGTACCTAATTATTGGTGCGTAGGGTTTTGGACCATCTCTTTCATGGTTGGCTTAATTAATTTTATAGTCAAGTTGATGTAGTCCATAAAATTTAGTAGTATATCTTCCAACTGTCAACCACCTAAATAACGAACATTTATTTTATTTTTCCTCTGTTTATATCATGCCATTATAAAAGTTATTATAAAAATGTAAATTTAATCTAGTGCATGTCACAAAGATTATGACTTGCCTAATGAGCAAGAAGCTATTGCAAATTATAGACAATAGATCCACATACTGGACAGAAAATTACTAAAAATCGTTGGGGGAAAAACAAACAAAATCCTTTAAAATTGTTCCTTTCTTTTAAGATTTGATATTAGAACAGTAAGTATGTATGTTCTTCCTCTAAGATTTTAAATATCTCTCCCTCTCCCTCTCTCTCATATAAACATATATATATATATATACACACACAGGGCAATAATCCATAGTATGTACTTGTTATGGATCAAAAATTAACAAATACCATATCTACCTTCCATTGCAATTATAAACGGATGAGATTAAAAAACTGAACTCGTTGTCCGCTAGTTATTCTAACGAACTGTTAATCGACTGATAATTGCCGATTATACCCCCATCATACCCATTATGCCAGTTTAAAAAAAAATCTAGTCTGCTAGAATTTCTAGCGGACACATATCCGATCTATGTTATGCAAAGACCGGGGTTGTAGATCGTGGGCTTCTCTATGTAGACTAGTAGGGGGTTCTGACTTTAATGGGTTCTAGTCTGAGGAGTTATGATTTGATATGGTGTATGCTTGGGGCGAATGGCTTTGGGGTTTTGGATCTTAATGATCTGCTGGGGTTGGATTCTTGGAAGTTGGGACGGTTCGGATCTGGCTGTTTTCTTACTCCAGATGCTGATTTGATCTTGCCAGAACCTGGGTCTGGCTTTAGTGATAGACTCCACGGCACGCTTGCGTGAGGTGGTCGTCGCCCGGATCGTTTCTAACAAGTTGATAGGATGGATAGTTTGCAACACCTTAACCTCTCGCCTATATGTAGACGGTAATCTTGGTACAATTGCTTGCAAATGAAGTTTGCGTAGGATGGACACCAACGACACCTCGACCCCTCGCTTATGTTGAAGCGGTAATCTTGGTACAATCGACGATTGATGCGGTAGAAGACGCCACACACAACTATGATTGGTTGTATGATAAGTCGAATATGAATCTCAAAGAAAACTAAGGAATACTTAGAAATTCTCAAGAACCACAAGAAAAGAACAATCTCACAATAATGATGATAATCTGAATATTAATGAATTCAAGTCCCTAATGTCTTACAAATGAAGCCTATTTATACTAGTCTAGGAAACCAACTAGAAGCTTCTAGAAGCACACACTCTTTGAAATACAAGCACACAAATTTGGAAATGTAGCAATCATAACACATGTAATTGAACCTAAATACTGATATCATGTTTTAGGTGAAAGAAGGTTCGAAAATCAAGAAAGTCAAAAATAGACAAACTGCATCTAGGGGGTTCTCGCCGGGGCGAGAAAATTGCATTGAAAATTCTCGCCGGGGCGAGCTTCTCGCCGGGGCGATAAAACTGGCTGGGAAACTCTCGCCGGGGCGAGCCATCCTGAGTCCAAACAAACTGATTCCTTTTGATTTTCTGATCCGCTACATCCGTTTGCAACATGTTTATGGTGCACACGCACTTGGAATCCATTCCCAAAACTGCTATACTCGAACCATTAAGGATCCAAGCTATTTGAATCAATCTCCATGATGAACGCCATGTGGTATAACTAGAATTCGTTTCCGCCATTGCATGATGGTTTGGTTTGTATCGAGTTGGTTGTGTCGAACAAATGTCATAAAATTCTGACCCCCTCATGCTTATATCATCCCCCTCCTCTTCACAAGGATTTGTCCTCAAATCTAGCATTTCCCTCTCTCGAAAAGGATTGTTCCAAACATCGGACTCTACATCAAAACAAACTAAGTTAACAACTGAAATGTAACTTATGAAAACACATGCATATGTAATAAGATAAACGCAAATACAAATCTGAAAAGTTCTGTCCCTTCTTGAGTCAAATATCATCATATAGATCTTCCTTTGAAGCATATATTCCCATTTACGCATTCCTAGATGAAGATACTTCCTTGTGATGATGACTCGTACTAATACCCATTTCAATTCACCTGGGTCAAATACCCATCTTTGTAAGTTTGTACATCGTATGTGCAAATACACACGAATTCCTGGATTAGACACAAATGATACCAATTGATAGTCTCCTCCTGGATCTAGTATCAGCACATAGTACAATTCACATTCCATCAATTTACATTTATGAATCCCTGGGTCAAAAATCAATTTGAGGATCTCGTGTTTTTGAAAATACATCATTTTTAACGATCCTGGATCAAATATGAATTGTTGAAACTCATCACGTTGTTCAAGTAAGCAATCTTAAATTCCTGGGTTAAACACAAAATAACACCAATCAATATGAATCTTTTGTATAATCAAGGAAAACTCAAGAAACTCAAATTCATATGTATAGTCTACTAATTCAAATTTCAAATTACTTCCCTGTAGACTCTCAAAATAATGTTCGAATGGATCTACCCAACAAACCATGATTTTATTTTCGGAGCGTAAGATCCCATCTCGCATCTTCAAAACACAAACAATCTTTTCCTCTCCATTGATAATAGCAACTTCAACTTTAACTAATGATATCAACGGAATCGAAAGATCACTTTCAATTTTACAAGATGGAAACTCACTAGCATATATATGATTGTCACATCCAAACTTACTAAATGTTAAGGAATCTCCACAAATGTCGAAACAACTAGGAATATCATCAAATGATAGTTTTTCACACAATGAAGTTTGCTTTGGTGAAACAATACCAAATGATAGTAGCTCATGCAATGATGATTGTTCTAATGACAAATCAAACAAAGATTGACTAGCATAAAAATCTAACTCGGCATATGGATAAGAAAGCTTAGAACTAATTTTATGCAAACTAGAGTTTTGAAAACGAGGAGAAATATCATGATCATAAACTAACTCAACCAAGTTCAAATATCCTCCATAATTTATGATAAAAACAATTCTATCTTCAAAATAGCTAATCACAAATTTACCAATGGAAGCATGCAAAACATGTTTTAGATAACTCATGAAAACACTAGATGCATCAGTTAATCTAACAGAAATAACTATCCATCTATACAAGTTACATGTCAACACAATTTTCCCTTTTTCACAACCTATCTTGCTAATTTGATTAAGCATTGTAGTCACATGATTATTATCTAATGTAGATAAAATATAAGTATTATGCAATTTATCAAACATATTATCCAAGTAAAGAAAATAACAACGATACTTGTTTACCAATGTAAAATTGACAAACATGCTCGACGCCTCACCCCACTTAAGAATTATGATCTCATCAATAGCACATGTACTCACGACTTCATCCACGATACCTTCCTCTATCAACTCACCAACTTGTCTTGGTGATTCCTTCGTCTCCTCAAGAACACCAATAGCTGACGGATATGGAATGATAGTGCTAGGTATATAATCCTTCACTTGTATAAGAGAAACAACAGAACTAGACAAAACAGAGTTATTTTGGTTAGTATCCAAAAGCGCCGTCTTGTACGAATGTACAGTCATTGGCTTTTCAAAATACAACTCACTTTCAATTCCACTCTTTTTTTCATAGCTACTTATTTTTCTCTCCTTTTCTTTTTGCTCATTCTCTCGTTTGTTTTTCTCTCGAGTATTTTCTCTCTCATTCTTTTCATTCTTTTCTTTTTCTCTCTTTCGATTACAATCCTTTTGTTACAATCATTAAATCTTCATGAACTTCAATCATGTTCATTGGAACCTAACAATTTTCCTTGGACTTGCATACTCGATTCCATCGTCTTCCTCCTTCGGCTGATCTTGCTCTTTTTTTGTGCCTTAAGAGTGACTTGTTGTTTTCAAATGATCATTCTTTAACTCATTATATGTTCTCATGATGTCCTCGAATTATATTGGTTTCACATATGCTCTAGGAGTTTCGCGTGGTTGTTTCCGATGCGACTCCTCATGCCTTTGAACCCTCTTTTCATCCTCCCAAGTGGCTCGCCTTTAAGGTTGCTCTTTATGCCTTGGAGATACATATTCATTCCTCTTGCTAGGTTGTACTGGAGCATACCGCCTTCTCATCACGGTTTTCAACTCTTTCTATGTATCGATCGGAGGTTCTCCATATTTTCTCCTATCACGTTCAAATTGAGCCCACCATGTACGTGCATCACCGGACAAATCTAGGACTGCAAGTTTGAACTTCTTTTGCTCGGAGTATTCATGAAAGCTAAACTCTCGCTCCTTTCCTTTCTCCCAACTTAGATAAGCTTCGGGATCCCGCTTCTACTACCTTGAAAAGATCCTTTTTGCCAATAATTATTTTCACATTTATATCAATACATGATTGCTGCAAAACAAGGTTAGTACATAAAGAAAATTTCCTCACCCACTCCCTCACGTGTTTCGCTCAAACAATGTAATACAAATATGAAACGCTCGTGTATCACACTTATGGCTTTTACCCTCTAGTAATCTCACTACTCTTGCCTTTTTCCGCTCGTAGTTCTTACTAATAGGTTCTTTTGAATTCTCACAAATATTACCTCAATTCTCTAATTACAATCCAATAATAACTTATCAAGATCACAATATAGAAAGTACAACTCTTCACAAGACTTCCAATCGTCAAATATGATTCTTGCAAATGAAAATCTCAATGGTAACAATTTCACAATACAAATTTTCTGCTATATATTTTATGCAGTTTTTTTTTTTTACTATAATTCAACAATAGAAGTAAAGATAGTAACTTGATAGGAAACTTAGCTCTGATACCAAATGATAGACTCCACGGCACGCTTGCGTGAGGTGGTCGTCGCCCGGATCGTTTCTAACAAGTTGATAGGATGGATAGCTTGCAACACCTTAACCCCTCGCCTATATGTAGACGGTAATCTTGGTACAATTGCTTGCAAATGAAGTTTGCGTAGGATGGACACCAACGACACCTCGACCCCTCGCTTATGTTGAAGCGGTAATCTTGGTACAATCGACGATTGATGCGGTAGAAGACGCCACACACAACTATGATTGGTTGTATGATAAGTCGAATATGAATCTCAAAGAAAACTAAGGAAATACTTAGGAATTCTCAAGAACCACAAGAAAAGAACAATCTCACAATAATGATGATAATCTGAATATTAATGAATTCAAGTCCCTAATGTCTTACAAATGAAGCCTATTTATACTAGTCTAGGAAACCAACTAGAAGCTTCTAGAAGCACACACTCTTTGAAATACAAGCACACAAATTTGGAAATGTAGCAATCATAACACATGTAATTGAACCTAAATACTGATATCATGTTTTAGGTGAAAGAAGGTTCGAAAATCAAGAAAGTCAAAAATAGACAAACTGCATCTAGGGGGTTCTCGCCGGGGCGAGAAAATTGCATTGAAAATTCTCGCCGGGGCGAGCTTCTCGCCGGGGCGAGAGATTTGGCTTGAAAATCCTCGCCGGGGCGATAAAACTGGCTGGGAAACTCTCGCCGGGGCGAGCCATCCTGAGTCCAAACAAACTGATTTCTTTTGATTTTCTGATCCGCTACATCCGTTTGCAACATGTTTATGGTGCACACGCACTTGGAATCCATTCCCAAAACTGCTATACTCGAACCATTAAGGATCCAAGCTATTTGAATCAATCTCCATGATGAACGCCATGTGGTATAACTAGAATTCGTTTCCGCCATTGCATGATGGTTTGGTTTGTATCGAGTTGGTTGTGTCGAACAAATGTCATAAAATTCTGACCCCCTCATGCTTATATCATTTAGGTTCTCTTTCCGTTGGTTTCGCGGATGGTTTTGTCTATTCGTGGGTTTTCCGATCTGGCTTTATGTTATTATCGCTTATTTTTTAATGTTCAAATCTTAATGGTTGTTGGTGTTTGGGGATTTTGGAAGTTGGTTTTTTCGGATCTGGTTGAGTTCATCTTCATCATACACCAGATCTTAAATTGATTTTGCCGGAACCTGGGTCTGGTTATGGGTTCTAATTCCGATTGTCTTTCGCGAATAGTTTTTCGATCTGGCTTTATGTCTTTATTGCTTATATTATTAATGTTCAGATTTGGATGTTTCATTGATGGTATCAGTTGGTCCGATTTGCTCTAATCTGGTGTTTTTCCTTTCTCTTTGTTGATTATTATATGTCTTCTGATTTTGGGGATGTTTTACTTTGTTGGAGAATCTAGTGTTGCTTTGGTTCCGTTGATGCTTCAGTTCCGTTATGGGGGTATAATGGTCATAAAATTTCTTTAATTCAGTCCGCTAGAAATTCTAATGGACGACGAGTATGTTTTTTAAATATCAGCCCTTGATCAAAATAATGGAAGGTAGAGATGATATTTGTCAATTTTTAATCCATAGTAAATACATGATATGATTCATTACCCACACACACACACACACATATATATATATATATATAGAACGGATCAAGAGCATACCTTCTTAAATGACATAACAAGCATACCCCTTTAGCGACGGACTTAGCGACGGACCGGGCGACGGTTTGGTCCGTCGCCATAGCTCCGGTCCGTCGCTAAAGGACCCCATATAGCGATGGACCTATCACTAAAAGCTATATCGACGGATCGAACCTATGGTGACGGATCAAATCGTCGTATGGTCTGTCATTAAAGGGGGTATGCTTGGTATGTCATTTAAGGGGGTATGCTCTTGAAATGCACTATGGCGACGGATCAAATCGTCGTCTGGTCTGTCATTAAAGGAGGTATGCTTGGTATGTCATTTAAGGGGGTATGCTCTTGAAATGCACTATATATATATATATATATATATATATATATATATATATATATATATATATATATACACGCGATGGGGATGACACAAGGATTCTCTATCTAATATTTTAAGCAGCCAATAATGTGTAACATTATTCAAAGAACAAACTAGTATACCACTATTAATTCATTAATTTATGGGGTTTTGAGAATTCTTAAATTATGATATCATATAGGTGGGCTAACAAATGATTTTTTGAAGAATGTCTTCATCAAACAAAAAAGAAGAAAGAATTAGGTAGTAGTTTGGGCTATGGCCCATTCCTGCTAGTCGAACCACTCGCACTTTCTACAATCATGGATAATACTGCTAATAATTGGCAATAAATGTTTTTTGTTCAAATCAATTTTTTTATTATTTCTTGTCAATTTAAAATAGGAATAGAAGTTAGGGAGAAGTCCCTAGATTACTAGATCAGATACCAACATATTAGACCCCTCAGGCTCAGTGTATACCAATCATATGTCTCACTGATTAAGAAATTTATCATTTATTTTCAAAGTTTTTAATGAAAAAATATATCTCCCTCACATTTTATTTAAACAAGATTATAGGAAGTTGAATGAGAATGATAACGAGTCAATTTATAATTTTAACTTTGAATTCTGTTATATACTGTGATAAATTTATACCGACTTATAATTACGAAACTTATCGATACATGAAATTGGTCAGAATTATAAGAGAGTCTCACTTATTACACATCTCTCAAAAAAGTTACCAGTAATACTTATCCACGTAACTGACAATCAAGTAGTCAATATAAACGTGCGCAATATATATCATTTTCTTTTAACTTTTCAAAATTGTCATATGACATTTGTGTAGCATTAGCAAGGGGAGTGAGACATATATAGGACATACTTGGTTTCTGTAAAAATGTATTAAAATATATATATATAAGTCCAACAGGGTCCTCTATTACAGGTAAATTTCCACTTAAAATCTAAATTAGTGCTGGGTTTCATGCAGTATAAGAATTAAAATGTCCAATTGTAGCCCCGCTTTTAGGACCACATCAGCCAAATAAAATGTCAAATATAGAAAGATTCTGTTTTATGGGATGTTTAAATACTTTCTCGATAAAGAAACACTCTCCAGAGTTGGTTATTACAAATTAGTTCACCGGTGGTCCGCCTTAGGTTCAATTAAAATGCAACTTTAATTCCTTTGTCAGCATGAAAGTTTTTAAATCTAAAGTAATATCATTAGGGCAAGGTTATCATTCATTAATTTATTGATAAATTACACACACACACACACACACACATATATATATATATATATATATATGACGTCCAATTGTTGTAGATACACCTACGATAATCAATATATGCACACTTCATATGAAACTAGACTTTGGGGTGGTGGGTAGAAAGCATCACCTGTTTAATCATAAAAAAAATTTCTTTTGACAGAACCAATAATTAGAGGCATTTATCATGAAGTTGATTTTTTCACTTGAGCTAATTCTTTAATATTCTGAAATTTATAATATATACTCCGTCCGTTTCGTCATCCAATAATTTCTAAGCAGACCATTGTTAATAGCAAGTTACTTACTTTTACGCTGAAAATGTTCTCTTAATGACAATGTTAGGTCACCGATTTGTTATTTGTGCAAGTCCAAAATTCCGGTGACGAGTTCAAAATTTGACAACGAAAAGAAAAGTTAACAGGTGTGAACGGGTTAACGCAATTATAACAGATGGTTAATATTTCTTATATTTTTCTCGCTAACGAACCCCCAACCTAGCCCTGCCAAGCCAAGTCAATTTTTCCTTATGATAATTGAAAAATTATACAACCATCATATCATAGAACGTGACATATAAAACAACTTTAAACAAAATAAATTATAAACAATTCGTTCAAAAAAGTAAAACAATAAAATAAAATCAAGTATATATATGATAGAATAACATTTAATTCGAGGCGAGTATGGGGATTTTATTAAAAACCATATACACTTGACCTTAACCTTTGAAAGTTCCAAAAGGAAGAATTTTAATTCCTTCCAAATTCGCAGCATTAGGTAGGGGTCGGCGGACGTGTGGGGACATGAAAACTGGCATGCTACAAGAATAACAAAACTGGCATGCTACAAGACTAACACTATAAATTGATAAGTAAGCATCATAATAATTAAGTTGATATGACATTTGCGCATGCTAATTGAGTGGTAGCAACTTAACTGCAACAAAAAAAAAAAATAAAATAAAATAAAGGTTTGCTCAAAACTAGCTTTACCTCTAGGGCTACATAGACTTAATTCACTTTAAGACATGAAAAGACAACATTTAATTTGCTTGCCTTTAACCAACCTTGTAAGTTATAATTAGAGGAAAAAGTGTGTGATTTTACAAAACGCATGTGAACCCTAAATTCTTTTAGTCAAAGCGTGTGTGGAAAGGAAAGGCAGGGCAGGGAAGATTCCCATTGTCATTGGTCAAGATATATTAGCATAACAAGTGTTAAATATATACGGAGGCTTGCCACGAGGACCCTCCCCTTTACCTATTTTTCGTGCAAAGCTTTTTGGGCAAAGAGATGTCTTTTCTTTATCATTTGTCTCTCTGGTCGATCACATACTTATTGCCTTTCTTCTTCAATTTTAGCCTAAAAAAGAGAGGAATTGACAACTTTCTTTCATGGGAATTACTTTTCCATCTATTACGTGCAAATTTTTACGTTCTTGATAACCTAATAGGCTAAAAAGGAAACATTTTATAGGTACCCATTTGGGTGGGTCATATATATATATATACATATATATATATATACACACACACACACAACACATCCCAAATGCCCCAAAGCCCAAACACTTTTAGGAGGGGAGTGGGGAGCCTAATTTTTGGAAAATTATTTAGACTGCTCAACATATATATATATATATATATATATATGATGATAATAAGAAAAGAATTGGTCGGTGGAAAAAGAATCACACATCAAATTAATAAAATAAAGAGCATGCAGTTAGTTACACGACTTTATAACATAAATTTTGAGAATCTCTCTTTTTTCTCTGCTTCAGGAGAATCATGATCCATGTGTTATATTCACCACTGGACCACCATTGCCCATGTCTACCCAGCTGATTTTCCTATTTTCAGACGCGGGAAGGGCCTATATATATATATATATATATATATATATATATATATATATTTTTCTGATAATGAAGGGACCAACTAAGCTGGATGGATTGATGTATATATACATATATATCTCAGGATATTGGAAATACAAACTGCTAATTACTTTCGGATATAAATATTTTACAAAATTTTCTACACATAAATAATAAATAAAACTTGCATTCATGTAAGTAAAGTTTTATAAAAATATTAATTTTCTCTTACAAAAAGACAGTTGATAATATCAAACTAATCTTTATGATGTTATAAACAAATGTTTATTTAACAATATTTTTAAACTTAACTTAATACTAACGTTTTAAATTTTCAAAGATACTTATTGTTTCAATAACATAATTATTACTTTGAAAACAATTCCATATAAGAAATACTTACATTTTGTCTTTTTTGAATCGATTCGTAAAATTTTAAAATTTAAAATTGATATAAAATTATTTAATTTTAATACAAATAAATATAATAATTATAAATTAACTATAAAGTACTACTAATTATTATCTTTATTATTTTTAAAATTTAAACAAAATTATATTAATTTTAAATTTTAAAACTTTATAAATTAATTTTAAAAATTTAAAATATATTTTTAATTTTGAAACGCAAATAATATCAGAGATTGAGAATATCCAGCGGTCCCACATATATGGAGAGAGAAAAAGAAAAGACTTCTCAACAAGGCGGCTTTACCATAAACCAAGTGTAGACAGTGAAGTGCAGGGGAATGCAAGGCCCAATACAAGACTAGTCAACAAACCATTTACTACTACTATGTCAAAAGTATATCTAGATGTTTTGAACAGGAGAATACAGGTTTGGCTGCTCCTACTCTTTAAGATTTCAACATCCTCACTAAAATTGTCAACACCAGAAATTTGCATAAAAGATTATTTAATTAATTAAGTTCAATTATTGCTTCATTTGATGGACTACTAATTTACTTTAACTAATTAATACTCCCTCCTTTCTATTATGTAAATCGTTTTAGAAATTTTTTTTTTTTCATAATATAAAACGTTTTACATATATTTAAGAGAAAAAAATTAATCATTTTTTATATTGTTCATAAAAAAATAGAATATCTGAGAGAAAGGAGGAAGAATAATTAATTAATGCAGGGATAGTAATAAAATTTTCTAACATTAATTACTTAACATTAAAATTAATGAGATTTTTTAATATATATGATTATGTCTTAAACGACTTATATAATGGAAAGGAGGAAGTAACATCTTATCCAAACAAACTGCATAACATAATATTGGCTGCAAAAATAATTAGAGGATAGTAGTTTCTATGTTAGGGCTTTTTTTTTATTTTTTTATGAGAATAGCACTTGTAACATTTTTAATTAGAACCAAAATCGATCTTGCATTCACTTTCAGATTGTTATTTTTTTATTTACTATCATTTTGTCATTTTGACACTTTTTTTTTATTGTGAATTTCTGCGGAGTCACGCACTATTCAAAAGTAGGCACACTTTTAATATTTCCCCTTAATTTGTTCCTTAGACAAACAACTGAAAAGAACAATTTTTAGGTTATGGAATTAACAATTATGGTTAGTATTTGAAGCTGCTCTAGAGTCGAGAGGATAAATCAACAGTTTAAGCAGCAAGTAGATGAGGTTTAAGTTTAATGGATAAAATTGAAATAGAATGACCTTTAAGCTACATGTTCAATTCTCGTTAATTTTTTTATAGAAATTTATTTTCTCATTATGTGAGGCTTATGTGTTGGTTTGTTTCTTCCTCCTATATGAAGTTTGATTGTTTATTGATATTGTAATAGTGGTGATAATGTACTTGATTATAAGATTATATTGTACTCCCCAAAATAAATCTAAGTATTATTAATTAATTAAATGAATGAGACCGTATGAAAGAGGTCAAGGAGCCTAATTAGATAACTTAAGCTCACTTAGATCAAGGAGTCTAGTGGTTAAAACAGAGGTATTGTGATATTTAGATTTCATGTTCGATTCTCACTTAGATAAATTTATTTCCTCCTTTATCTGAGACTTGTTTGGTTTGTGAGTTTATTTAATTATTTCTCTTTTAGTAAGTTTTGATTGATTCTTGATATTGTAATAGTTTATCTGAGACTTGTTTGATTTGTAAGTTTATTTAATTCTTTAATTCTTTCTCTTTTAGTAAGGCTTAATTAGGTCTTGATATTATAATGATTTATCTGAGGCTTGTCTGGTTTGTGAGTTTATTTAATTATTTATTTTCTAGTGAGACTTGATTAGTTCTTGATATTATAATAGTGATATGTACTTGATTATAAATTATATTATACTCCCCAAAAAATATTACTTAAAAAAAAATCTACTCTACATTGACCTTCACCAACCAATTTTCCCATTAATCTTGATTGATTTAATTTATCTAACTAAAAATCCTTCAACCTTTAACAAAGCAAGTTGTAACGTTTAACAAAATAAGTTGCAATGTTTAATAAGGCAAGTTGTAACGTTCAGAGTTATCTTTGACAAGACCAACAATATAAAAAAAGAATAAATAAACTGAATTCAAAGGTCATGTATAGCTTTTACTGACAAGGGCGGAAAGCTTACGAATTTATTATATGGTTTCTTGCAGCAAAAGTATCTTACCGCGTGACAGATAAAAATGTATTATGTGATTAATTAATACGTTTAATATAGGGTTTTGTTAATCACCTTAAAATCGGCCTAGGGTATTAATTGCTTTTAAAGATAGATTTATTAAAAAGTCTAAAATGTCCTAATTAACAATATTATTATAAACGAGGATAAAATAATTAAGAATTTAACAAAAAAGTATAATACTGAAAAACTTAGCATGCACTTGTCTGATGGCAATTTTTCTCATTTTAATTTTGTTGCTTTATCAAAAAAAAATTATAATATGAAAATTTGTGAAAATTACTTTTTTTTGTAAATTCATCTTTAAGCACAAATGCTAACCTACTCCTTTTGTGGGTTGGTAGAAAAGTCATAGATATAATAATAATAAAGTCAAGAGCAGTGATTATATATAATCGTAATTAACTAATAAAGAAAAACTTCTTGGTCAAGGAAAAATGTGAAAAAAAGGTTAGAGTAAATAAAAATATATTTTAAAAAATCTGGTCAATAAAGATGAAAAGAAAATCAACTTTTGTTGTGTGACATAAATTTGCTAGTTGTACTTCACCCAAAAGTATACGAATCCCTCTTGTTTATTCATTTATTTAATTATGCCTCTCATTCCTAGCTAGATAGATATTCCCAATAGTATAGTAGATAGTCTCTCTCCTCCTCTCAAGTTATATAAGTAAGTCATTATCCCATTATCACCATCTCTTTCAAGTACTCTTCTTCTTCTTCTCCTTCTTGGTTTTCTATTTCTTGTTAATTATATTGTAGTTTTAAATGGTGTTGGCAAACCCAAACACAATTCGGACCGAAAAAATCCGAGAACTGGAACTGCCGGTAATCAGCCTTCTGGGCCAAAGATCAGAGGTGTCCAAGTTAATTGTAAAGGCTTGTGAAGAGTTTGGATTTTTCAAGGTGATTAATCATGGTGTGGGTGTGGATATTATAAGCAAAATGGAAGATGAAAGCTTGGAGTTTTTTGGGAAGCCAGCACCAGAAAAACAGCAAGCTGGGCCTGCAAACCCATATGGTTATGGGAGCAAGAACATAGGCTTTAATGGAGATATTGGAGAGGTTGAATATCTTCTTATAAATACTAATCCTATTTCTATTTCTCAGAGGTCCAAAACTATTTCCACTACTGACCCAAAAAAGTTCAGGTAATCCTTAATTCTGTATAACATTTTCATGCTTACATTTGAGTCTCTTAATACATATATGTTTGTATACATGCATAAGGTAGGTTTATGTTGAGTTAAAAGTAAGGCAAAATATGGTATTCTTGTTTGTGTTTAGTAGACTTGTTGGTAATATATACAGATGTATATATGCTCACCAGCTCATATTGTCGTGGCTTATATATTTTACCAGCAAAAAAAAGAAAAACCTAGTTAAGCATTTGGCCAAGTGGGTGAAGGTTCGTTAATCTTTACCGCAGATCTTAACCCAATGATGATCTAATAAGAATCACTGAATCAGACTCACTCACTCACGTGTTAAGACACTCACACAATATTGATAGTAATAGATTGATATTTTTCTTAACATATTTTTAAATAAAAAAAGATTTTCACTACACATGATTTATCATATATTAACTAAATATATAGGGATTGCATGAGAAATGAGCTATTTGTGCGTGTTTTATATATTATATGTACCAAGTTTGGTGCAACTTAAGGATTTACTATATATGTCGATGTCACCGAGTATCCATCAGTTAATCAGTTGGTACTGTGTCTCTCTCTCCCTCTCCCTCTCCCTCTCTCACCCATAAAACACAAGAACTCTTTCAGTCCTTGATATTGTCAAGAAAACCTAGGAATAGGTTTAGATTAAAACAGTAAGAATCACGGTATGAGTTTGTGATGGAAGAAGATATTATATTATAATTTATATTGTATTTAATTGTAATATTTAGATTTTTTAGTTGCTACAATATTTTTAGCATTAATTTAAGTTAATTTCTAATTAATTAGGAAGACATTAGACATGATTTTAGGGATTTGATTATATCACTAATTTTTATTTGACCTTTTTTTTTAAATTGTAATCAACCCTTTGTTATAAAATGGAGTTTAATATGATTGTAAGACAAACTTTTAATTAATAAAAAATTATTTTTGATTCCATATTATTTTTCCTTGTAATTCAAGGGTCTCTAGTGAATTTTAAAATTATTTCACATAGTAGATTCTAGGCTCGATAACGAGCTCAATACGACTTCGGATGGACGAGTTACGTCAATTTAAAAGATTTCGTTAGCTCTACAACAATATATATAGAAAATAATATATATATATATATATATATATATATATATATATATATCATACATTCATGCTAGCTGTAGTATACCTGTCTCAAATATTGCATGCCTTGGAAAACAAGATTTTGAGGGACTACAACTGGATGCCAATGTTTAACCCTCATATGGTGGTTCTGTTACGTTGGCTCCAACATTTTTTTCAAGGGCACCTTAATTGGAGATAAATGAAGGATTTTTAGATGTAATTAGAAAAGACAAGAAAAGAAAAACCAATGCATTTATATCCATAGAAAGTTAAATAAAGCATGTGTTCCTTTTTTTTATTTTGGAACATAAATAAACCATGTGTTTTCCATTTCTAGATTTTATTTTTTTTTTACAAGGGAATTTAAGAGACCATAAACATTAAAGGAGCCTTTATGTCCAAAGGAAGAGAAAGATTTTCTTATTAAGTCTTAAAAAACTACAACTACTTATTTTTTAATATTTGTTCTTAAATATCATTATTGTAGTGGTCAATTCCATCTCATTCCCTATAATTAATATGATGATAATTGTAGTAGTGGTCTAATTAATTCCATATCAACATTATTGATAGAAGAAGATAAACCAGAAATTAATTCTGTTCAAACATTATATATGGGCATACAAGTCCAGGGTGCAACATACACACACATTCCTGCATGGACCATTTAAAAATAGCTAGCTAGGGTCACACTCACACATGGGGTCCTGTTTTCTCCAATAGGGTGGGTTTCTGGTACAAAATGATGTACCATAACCATCATTCATTTCAATAACATATAAATATCGTACACCGTTTGATAATTCACAAGGAAATGAATGAAGGGACTAGATCTGATACTATTTGACACACACACACACGCATATATATATATATATATGTATGTATCATGCATGTGTATGTATGTAGGGTATACTAGATAGTAACAATAAAGATTTAGAATCAGATTGACAAGTCAGAAAGGCACATCAGCAAGCTCTAATCAAATCAAATGATCAGAGAGGAAAGAAAGTTGAAACCTCCCAGATACAGAGAAAGAGAGGTGGTGACTCTTTTTTTTACCGGATGAAGCGAAACACATTTACCCCCCAGTATATAAGAAGATTCTTTATGAAATTAATAAAAATATTGGAGTTCTAGGTTCTTAAATACTTCTTTGCCTCCAAAATCATATATATATATATATATATATATATATGAAATTATAAATAATGGTGACATTACAATATTTGATAAAAAGAATAAAAGTAAAGGACATGATGAAATTCATGTCACTATTAAGTCTAAAATTAAAATTATGTATAAGATTATATTTTTAATTTTAAAATAGATACAATAATAAATTAATTCTAATAATACCCAGCTACTGTGTACTTTGTATATGTAACAGATGTGCAGTGAGTGGTTATGTGGAAGCAGTTAGGGGAGTAGCATGTGAGATATTGGAATTGATGGCAGAAGGATTGGGGGTCCCAGACACCTCAGTTTTCAGCAGGCTAATCAGGGACGTTGATAGTGACTCACTCCTCAGGCTCAATCACTATCCACCTCTCAATCGGGACACGTCACCCGCTTCCTCCTTTCATCATCATCAGACCACCAACAGGATTGGGTTTGGGGAGCATTCTGACCCTCAGATCTTGACCATCCTCAGATCCAACGGTGTGGCTGGCCTCCAAATCTCCCTCGAGGATGGCGTGTGGGTCCCCGTCACTCCCGACCCCAGTGCCTTCTGTGTTAATGTGGGTGACGTGTTACAGGTATGTATATATATATGTATGTATATTTCTCATGAAAATCATAACAATGGGTGGAAATGACTGACAGAAACAGAAAAACTGAACTGAAACGAATTGGGAATCACTGAAATCACTACAGATTTTCAGACCCATTGGATTGATGTGATGAAGCTCATCAGTTCTGCCCTATTTGGGCTCCACATTTATCTTTCAGTTCCCATCCAATGAGGAGTCATACTGTACTAAAGATAATTTAGGAGTTGACCGCACTGCATTACACACTGAGGGCCTGGTTGGGTGGGTGAGAACTGAGCATGGTGTCCACTTGGGTTAAATTATTGTTGGGATTTTTAATTTTCTTCCCATCCAAACAGAACATGAAGCATAACTTGTGATTGATATATCTAACATGTTTGTGCATTTTTGAAGGCTATGACAAATGGAAGGTTTGTGAGTGTGAGGCATAGGGCAATGGCCAACTCAAATCAGGCTAGAATGTCAATGGCTTATTTTTGCGCTCCGCCGCTCCATGAAAGGATTAGTTCTCCACTGGAGTTGGTCACACCGGAAAGGCCGTCTATCTACAGAGCATTTACTTGGGATGAATACAAGAAAGCTTCATATTCTCTACGACTTGGAGATAGCCGTCTTAACCTCTTCAAATCCAATCCAGAAGATGGAAATTAGAGATTAGGGTGCCTCCTTCCTATTAAAATGTCTCTAGTAAGCTGAAGAAGATGAAGGGTAGTTATATGTTTCTAGTGTATAACCCCCTTCCCCCTAAAAGGGCAATTTTGGTTATAATCACAGCCCTGGTTTTCGGGTCAAATATCAAACTTAGTTGGCTTCTTCTGTTATGTTGTTATCGTCAGTCACTAGTCGATGTAAAATCATATCCTTGAGCTCAGTAAAATTGTGCTATTATCAAAGGCTTTTCTAGCATTACTCTTTATTCAAAAGGCTAACCTGAAGCAGGAAAAAAATGTGATATGCTTATCAAAGAAAAAGAATAGAAGAAATGTGTGATATAATTAACCCTATTTCACCAGGTTTGAGAAACAAACCAGGGACAGGATTATGGTATCCCTTTGTTTCTACCCCACTCAAGAAGCAATATGCCATCACCAAATAAATATATCTCCTGGCAATAGAAGTGCCCTAATCTTTGACAGCACCAGCAAAAGGATTTTACTTAAAGGAAACAATATTGTCCCTTGTATATTTTTGAAATCCACTACATCTATAGAAACTATAGATTCACTCCATCAGACCAGCCAGCATGCAATCAATATAAGCAACATATATCCACACCCAATGATATAATTAGAAAGTTATTATAGTGACAAGCTCCTGTGAGTGTTACAAATCTGACTTTAGAGCACAGAGAAATAAACATCAACACAAAACCATAAAATAGGGAACAACCTATCCAATGAGCATGGACACCTAAATTCATATCAGTCTGCTACATCAGTCAAATACATACTTTACATGTGAACGTATAGGCTGTTAGAAATTACATATGACTAACCTCAACAAACTAATCGGAGAAGTACCCTCCTTTTTTCTTTTCATTTTTTTGCAAGTCTTCTCTTTCGTTCATTAGTTGAAGTCAACAACATATGAAGCTCCCATGTAGAGAGCCTATTTTCTTTGATTGTTTGCCTCCACTAGGCATTGCGAAAGTAAAATTAGAGAAGGCATTAAGCCTTCAAAATTGGGATTTCTATTAGACCACAACCTGAGATTTGGCAGCAAAGCGTGAACACTTCTTACGGCCAGGTTTGTTAAGTGCACAAACACAATTCTCGAGGAGCTCGTAATCCTCCTCCCAAAACAGCATGGATGCCATATCCGGATTTTCCAATAACAGCTTTGAGGTCAGGAATCCGGCAATCGTCCATGTCTGATAAAGTCTAGACTGTTTCCCTATAAACCTTCCATATCGTGTATCATAATATTCAGGCCACTGATCTGCTGAAAGCCTCTTCTCAGCCAAAGCAACAGCCTTTCTTGCTAGCTCTGGCTTCTTCATCTTAATACAAGCTAGTGTAAACTGAAACAACAACAATGAAAAATTAAGTGCACAGCAGAAGACTCAGAACACTGATTCTTCATCATTCTTTCATAACCAAAGCCTATTTGTTTGATAGCTGCGTCATTTAATTAACTGAACTGATTAGTAATGACAAGGGGGTAAAAAATTTGAGTATTTGAACCATCAACAAATTCTGATTGTAATTAGTTGATCCAATTCAGGTTGCTATCTAGTTACTTTTCCAAAGGTTGTAATGAATACACAATTCATAATTTAAGCAACTATGAATTATACCTGCCAGAGAAGTGTTGGCCAGGAT
The DNA here is from genome assembly GCA_034770075.1 of Aralia elata. Lineage (NCBI taxonomy): Eukaryota > Viridiplantae > Streptophyta > Magnoliopsida > Apiales > Araliaceae > Aralia > Aralia elata. Next base: position 7,331,116 of record CM068384.1, on the reverse strand, counting down.
CCACCATTGTGATATGACCATGGTCTGCAGACAGAAAAATTATGCGTGTGATTATTCCACAAAAATTTGATTGCATAGTTTACATGTCCTAACAGCAGAAGAATATGCAAAAGGAAAGTACATAAAACTTGTAGACACTCACGTATTCTTAGGGTCACTGCCAGTTATTACACGCCATTCCTCGTACTCTAGAGCAGGATAACATATTTTTAGAGGCATATGTGCCATGAGATCATCCCATTTGTCATTGATCAAATTCAAAATACCCTCATTCTGTTTGGGAGTACCCAGCGATGAAACAATGGCCCAAAGATTACCAAGTGTGAAGAACCTAAAGTCCATATGAGCAGGTTGCAGGTTGCCAATGAGATAGCCCCCAGTTTCAGGAATCCAGTCTACTAGCCAAGAGGGTATTTGATCTGGATAGATATTGAACTTGTTTATAGCATCTGTAGAGTATTCTTCAGTCTTATAACGGTATATCTCATTGATCTTCTGCATATCAACCCAATAGTACTCTCTAATATGAAATGACAATGCGCTAAGGCGATTATTGACGGCTGCAACCAAATTCTTGGACGCATCATTGACAATGAGCATCTCGCGAGAACATCGTAAAGCCGAGTAAAATAAAGCCTGGAATATATAAAATATGTCAATTAAATGATATACAACAACATATAAGGAGAAGCATGACATAGATAAAAAGAAATAAAAGAAAGCAAAAGGGGAGCAGTAGTATATGAACGCTGCAGGGCAAGCCAGCTTGAAAGGAACTTCTTATTAGTTTCTTTTTTCTTTTTTGTTACACATTTCTGGGTTACTGTTATATTCTTCATTTCTGATTTGTTTTGGCAGAGGATGCTATATATGCAGATCAAAGTAAAAATCAGACATCTGTCCACTATGGGCTCGCTCCTACAGTCTTTCTTGCACTCAGAAGGAAGTCATAAAACAAACTTATTCTTCAAAGTGTTTTCTGGCAACAAGTCCAGTTTATTTTCTGCCAGACAATAATATATTTTCCTATGAAATTCTTAAAGTGGTCTGTGAAAGCGTTTCGTAAATAGCAGCATAGAGAATTTCGATCATAAGGTGGAGTCCCTAGATATTTCCAAAAGCATCAAATGTTACAGTGCCTTCCAAAGAAGAAAGCCAAATAAGAAATTGTCCATATTTCATGTCTAAAGTACCTGGACATCTTTGATGTTGATTAAAAAATAACACCAGCAGCCAGATACCCAGCATATACAAAGATAGACCAATACTACTGCTCAAAACTAAAATCTTCACTAAATCTTAAATTACTACCGTGATTTCACGTCACGGCCTAATTATGCATCAATTATTCATTATCGGGTAAATGGTCAGACAAAATCTATTCATATGCAAAAGATATGCCAATACCACTTGCAGACAACCAAAATCATCTGCCAACTCCTTAAACCATCAACCTTTCAAAGTATGAATATATATTTGAAAGAAGCAGGAAGTATTGCACAACTATAGAAAAAGATGAGATCGGAGATAATCATGCATAAAAGCAAGAAGACTAACCTTCTGATTGACTTCCAGCTGAGGGCAAAATGGAAGTCAACAAGACGGTTAAGATTTCCCTATAGGTTCTCATGAAAGCATATTTTTCCTTTCTTTCTCATGTAAATCCATAAGAATTTATTTCACTTATAAGCGATTGCATTCTTAATATCCTCAAAATGCTAGTCCGTAAAAATATTCACACAACACATAGATAGTGCTGCATGAGCTGAAATCATGGGTGTAACCACTTATAAGCTAAGGAGGTCAAGACTCATTCGCGTTTTGGAAAATAAACAATTAATGGTGCTAAACGTAACTTTCTTATTCTTCTTTTTAAAATGATCAAGAGTGTAAAAAATTATAGAGCTTTCCCCGCCTTATTACTTTCAGGCTGAACCGCTTATTTTAAGAAAAAAATAGCAGTCATGTAACTTATTCTGTATAGTTTATACTTTTACCCCCTTAGAAATGAATTCTATCTCTGTCCCTGGCTCTGTAAAAGTTACTTTGATCCATTAAAAATTAAAACTAGTTTTGCCCCTGGTTTGAATTCAATATTGAAAACTATAAGCTTATATCCACAATCAGTACAAATCTAATCATCATTAACTTGCACTAAAATATTCGATCGAACCAAAAAATATCTAAAGGAAAATGTCTTACTTGAATTTCAAGAGGGTGGCCATGAATACCCATCCTTCTATCAATCATGCAGGAACCATCAGTGACTAACAGAGTAGGAAACATGTCAAAACCATCTGTCAGGCACAAATTAAGTATCAGTTTTATGCCTGTCTGCACATCCACCCTCGCTTGCAACCCATAGTCTCCTGTGATCTTTCCATAAGCTCTCAACAATATAATCCACCACAACCCTGTCAAAGTAGCCAATAGTTATCTTTCAGTGAATGCTCAGTGCATAATTTCACAGAGTTATTGAAAAAAAATGCTTTACTGACAACAAAAGTAAAGTAAACAGCAACACCAAACTAACAGCCAGATATTAAACACCCAAGAAACAATTGTAATCAAGTACCAGCTCATTTAAAGGTGAAACAACTGACAGTATATACAATTTACAGTGTGGCCTATCTTTCCAAATCAACTCAGGTTAGAAAACAAAACATTTTTGGAAACAGTAAACTGACACCCAAAAAAATTAGCTCAACAACAATTGGCAATAAATCCCTCAGTTCATTTATATGTAAATCAACTGACAGTGCATAGAGTTTAAATGTGGCCTAGCTTACCAGAATCAACAGGAGCAACACGCCCTATGGCTGATTCACCAAAATCTGGATCCAAAACATCCTCGAATTCTCCAATTTTTCCATCAAGAGGCACATTTCTAACTTTAAAACTTGCAGGCATCAACCCTTGCCCAGGGCTGTGGCAGTCGACGGTTTTTTCCCAACTCTGAATAACGAACAGCAAAAATATCCAAGTTAAATTTGCAGATGGAAAATTGACAGAGGCAACAGAGGTCACATTATGCTAAGCAACTATTTACCACAAATCATAACAAGGTATGATAAAAGAAATAATCCCCTTGGTAGCTAAGATGCATGGACAGAGTTACTGCAGCACTCTTGTTGCAGCATATTATACACGTCCTATGGCATTTCAATTTATTCCCCCTTAGTTTAAAGGTAACATTTGAGGATAACTACTTTTGAACATAATAACCACAATCACAAAGAAGTATGCCACTACTTCTCTTTCGACCACCTGGACATCACAATATTCTGTGCACAGCTCCATTGTGATAAAAATAAGGTTCTAAGATAAACTAGAAATTTAACTGCAAAAATACACCACACTGACTCTGTGTCACTGTTTGAACAGTCTTGAGACTAAATCAATATCATCTATGTTTATCCCTATGACACCATACCAAAATGATCTTAAACTAAAATGCTATATAGAGCACAATTGAGCAACATATTGTGCATTTGACGACCAAAACATCGACTTATACATACAAGAAGTTAAACACTGTAGCAACAGAAGAATCCCAAAATAGATACTGTTTATGGTGAAGATAATGAGATAAGTAAATTACATACTAATTAGGAAACCATAGGGTTAAATAAGATAGAGCCAAAGTAGTATTGATAAATACCTGTAATTGAAGTGTATTGAGCAGAAAGTTCTTGACAATCTCCCCTTCTCCATTAAGCAAGAATGCAAGAGCTGATGGGACAAAATCACGAATGAAGACCTGGTCATAGTTCAAAGGTATCTTATCAGCTGGATCACTAGCTGCAACAGTCCCAACTGGCTTCCCACAATAATCCACAATCGCACCTCGAAGTAGCTTCCACGCCTCCTTTTCAATCTCAGACACCTCTCTCTCATTGGTCAAAACCTTAGACCCATTCAAACCTTTTGAATTATCTACGTTTACTTTTGAACCATTAACTTCTACCCTATACTCTTCTTCTCTTTCTTCTTTCCTTAAATGTGATTCTCTCTCTACCCTATCAATAACCAGAGGCTTCACGTTCAATCCGCCCTGAATATAAATCCTCTCGAAGCTCTTCTCATTAACATGAGCTTCAGCTGAGGTTGAATGATTCCTAAAATCCGACGCCACATTAACTATACCCACAACACTCCTACCGCCCCTATTAACATGACAACCACTTGTAAAAACCCTAGGTTGTCCCCAATTTGAACCCGAACCAGAAAAAGCCTTCTGTTTCGGATCAATCACAAATCTAAACCCTAAAATCTTATTACTGCAACTACTAAATCCCCTTGACCCGTACACTTTAAACTGAGTTTTGGACAAATTATGGAATCTTGAATGATCACATTTCGGAAATGAATATCCGAAAATGGAAGAATTTTTACAACTAAGTAAGATTCTACAACAAGGTTTCATGGTGGATATTCCAATACAAGTGCTAGTATTCATGCTTAACACTTTGTTGATCACAAAAATATATTAGAAATGAAGAAAATAATTCTTTCAAAATAAAAAATGGTGAAATATAAATTTGCCGTATAAACAGATCTGTTAATTTCAAAAAACTGAATTAACAGAAATTATATAAATATATGTATGTACAGATTTATATGGATAACTAGATTAATTTATCAATAATTAAGAACAAAATGGATGATGGAGTTGATAAACTTGAACTTACAATTACGCAGACCGTTGATCGCACTGTTTATGAGATTTGGGGAGGTGGTAGCTCCAAGATGGGAAAGGTTTATATAGGCGCAGAAAGTGAAGTTTCCGAGAATCGACGTTGAGTGGGGGAAACGTGCTTTTAGTATTTAATTGACTTTACTGCCTTGAATGTGTAATGTTATTTTTCATTTAAGTCCTTTTTACCGAACAACCTTGGAAAATTACCTCTTTTTTTTTAGATTTTTATTTTAGGTTGATGACATTATTATTATTTTTTATTATATGAACTTGATATAATCTTATCATTTTCGTTTTTATAGGGTTGTTTAAATATTGAATTATAGACTAAGTTCTCAACTAAATATTTACTTTAAATAATTGTTTCGTTTGACAATAAATGCACCAATTTTCATACTTTTCTTATTATTAAAATAATAATACATTATCAAAAATAATACGTACGACACAAAAAACTACATAGGAAATGAAGTCGGTCTCTATTTATTTTCTCTTTTTGTAGCCTTCATACTACTAATAATAGCAACATTTATCAAATTATGTCTAATATAATCGTATAGAAACGTTGTAAAATTACCATATTCCGTATACAAAATATTTTGTATTAACAAAATTTAATTAGATTATTTATCAAATACTTTTAAAAACTTGTTATCTCTAGACAACGAAAATATGTGGAAATTTTTCGTATAGAAAGTTTCAAAGTTCAAATTGTTCAATAATTAAGAGACATATTGATTTCTTGATTAAATAATGGATATTTAAGTTTAAAACTTACATATAAAATATATTTTTGGTTTCATATTTGTCTTAAATTTATTGAGTTTTAGTTTTACGGAAATTACATTATAAAAGCAATCGTAAAGACATACATAAAAGTATTACTGACATCTATTAATGTAATCAAAAGAAATATATTTTTTTTCCTAAACAAAATATTATATATAAACTCTAAAGTAAAGGGAATGATATTTTCGCAGTGTAATGTCATATATTGCCCTTGGGTCCAAAATTTTTTTGGAACGGCACTGAACGCAGGCAATTTGCTCCACAAATCATACGATATTTATAGGTATCTCCAAAAAGATGAGTAGCATCATCAATTTCAATTCATCATATACCGACGGCTTCGCTTCAATAAAAATCCGTTTCGTCGTTAAAGAAAGGAAGGGTAATGTGGGTATTTTTCCCTAAAAAATAGAAGACGTGTTTGGGGGATAAACTTGTTAACGTGCATTTTGGATTTTGGTATTCGAACCAGATAAGATGTCTGTGTCGGTTCTGAAGCAGAAATTATAAATGTGCGGAAATCTAGAAGCACATTTTTCGGGCCTTTTTTTATTTTTACCCTCCTTAGGACTACATTAGGTCTTAGGATATTTCCTTTTATTTTAAAATAAAAAAATACCCTCTCCGTTTGGAAAAAAAAATAAGTTAAGTGTATTTTTGAGATTTCATGTACCGTCATTTGATTTTAAAAATCAAATTATATTCTTAATTTTGAAACGTACTATTGTATTAACGTCATGTTTCAATCAAATATTAAAATTGTGTTGTGTTTGATTACATCTTAATGCATTTTAAGAACTCATCTCTTATTCATTAAGAAGTATGAAATTGTTTGGTAAAAAAAAAAATTCTTCTAAATGTCTCTAAATCATTAAGATGAAAAATTAAATCTAAATTATTCAGATGACGACAAAAATTAACTATTTTTTGGACAAAAATAATCTTTTTAATATTACAAAAATCTTCTTTTATCCCCAATAACTCTAATCAATCTGCATCTCAACAACCTTTTAGTCACCGCATCTGCTCCAACCCAAATCCCAACAACCACCATAACAAATTAACAACGGCGACAACTCTCTTCATCTATCGGCGAGCGCACCACACCCTCCTCTACCAATTACTTATTACCAAAGCAATCTCTCTCTCTCGGTGGCTTCCGCAAGAGCCCAGTCATCCACTTCTCCCAATTTCTAAACATATCTAATACTACAAAACATTGTAATACTAATAAAGTAATAATCTTTTCGATTACTTCTGTTGAATTCAATTGGTGAATAAATGTCTCTTTTTGAAGAGAACACTGAATTGAAGGAGATTTAGAAGCTCGAAGGCCACACCGACAGGGTTTGGGGCCTCGCTTGGAATCTCGCCACTGGCACTGGTGGTGTACCCGCCATCCTTGCATCTTGCAGCGAGGACTAGACCATTCGAATTTGGCAGCAGAATCCCTCCACTGGCACTTTTCACTGCAAGGTGTTTAATTATTCTCTCGACTTACTTGGCATATTTTCGTTTTTTGCTCAATATTGGTACTAGGTTCTGATTTTATTTGGTTTAATGGTTGCATTTTTGGACTAGTTTAGATAATTGGAGGGTTAAAATTGTAAAATACGGTTATTCAAACATTTTGAAAAAATTAATTATCAAATAATATTTTTTAATTTAAAAATAATTTTAGACAAATACTTTATATTAGATGTCTAAATTATTCAAATCTTAACATTCAATTTTATCGAACAGAACCTAAAGTTATTTTTGAAGAAGGGTATATGTAACATCTCAGAATATAATATGACAAATTGACAACCCAACTGGGGTCAACTCCTTTTTTCCTTTTCTTTTTTTTTTTTCTTCTTTCTTTCTTTTGGGCCTCCTGTCAAACTATTTTTAAGAACCCAATATGCTTATGTGAAATGAGGTCGAACCAGTTCGTTATGTCCACAAATATCCCCGGATCTATTGCATGTTTCACATCCACATTTTTGCCGAGTAGGTAACCTTAACTATAACGTCAAGATTCAAACATTTTTTTTCTCTCAAGATCCTTACCATTTTGCTTTGCCAATGGCTCGGGCTATTTTCCTTATAATCTTGCTATGTATTACAAGAATTTTTATTGAATTACAATTGCGACATATATTAATACATGACATTAGGTATGATTATAAAATTGACTCACTGTATTAAATATATTGTTAAAGTATTATCAACTATAATTATCTACGTAATTCGAAACTAAAATATCGACATATAAAATCACAAGATATAACATTATTTTTTTCGCTATATACTTTGTTTCATACTAGAGGTATATTTAATTTCAATTTCGAGGAAGATATGAAGAATATATATAATGTGAAAAATCAAAAACCTATATAACTTGAAATATATTATTTCTAACTTATGAATTTCTTCGTTATATCATCGCAATTATATTATTATGATATTACTATTGCATTAAACAAATTATATTTAAAGGTGAGCATAGAACAAAGTAATATACTTAAGTTTTATATATGCCACATTCTCTTTTATAACGAAGGGATCGGAGTAGTATATAAACTATATGAACACGGCAACAATTATAGAAATTAGTAAGATAGATTTTTAATTAGGTCAAATATTTGTGCTAATTAAGCACCTTATTCATTAGAGACGTAAGCAGTGATACCATTACTGCAGCCTCTCACTAACCAAATACCACTAATCCAATCACTTGGATAATTAATAATTAAAGGTTCTTGACTCGTGTTCTATTTATATTTACTACTACTACTATATTTTTCAACTTGATTTTCAGTCAAATCACTAGGCCTTAGACTAGGCTGCAAAAATATCTTAGACTAAATTATATAAAGTTTCTTTAGTGCTCTGAATATGTTTTTAATTAATACTATAATTAATCTTGTTAATTTTAGTTCCACGCGCGATTAACTGCGTAACTTTTTTTACTTTACAAGTTCCTGTGTCGAATAATGCAGTAAGTTGAGACTACCGAGAGTCTTATCAGTAGTACGTAGCATCAGCTTTAATTTGACCCAATTATGGGTTGATTAATCATTAGAATTTAATAAACTTAAGTGAGATGTAGGTTTTGGTTCCTAATACTCCGCCCTAACTTCAATAATTTTCGAAGTCATTAATTTAACATATTTTTAAATTTAAAATTCATTTAAATTCATTTATTACAAACTATCTGAAATTAAGTACTGTTAATTTTAAAATTATTGTTTTCAAAAGCGAAATGAAATAAATGATCATATTAATTTTGAATTTGTAAATATTTCTAAAAATTGATTTATATTTCAAAATAGAGCGAGTATATCAGAAAATTTTACCAGGCTTTATCAACTACGAATTCCATGTGAAGTCTTAATTAAAATTAACAGCATTTCTTATTAGTTGGAATACTATGGAGGTTTCCGAACGCATGTATATTCTGACTGACATTCATTTCGGGACATGCAGTGCTTCCTTCCTTCCGTACGTAATGTTGAAGTACATCTGTATCATATAAAATACGAAATCTCTATCATCGCCTAACCAAGAAGTTGTGCGGTTATATGCAATCTTATGTACGCACCAATATTTTCTGTATTCGATCATGATCGATCCAAACGAACAAGGAGCTAGCTAGCTAGGTGCATATGAATGTCAGTACAAAGTGTATGCTTTATGCATATTTCCTTTAAGGGTTATATATATATATATATATATATATATATATGATCCCGTTTCACAACAATCGTTAGCTGGGAGCACTATTCCAGATAACAGATCTGTGGTCGTTCATTGTATGATCTAAGGAGTGAGATTGAATAAGTCTTGGGTCTGGCCGCAGGTAGGGCCTGCGGCCAGTGCAACTCTTACTTGTGACTAGACTAATGACTATTATGTCCTTATTTTGACTTTTCAAACTGACCGCACTTCCTACCTGCGGACAGAATAAAGGAAAAAAGAAGTTGGGCTTGGCCGCAGGTCTTACCTGCGGCAAGAATATCCCTTTACTCCTATGTTCCATCTTCAGCGTAATAGTCAATATTTTAGTTGATTCTTCCAAATCGGCATACTAGTTACAAGAATAGCGAAGTAGTGACAAATTTGTTACCTGATTGTCGTCGTGAAATTTATGATTCCTACCTCGTGGGATCTTGTAGTGAAATGTTCACTATTATTATTGTATTGTATCTTCAAAAGAAATCTCGTCCAAGAAAATTCAATCAATACAATTGGTCCAAAGAAAATTCAATCAATACAATTGTTCTCTACTATGATAGAGGACTGATGTATAAATCTCTGATGAAACAAATTTTGGAAGAATCAGACAAAATATTGACTATTACGCTGAAGATGGAACATAGGAGTAAAGAGATATTCTGGCCGACCTGCAACCAAACCCAACTTCTTCTTTTTTCCTGTATTCTGGCCGCAGGTAGGAGGTGCAGCCCGTTTGAAAAGCTAAAATAAGAGCATATAGTCATTAGCTTGGCTGCAAGTAAGAGTTGCACTGGTCGCAGGTACGACCTGCGGCCAGACCCAAACCTTATTCAATTTCATCCCTTAGATCATACAATGAACGGTCACAGATCTGTTAGCTGAAATAGTACTCTCAACTAACGATTGTTGTGAAACGGGACCCATATATATATATATAAGGAAATTAACAACAGTGTCAAACAATGTTTCATCATGTGTATCGAGTATATATATATATATGGATCAAAACTTCAAATTCTCATTGAAAACTAATCAAAAAATGCATTGTTCATATACGTAATTAAGCTTCGTTACTTTGTTTTCCTGCCAACATTTATGCATATTGGTAAAACTCCCCTAAAATTGGAAAATTTTATGGACCGGCCTCTCCATGCATCTGGTTGAGTTATATATATATATATATATATATATATAGCATATCTTTATTAAAACTATGTTGTTTTGAAGATTCTTTTAAAAAATAAAATAATATTAAAAGAGAGAGGTTCCACTTGCTTTCCTTTTATTTACAAAAATATCACCCGCAACCCTACTTGTTTTTTTAAAAAATTCCAAAACGACGTAGTTTTAATAAAGGTATACTATTTAAAAAGTATGATTTAGATCCATCATATCTCTCTCTCCATATATATATATATATATACACGTTCGACATATGTAGCAGAAATTTTTTTTACACTTACTTATATTTCAAATTTTCTTTTTAATTGGTTTAAAATTAGATATATAGTTTTAATTAATCTGACACTATAAAGTAATTCATAACATGCTTTATATTTGAAGTAGATGAATATTATGATCATGCCTCTATTATTACATAAATTTTGAGCAAACTTGATATTATATTTCGGAACAGATTTTTCACAAGTTCTTTTTGTTAGAATTTGAGCTTAAATTAAATAGGTTT